>OZ008370.1:196627236-197827236 GCA_963931995.1 Phaonia tiefii
CCGAGATCGTTTGCTTCGATGTGCTTCTTCCACGAACAACTTTAGTTAGATTTGGCTCGTCTTGATAGTCCCATACGGTCGATTGCTGTTTTGTTTCGGGCTCATATGCATAGGTTCATGATTCGTCACCTATGACGATGTTACACACTGCATTTGAGTTACCGCGGTTGTATTTGTTCAACAGTTCTTTGCTCCAATCGACACGAGCCTTTTTTGAGCATTCGTCAAATTATGTGGTATTCAGCGAGAACAAATTCTTTTCACGGCCAAATGAACATGCAATATCTTATTGATGCTTGTTATACTAATGCCCAAGGATGCCTCAGTCTCACGGTATGTCACATGTCGGTCTGTATTTATCGGTTCGTGCACAGAATCGATGGTTTCCGGCAAAACGACAAAAGTTGGACAACCTTTACGAAATTCATCCTGGAGCGAACAGCGTCCGAGACTGAATTATTGGTACCAGCGATTTACAATGGGTTTTGATGGTGCTTTATCACAAAAAGTCGAAGCAAGTTGATTCAGACACTCCTGTCTCGATAATACACGCCCGCAATCGTAAAAATCATCGCACAAAAATTGTCTCGGGTTAATTCCACTTTTTGACCGAGATTAATTTTTTAACACACTGTTAATACAAAAAATAGTGCTTGTAAACGTTCGGTGTGTGTTTATGCTAAAAGATTTCAAACTTTCCAACGGAAGTTCTAGTTTACATCTGGCAACACTAGTATTGCCCGGACCAAAAATTTAAATGGCAACCCGTAGCAAGTAATATTTGACGAGATTGATGTTGCCTAGGGTGTCCCAAAAAATGTTTCTTTTTCGATTTTCATGGCTTCATTGGAAGGCTTATAGAGTAAAGTAATTTTGTGTTTTTTTTTCAGATTTTTCGGAAGGGGTTTAGAGGTCGCACAAGTCGAATTTCCCCCAAAAATCGGGTATTCCGGACGTTTTTTTAATTTTATTTAAAACTCGGTCAATACCCTCGATTTTCTTAGTTTGTAAGTCAACATTTTTAAAGCAAAACGATAAAAGTTTTATTGTATATGCATAAACCACCGGTTGTGGCAATGAGTTTGCTCAATATGGTACCACGTATTACATTTTTTCGTAAAAAATAAAAAATAAATAAATGGTTTCCCATTACATCCCATGAAGGGACTGGGGAGAACTTCTCACAATCACTGAGCTGTGCGCTTTCCAGTTTTCACTCACCGATTGGGACCTACAGTTTTACACCGATTCCGAACGGTAATTTGAGAAGTTTTTCATGGCTAGATACTCGATAGTGTCGCCGTCACTATGCGAGGTGACCGTCGTCGAAAGAAAATTTGTAGGTGGTCAGAGCCGGGTTCGAACCCAGGATCTCATGTACAAGAGCCGCGCACACTAACCATTGCACCACCGACGGCCACTAAATTCGTAACTTTAGGATAAATTTTGTTAGTAACGGTTTATAACTTTTAAATTTCCTATGCAAATTTAAAAAATTAATGATGCACTTTAAAAGACATATAAATTCCAAGCAAGTTTGTAGAAAAATATTTTTAATTTGCTGTTACTGTTGCAGAGTTATACCATTTTAAAGCCTTTTACCCATTGTAGGAACCTAAAAATATTATAAACTGTTTGCTATTTTGCATCGGATTTTCTTTAAATTTCGATGAAAATTAATGATGCACTTTAAAAGACGGGTAAATGCCAAGCAATTTTGTAGAAAAAATTTTTGAATTTGCAGTTACTGTTCCAGAGTTATGCCATTTTAAAACTCTTTACCCATTGTATGAAAACAATAATACTATAAACTCTTTGCCAAATATTCATCGGGTTTGCTCTAAACACTATATTCATGAAACAATCTACATGCGCTAAGTAGCGACAAAGAGTTACACGCAGATAAAAACGGCATCAGCAACATATTGCAGGAAACATATATATGTTTGCAAGCAATCATATATATGGTTCCTGCAATATATTGTCGGGGCCATGTTTTGCTACGTGTAATTCTTTGTCGTTACCTAGCGCATGTAGATTTTTTCAATAATACAATTTTCAAAGCAAATCCGATGAAAAAAGATAAACAGTTTATAATATTATTAGGTTCATACAATGGGTATAGAGTTTATAGTGGCATAACTCTTGAACAGTAAGTGCAAATTCAAAATCTTGTTTAGAAAACTGCTTTTAATGCGCATCATTAGTTTTTTAAATTTTTATAGGAATTTTAAAAGACATAAAGCGTTAATTACAAAATGTATCCAACATCTACGAAAAAATGTAACACGTGGTACCTTATTGAGGAAAATCATCGCCAAAACTGTTGGCTTGTGAATATAAAATAAAAGTTTGAACGTTTAGCTTAAAAATGTGGATTTACACACTAAGAAAATCGCGGTTATTGACCGAGTTTTAAGTAAAATTCAAAAAATCGCCCGGAATACCCGATTTTTGGAGGAAATTCGACTTGCGCGACCTCTAAACCACTTCCAAAAAATCTGAAAAAATTCACAAAAATACTTTGCCCTATAAGCTTCCAAATAAAACTTGAGCAAAAAAAAATGTTTGTTGATGGGACACCCAAATGTTGCCATAAAAGCACGTGCAAACTAGGATTTCAAATTGTGGAAAATATCGTCTCTGTTTTTTTGTTTTATGGATGTCTTTAAAGTCATTAGCCCAAGTGTAAAACACATAAATGCTTGCCAGTTTTTTGTCATCGCACTTATTGGTTTGTAAGAATTCGCAGCTGGGAACTTTCTTCAAAGGGCACGAAATTAAATACGTACCAGCGAATTTGAGCACAAATCAAGCACCATATAATTCATACCGGTGAATACAAAATCTGAAAGAGTGAACCACATTTTAAAGAAGGTATCAAATTTATAAAGTAGTGATACTCTAATTTTGTCAGCCTCTTATGTGATGTGTCAATCAGTGTTTTCTTTGAGTTACCTGTCCTCTATAATAATTATAAAGCCCTTATAATATGACAACAAGTAAGTGTTAATCATACATATGTTAAATTTATCATATCATTACAAAAAGTGACGCACGAAAAAAATGTGTATATTCCTTTGGCTTACATCTTTTTTTTCATCAAAAAATGGGGCCATCAAAAATATGGCGCCAACAAAAAACAAATTTTAATTTTAATTATAAACAGAATTTTTTTTGAGTTAAAGTAACGGGTGTCTCAGTAAGTTTGCATTTTTTAAAATAGTGTAATTTTTTTGTGCAAGTGGCAACTCTGAAATTTGGCAGCTGTCACATATATTTATTCCGATTATTAAAAATGGAGCGATTTACGAAACAACAACGCGTTATAATTGTGAAAACTCATTACAAAAATTTGGAAAGTTATGCTGAGACCGCTCGCAAACTTCGAAGAGTTTGCAGTCGAGAAAGTGCGCCTAATGTGTCAACCAATCGAAGAGTGGTCCAACAATTTGACGAAACTGGGTAGGATACGGACAGTAAGACTCCTGTGCGTCAACGTATTGGTCGGTATATTAAAAATATTGCTGCTGTAAACGCGAAAACATCAATTCGGCATCGTTCTCAACAACTTCATATTTCACGAAGCACTTCTTCATCACCATCTTCATGCGTATAAAATTCAGCTTACTCAGGAGCTCAAAGCAGCTGACCATGGATAGCGCTGGCAATTCGCTCAATGAGTAATGGAGAAAAGTAAAATCAATGTCAATTTTTCAAAAAAAGTCATCTTCTCCGATGAAGCGCATTTCCATCTGAATGGCTTCGTGAATACACAAAATTGTCGAGTTTGAGATCTTCATGCAATCCATAAGAAAGAATGCACCCACAATGAGCAATTTTCTGCTGCGAATATTGTTCAGGCGGTGTGATTGAGCCTTACTTTTTTGAAGATCAGGCCGAAATTTCAGTGACTGTGAACGGCAGTCGCTATAGGAACATGATAACGGAATTCTGGTGGCCTCAACTGAACGGTATGGATCTGAACGCCAAGTGGTATCAGCAAAACGGCGCCACCTGCCACTCCGCACCAGAAACAATCGATTTACTGCAGCAACGATTTACAGAACAAATTGTCTCAAGAAATTCTGATGTCAACTGACCACCAAGAGTATGCGATTTAACACCGTGCGATTTCTTTCTTTGAGGTTTTGTGAAAATCTCGGGTTTGTTCGAATAAACCAGAAACAATTCCTGAGCTCAAATCCGGGATCCAACGCGTCATCGGTGAGGTACAGCCACATCTCTGTGAAAAAGTCATGGAAAATTTTAATGAAAGAATAATGGCCTGTCATCAGAGCCGTGGGTGCCATTTGAGGAATAGTTTATTCCATACTTAATCGAAACATGTCTTCCTTATAATCCAATATGAAAATCACAAATATTTCAAAAATACGGGTTTTTATTTAAAAATTAAAAAGTGCATCCTTACTGAGACACCCTTTGGATAACAAATTTGAAAATACTTCTCGTTAATAAAACATATCTCAAAATTGAAAAATATGTGGACTATTTTTATCGTGTGCAGTCCTTAGTAGCCTTAACCTTCATTTATGCATATGCAGAACAAATATTCCTTAACTGACTTCTCTGTCATAAATTCTAAACACGTTTCAATTGCCTTAAGCCTTTAACAATCATATTATAATGTCTCTTGCATGTACCCCTATTAAATCGTAAAATTTTCTACAGAGTTTTTGTCTCATTGACTATTAAAATGTTGTTCCTCGAGGGTATTCAAGTTTGCAACAAGTATCAAAGCCATTACTGATTAACTGACCCGCACCAGACGAAAGGCTAATGAAATGACCAAGAACTGCATTTCTGTGATTGAAAACTGTTTCAAATGGTAATAATCGCCGGGCAGAGTGTCAAGATTCGAGGAGGCTATTCTTGCGGCCTTACATTTGGAATGGTGATGCTTCCAACTCTTATATAGGTGGCACAATCTTTTTTATTACATAAATATAGTCTACATATCAACGTCAACAATTGGTTTGAGCAACAATGTGCTTTGTTTTGCACATGCCGCGCTCTTCTTGCGGCGGACACACAAGTGAATAAGTATTCATTATTGCAACAGCAGCACCAACATCTCCAGCAACTCATGAGCAAAACAGTCACATGGACAGACTCTGTTTAATCATCAAAGTTCAGGGTGAAAATTATTTTCAAAATTCACCACAAAATAAAATAAAAAAAAGGAAATCCAACAAATCAACAATGAAGTTTACAAGTTTACGTACGCCGTGTTTCGTCGCTCACTTTGTTTGTCTTAGAGATTTGATCTTAATAGGCGATCAAATGAAGGTGTGTAGGAGTCAAAATTATAGTCCTCAAGGCAATAACACTCTGGGACGTGTATACGAGTATCGTGTGTGTGCAGCGATGATAATATCGTATGCAACATTACTCGCAACATGATATGGCTATAATAAAAGAAAAGGCGGAGAAGAAATATAAACACAGATCTCTGGAGTAAACCAAGTTGAAATACTTTAAGATAATGCCAGAGATGTGGTATATAGAAAGATCATATATTTGTTTTGCTGTTTTTGAAGATTATCAAGCCTCCGCTACCATAAAAATGTCAGTTGTATTTGAACAGAGTAAAACGAACCAAAAAATAAATGGCTGTAAACTGAGGGGGCATTGCACTGTGTTTTGGTGACGGTGCAGTCGAGAAAAATACAAAATATCGAAGAACTCATAATGCATCCTTAAAAAATCAGGATGGCATAAAATGAGAGCAATCGAAATCACACCGTCAATGTACTAAAATTTAAGGAATTTTTTCCCCCGAAATATGTGACAGGAATCAGAGACTTGAGACAGTCATGGTAATTATTTTCGTGTCTAACAAATAATGTAGCCTTGTGTGAGGCAATATTTAAAACAAATTTTCATTTCCCTTCTTCATAGCATAGTTCTCACATATTTGGGTAAGAAAAGAACATTGTACATTCACAGTGGTCTTCTTCTTTTTAAGCATGTTTTATTTACCCAGCAAAAACAATTGTGCCGACCAGTTTGTATGGGGACCTATTCTTGAATAAGCCATTTTAAGCGACACTCCATTAGAGTGTCACAAATCCGGTATTTTTTAAAAACAGGTTTTCGGTTTCTTCGAAAAATCAATTTACAAGGAAACTGTTTTTTATTTTTAAATTTAGTAAAAAATCGGTTGGCTGGGTTTGCCTTTGCCTAGACGACCCTCGCAAACGTTATAAGGATTACGATTTAAGGATATATGTACCTGGAATGTGCGAACGCTATACAGAACGGGTGTCACTTTCCAACTGGCGGATGTCCTCGAAAAATATAATGCTGACATCACAATGATCCAGGATATGTGATGGCCAGGATATGGTTGTACCAGAAAGAAAAAGTTCGATATTTACTACAGCTGCCATGAGCGGTAGCACGAATTCGGATGCGGATTTATAGTTGGCAAGAGACTGCAACACCTAGTTCCAAAGTTCAACCCAATGGGTGAATGCGTACACGCACCGACAGAGGATAAAGATGAAGGGGTCAAAAAATCATTTTATGAGCGTCTGGAGGAAGTATACGAACGCTGACCTGACCACGACATTAACATTAAGAAATTGCAAACCGTTTGGAATTATGATTTACTCTCTAACAGAAAGTTGTAGCTCTTGTCATAAAGACCTTGGAAATGAAGTTTTTTTGATCTTATACGTTCACAATTTTTGTTCTCTATGACAAGAGCTACAACTTTTCCTCAGAGAGTAAATCAAAATTCCAAACGGTAAGATATGAGCCTGACAAAATGATCACTTTTTTACATAAACGACACCGAGGCCCCAAATATTTGGGGGCCCATAAACAAAGTGCATGACTTTGGGCAAAACTGTGAGACACGGGCCTTTTTTTTGTCTTTAATCACGTAGTGGTATCCGCATATGGTTATATTTCCATGACTTCAAAAATTACATACAGTGAAATTAAAAAATTTTCGGGAAATTTTTCACTTTTGCGGTTACCTAAGCGCGTTTTAAGAAACTGTGTTAAGAATCATTCCGAGGAAGTTTATATGTTCTAGAAAGTTGTTAATTAAGATCATGTGTACATTTTAGTAGTTGACTGTATCCTTGGATTTTGAATGGTTTGCTCCCTATGGACCTGAATAGGGGAAAAAAGGTAAAAAAATCTAATTTATTAAAGTCTTTTGAAATTGCGGGCTTGAAGATGAACCTTTTTTGATTTTATGTGATCCCAATTTTTGTTCTCTTTGACAATGGCTACAACTTTCCCTCAAAGAGTAAATCAAACTGCCGATCGAATTGCAAGATATGAGCCTGACAAAATTATCACTTTTTTGCAAAAATTACACCGAGGCCCCAAATTTTTGGGGGCCCATAAAAAAAGTGCATGGCTTTGGGCAAAACTGGGAGACACGGGCCTTTTTTTGTCTTTTATCACGTAGTGGTATCCTCAACCCTTCATGGGATGTAATGGGAAACCATGTATATATGTATGTGGTATCCGCATATGGTTATATTTCCATGACTTAAAAAATTACATACAGCGAAATTAAAAAAATTTCGGGAAATTTTTCACTTTTGCGACTACGTAAACGCTTCCTAAGCACCAACTAAACGGTGATAAGACTCATTCGTAGGAAGATTATATTTTCTAGAAACTTGTCTACTAAGATCTTATCTACATTTTTGTAGTTAATTGTTTCCTTGAATTTTGAATGGTTTGCTACCTATGGACCTGAACAGGGGACCTTGAAGATGAAGCTTTTTCATTCCTAGGAAGTGCATATGTTCTAGAAAGTTGATTGTTTCCTTGAATTTTGAACGGTTTGCTACCTATGGACTTCAACAGGGGAAAAAGGTAAAAAAATCGAATTTTTTAAAGTTTTATGCCATTTTGACTTTGAAGATGAAGTTTTTTTGATTTTATATGTTCACAATTTTTGTTCTTTATGACAAGAACTACAACTTCCCCTCGGAGTGTAAATCAAAATTCCGAACTATTTGCAAGATATGAGCCTGAAAAAGTGATCACTTTTTTGCAAGAATGACACCGAGGCCCCAAATCTTTGGGGGCCCATAAAAAAAAGTGCATGACTTTAGGCAAAAGTGGGAGCTACTGGTCTTTTTTTTTTTGGTGTTTTATCACGTAGTGGTGTCCGTATATGCTTATATTTTTTCGTGTTGCACTGTGTAATATTTAGCGCAATGCAATGCCACTCAGTGGCAATGGATGACTCCGGGTGAGGGTATGTTTAAGTCGGTTCACCCGACTGAAACTTGTGTACTGTTTTTTTTTTAATTTTTAATTTTTTTAGGATATTTAACACAAATTGAATAAAATTGTTAACACAATTGAGTCGCCATCTGTGGAGCAATGATTAGTGTGCATTGCTCTTGTACATGGTAAAGTACACACAGGGAAAAGATTAGTTGGAAATCAATTCAGGCATTGGAAATTCCATGATAAAGTCTATATTTTGACCAGAATTCGTAATTGTCAAGGATCAGAATTATTTGTCGATGTTATTGATAGATTAAAAATCGGTCTTACTAAATACAAGTTGATACTAGCAAATCTTAGTTGTATTAGCCAATTTGAGTATTTCAAAACCTCATTCATCTGAAATGGAAGATACTACTAATAAAAAGTACAATATTGGAATTCGTGTTCAAATATTAGTTACTGTAATCATAATTAAGTTTCTGTTACAAAAACACTTGTTACAAAGTTATGTATTCGTTTTTTCACAAGAGGCTTTGTTGTTAAAGAGAAACTACGTATATTTGAATATAACAGGAGGACTTTACAGAAAAACTAATATTTTAAACAGAAAGTGATAAACAAAGTTGTGAAGAAACAATAAAGTGTATACTTATAGATATCAGACAGCGAAGAATACATATTATCATAAATTGAGGTGAAGTGTGACATTTAAACATAATCGTTGAATATGACGCCACTATTGACGCCCTCACAAACACATGCAAACAATTGTTTTTATATTTTCGATAAAAAATGGGCACGAAATACGAACCCTGGTTATAATAATAATAATTTTGTTTATATTTAAATGTAAAATACACAATTTTAATAAAATACTTTTCTACTTTCTTCTATAAAATTCAAAATGGGATAAAGCATCACCAAATGGTTGTAACAGCCATCAACTTCAAGTAATAACTTTAGTTGAGAATACCAATATATTATTTGGTACAACCGAATTAGTTTTTACAGTTTTCGTTCATCCAACTAATAGAATATTCACCACTACAGGATAATTTGATTGCTACAACTACATCTCGAGTAACAGATCATATTTATTTATTGTTGCTGTGGCTTCAACTAAATATTTCAGTTCTTGCAACCACAATTTATATGCACAACATTTGGTGATACGGAACACAATTATTGATAATCACAACTGAATAATGTGTTAGTCCAAGGAACCGCCAAATTTTAGTTGGCTGTAAATATGGTTGTGACAACGAATCTCTTCTCTGTGTGTAGGTTAGATCCCTAGTCAGACCATGTTACATTTCTTTCGACGACGACCACCTCATTTAGATTTGAAAAATATTATGTTCAACTTGAGGCGACAAGATTGTGGAACCCAAATCAAGTTTCTTAAGTCTAGAACACGAACGAAAGCTTTCGTTCGAGATTTGGAAACGGGGTGTTTACACGTTTTAACATGCGTCTTCTCAAACTCTTGTCAAAATTGTTTGTATTTCAGTTCATAGCAGTTTTTTTTAACAAATTCTATACGCTTTGAAGATATAGTCACCAAACCACTGTGCACAAACTTGTTAGTGGCCTATTAAATTCTAATCATTGTTATTTTGGCTTAAAGGAAAATTTTCATTAACAACATTGTGTGGGCAATCTAGTGGCACTATTAATTTTTTTTGGTTGCTGTAACTTTTGCTCAGGAGCTGTAGAAGTTCAACCAAAACTGCATGGATTTTTTTTTTGGTCAAATCTTAAATCAGAAACAGAACAGACGGCAGGCGTTACTTAGTGGGCTTTGTTTGGTTAACACCCAGCTTCCACTGTTGTGATACCTGGTTAAACGTTTAACTCTATAACTCAACGTAGTTGAAGTTTTTTTTTATTTTTTTTTATAAATTTTTTGATTTTTTTTCCTTATGGTTTTAATAAATTGTTTTGATTGTTATCATTCAATAAATTGAATGGTGATTTTGCTGCTACTAAATTTTTCAATTTTAGATTGACATTTGTGTAATGTAGAAGTTGCCATAATTGGAATCTGGAACTCTCCTCCCAATTTAAATTGGGAATGTTGGAGGTGTTGGTTTCCAGGGTCAGATATGTTAATTATTTTCTTGTAATTACAACTATTTTTTATTGCAGTCGCTATTCACTGAAGTCATTGGTTGTAAAAATCAATCAGTGTCAATGCCAGCAATTTGCATTCAATCATTTAAAGTTAGTGCCACGTAATTTGTAATTCGCTATTGTAATGAAATGTATGATATACATATGTTATTTAACATAAGATTTTGTATCTGGTAAATTGCTGCAATATAATAAACTTCTTGACAGTGAGATTGATTTGAGAAAATTTCCATATTAAACCAATTTCAACATAGAATGGCTTAAAATGACGTTATTAAAGGGGTGTATCATAGTATCTAGATACGGGATAGATAGAGGTATTACGTTCTTCTTTCAATACGCTACATTTGGGTCACGAAAAGACTCGTGCTGTATTTTATTTTTTATATCAAAACAAGTTAGAGTTACTAGGCTCACTGAATGCCAAAACTGTCAAAACTTATTCTCATTTTGTTTTTTTTTTTATTGTTTCAAATAATCTCAAGTTAATATATTACGAGTTTGATAACTTAAGTAAATAGAAATTCAAACTCGTAACACTCTACCACAAATAACTCGGTGGTCGTAAGACACTGACCGTTAGTACAGCGTTATTATTTAAGTGATACATTTTTTAGTTTTTGTCCAATTGCCTGCCTCATTTGAAGTAAAATATTTATATTAAAAATAAAGTAAAATATTTACTTATGCAGTCCATATAGATAAATATCTCCATAACGATTTGGTCATTAATCAAATGCAGTTGATGACTAGAAAACTTGCTCAACGTCCTCCAAATGGGGGACGGAACACTTGGCAGCTGCGCTTAAGTGTTAATTGCAGAATGTAACCAGTTCCAACATTAAAGCTAACATTATTTGTTTGCTTCAAATAAGGATAAGTGAAAAACTATGACATTCTTAAAAAAAAATCAACCAAAATTAGAAGACAGATCAACTTCTAAGCTTTCAAATCACGATGTGATTGGCTACACCAAATATATTTCAATAGATCCTTAAGGCAACATTTGTAACTATTATTTGGTGCGCGGTACAGCACAATATGTTTAATGGTGCTTTACATAATTTCACGTACGTCCCTAAAGTGGAACGCAGCCTGATCGGTGGCATTATATACACATAAAGGAGACAGATTTCCGAAAATTAAGAAAAGGCTGATTTTACCACGCCCATTTTGATACCTCCTATACATAAGTTGTTCGGCTAGATATGATGGCAGATCAATAAGTCCGTGACCTTTTGAATGAATTACAGTTTTTTTTCAAAAACAATATTTATTTTTCAACAGAATAACCTTTTAGCTCCATACACTTAGTCCAACGTTTCTCCACTATTGGTATCCCTTCCAAAAAATAGGATTTTTCGAGGTCCATAAAATAGGCTCTTTCCACCGAGCCACTTCATTAGGTTTAGATATAGGAAATAGTCACTGGGGTCTAAATCCGGAGAGTATGGCGGATGAGGTACCAATTCGTAGCCCAATTAAACAACTCCAAACAATCCTTTGAAGTTGTCACATGATTACGTTTATGATAAATTGAGAGCAAACGCGGCACCCATGTTGCAGACAGCTTTCTTAAACCCAACTGATCTTTTAAAATCGAAACCACACTGTCATATGAAATGCTTTTGGTATCGACAATCTCACGCACTTTTACTCTTCGATCGGCCAACACCGTGAATTTTTTCGACATTTTCGGGTGTATTGACCTCAGTTGGCCGTCCAGAACGTGGAACTTCATTTGTACTTGTGCGACCACAACGAAAGCCAGTAAACCACTTTTTTACCATTGAAATCAATGGTGCCATAGCCATACTGTTTATGAAGCTTTTCCTTGGTTTGGTTGACTCAAAATTCACCTTTTTCCATTTTTAAAAAAATGCACGAGGATGTATGTTTTGAACAGCTGTTAAACGAAAAGTAAATCACGGAACTAGCTCAAAATTTGACAGTAGTCTACGAACAGGTTGTAAAGGATTTTCAACAGAGACGCTACAAAAGTCAATCGATAGGGACAGCAAACGACGCCATACTTTTCCCGCTCTTTTGACATTTCTCTTCAGTAAGGTTTGCCATTTAATCATGGAAAGATATACGAGCCAACAACGAGTCGAAATTATTAAAATTTACTACCGAAATTTGGAGTCAGTGGCCTCAACTTTAAGAGCGCTACGTCCAATTTATGGTCGACATAATCGTCCTACCAGATCAACAATTGAGCGTCTAGTGGAAAAATTTGAATCCACAGGCACAGTACAAAATGTTCCCGTGCCAGTGAGACAAAGAAGTGCCCGTAGTGTCGACAATATTGCTGCCGCTGAGGCTTCAGTTCAAGAAAGAACAAATGTGCGTTGGGCATCTATGTGACGTCGTTGTGGCGAACTTTGCGAAAAGATCTTGGCATATATCCTTACAAGATCAAATTGACGCAAGAACTGAAGCCGCTTGACCACCATAAGAGTTGTATGTTCGTGAATTGGGCTGAGCAGCAACTTGAAAATGATTCAGATTTTCATCGGAAAATCATCTTCAGCGAGTAGGCTCATTTCTGGCTGAATGGCTTCGCCAGTATGCAAAATATGCGTTATTGGTCAGACAGCAATCCACACGTAATCCATGGGTCATCATTGCATCCCGAATAAATTACGGTTTGGTGCGGTTTATGGGCCGGCGGCGTCATTGGGCCTTACTTCTTCCGTGATGATCAAGACCGGCACATTACTGTGAATGCGAATCGCTACCATTCAATGATAACCGAATATTTTTGGCCCCAATTGGATAATATGGACTTGGAGGACATGTGGTTCCAACAGGACGGCGCCACAAGCCACACACCGAATGCCACAATCAATTTATTGGAAACCAAGTTTGGTGAACGTGTTATCTCACGAAATGGCCCAGTCGATTGGCCGCCGCGGTCGTGCGATTTGACGCCATTAGATTATTTCCTGTGGGGCTAAGTCAAGTCTATGGTCTTTTCCAACAAGCCAGCGACGATTGATGAACTTCGTACGAATATCGAACGTGAAATTGCAGCAGTATCGGCCGATTTATGCTCGAAAACCGTCGAAAATTGGGTTCGGCGTCTGGACTTCTGCAAGCGTGCCCATGCAAAAGAAATCGAGTTCCGTGCACAATGGCATCGAACGTACTTTCACAGCAATAAAGAATTTTATTGGTATCTAAAACCGGTTTTGTTTTATTTAAAATAACTTTTGTAGCGCTCTTATTGAAAAACCCGATACTTAATGGGAGCAGTGTTGCATTTCATATAACTACGAGGGAAGTGCGAGAAGTCAGGGATTTATTGACCCGCCCTCGTAACTCCCGTAAAACCGAACCAATCTCTACGAAGTTTAGTACTAGACAAAATTTAGTCAAATGACACTCTCCTATGAAAAATGAGTGTTTTTTCCACACTCATTCTGGTTCTGAAAACTGTTCGCCCAATGTCTGCAGCTTGTCAAATATGATTTTCTTTTCCATGATATGCTCGTAAATATTGCGCTAAAAATGGAAACGCAAACTACTTCTATATAACTTACGCATTAATCGCCCACTTGATCCCAGCGTATCCTTTTCATCGTGAATCTTGGGATTCCTTTGCTGTTTCTGCTTTCTTTATTAGGAATACCTGTGTATCTCCCACGGAAGTCCAATTATCGCAGTTGTTATTCATCCATTCAAGTTTATCCGCAAGTTTAGGATGAATGACAAAATTTCTTAATTTGACTCTTAAGGATTAGTTCCAGTTTATATTTTCATAACGAGAATTTTCGCCGTTTAATTTAACGAATGTTCCTTTTAGAAAGTCCATGGCTCCTGGGCCCATAACCTATTCAACATTCATACTGAGTTATTATTTTATAAACAGTTTATTTCAGAATGAACAAAAATTCCACAGTACGTACGCTGAAAAATCCGTATTTTTTGTTGTTTGAATGCAAATATAACACGTGTTAGGAGCTTGTCGCAAATATAATACACTTGTGTCCAAACACATTGTGTTTGCTATTCAATATTACATGTTTGCGACACATTGAGTAATATGTTTTAATATATGTGTTTGCGACTCAAATTGTGATGTTTGTGATGCAAACACAGTTGTTTGTGATGCAAACACAGTTGTTTTTTTTGCACTGTTTATGCTCTCTCGAGAGCAAGAGAATAACGAGTGTGTATGTCTTGTGTGTGTGTGCGTCAGTGACTCGTAAATATTCCTGAAAGTGCGTGCAAATTGCAGATGAAGTCAGTGTCTTATTTTGGCCGATGTATTGCGTTTTAGTTTCATGTATTCAATGGTTCATCGGACAGAGGATATCAAAAGCGCTTTATCAGTGACAAATGAATAAACGACGGCTTGGACGGTTAAAACGTTTTTGATGTTGCTTTGTTTTGTGTGTATGTGTTTAGAATATATGTATGTGTGCTATCAAAGTGAAAAACGATTTTGAGGAAACAAACTGGAAAAGGCAACAACGTGAAGCCTTTTGTCTGTCCGAGCCTTTACTGAGAAAATCAGTACGGCGGACCATTTGTGAAATAAGTACAATAAAAAAACACAAGTAATTAATCCCCGTTGGCTTCCATGAACTAGATTTGTATATTGTGTGTGTACCCACACAAAGTGATACTTAACGCATAACTGAAACCTTCTGAAAACAAAAACATGAGAAACAACAAAGAAAGAAGAAGCAAAGAACAGCAGATTCCCATTTCTTGAAAAAAAAACAAATAATGCATTCAGTGCAAGTAAACGTAAAATGGGTAATTTAAAATCTTTTAATTGTTTGTATTAGTTATTTATAAATATGGATTTATATTGATACAATTAATTATAATAAATAAAACATATATATTGAAATCAAAGGATAATTCGTTTCTAAATATTATAATGTTTGGGAGGAAATACGCATATATTTCCACGTAAGTATATGTAAGTTTGTGGGAACAGGCGAATGTTTCCACGTAAGTATATGGATGTTTGGGATGAAAAACGCATGTTCCCACGTAAAAATATACATGTTCACCAGTAAACGTGATACTGTTTACATTTAAATAACGGGGTTTTCAATAAGAGCGCTACAAAAGCTTTTTAAATAAACCAAAACCGATTTTAGATACCAATCAAATTTTTTATTCCTGTGAAAGTACGTTCGATGCCATTATGTATGGAACTCGATTTCTTTTGCATGGCCACCACGGGCACGCTTGAACCCAATTTTCGACGGTTTTCAAGCAATTTCACGTTCGATATTCGTACGAAGTTCATCAATCGTCGCTGGCTTGTTGGCATAGATCATACACTTGACGTAGCCCCACAGAAAATAATCTAATGGCGTCAAATCGCACGACCGAGGCGGCCAATCGACTGGGCCATTTCGTGAGATAACACGTTCACCAAACTTGGTTTCCACTAAAATGATTGTGGAATTCGCTGTGTGGCTTGTGGCGCCGTCCTGTTGGAACCACATGTCCTCCAAGTCCATATTATCCAATTGGGGCCAAAAATATTCGGTTATCATTGAACGGTACCGATTCGCATTCACAGTAATGTGCCGGTCTTGATCATCACGGAAGAAGTACGACCCAATGACTGTCTGACCAATAACGCATATTTTGTTTATTGACGAAGCCATTCAGCCAGAAATGAGCCTCATCGCTGAAGATCATAAATTGAACGTAACGCTCTTAAAGTTGAGGCCACTGACTCCAACTTTCTTTAGTAAATTTTAATAATTTCGACTCGTTGGTGGCTCGTATATCTTTCCATGATGAAATGGCAAACCTGACTGAAGAGAAATGTCAAAAGAGCGAGAAAAAATATGGCGTCGTTTTGCTGGCCCTATCGATTTACTTTTGTAGCGTCTCTGTTGAAAAACCCTTTGCAAGTGAAATTTGGACTTGCAAACATATGAATGCTTGAAGTGTGTTCCATACATATACATGGTTCCTGCAGAATATGTTAGAGAGGCCTTTATTTTTCAGCGTGCAGGGAAACAACAACATAATTTAGGCATTCATAGACTACTCGTAGTAAAGTGGATATGCTACAAGTAGTTGTGAATGAAGGACGAAGTGAAAATTCATATATTTTAATACACTTTTTAATTTCTTCCAATTAAGATGGAAAAAAGATGCCTGTTGATAAACTTTTTCATTTATCCATATATTATTCGTTATATCGGAAATTCAATTAAATCACTTGGTTCAAATTAGAGGTTTATGCTGATTGTGTCTGCTTCGGCAGCGGCGTAGGTACCTGGGATAACCGTTGGCGGCTGCATGGTCAGCTAATCTGGCGGCGGCTAACGGCGCCTGCAGCTATTCCTAATTATTAAGAAATTAACCCGCCTGCTGATGTTGCGAGTTCAATTCATAGGAAATTTTACCTGTTGTTGTTTTAGTTGTAATGTGTGCTGAACATGTTAGGGAATGGGACTGGATGTTGGCGTTGTAGCGTGTGAAATTTCAACTGGCTATAGTTATGCAAAATTCAACTTGGCGTTTAATTCCATAAGTTAATTCTTGGGAAATTAATATCACTGTTATTAGGAACTATTCTGATTATGTTTGTGTGTACTTTATAGTTTGTGCACACAGAGAAGAGATTCGTTGTCACAACTATATATATTTTTACAGCCAACTAAAATTTGGCGGTTCCTTGGACTATCACCGTATTCAGTTGTGATTGCCAATAATTGTGTTCCATATCACCAAATGTTGTGCATTTCAATTGACTTGTAATTCAGTTTTGGTTGCAATAACTGAAATATTTAGTTGAAGCCACAGTAACAATAAATAAATGTGATCTGCCAAACGAATTTTAGTTCTAGCAATCGCATTATCCTGCAGTGGTGATTATTCTATTTGTTGGATGAACGAAAAATGTAAAAACTAATTCGGTTGTGCCAACAAATATATATTGGTATGCTCAACTAATTACTTGAATTTGATGGCTGTTACAACCATTTGGTGATGATTTAACCCATTATGAATTTACAGAAAAAAAGTAAACCACAATAATTTTGTACTAAAATTGTGTATTTTATATATAAATATAAACAAAATTATTATTATGTTAACAAGGGTTCGTATTTCGTGTGTAATGGGTTACCCTGGGTAACCATCCCCATTTTTGATCGAAAATATGAAAAAGTTTCTATATCTCGGAAACGGAGCGTCAAATCGAAAAAATAACTAATTTTTGCAGGTTTTAAACTGATTTCCATAAAGTGGTCCAATTTTTATTGAAGTTTTTTTTTTAAATCGCCAAGATAAGAAAATCGTTAAAAAAAAAATTATAACTCGGAAGCGGTGCGTCTAATCGCAAACACATCACGAGAACATATTTTACCTCCATAAGGGGCTGTACCCAATGAATGTATTAAATACGTCATCACATTTTTAAGCAAATTGCTAAAACTAAAATTTGTCAAATAATAAATAAAGCCCCATTATGTCTATATTTTGGAAACGGAGCGTTCAATCGAACGAGCAACCAATTTTTCCCGATTTCTAGGATTTCTAAGGGTTTTTTCAGAAAGAGGTCCAATTCGTATGGACGACTTTAAAAAAAAAAATCAAGAAGAGCATGACGAAACTGCATGCAATTGTTATTGTATGTAAAAATTGTGTTGTCTTTTAGTCAACAACAACAAAACATGTCTAATCAGGACCGATGGTTCTCTGGAGATGGAAAGAAGTTTCTGCAAATGTTTTCTTGTGTGTTTTGCTTGCAATATTTTTCGAACACTTGCATCTCAGTTCAAATAAGATTTCGTTTGCATTTAGTTTAATGAATTTTTCAATAGCATCATTCGAAACAACCGCTGAATAAGATCTGTGGCTAGAACTGAAATAGCTATACGGTTTGCCAGGAATCATAGGGAAACATTTGAAAAACTAAATCTCTTCAATTATTGTCCGGTTCAAGATTCCAAATAGAAACAACGATTGCCATGAGATTGCGTTTAGAGTGTACCGTCTTCAAATTTATATTCGTTTACATTATTCGATCTTTTAGTTGTTATGTTTTCAATAATTGTCCGGTTCAAGATCAATAACTATTAAATAGTACTTTTTCTATGAAAAAGTACATTTTAATAGAAATATAAAAAGAATAAAGAAAGATTGTGAAATTGATCATTATGGTGGATGGTTGGGAATATAGCTATTTCAATGCCCTCCCAGGCATATCATCAGCTACCTTCTCCACAAGTATTTATAGGGATAAACAAATCTCAAGTATAAATTTGAAGACGGTACAATCTAAACGCCAATCGCATGACAATCGTTGTTTCTTTTTGGAAACAACAACATTTATGCAATGGCTTTCGATGAAAGCATTCATAGGAAAGAAATGTTGTGAATATTGATGGTAATGGCAAAGTATTGTTGTGGATGTTTTCGCACAAGTAGGAGTTTAGACAACTCTCGTTCACTTGAGATTTGTTCATCCCTATAATGTGTGATGATATACCTAAATACTTGTGGAGAAGGGAGCTCATGATATGCCTGGAAGGGCATTGAAATAGCTATATTCCCAACCATCCACCATAATGATCAATTTCACAATCTTTCTTTTTTTTAATATTTCTATTAAAATTTTCTTTTTCGAAGAAAAAGTACTTTTTAATAGTTATTGATCTTGGACCGGACAATTACTGGAAACAAAACAACTAAAAGATCGAATAATGTAAACGAATATAAACTAAATCTCTATTAATAGAGATATAGAATGGCCTCGAGCTTGAACAATATTATTAAAATAAACGCCAAAATAACAAAATCGCTAAAATGAAAAAATTGCTATAACTCGGAAACGGTGCGTCGAATCGCAAAAATAATAGGAGGGTGTAACAAAAGCAAATAATTCTTTATTTTATTTTTCATAGCATATACAGATTTTTTTATAATTATAATATTTATATGTGAAGAGTTTAAGGTGTTTTCCTTTTTCTGCTTAAAAATAACATGTGGTTTTCGTAATATTATGAAATGATTTTAGTATTATAAATGGAGGAAAAAATTTCCAAAAAACCTTTATGAATTTTTATATGATAAAACCTTACAAACTACTTAAAACTAATTAATTTATCGTGAGGCCAGCTCAATGATATGACTATATTCTGAATAGGAACATTTGGCGTTAAAATTTTTGGACAATTTGTCTATCTTGACGGCCACCAATTGAACATCAGCAAGTTGGTGAAGTCTTGCCGTAGAGTAATATCTAGGCAAATTGTAAATTAACTTTAACAGTTTATTTTGAAGGATCTGGAGCCTTTTCAGGTGACAATTTGCACTTTTCGCCCAAACAGGAGCTGCATAGAACATAACAGCATGAAAAATTAATTTTAAAATTAACATTTTGTTGTCAATATTTAATGCCGAGTTCCGGTTTATAAAAGGATAAAGGGATCTTATAAGTATATTAGATTTGTTTACAATGTAAGAGTTAGAAGTATTGAACTTTAAAAAAAATTATTTAAATCGAATCGGCCATATATTTTTTGACATACATTGAAATATGTTGTCAAGTGCCTGGTTTACGGACAATTGTTTGATTTAGTATATGTAATAGTCAAATATTGGCGCGTGTGGGCAGCACCTCGGCCCTTTTTGCCAACTTGCTTCCAAATAGCCTGTTCGTATATGTAGGCCAACTGTAACATACTGTGAAATTTTCACGATGATCAAACTATTATTATGACTGCTATAACGGTTTATTTTAAAAGGGGCCTGGTACATCCCACTACCACTCTGGCTGTAATTTATAATGTATCAACAACATATATACCAAATCTCATCTTCATACCTCTGATAGTTCATAAGATATAGCCATTTTTAATTTCAAATGGTATGGGCGGTGTCACGCTGCTTTATCCAATCACTACCAAGTACAACCAAGGACTATCAGTAGATCATCAGTACCACATTGTGAAATTTTCATAACAATCAGTACATTAGAAAAGCCGCCAGTGCGGTTTTTGAAAAGGGGGCGTGGCACCGCCTACTTACAGCCTGGCTGTAATTCATACTGTACCAAGAACATATATACAAAATCTCATCTTCCTACTTCTGATAGTTCATGAGATACAACCATTTTAAATTTCAAGTTGTATGGGCGGTGCCACGCTCCTTTATCCAAACATTTCCAATTATAGCCAAGGATTGTCAGCAGGTCATCAGTACCGCATTGAGAAATTTTGATAACAATCGGTATATTCGAAAAGCTGTCAGGGCGATTTTTAAAAAGGGGGGGTGGCGTGGCCTGGGTTACCCTTATCATTAAGGGGTATGAAAAATAGATGTTGGACGATTCTCAGACCTACCCGATAAGCACACAAAATTTCATACATATCGGTCTAGCCGTTTCGGAGGAGTAAGGTAACTAACATTGTGACACGGGAATTTTATATATATACTATATATATACAGTTTCTCATTTACAGTAAAGCCGCTTATGTAAATTCAAATACATAACTGTGAAACAGGTGTTTTTGTGACAGAAACTTAATTCTGATTACAGTGACAAATGTTTGAACGCGAATTCTAATACTGTACTTTTTATTATTTGTATCTTCCATTTCAAATGAATGAGGTTTTAGAAATACTCAAATTGGTCAATATAACTTAATTTTTGTAGCAACACCTTCTAGTTAGGAAGACCTATTTTTAATTTATCAATATTTTGAATTCTGATGTATGATAATTAGGTAGAATTCTGGCCAAAAAAAAGATTTCATCACGGAATTTTCAATGCCTGAATTGTTTTCCAATTAATCTTTTCCTTGTGTGTCGATTTTTGATTGTTTTGGTTACAACGTGTGTTGTAAATCAGGAAAATTAATCCAATAAGTCATTAATTGATCGATTATGTGAAAGATTAAACAAAAAGTTCTACGCCGCCGCCGCCGCTACGGCGAAATCCACGTAATCAGGCGGCGCGGAAGCAAACTCAAAAAACGGCGGTGGCGGCGTAAAGCTCTAGTTCAAATGACGCTCATTTTGTTCAAAATCTTATGATAAGAAATCTTAAAAATGTATTATAACAAAAAATTAATTCTTGTAACACGAATTAATTCATTTTATAAATTCAAGATAACTACTTAATCAAAGAGATCTACTTTAAAGGGCAACTAATTTACTGAAGGGAATTGTAACCTCTGGGGCCGATACTACCAAGCTTGGTGGTACAATTTATATGAGGGCTATGAAAAAAATTACATATTTCTGGATGGAATTATGTTTGACTTAAAAAAGTCGAATACGTCTGTCACGTTTTATTAGAATCGGCTTACACTTGTAACCTCAGGAGACGATAGTTAAATGCATCAAAATGTGGACCGAAATTACACATTTTTGTTCCAACTTCTTGCATGTGTAATTTTATTAACGTATTGAAAAACACATGGTTTAGTCGGATTTGATAGTGTTATATAACTCGATCTAAGGACACAGTTAATGTGAAACGCCCTAATGTTTCACAAAAAAAAAATTGCAACTCTTGAAGCGGAATATTAAAGTTTGTGATCTAAAAGAATTTTGAAATTTTTTTTTCCATTTTTTTAAGATGGGTATGGATGGGGTCGCGGAAATCAAAAAAATTACGTTATGGAGAAAAAATTTTAAACAACAAACAAATGATCCGACCAAACGACAAAAAAATTATTGGTGTGAAAATTATTATATTAAGGACCACTTGAATAGTCTTAAAAGTAGAAAAATATTTTTTCCGAGATTTCAATCCTCGATAACTTTAAAAGTTTTCAAAATTTTAAATGCGTTAAATCGAAGAAAAATTATTAAATTATTATATGCATGCATCTTTGAAATTACAGAGAAAGCCAGTACTATAGCATCGCTTCCACGCTGAGAAAAACGGCCTGTGTAACATATTCACAAAAACATATTCTGCAGGAACCATGTATATGCTGGAACACACTTCAAACATTTATATGTTTGCAAGTCCCAAACTCAGGTATATTCAAATGCAAACATTAGCATGTTTACTGACAAATATGTGTTCTTCTACGTGGAAACATATGCGTGCTTCATCCCAAACATCCATATACTTACTTGGAAGCATTCGTTTGTTCCCCCAAACTTCCATATACTGACGTGGAAATATATGCGTATTTTCTGCCAAACATAATAATATTTCGAAACGAATTATTCTTTCTTACTTTATTTACTATAATTCATTTTATCAATATATATCCACATTTACTTATATAAACAATTAAAACAAAATTTAAAAGATTTAAATGATTTTTACATTTACTTACATTGAATGCATTATTAGTTTTGTTTTGAATCTGCTGCTTTGTTGTTCCTCCTTTCTCTGTTGTCACTCACGTTTTTGTCTTTAGAAGGTTTCAACTATGCGTTGGTTATCGCTATGCCATTCCGATTTTTTTCGTAGAGGCTCGGGCAGAAAAAGGAAATCCCTCTCCAGGTTCTTTCCTCAAAACCATTTATCACTTTGGTAGCACACATAAATATATGCGAAATACATACACAACAACCAAAGCAACATCAAAAACCATTTAACCGTTTATTATTCGTTCACTGGTCAAGCGCTTTTGATATCCTCTGTCCGATGAACCATTGACGACTAAGTACATGAAATAAAAACGCAATACATCGCATACATTTAGGAATATTTATGAATCACTCACTGAGAGAATAATGTAAAAATACAGATTCACACTTACAATATATACACACTCGTTGCCCCTCTTTTACTCTATTGCTCCCGAGAGAGCTTACACAGTGCAACAAACACACAAAGACAGATATATTTGGGTCGCAAACATAGATGTTATAACATATTAATTATTGTGTTTCAAACATGAAATATAGAATAGCAAACACCATGCGTTTGGGCACCAGTATATTATATTTGCAACAAGCTCCAATCACATGTTATATTTGTATCCAAACAACAAAAAACAACAGACTTTTCAGCGTGCATTAATTGTTGCTGGGGTAGCTTATCCAGAATTCAGAGGGGAAGTTAAAATCTTTTGAACCTCAAACATCATCCATCTACAAAACAACTATTTTGTTTAATTTATGAATAAAAAAATAAATAAATGGTTTCCCATTACATCCCATGAAGGGGCTGGGGAGAACTGTGCGCTTTCCAGTTTTCACTCACTGATTGGGACCTACAGTTTTACACCGATTCCGAACGGTAATTTGAGAAGCTTTTTCATGGCTAGATACTCGATAGTGTCGCCGTCACTATGCGAGGTGACCGCCGCCGAAAGAAAATTTGAAGGTGGTCAGAGCCGGGTTCGAACCCAGGATCTCATGTACAAGAGCCGCGCACACTAACCACTAATTTATGAATATTGAAATCAAATTATGGTGTCCCAATTCGGTATTCAAATGTTTGTTACTTTTAAAACGACTGTAACTTTTAAAACGCTAATCATATTTGATTAATTTCTACAGGATAAGATATATTTGTTTAGTTACAATGTATATATTCGGTTAATGTGTTTAATATTGTGGGTTGAAATAATAAAAAGAGATGCTGAAGCTGTAACAAATATTTTGACATATCTGTGTAAGTTCTATGAGCAGATGTACGATTTCATTAGATCCAATGAAACATCTATTATTGAAATTTATTTTTAAATGTTGACTTTAAACTGCCGGTACATTCTGCTGACCAACACTACCTCCTGATATTTTCTTTAAGTCTACTTACTTTATGTAAACGTCTTTCAATTAAATCATTATTCCATTAAACATCATAATTTTCCGGCTAACAGATTCTTGATTTGTGTGTGGTCCCTTTATCAGGAACTGCAACATCAAATTACATTTTTTGCTGAAACCGTACATTACATTTTTTAAACAAACAAATTAATTATGTTGTTAAACCTTTTCATTGCAATCATTTCATCCAACCGTAATCTCTTCCTTCTACTGCCTGACAATTAAAACCGAAAAGCTTGTACAGCCACGAACATGATTTATGGATTAAAGCAATCTTTTCCGCTCTTCGCATCTTCTGTTCCGATAAAAATCAGTCGTCATTCTATGTAGGTATCTTTGCCCCAACTGCTGTTCCAACTTAATGTCAATACCTTTAAAGCTGCTTTTGACAGAGCAAAATAAAAAAACTTATAATTTCGTTTAGTTCGGCAGAGACAAATATATCTAATATGTATTGTTTAATTGCTCCGACTAATATAAGTGAAACAGCAAAAGTTCTTGACGTTTATTACGCCAAGGCAATGAATGAGTGATAACGTTTTCTTTTGGAGGGCCATCAGATGGAATGGAATAGAATATAATGCTATGGAAAGGAATGGAATGGTTGATAAAGTTATGATGGATATGGTTCCGCCATATGCTGTGCATAGAATGACTGATGATTATGATGAACATGTCAATGCTCTGTAGCGGTAAATGATGATTTGGTTTTTTGATTTTCTTGACTCTTTTGCCATTAACACCGGAACGTAAATGACTTTATTTTAACTCGCACAACGCAGCCAAATCATAATTAGCTTTATGTGACATCTTCTGGAGATCTTTTCATCTGTACTTTAAGTTCATACATTAGCGTCAATTTCGAAATGTTCTTATTGAAGATTTGATTTGTTTTTAATGGGATTTGTTACAAGATATTTCAATTTTCTACAATTTCCATGTTCTTTTTGAATTGTAATACTTTTGATATATATATTTTTGAATATTTATATGATTCTTGCAATATATTTTGAATTGCTTTACATGATTCTGTTTCTAATTGAAAAATTGTGGGTCACAAATCTTAATAAGTCGTCTACTTGTCAGACTTCTTCCAAGAGATGACTAAATTTAAGCTGAATAATAGTTTCAGAATACTCTTTTTCCCGAATTTCATTTCTGAAACGAAGTTCCTTATCGCACGTTGCGGGATAGGGGCTGAAATTTCCCATAATTCTGAAGTTTCCCATAATTCTAATTGACGTTTATTCCAAATTGTGGAAAATTTTTGTGTAAATAATCTACTTTAAACAAGAAAATGTACCAAGCCTTTAAAAAAATGTTCATAACTATATAAAAAATTATTTCACAGCCATGAAGCCGGTATTGGAGATATCAAGAAGAGAAAACCCATAAGCCTACCCAAAGTCCGAACATGCAAGAAAAATAACATGCAAGAAAAATCTAAAAACTTTCACCGCCGAAAAATTTTAGCAACTTCTGTGGTCCCAGATGCCAAAACGGTTTGAGTGCCTTAGTACTCTCAACCAGGAATGGTTGCTGAACCACACGAAGAACCAATTTATGAGGACATAGATGGTGGCGACATGGCTTTCAAATCGAAAGTCGTCAGATATTCGATTTCAAGCTATGTATTTTACTCTTGTTTTAAAATAATATTTTCGTTGAAAATTATTTTTACTTTTTTTGGGAAACAAAAAAATCCCATTGATTTCCTTCAACGACATCTAGAAAATTACCCATTACACTAAAATTTTCCCAACACATGTGCTTCATCTATCAGTCTATTTTATCTATGTTATCAACTATATTGGGTACTTTTTCTTTGGTATCTGTCTAGACTAACATATGTTTGGGAATTTCATGTTTAATGGGAAGTTTTCTAGGTGGAGCCTGTAACCAATATTTAGTATATATTGTAGTTGTCAACCTAATAAAAAGTAAATTTAGAAAAGCCAGAGTGAAAGAAGTTAAAAAAAAATTTTATAAATAAGTGCCTTTTCTTAAAAAAGGTAAATTTTGTCAAAAATAAAGTACTTATTCATATTCTTAAACAAAGTACGTTTTCTTAAAATAATTCCTTTTTTTTTTTAAACAGTGCCTTTGATTAAAAAAACTAAATTTTCTTACAAAAAGTACTTTTTCTAAAAAACAGTAATTTTTTAAATAAGTTCCTTTTCTTAAAAAGTGAAATTTCTTACAACAAATTGCCGTTTCTTGAAAAACTACCTTCTCTTTAAAGGGTACCCTTTTGTGAAACAAAATAACTATTCTTGAGATAAGTACCTACTCTTAAAAATGTACCTATTCTTGAAAAAAGGACCAATTCTAAAAACAAATCCCATTTCTTAAAAAAACCTTTTCTTCAAAAAAATTCCTTCTCTTACAAAAAAAAAATACGTTTTCTTACAAAAATTACTTTTCTTAAAAGTACCTTTCCTTAAAAATGAAAATTTTTTTCAACGGGCGCCTTAGGCGTGTTGGAGCTAACTAGTACATAGTATATAGCGAAAGGAACGTCGTTCCAACCGGGTGTCCTTTGACACCTAATTTTTATTTTATAACTTCAATGATCCTGATTATCAAAATGTGGCCGACAGAAAAATCTCTATCAACCATGAATTTGGTAATATCAGTTCCGACAAACATTTTCTCTTTGATTAGGGACACATACTGATTAGCTTCGTAAAACCCGGTCTTTCGCAGTTGAGCACTTCGACGACGTTCTTGATAGGGCCAAGTTATATATAAAGCGGTGGCAGGAAATGTTGAATGAAAGTATATTCCAGTCGAAAACGAATTTTAGTTTTAAGCAACGGATTATGATTGGTACCTGGAATGTAAAAACTCTCTCAGGAAACTCGAGACTCGAGCAGGTTAAATGTGTAATGGAATCCCTCAAAATGAGCATCCTACACTCCAGAACTAATAGTTTGAAAGGAGGTTGTAGTAAACGAAAACTGGAATGCTACCACCGAATAGTAGTTGCTACAACCGAACTGAGGTTAGCATTACTGACTTTAGTCCCCGCAACTGAAATTCGGTTAAAAAAACCTGTAATAGTTTGTCACAACCTCTACCACATTTGTGATAACCTCTACCGCAGTTGTGACAACTTCAAATTGGAAGGTGATGGAAACTAATTTGGTCATCACAATCTCAAAATGCGGTTACGGCTAACTCGTTTATTTTTTCTGTGGGTGTAGGTCTGGGAGATATTCTTCTTCGTTCTTTCTTTCGTTTATCGGCTATTGTACAATCTCATGAGGTCAGATGTCTTACACATATCAATTAATCAAACAAATAAATAAATTACACAAATTTTAACATATTTCTCCAACTGGTTCTATCCTTCACAGTTTCTCGTCAATTGGTAACACCAAGGATCCGGAGGGATTCTTCGGTCTGGTCTTTCCAGCGGAGTCATGCGCGTCCTCTTCTCCTGCTTCCATCGGGTACGTTATCAAAAACCTTTCGCGCTGGCTCATATTCATCCATTCTGATAACATGGCGCAGACACTGCAATTATGCTATGTCCACGTCAGAATACAAGTGACATAGTAGCTCTTGGTTCCACTGACGTCGGTTCGCGCCGATTTCCCTAACACGACTATATATTTTACGGAGAATTCTTCTCTCGAATACTCCCAGGTGTTTTTCATCCGCTTGCGATATGACCCAAGTTTCGGAGCCACATGTCATGACAGGCTAAATGAGAGTCTGGTATAGCTGAACTTCTGTCTGTCTATTTACATAGTCAACTAGAAGGGAAGAAGGGAAATCTCAATGGACAGCCCGACGCGAAAAGAGGGTTGAACCGTACTAAAACCGAGTATTAATAAATTATTTAAGTTACTTTGTGATAAAAGTGATTGGTAGCTGATAAAAGTAGACAAAATTCAGCATCAACAACCGTCAAAGAAAAAAGTCTACTTTGATCGCTATATTCTCTCAAGTTCAATAATTTTTTCCAGTTTAGAGTGGAGCGGTAAAAAGAGGAGTGTGTAAAAATAGTAATTCTTAAAATGGATCCATCCACTTCGGGTATGTGGTATAAGTTGTGGTATTGGGTGCACAGATTTAATTTTCGTTTTGTTGGTCGATCTACCACACCCTGAACAGTCATATAATAAAGTACAATATGTAGTACTTCATCTAAGAGTTGGAACAAACTTACCATCCCCGATTACTTCGTAAGTGGACTAGGGAGCGAACTTCAGAATATACTCAGATTTTGTGCAACGGTTAGTGTGCGCGCCTCTTGTACATGAGATCCTGGGTTCAACCCCTGCTCTGACCACCTAAAATTTCTTTCGGCGGCGGTCACCTCGCATAGTGACGGCGACACTATCGAGTATTTAGCCATGAAAAGGCTTCTCAGAATACCGTTCGGAATCGGTGTGAAATAGTAGGCCCTAACCAGTGAGTGAAAACTGGAAAGTGCACAGCTTAGTGATTGTGAGAAGCTCTCCCCTGTCCGTCCATGGGATGTAATGGGAGACCATTTATTTATTTTTTTATTGTGTTATTTATAGTAATAGAAGTAGAGTAAGAGAACACAATTATGAACAGAGGCCTTGATGTGCACGAGTAAGTATTCTGGATACATGGTCAGACCTTGATCATCGCATGGTAGTTCATTGTTCCAAAAATCAAATTGGTAGTATTTTTAAAACAAATATGTCTTATTTCTCCAGCAGCTCTCGCCTGACTGATTATTTTTCAGTTTCGTCCTTCACAATATCGCCAAAAGAAAGATAATGTTCGATTGATTTCGTCTAAGTCGGTTAAAATTCACGACTATTCGTATCACAATCTGCTAAATTGTACACGAAATGTGTAAGTCCTTGGAATATATTGCTCTTTTTTTCAGTGTAAGAGCCTGCTACGCGGCAAGAAATATTTTTGAAATTTCTTTGATTTACGAATTCTGAACAATGAACTTTGGGATTACAATTTGGAAGTTATTGAAAATATTCTATTATCTTTTACTGATTCGACGTAAGCACATCTGTGAACCGCGGATGAAAGTGCTTACAATTTATCTTGCTTCTAGTAATTTGAACAATTTTTACTGTGTAGTTATACTTGGAAATATTTGTTCCATGGTAGAATGAGAAGGTAAACTCAGTAGACATCTGATTTCAATTGTTTCTTGATGTTGGTTATTTGGCCGCTTCTGTAAGAATCAAAGGTTTTGTTTTTGTACTTTTCTGTTTGCATTTATTTCTTGGTATAAGTATGTGTTGACTTTGACATGAGGAGAGTCTAAACAAAAGTAAAATGTCTGTTGTTGTTGCCCACAATCGTTGTTATATCTACTGCGACTACTTGGTATTTTTACTATGATTTGTTCCTTAGAATTTTTAGTTTGTTTCATTGATCCAACAAGGTGTGGTTGGCTGTGGTGTGGTTCCCGTTCATCCCACTTTCTCCAACAATTCTGACATTTCAAGGAAACAACGATCCAAACGAAAAAAGATAATAATAAATATCTTCGGTTAGTGAGTGGTGTAAATACACACCGCAGTGGCTTAACGGGCAAGACGCTGCTGAAGATGATGTTTCACAAACATCGAAACCATCGTCCAGCGAATGTGAGTTCGAACCCCACCCGCGGCATTTGCATTTTCACACTAACCGGAGAAAACATGATCTCTTAGCCTTAAAGGAAATTACAACTTTGAAAAAAGATCCCACTTCAACATTTTTGGGTCAATTGCAAAAATTAAAAAAGAAGAGAAAGTAATAATAGAAATTTAGTGTAGGGCGCTATTTATGTTTGGGGTCCAGCAATAAACAAAACAATCATTTATCATTTGAAATGGAAATATTCTCAGCATTCGCTTTTCCACTCCGATTGAGACACCACCAAAACATGGTTTTTGAACTTTTGAACAGCTGCTTCGAACAACTTTTGTTGGATTTAGCTCGCCTTGAAAGACCCATACCGTCGATTGCTGTTTTGTTTCGGGATCAAATGCATAGATCCATGGGCCGTCATATGTGACGATATAATACACTGCATTTAAGTTACCGCGGTTGTATTTTTTGAAACATTTCGTTGTTCCAATTGACACGAGTCATTTTTTTAGCATTCGTCAAACTATGTGAAATCCAACGAGAACAAATCCTTTACACGGCCAAATGAACATGCAATATCTTATTGCTGCTAGTGGCAATAATGCCGAAGGTGGCTCACGGTGTGTCTGTCACATGTCGGGTTTGCTTTATCAGTTCATGCACAGCATCGATGACTTCCGGCAAAACCACCTAAGTTGGTCGACTTTCACGAAATGAACGAATTCACGAACGGCGTCGGAGACTGAACTTTTGGTACCAGCGATTTACAGTGGTTTTTGGTGCTGCTTCATCACCAAAAGTCGAAATAAGTTGATTGAGACACTCTGGGCTCGATAACACTCGCCGAAAATCGTAAAAAATCATCGCACGAAAATGTTCACGGGTTAATTCCATTTTCTGACCGAGTTGAATTTTTCAACACACTGTAAATACAAAAAATAGTGCTTGTAAGTAAATACAGTGGTGGCCAAAACAAATGCAACCAAAATGCATCTTCTACGACATATTACGTAAAAATTTTCTGAACATAAAAACTAGCAATTTTTTGTTTTAAATTTTTTACTTTATTGCCTTAAAAATAAGGAAAAGGGATCTACGCCATAGATATTTAGAAAAATGTATGAAAAAACTTAAAAATACATATTTATTCTTATATTTCAGTGGCCATAACATATGCAACTAATAAAATCAAACGCAGTTCAATGCAAATGAATTGAATATTTTCTAGCAAATCCATTGTGGTCCATTACAGCGTGACATATTCGAGTCATTGATATTAGTAGTATGTCAATGACTCTTGTTGCGATTGATGTTCACGCATCTTTCAGTCGTTGAAACAAAATATCAGAACTTGTACAATTTTCCACTCAATTTTTTGGTTTATGATACCCCAGAGTTTCCCGATGGGATTTAAATCTGGTGATTGTGGTGGTCATTCCATAACCGTCGTTGTCTTGCTGGAAGACCCACCACAATGGCATATCGTACTCGGCATATGGTAGCATTACCCTTTCTAAAATGTCGTTCTACATAAATCGGTTCATAATGCCATTAATTTTATGCAGTGGACCAACACCAGCACCAGAAAAGCAGCCCCACATCATTAGACTTTCCTCTCCATGCTCGACCGTCTATTTGCAGACCGACAAGTGTTACGATGCGTTTTCCTACTAGTTGTCGTACGTATCTCATGCCATCGCTACCAATAATATTAAATTTTGATTCGTCACTAATCAAGACAGACCTCCATTTACTTCCTAGCCAATTTAAATAGTCGTAACCAAACTGCAAACGCTGTTTCTGATTACAATTAGATATGAGCGGTTCCTTTGCAGGACTTCGTTCGAGTAGAGAGGCCGGCAAAGGACGTCTACGAATTGTTCGAACAGATACTGATATTTGAATTTTGCAGTTATTTAAGTGGAAGAGCTAAATGGGTCTTATTTCACGTGTTTGATGATCAAATATTCGGTCCAATCACTTGTCTGGCGCGGTCGACCATCTCGGTTTATCATATAAATTTCTGAAGTGTTTTTTTTTAAAGTAGCAATACTGAGAGATATTGAACTTTTATTAAAATTATATTTCTCGGCAATGTCTTTCTGTGATATTCCACAAGAATAAGCACTCACAATTTTCCGTCTGAGCTCAAATCCGAATATATCGCGCGCCATTTAGCTTCAATAGGAAAAAATAACAAAATAATACTGAATATTCCTACAAATCTCTTTACACAGGCTTTCTTATTAGTTATATGAAGAACACTTATCAAAATAATCATAAAAACGACGTTATTTAAAACAAAATTGGAGAGTTGCATATGTTTTGTCCACACCGATTTTAATATTTATCGATAAACATGCCGATAACATGGAAGTGTACACAAAAACTGTACATTCTGAATTTTATTTAAAAATCTTAATGCCGTTTATTATGATCATTTATTTATACCATTTGTCCTTTTTGTGGTAAAATTTTATAAACTTATAGAGCCTGTTAAAGGCTTAGTTACATATGTTTTGGCCACCACTGTATATCCTATGTAAAGGGTTTGCCAATATGGCTTTGAAAATTGTTACTTTTTAAATAAAACGCAAACCAATTGAGATATTTCCAAAACTTTATGATCGACTTGAAATACAATCAAAACATTTATAAATGGAACTCGACTTCGTTCAAATGGCCACCGCGGGCACGTCGGCAGCGGTCGATTCGTTGGACCCAATTTTCGATGATTCGATCATACATTTCGACCGTAACGGCCTCTATTTCGCGATCAATGTTGGCTCTGAGTTCTTCCAACGTCGTCGGGTTGTTGGCATAGACCAATGATTTGATGTAGCTCCAAAGAAAAAAGTCTAGATGCGTAAAATCGCACGAACGAGGCGGCCAATTGACTGGTCCATTTCTTGAGATATCACACTCACCAAACTTACTCTTCAATAAATCGATTGTAACGTGTGCTGTTTGGCTTGTGGCACAGTCCAGTTGAAACCACATGTCGTCCAAGTCCACGTTTTCCAATTCGGGCCAAAAATAATCGGTAATCATGGCGCGATAACGATTCCCAGTCACAGTAACGTGACGATCGTTATTGTTGACGAAAAAGTATGGCCCAATGACGCCGCCGGCATGCAACCCGCACGAAACAGTAATTTTTTGTAGATGAAGTGGTGATTCATGAAGCACATGTAGATTTTCAACAAACCAATAACGCATATTTTACTTATTGACGAACTGAGGATGATTTTGCGATGAAATTCATCATCTTGGCGCATCTTCTCCAGAGCGCAATCGGAAAACGTACGTCGCGTCAAATGGTCCATCGGCTTCAATTCTTGAGTCAGCTTGATCCTGTGTGGGTGTTAACCAATATCTTTACGCAAAATTCGCTATAAAGTGGTCTTGGCGATGCCCAGTTTGGTTCGACTGATTTGGATCGTTTGATACGGACGCCTGAACGGCAGTAATATTTTTGTCACTTCGACCAACCCGTTGTCTCACTGCCACGCCAGTATCACAGAATGAATATGTAGACTCATATTTTTGCACTAAACTTATTATTGCTTGTCTACTAGGGCGATAATAACGATAGAAAATTAGAGTTAACGCTCTTAAACTTGCGGTCACCAACTACGAATTTCGGTTTTACATTTTTATAATTTGCATACGTTGCGTTCCTTCGTGTACTTTACCATGATGAAAATGTTAAGTTTCCTGAAAAAAGGAAAGTAATAGTTAGATGATCAGTGAAAAAGTGCGTTCACAAATTGAATTCAAGAACCTATTGGAAAACCCTTTATGTTTATGGAAAAAATTTTGAACTTTCTAATGGAAGTAAGAGAAGGAAAGCGCTGGGACTGTCTCCTAAGATCACCATGTGCATTTATACGGCAATAGTCACACCAATACTTGCCTATGGCATCGGAGTTTGGTGGAGGTCCCTCCAAAAGAAATATATTCTGAATTCCTTGATGAAAATTCAAAGATCAGCACTTATTAGCGTTAGTGGGGCAATGGGCACGAGGTCAGGTACTGAATTTAGTGCTATTCTGAACATCTGTACTCCTGATATCATGGCCGAATCGGCAGCCGCAACATCCCTGGTGAGAATCAGAGATTGTGGCGTTTTGATATCAGGGCATTCCGGACACGCTGAATTACTACACCGGATCAACTCTATTCCGGTAAAAACGGACTACTGTATCCCCTACCTTCTACCAGTGACTTCTATTCCGAACAGGAAGACCTGGGAAAAGTCACAGGAAGGGGATACCAGTAGTATCAGATTTTTCACGGATGGATCAAAGTTGGATGAGTCAGCAGGCTATGGGGTCCATTCACTGGACCTAAATATAAATATCGCCTTCAAGCTGCCTGATGACTGTAGTGTATTTCAGGCGGAAATTACCGTCATACTGGAGGTTGCTGAACTACTGAAAAGTAGTGTCACAACCCTCCGGAGAATATGTATCTACACAGACAGCCAGGCTGCCATAAAATCCCTGGAAGTCATGTTTGCTACGTCCCTGACGGTGAAAGAATGCCACTCATTACTTAGGGTGATGGCAGAGTATTTTGACATCAGGCTCATCTGAGTACCTCGACACAGCGACATCCCAGGCAATTGCGTAGCGGATGCGTTGGCTAGACAGGGTACTGCGGCAAAGGTTCTTCCGGCAAAAGAAGGTGTTAGTATGACAATCTCTACCTGCCGTTAGCAGATCAGACAGTGGGCCGATAATATGTTCAAGGACAAGTGGAGACTTACTGCAACTTGCGAACAAGCCAGGGCCCTCTGGCCACAGTTGGACAGGAAGAGGACTAGGCAACTACTTACCTTGCCGAGAGGCAGGTTATCCACAATGATAGGAACACTTACGGGACATTGTCTTGTAGGAAAACACGCCCTAAGATTGGGACATAGAAAGTCCACTCTCTGTAGATGCTGCATGGAAGAGGACGACCATCCAACCAACCCATGGAAGTACCAATTTTCATCTGGCAACACTAGTACTTCCAGGATCCGAAATATAAATAGTAACCCTCTAGATACAGAATTTGGAATAGACTCGATAGAACCAGCAGATTACCCTACTAATATTACAATACAGTGCTCGTTGCTGGGCTAGAACTGGTATTAACGCGTTTAGCTTGCGAACGCACTCTGGATTGCATCAGAGACGATATTTACGTAACTATAAAATTTAATTTCACACATAATAAAGTATTTTTGTTTTTCATGTTTATGATTCTGGGATACATGTGATGATATGTTAACTTGTTTTTTTATCAGATGTGTTGCTTTTAACGTTTACAATCAGATTAAGAGGACTCTCGTAGTAACATAAACAAAAACATTACAAGTTCAGTGTCTCAAAAAACAACGATATGTTTTTTTTGGGAAATTTATAAAGTTAAGAACAATAAAGCAATAAATCAATCATTTTTTTCAATCAGCAACAGACATTGACAACTTTTTTTGGAGAAACACATTTAGTTGGAGACAAAATGTGTTTTTCAACTTAGGGATTTTTATGGCCCCTGTAATGGCTGTATAACCTATAAAGGTTTACAATGGTAAAGGGTTTTTCAACAGAGACGCTACAAAAGTAAATCGATAGGGACAGCAAACGACGCCATATTTTTTCCCGGTCTTTTGACATTTCTCTTAAGTAAGGTTTGCCATTTCATCATGGAAAGATATACGAGCCAACAACGAGTCGAAATTATTAAAATTTACTACCGAAATTTGGAGTCAGTGGCCTCAACTTTAAGAGCGCTACGTCCAATTTCTGAATTCTGAATTTCATTTCTGGCTGAATGGCTTCGTCAATAAGCAAAATATGCATTATTGGTCAGACACCAATCCACACGTAATCCATGAGTCATCATTGCATCCCGAAAAAATTACGGTTTCCGTGATGATCAAGACCGGCACATTACTGTGAATGCGAATCGCTACCACTCAATGATAACCGAATACTTTTGGCCCCAATTAGATAATATGGACTTGGAAGACATGTGGTTCCAACAGGACGGCGCCACAAGCCACACAGCGAATGCCACAATCAATTTATTGGAAACCAAGTTTGGTGAACGTGTTATCTCACGAAATGGCCCAGTCGATTGGCCGCCTCGGTCGTGCGATTTGACGCCGTTAGATTATTTCCTGTGGGGCTACGTCAAGTCTATGGTCTATGCCAACAAGCCAGCGACGATTGTTGAATTTCGTACGAATATCGAACGTGAAATTACAGCAGTATCGGCTGGTTTATGCTTGAAAACCATCGAAAATTGGGTTCAGCGTCTGGACTTCTGCAAGCGTGCCTGTGGTGGCCATGCAAAAAAAAATCCAGTTCCATACATAATGGCATCGAACGTACTTTCACAGGAATAAAGAATTTCGTTGGTATCTAATACCGGTTTTGTTTTATTTAAAAAACTTTTGTAGCGCTCTTATTGAAAACCCCGATATATGCAACCTACAAAAAATAATTAACCCAGAAAACATGCCTGAAAGGGCTCTTGTAAATAATAAAAATATTATTAAATTACTCGCCTGTATTAACAACCATTAAATCTACATCAATGTTGAAGGACCTATATGTAATATCAATTTCTTCATATAGTATTTACTCCCTTTCATTCGGTTGAAATTATAGCTCAATGGAAAAGTTTTATTGCCGACTGCAGTGCCTTATTGCCACTTGTTTTCCATTGCTACCCACCTTTTTGGGATAAAGGAAATTCAATTTAAAACTTCAAAAGAAACACACGAAAAAACACAGTTCAATTTGTCATCTTCAAAAGCTTTAAAGGTAATCAAAACATAACATTTAAGACAATTCGCAAACAATCGCACTAAATCGATGATCATCAGACCAATATGGTCATAACGCCAAGAAACAACTCCAAAAGGCCTAAACAGAAATTCAGTAGTGGTCGGTTTGTATGTTGCGGTTTGGATTTTTTTTCTTCTTGCTGATTTTATTGTTATGTTTAATATTTGTGTCTGATAAAGTAGGTCAACATTAAATCCGAAATGTTCCGAAACCGAATGAAAACTGATTGTCGACATTCCTGCCGCACTGTTGTTAGCCACGCAAAACAGGCAACTCGACAACAGCAGCAACAACTACAACTACAGCCAACAACGACTGGCGCAAACTTTAAAAACACCAACATGAGTATCAACCAAATGCTAGCGTGGACGACACAGAGACCAAGAAAAGACAAAGTTTAAAATAAAATATCCCTCATCTGATGAATACTAATTAGGAACAAGCTATTGTTTCATTTCATTCTTCTTATTCCTCTTATGGAAAATTCAAAATATTCTACAATATTCAGGAGTGGAGCTAGCCAGCAAAGTGCTGGCGACAGACGCCAGTACCCCGAAAGAGGGTTTAGCAAAAATGTCGCTACAATGTTGAAACTTGTGCAACTGACATATGGGCTATTTTGAAATGACATACAACCGAGTCAGTCCCTGCAATCTGTTAATCCCCCTCAAGTTAAGTTGTCATATTCATTGAACAATTCCAAAGAAAATGAAATATCTTCTTTTGCCACATAGGAAATAAAACCATTAAGTTAATTATTTAATTTGAATGCAGTTACAAATTGATTTTTCCTTTTTGTTTGATTTTTTTCAATCTTTATTTTGAAGATACGTAATCGAATAAACAGTAATGAGTTCATTCATGCGTTGCAAATGTTGCTACGTCTACCTGTGGTAAGGGAGGGATTTCAAGAACCACATTCTCTTGGCAAAACTATTAATCGTCATCAAAGCCTACAGGGGTTTACTCCATTCGACGTATCTTTTTTATTGCAACTCTCCTCGCAGATCTTTGATTTACAATTTTGATCGTTGTTCATTTTAATGATATTTAATGTCATATTAATCTGCGATGCTCTTTTTTCTTGTGTTTTAATTTTAGAGGAAGTCTTATGCAGCGCACAGGAATCGAACATCTTTCGTATTTCAAATGGTGTTGTGGTGTAAATATGATTGAATTTTCTTGAAGAAAAGTGACCATGTTAGTTATTTGTGGTGTATGAGCTTATAAAATGTTGATTAATCTCGGGTTGTAATGAATGTTTTTTTTTGGTATTTGGTTTTTGAAAATTGATGAAATCACAGAAAATGTGTACAAGTAAATGAAATATTTATTTGGATCGATAAATCAATGCCTGTCGTTTACTGTTAGAAAATAGTTCATGCAAATGTTGTCAACGGCGATTTTTGTTTAGGTCCTCTTTTCCCAACATTTCGGTCGGAGTCTCACCATGGACATGTATACTGTTGTCTTCCAAAGCAACAATTGTGGTTGACTTGTCCCTACGAGAGACTTCACGAGCCCTCATAAAATATAGTCTAGTGGGGTCAAATTGCACGAACGAGGCGAACAATTTACAGCTCCACAATGTGAGGCTTATTACTCACCAAACTCGCCTCTCAATTGGTGAATGGTAAGGCATGCAGTGTAGCTTGTGCCACCGTCCTGTTAAAACCACACGTACAATTTTTCCAATTTGGGGCAAAAAAGTGTGTGAGCATAGAACGGTACCTTGCTCCATTGAAGGTAACGTTGAGCCCATCAACAAATTCGGAAATTCTGTTTATTGACGTACCCATTGAGCCAAAAATGAGCCTAGTCGCTGAAGACCATAAAATAATAGAACCAGAGTAAGGAGAGCCATTCATTTTCGATTCGCTCGAAAAATTTAAATCGGCAAGGGAGTTTAATTTTTAATTCTTTGAAGATTTAAATCTTTTAAACTCCCGAGTTTTATTTTTAGCTCGGGATCAGAATTTTGCTTTTCAAAGACGTAAAAATATTGCTCCCGATTTTATTCAAAAAGAATGATTCACGGGTCAAATTTTCTCACGATTATCTCAATTAATATCTTGAGGCGATCGCATGATAGGGTTTCGACTTGTCTGAGGCCTCACCTCGTACTAAATGATTCAGTGAGGAATTTTCAGTTGTTTTTAGATCCTCGTTATGTTTAAAGTTGTATTTTCCTTTAAGGCTGTAAGAGATCATGTTTTCTCCGGTTAGTGAACTATATTTACTGATGACTTCGTGTTGCCCAGTGTCAATCTACAAAGGCGCTTCCCAGGAATACCAAGTTCCGACATTACTTGATACAGTTTTCCCCGTATCGGGCTGTCGAAGGTAGCCTTACAATCTACAAAGAGGTGGTAAGTGTTGAATGTAAATATCTGGTCGATAGTTGACTATTCAGACCTAAAGCCACACTGATTAGGTCCGATGAGGTGTACAGCAAACGGCTTTAGACTTTCGCATATTATACTCGAGAGAACCTTGTATTCGATGGATAAAAGTCTTATTCCACGGTAGCAGGTACATAAAATACAATCCGGTCACCTTTTCTGAAAACACGTCACAGTATGCAAAGGCTCCAATCATTCTGCCTGCAGTCGACTAGCCAAATTTTACATATGAGCTGATGCACGCCCCTTTCCAACTCGTAGCAGCCAGCCTTAAACAGTCAAATCGACGCCATCATCTTATAGTTGCCCACCGTCCTCATCTTTATTGAACTCTCCTGGGACTTGTAAATCACAGAGGTGATCTCTCCATATTCCCACATATGCGACAAGTCTCCCGTCCTTGTTTCTACAAAACGGAGACCCTGATCCATGGGAGTTGTTCCGACTGTGTACTTTTCGGTGGAATTTACGGGCCTCATTCACCTGCCGTAAGTTTCAATTTCTTGCGTATTCTGCACAACCATTGTTTCCACTTTAATAAACGACATTCCTCTCTCCCCTTCACCTTATAACGCTCCGTCGCGGCTCGCGTTGCGACTGACTAAAGCATTGCCAGACGTGCAGCGCTGGTTTCTTCAATTACCATGCGACTATCTTTATCAGGCCATGGTTAGTCTTTGAGCGGTTTTTCATAACCCAGTACAGTCTATATAGCAGTTTTCATAGAGTGGGAAATGTACTTCCGCTGCGCCGTGCTACGGTAGTGCGTGCTTAGGGCGGGGGTGCGCCAGTAGCTGCGTAAGGTTCTCAGCCAATGAAAACAGGAAACATCGTGAATTTCGATGAATAATGAAAAAAGTGAATTTCGCGTGCTCAAGAAACATTACTTGCTTCGTAAAAAAAATGAAACCCAACCCCAGTAAGGGCTTGAAATATACTACACTGTGTGTAATTTTTTAAGTCATGGCAAAATAACCATATACGGACACCACTACGTGATAAAAGACTAAAAAAAAAGACCCGTGTTTCCCAATTTTTCCCAAAGTCATGCACTTTTTTTTTTATGGGCCGCCAAAGATTTGGGGCCTCGGTATCATTTTCGTAAAAATGTGATCATTTTCTCAGGCTCATATCTTGCAAACCGTTCAGAATTACTCTCTGAGGCAAAGTTGTAGCTCTTGTGATAAAGAACAAAAATTGCGAACATATAAACTCAAAAAAACTTCACCTTCCAGATCAAAATCGCAAAAAACTTAAAAAAATTCGATTTTTTTTTACCTTTTTTCCCGTGTTCAGGTCCATAGGTAGCAAACCGTTCAAAATTCAAGGAAACAATCAACTACAAAAATTTACCTAAGATCTCAATAAACAAATTTCGAGAACATATAAACTTCCTGGGAATTATTCTTAACACCGTTTTTTAATTTCATTTGTTTTTTATTTACTTCAACATTGAGATACTATGCTATCTATTACAAAAATATTAAAAAAAAGTATTCGTATTATGTTTATAATGTTGATGGCCCTGGACTTGCAAATCGCGCTCTCTTAAGTTGTGGATCGTCGTCCGAATCTGACTCTGATTCAGCAATTATGGTGTCCACAGGCACGTTGCTTCCAGACTGCCCTCCATCATCAGCTCTTTCTTCTTCAAATACTTCATTAACATCATACAGGGTGATCTTGTGACTCCACCAACATACCTCTGCAAGCAATGCGTCGAGGTTTTTGCCTTTGTACCGATTTTCCATGGGCATTGTGGTGTGGTGAAACCGTTCTCCTTGCTCATCGGATTCGGTAGGGAGTTGTTTGATAAAATCGTCAAAATGAAAATGAAGAAAATGCAGCTTTAATGTCATCGATGCGCCGATTATCTCAAAATAATGCAGCATTTGTTTCACCCATTCTCTTGCTTCCGGTTCCGCGTCTCGATCCCCTCCCAAGACTCTGGTGCATACACGCTGAAGGTAAATCCATGCCATTAAATGATTTTCATCAAGCAATGAATCAAAGTTGCTCTTGAATAGCTTTCTAATGTCAGGGCCTTTAAGTACGCCTGTTAAATGAAAACAAAAAATAGAGACAGAAAAGAAAACATTAACATAGTGTAAATAGTACAATTAGGTGAACAAAAATTCGTTTTAAATTTACTACTGTACCTTTTTTAATTTTGTCATCGCTACGCTTTGGGAAAACGCTTTTCAAATAGTCGAATGCGTTTGGACAATTTACAACGGCCACTTCGATGAATTTTTTAACAATTCCCAATTTTATGTGGAGCGGTGGCAGCAAGATGTCTTGAGTATTGTCAATTAAAGGTCTATGTTGTTGTATTTGTTCATCCACACTTCCTCTTGGCCTCCACGAGTTACATAGGAATTGATTCAGAGGTGAGCGTGAATCCCAATTACAAAGAAAACAAAAGAATTTTTGGAAGCCGCCCTTATCGATGATCCCTTGCAAAATGTTGATGACCTTCAAATCACAGCAAATCTTCCATTTATTTTCGTAATATTTGATTTTTTCCATTATATCTTTCAATGTTTCATAGCTTTCTTTCATGTTGATACCCATTGCTAGCGGAATGGAAGGTTTTCGGTTCGACACATGCAACAACACTGCTTTCAAGCTTGAAACAGAGCCATCAATAAATAATCTCCACTCACTAGCGATGTAGTTCATTCCCATTTTTACCACCAAAGCTTTTATATCATTGCAGTAAGCGAACGAATTGTCATCATTTAGAGTGTAGAGCATCTGAAATTCAGCTTGTCGTTTGCGGTACGCCGTAGAGTTAACATTAGCATGTGTGAATTTTCTTTGCTTTAAAAAAGCTGTCAAAAATATTGCAAGTCGCTGCGATAATCCCAATATGGCCACAATGAAATCCATTTCCATTTGTGTTATTAGTTGTGGTCCATCTCTTCCCTGTTGGGGCTCATAATCGGTATCAAATGGATCTTCATAAGTAACACCACTTGATGTACTCATTGCTGTAAATTCTGTAGTACGATCTGGAGTTGGCGGTCTTGGTGATACAAAATTTTCAGGTGCAAGCACTGGTAGTGTGGCTGTTGCAGTTGCTTTATAAATTTTGTTCTTCTCAGAATGTCGATTTAGACGACATGTGTAATTTACGCATGCATAGCAACTGGTTGCATCATGATCACCTGGGCGATTAATCCAGTTTACCGGCTTACAATACTTCATAGTACCTCTGCCTCCACTCAACCATGCCATGAGATTGTTATAACATTGGCGACACACTGTATTAGGGGTGTAATTTTCACCGGTCAAGTCCACTTCGTCGAAAAACAATGTATATGCTCTTTTGAATTCACTAGTAAAAAGATTCTTTTCCTTCTGAAATCTTGTAGATGTTTTTTTTCTGGTTTGATGACCGCAAACGTAGCAAAATAAATCAATATTTTCACACTGCATATTGAAATTGTCAGTTGCCAATGTTGTGTGCGAATTATACTGTAGCACTTTCACTTTTTTTACTTTCACTTTCACTTTATAACTTTCACCGCTGAGCTCTCGTTGACGTCGCGCTGTGTAATGCCTCGATGTGAGCGTCGTGTCGCTTTTATATTGTGTGCTGCGTCCCTTGTTGCGTGTGCTGAGCTTACTGCATTGCCTGTGCTGCTGCTGTCGGTGCATGATCGCGTGATACCTAAGCGCTACCTAAACGGTGTTAACCCTTGGACAAACACATGGTTCTGGCCAGGCATATTTCATTTTTTGCTACCTATGGACCTGAACAGGACAAAAAGGTAAAAAAATGAAATTAAAAAATTTTCGGCAAATTTTTCACTTTTGCGTGCGACCTAAACAGTGTTAAGAATCATCTCTAGGAAGTTTATATGTTCTAGAAATTTGTTTATTAAGATCTTAGGTAAATTTTTGTGGTTGATTGTTTCTTTGAATTTTGAACGGTTTGCTACCTATGGACCTGAACACGGGAAAAAAGGTAAAAAAAATCGAATTTTTTTAAGTTTTTTGCGATTTTGATCTGGAAGGTGAAGTTTTTTTGATTTTATAATCGAAATTCTGAACGGTTTGCAAGATATGAGCCTGAGAAAATGATCACATTTTTACGAAAATGATACCGAGGCCCCAAATCTTTGGCGGCCCATAAAAAAACAAGTGCATGACTGTGGGAAAAATTGGGAGACACGGGTCTTTTTTTTTAGTCTTTTATCACGTAGTGGTGTCCGTATATGGTTATTTTTTTCGTGTTGCACTGTGCTATGTGCCACACTATGCGCCATCAATTACAAAAATTTAAAAGTGGGCCGTCGGTGGTGCAATGGTTAGTGTACGCGGCTCTTGTAGATGAGAACGTGGGTTCGATCCCTGCTCTGACCACCTTACATTTCTTTCGTCTACGGTCACATCGCTTAGTGATGGCGAAACTATCGAGTACTTAGCTTCTGAACATACCGTTCGTTACCGATGTAAAATGTGTTGGTCCCAATCAGTGAGTGTAAAACTAGAAAGCGCACATCTCACTGATTGTGAGAAGCTCTCCTCAGTCCCTTTATGGGATGTTGTGGGACACCTTTTTTTTGGTTTTAAGTGGTTTTCTGACATCCGTTGGTGTCGTTCCAGCACAAGTGAAGCCGATCGTTCAGGTTGTTACGGCTGAAATCATCAATAAAATCCATGGAATAATATTGGATGATCGGAGAATGGAAGTGCGTGAGGTGCCTGAGGATGTAGGCGTCTCATCTGAATGGGTACATAACATTTTTCATGAATATTTGGTCATTAAAACTGAATGCTCGCGATGGGTGCCGCGATTGCTCACACTCGACTATAAGCGCAGGCATGTAATCAATTCAAAAGACTGTTTGAACGAAACATGGATCCATCACAAAACACATGAGACCAAAGAGCACTCAAATCAGTCGACTTCTCTGGGTGAACCGCAACCGAGTGACCAATTCAATAGACCGTTTGGCGATGTTGAACCACAATCCTAAGAAGTTTTTGTGTCACTTCGTATCCGTGGACGAAACTTGGTACGGTCGGCCAACAAGGTCATCGCGACAGTTTTTTGATATAACTATATGTGGTGTCATGCAAATCGATTACCTTGAAAAGTTTAAAACGATCAACGGAGAATATTTTTCACAGCTACTGACAGAGTCGACATTGTGGTACAGTGGTATTCCACCATGAGAACGCACCAGCGTTCGGGTGTGAAGTTGGCGTGGCAAAAATCCGTGAATTAGGCTACGAATTGCTATCTCCTCCACCATATTCTTGGGATTTTCTATTTTCAAACCTAAAGAGATTTTTGGTCAAATGAATGGGTTAGCACTGAAGCAAAAGCCTATTTTTAGAGCCTTACACATTTTCAAGTCAAAATGTGTAGAAATTTCTGATCAGTAAGCATTGACAAGTCATCACGAATCGCTTAACGCTACAAAAACGCTTCCAAATTGTGGAAATTTACTTTGAAGAAGAGAAATCTGTTCGCGAAGTTCATACAGCACTTCGTCCATTTTATAGTCAACATAATCGGTCTAGTGAGCAAGCAATTCGTACAGTTATTGACAATCCCTAAACCGTTAACGAATCACCATTATATCCATTAAAATTTACTGTTTGGCGCGGTTTAGACGGTGGCGGCTTCATCGGCCCTTATGTCTTTCGAAATGGGCAAGGAGTAGCCTTTACTCTGAATGGCGAGCGCCATGCTGACTGAAGTTTTGTTTCTAACAATTAATCAGTGAAACGCCAACAACATTTGGCACAAGCAAGATGGCGCAACTTTACATACAGCGCGTTTAACAATCGATTTATTGCACAATCAATTTGGTGACAATTTTATTTCCAGAATCGTTCGTGCGATTTGACGTCTCTAGATTACTTTTTATGGGGCTATGTTAAGGCATTGGTTTAAGTCGACAAATCAGCAACTCCTGAAGTATTGGAAGCCAATATTCAAGTCACCGTTGGTGCCATACGGCCAGATTTATTGGAAAGTCAGTCAAAAATTTGACTGATCGAATGGACCCTGTAACTCGTAGCCACGGAGGATATATGCCGGAAATCATATTTAAAATACAAATATCATGAAAATATGTACCAGATTTTAATAAAAAGAATTTCATTCCAACAATATTTATGTCTTTTATTATCATTTGAGGTTCTTATGAAGCTAAAAAAAACAACCTTATAAATATATGGAACTAAATGGAGATATACCGGTATGTAATGAAAATCGATCAAGCAAAACTCGAATTCGATTTGATATTTCAAACGAATATTTTTGTCAAAATTATTAATATTGAAAAATTTTTATTTTTACCGTCATATTATTAAGCAACGGAAAATTAAAAATTAGTTAATTGATGTCAATTATATTCCAAAAATAGCATCGTTATGATGACAAATCGATTTCGATTTAAAACGATCAATTTCCATGACATACCCCAAAAGGTTTTTTTGGCGAAAAAATATACATATTTTATTCAAAGAGACACGAAATTGTCAAACTGCCCTCATGATATAAAGTATTGATGTTCCTGCACATTATTTTATTTATTAACCGACCTGGGGGTGCATGTATGGAACCATTTTAGTTTTCTGCAGCAAATATTGATTTCAACTCAAGGCAAATAATTTATGTTCGAACCTGGTCACTTTAATCCATATTTTTGCAATTTCCTATAATATGTTAGCCATTAGGAAAACTATCAGGTATTAGAAAAACATGGCAGAATCTGCTAACACTATTTAATTAATTTAATTAATGTTCAAACAAAATATTAATATAAATGCCAAACGGACGATGGAGAACAGAAATTACGCGAATTCTACGAGTACTAATAAGTATGCACCTGAATGAAACCCATCTGGAGAACAAAATAGCCAGGAATGAAAACTAACGGTGCTGGTATTACAGAACTATTTTTATTTAACGCCTTCGAGTTAAAAATACAAAACAAAACTTCCATTAATGCAGCACAGATGCAGTTTCGTCTTTAGATCTGTAACAGCGAGATATATAGATACGACTACCAGCCTCACACTCTGGAACTGGTCATGTAAATTATCCTCGTGTTTGACGCGTGTGCGGTGAATCTTTTTAAGATTTGCTTTGATTTAGTTTGGTTTGTCTTAAGTCGTCTACAGTTTTAGTTTATGCTCATAATTGTGCAACCAGATGGTATCATGTCTATCCATGTAACATCATGTAGAACAACAAGTTTTTTATTTTTTTTTGTAGTCGGCCTTAAGTTGAAGAATAGGCTAGAATTAAAACAAGAAAATACGATGTGATACATAAACATGAAACTCCTTTAATTTTCCGACGCAGGGATAAGAGGCCTGTTTCTAAGGCTTCAATTAAAACATTAAGGTTCAATATTTGAATATTTGGGGTGATCGTGTATATTTCCTCAATCTATACATCGTGTGGATGGAGGGGATACAAAAGCTGGTATCCATCAAAAAAATAAAATAATATAATTTAAAATCTTCCTTCTTCCAAGACTTCCAAAAGAAATCTAACTTAAAATATATTTCATATGACAAAGAACATTTTTTTAATTGTTTAATTTGTTCAGTTTGTTATTGTTGTTTTTTCAAATGGTATAAGGAAAAAATTGTTGTTTATTAATTCATTAATTTTTAAATTAATAATTGTGTTTATCTTCCTGACGATGCTACCCAATGGCCAGCGATATATTGGACAATAAAATTATTTGAAAAAATACCAAACGCTCGAACATTTTAATTTTGAATAGATTTAAGAAATTTTAGATTTTATGTTTACCTATGACTTCTGAGTTGCTTATACTGAATTTGTATACACAGATTAAAAAAAAATATAGAGATCACAACGCGATACCGAATACATATTCGTTGTGTTCAAAATTTTGACATAGTGAAGTTATTTTAACAAAAGAATACTTATGCGTTCCTAGAATTCACGAAAATTTGCACAAGTAACAAATAATAAACAAAAGCTAGTGACCAACCTACTAGTTGCAAATGATTAATTGTATGTAAAATGAATTGATTATTTTCGATTTGTTTCATATGGTCGCCGAAATCTAACCTAAAGTGTTCAAAAGTCTGGCTTAGATTTAACCTATGTTTCATATTTGTGGTAGCTGATATTTTGGAAAATCGATTGAAAACCTGTATTCGTTTAGCACCTTAAAGGTCTTATTTCCAACCAAGCATCTTGACATCGAAATTCTTATATAAATGTAACCTTAAGAAAATCAATGCTACTTTCCACATATCTAACCTAAAAATGTTAACTACTTACAGTTTTGAAATGGCAGAGTTATTTTAGTAAATATTTTTTAAATATCCAAGTATAGTATAGGATCAAATCACTGCTTGTTGTAGATTTGAAATTGTTTTATTCATCCAATATGGTTAAATAATTAATTGTGTCCTATATTTCCAAATATTCCTACTCATCGTGCAGTGCACAGTGCGGTCAAATCCCAAAGATGCAGTGTAAATTAGAAAGAAATAAATTTAATTAAATTAAATTCTAGAATTATTCTAAAGTAGAAACGTAAACAATAATCCTTGTGAATTCCAAAGTGAAACTACAAAATAAAGGTGGTCCGAAAGTTCACGTAAAATTTGAATTTCGTGTCATTTGAGTGTTAAAGTGAATGAGTGAGTAAAAATGAAAGAACAACGAATTTTCACTGCTAAAAAATATTTTAGAAATAATGAAGGGATTTCGAACATAATCGTCTTTGGCGATGATTTTATCGCCTCGGCTTCGTTCTTCGTCAAAATGTTCACATTTGGGATTCAGAAGAGACACGTGTGATGGTTGAGAAATTAAGAATCAACAACGTGCCAACGGCTGGAGTCATCATCAAACCATTTCCCTTCGAAAAGGCGGCCTGGCCTGGCAGTGACACTTAATTGTGCTCTGACCATAGTGTACAAAACCGAAACCGAAAAACCGAGGAAACCGGTGAACCGTTTTTTACGTAATACGTAATAACCGTAACAAACCGGAAACCGGTTATTTGACGTCGGTTAACCGGTTAATTGGATTTTACGTAATTTGTGTTACTATCATTAAAAAAATAATAATATATATGATTTTCTAATTTTCGTGAAATTGTGGAATTAAGAAACATGATTTCCATTTTGAAATATGATCTAACTGACTTATCCAAACAATTTTTTTTTCAAAATGATTTTATGATTTGAATTAGAATTAATTAAGAATAAATTAAGCTTTTCAAAACATTTTTTTATCAAATTTCAAAATTAAAATTATTTGATAACTAAATGTATTAACTTAATAAGATTTTTATACATAAAAATCATTTTTAAATTTGAATATGATATTCAATTTTAAATCAGTTTAATGCGAATGTGAATAAAACTTTTAAATTTTATATTAAACACGTATTCCTAATTGGAATATGATACATATTTTTTAAAATTCATCAGGGATGATTTTTGTGTATTCGGCCTTTTTATTTGTACTTTTTAATAATATTGTTCAAGCTCGACGCCATTCCATATCGCTATTAATAAAGATATAGTTTTTTTAAAAAAGGAATTTTGCAAATGCTTCCCTATGATTCCTGGCAAACCATGTAGCTATTTCAGATCTAGCCACAGATCGTCATCAGCGGTTGTTTGGAATGATGCTATTGAAAAATTCATCAAACTTAATGCAAACGAAATCTCATTTGAATTGAGAATTCACTATAATGCAAGTGTTCGAAAAATATCGCAAGTAACATACACCGGAAAACATTTGCAGAAACTTCTTTCCATCTCCAGAGAAAAGACAACACAATTTTTTTTACATACAATAACAATTGCATGCAGTTTCGTCGTGCTCAGCGTTATTCAAATGCACCAGGGATGATTTACAATGTGATGATTTATTCGACCTTTCGTATTATATTTACAATTATAAGTTTCGAGCGTTAAGTCTATTTAAAATTATTTTATTCTTCAATATTTTACTACCCATTGGGTAGCATTGTCAGGAAAATAAGCACAATTATTAATTAAAAATTTCATTTTAAATTTTATTTTCATTATTTTTTTCATTTAATTTCTAATTAATAATTGTGTTTATCTTCCCGACTATGCTTCCCAATGGTCATAGATAGAAATAGACCTAACGCTCGAACATTTTAATTTAAATTTTATTTAAAATTTAAACTATTCTCGACTAATTGTTCCAGCTTAAGGTCTCTTCAGATTTCATAAATCTTTTTTGTTCTTTTCGATATCTCGATTTCCTTTGTTGCGAAAAATTAGAAACAAATTATTAAAATTGAAACGTAATTTATTAAATACAGTTATGAAATTTTGAGTTTTTAACACGAATAAGTATATGAAATGGTCGTTAATATATTGTCAGTTATACATATGTAATTTAATTTAAAGTAAAAAAACCGATTCCACTGTTTTTTGCCAAAATTAAACACCGAAAACAGTTTTCTTGAAAAATTGATTTTTCGAACAAACCGAAAACCGGTTTCTTGAAAAACTGATTTTTCGAACAAACCGAAAACCGGTTTCTCAAAAATGCCGGTTTTCGGTTTGTTCGAAAAATCAGTTCTCCAAAAACCGGTTTTCAGTTTTCAATTTTGGTTTTAAATTTGTTCAGCGACCATTTCATATACTTATTCGTGTTTATACCTGAAAATTTTACAATTCTATTTCAATTTGGCAATCTCGTTTTACTTTTAAATTAAAATTTAAATCATATACCAATTGGAATGCGTGTTTAACATAAAGTTTAAAAATATTCTTAAAATTCAAATTATACTGATTTAAATTCCAAATTCGAAGTATGAAAGTCTTAATAATTCCATAACATTTATAATAAAATAATTTACATTATGAAATTTGAATAAAAATATTGTTTGGAAATGTCATTTAGAACATATTTTTCCCATTACATCCAATGAAGGAATCGGGGAGAGCTTCTCGCAACGAGTGAGCAGTGCGCTTTCCAGTTTTGTACTCACTGATTGCGACCTACAGTTTTACACCTATTCCGAACGGTATTTTGAGAAGCATTTTCATGGCTAAATACGCGAGAAGCATTTTCATGGCTAAATACGTCACTATGCGAGGTGACCGCCTTCGAAAGAAATTTTAAGGTGATCAGAGCAGGGATCGAACCCAAGATCTCAAGTACAAGGGCGCGCACACTATCCATTGCACCACCGACGGCCACGCAAACTTATATTCTATTTATTTATTTACAATATATTAAAATTATAGTAAATAGACGATTAATATTAAGATATATTGCACTGTCGACTAAGGACTTCAGCTGATCATGATATCCTAATTTTGGTATTTCTATATTGAATAATTTGAAGTGGACGACATGTGGATTCTCAAGTACAATTCAATCCAGAAACTAAGTTTTTTCATTCATTTTTTTCTTAACACTCTTGACTTTTATGGGGACGCAACAATTAAGAGAACTACTATCAATCTTCGAGTGAACAATTTAACTCTTTATTCCATGAGGTTCTTAAGGCCGTCGGTGGTGCAATGGTTAGTATGCGCGGCTCTTGTACATGTGAACGTGGGTTCGGTCCCTTCTCAGACCACCTTATATTTCTTTCATATATGGGGTTTTATTTTAATTTGCATTGCTTTATCTAATGCAAATGCAAAAGAATTACCATTGTTCGCAATGACAATTAAAAAAATGTTGCTCAGGCAATTCAAATGCAGGTTGTGGAATCGGATGTCAATTGTAATGAAATGTGGAAATGCTTTTAATTGTTTTGAATTTGTTTGACTGCTGGCAATTCTGTTTATAAAGTATTTTATATGTAGAGGTTTGTGGCTTTGATAGGTATTGCCTTATAGTACTTTCAAATTCATAAACCTGTACTGTATAAAATATTTCAAAATCAAAACTGCCAGATATGAAGGAAATGCTTTGAAAATAAGTACAATTGCCAATGGAATTGAAATTGTTTTGAATTTGCATTTTGAAAGGTAATTCAAATTAAATTACAAATTATAATTATCATATAATTAATTTGCCCCATGTATGATTTCTTTCGACGGCGGTCACGAAAAAGTTTCCAAAATACCGTTTGGAACTGCAATAAAAGTGTAGGTCCCAGTAAGTGAGTGAAAAACTAGAAAGCGCACATCTCCTTGATTGTGAGAAGCTGTCCTCAATCTCTGCATGGCATGTTATTCCGATGTTGTTACAGAGTATCAATGTTGCCAGCCTAGGTATTTTTTAAATCTTAAAATTTCTTACTTCCAACGGACTTTCCTATTATTCTACTGCGCACATCCCCGGGTTGTGGATTGTGGGCGTCTTACAGATATGTTGAGTACCTCTAAAATAAAACATGCTAATACATCTGTAGAAGCAACATGGATGGCACGCAAATAGGATACCGGGCATCCCAGAATATCAAGTGACAATCGACACGAAAGCTCATCGAACTAATGGGGCATTTCTTTTGTCCTTAAAACACGATTGAACCAGCATTACTGGTCAACGGCGGATTCAATTTTTGAAATATAACAAAACTCAGGCCCGATAGGGTCACGGAGAGATGTAACCTGGCCAGCGCCAGAACAGTAATGACTGGTTGCAATATAGGTCTATGCAGTAGGTTACTGTATAACTTGGATGAGCTGGCTTTGTTAACAGTCATCGTTTATTGTAGAAATGAACGTACAAAAGCTAATGGGAAAACATACAAATACATATATGGACATGTTGATAGTACACAACCGTGAGATGTTCCCAAATTACTGCTATCCATGAAATAGTGTGCACAGCACAAGACTGTACAAGAAGGAAAACTGTGATATCTCTGACATCTACGATTAAAACGCATGAATTTGGCTTCAGATATGCAGTTGACAAGAGGTTAACACATCTAGTCTCTATGTTCGACCCGGAGAGTGAGCGTTAATATCCGCGTGATAGCGAAATACTTCAACACAATTTGTGTTCTTGCCTCGACAGAACCTCAGGATAATGAGACCAAATATATGATGTATGAGTGCATGGAATAAACCTATATAAGAGGCCATGGCATTGAAATTGTTTGAGGTGATGTTTATGCCAACATTAGGCGGGTAGATGTCATCGACAAATTCAGTATACATACTCGGAGCACTAATTGTTTGAAAAGGCGTTGTAGCAACAGTAAATTTGGATGTTGCCACCGAATTGTTATTGCGACAACGAAATTGTGGCTGTGACGTCTGATTTTAGTTCCCACAACTGAAATGCGGTTGAAGCAACCTCGTTTCATTGTTGATTCAGTTGTGACAACTGAAGCTTCCATTATATGAATTATGTGAACGAAATTTCATATATAATATCGATTGCAAGAGCCGAAGGTGGAATTAATTCGGATGCAATAATCGAAATTGCTAGCTAATTCGGTTGTAGCAACCGAATGGAGCATCAATTCAGGTGCAACAAAAGAATTTATTAGCTTTAGTTCGGATGCAACTATCGTCACGGTTGAAATAATCGAATTTGGCCACGTGTACATTACAACGACTAAATTTGTCGTCAATTTGGTAGCTATAACCGCATTTTTCATCAATTCTGTTGGAACAAACTAATTAATTTTCAATTCGGTTACCACATCATGATTCTATACATTTCAAATCTGACGTTTAAAATTCTAAAAGCAAATATTACATTAAAAAAGTTAGACAAAAATATAATTGTTGCGGTCAACAACTTATATGGCGCAGAAACGTGCGTAATATCGTAAGAAGACGAAACACCACTTGTAGAGTTCGAGTGCCAAATGATCTGGTCATATTGCAAGCAGAAGAACTAGCACCGAGACTGTTCGAGAGCAAAATTATCCGAGAGTATATGGTAGTGATGTGTGGTTCCGCGTATTTGAAGCACCTGTTCTATCGAACCCGGTTCAGAGAGGAACCGGGTATTTGGACCGGTTCCGGTTCTGAGCAAATTGCTGTCCCAGAGAGGCTTAAGTGTAAGATCTTATAAGATCCCTCAAAAGTTAACAGTTTTGGTTCCTTTGGAACACCGAGTCCTGTTATTCTGGAACCGTTTTACGGTTCTTTTCAAAACGTTTTTCAGTTATATTGGAATTGTTTCTCGGCCTCATTATTTCTTGTCTCATAGTACTTTAAACTTCATAAACCTGTTTTGTATAAAATATTTGAAAACCTAAAATGCCAGATATGAAGGAAATGCTTTGAAAATAAGAACAATTGATAATGGAATTGAATTTTTTTTGAATTTGCATTTCGAAATTCAAATTAAACTACAAAGAATAATTGCCATACAATTAGTTTGCTCCATGTATCATCCTTGTCCAGTCTAATGACATGACGTATCCAAAGTTATCGCGATAATTTGCCTCGCTTAAATAAGTCGATATTGGAATACAGTCAATACATATTAATACAATTATAGGTCCCTTTGAAGGTGATGCACAGAATCGAGAAACTTGTTCTTTACAAAACCCAACCGGACCGGTTTGTAGAAGAATCGAATAAGGTTCCAAAAGGACCGACACCGGTTTTAAATGGACCGAAATACGAGTCCAAATGACCAGAAAATGGTTTTTAAAGGAACAACAAACGGATTCAAGACAACCGAAAACGGTCCCACAAAGACCGAGAACCTATTCTTCTAACAGATCTGAAAAACGGTTTGAAAAGAACCGTAAAACGATTCCAGAATAACAGGTGTCGGTTTCAAAGGAACCAAAAGTGTTAACTTTTTAGGGAATGAAAATGTAAATTTTTATCAAATTTTATATTCTAATAATATATTAAACTTAAGCTCTCTGGGTTTTTTTATTTTAAAACTTCATTCACTTTGGCTTTTTTAAATATACTTTTTATTGGGTTTAAAACTACAATATATACTAAATATTGGTTGCAGACTCCGGCGTAGCGAAATAACTCCCACATGAAATAAGTCCCACCAGAAAAGTGAAATAAGTCCCAAATAATTTCCATACAAAAGTGGGAGTTATTTCATATGAAATAATTCCCACTGTAGTAGGACTTATTTCGTTTTTTTTTACGAGTTATTTCATTTCTCACTAGAATTATGAAATAACTCCAATGTTATGACAATGAAATAACTCCCAAAAAAATTACCGTTTGTACAAGGCCCATATAACAAGTGCTGCAGGAGAAGTCTTGGGACTTATTTCACTTTGCTATTGGGAGTTTTTTCATTTTTTGTGGGACTTATTTCCTTTTTTCCTTATTGGAAGTTATTTCATTTTTGGTGGGAATTATTTCGTTGGGAGTTATTTCATGGGGAGTTATTTCGCTACGCCGCAGGCTCCATCTAGAAAACTTCCCATTAAATAAGAAATTTCTCAACATATGTTAGTCTAGACACAAACCAAAGCAAAACTACCCAATATAGTTGATAATACTGGGTTGTAGCATAATAGCGTTAAAAAAGCTTGTTTAATTTTTTTCATTTAACCCCTATCCCGCAATGTGCGATAAGAAACTTCGTTCCAATTATGAAAAATTTCGAAAAATCTTGATTGAATGTATCCACTTTAGTCCACTACTGTATAATACTGTCTGAATAATAATCAGGGCAATTTTCCGGTAAATCGTATGAACCATTAAAAGCTACAAAATGTGTTTCATCGCACAACGAATTATTGGAAGTTAACTACTTCATTTTATGTTTCGATTTTAGTCCTGCTTTTAGGGATTTAGCCGCACTGTGCAATGTAACGAATAATATTTACAAGATCATATAGCTTGCATCAACTTTATATGGAGCTCTCGTTAACAAGCAGACAGCGCTTCCATGAATTTAATACAATGTATGAGATATCAGTCACACCAGTGGGGCTCTTCACGTACTAAATTTTTTCCAATAATTAAAACATTCCAGTTTCCATTAAGCGTTTTGCAACAAAGTTGGAAAGTTGATACCAAGTTGTTAAAACGCCAATTTGTAACATTAACTCCAAACCAAGAATTATCAAGTTTCTCAAGAATTATTAAGAAGTTAACACGTTGTAGATTTGTGTGTTTTGTAGGCAACTCAAACGATACCGGTATTCATTTAATCAGAGTTTACTTCCGTTTTCCGCCAGTTGTATATCCAGTGAGTTATCAAAACACACACACTTCCCTGCCAAATAGAGGATGTGCACCACGATGACCACGTTTACAAACGTTTAAATCACCATCAAGGAACTCTGTCATTTCAGTACATTTAACTAAATTGCAATTGAATAATGTGAAAGATGGCTAGAGAGATACGAGTAGAAAGACAGATAGAGAGAAAGAAAGAAAGAAAGGCTTTAAGAAATATTTAAATAATCATTACAATTATAGAAATAAGTTTTGCAATTGTGTCTTTCGTTGCATGCATTTTTTATGTCACATTAAGGAAAACGAACAAAACGGCGGACGGGCATTTAAATGTGGCTAATGAGACAAGCCACCCATAAACTATGACACATTTATGACAAACTGACCACACGGTCCGGCACAAAGTGAATGCTGCTGCGCGGCAGCTGCTGCTAACTCTGGCTATTGTATCCGCTGCAGTTGCGCATGCGCATGCGCAACACAATGACTACTTGTATCGAGTGTACGTACATTCACTCGTTTTTCCTACCATCATCAGTCAGACGGTGGATCGTTTGTACAGTTGTCAATTGAGTTAATCTGTGATAATTGTATTATATGACCATTTTATAGTAATTGCGGTTGCGGTTTAAATACTTCTTTCTTTAGCAGCGGTACAATTAAAAGAAATTGTTAAATTAAATAATGCGGAATTTATTTAAATATAATTACCGGGAAGTGATTTTAGAATTATAGAAATTGCATAAGTTCACATAATTGAATGTGTAAGAGGTCTATCTGCAATAATCTGTAAGAGGATTCAATTTATATAATAAAGTTTAAGTGATTGAACGTCAAGAACTTTTAATTGTTTTGACCTCATGAGTCAAAGAAAACTGAAAGATTTTTAATCAATTACAATTATAATTTGTAGTTTACTTTCAATTACCTTTCGAAATGCAAATGTAAAAAAATTTCAATACCATTGGCAATTGTACTTATTTTCAAAGCATTTCCTTCATATCTGGTACTTTTGGTTTTCAATTATGTTCAGTACAGGTTTATGAATTTGAAAGTACTACGAATCGAAGCCACAAATCTCTACATATAAAATACTTTAGAAACAGTATTGCCAGCAGTCAAACAAATTCAAAACAATTAAAAGCATTCCCATATTTCATTACAATTAGCATCCGATTCCACAATCTGTTTAACATTTTTTTATTGTCATTGCAAGCAATGGTAATTCTATTGCACTTGCATTAGATAAAGTAATGCAACTTAAAATCCAATGCAAATTAAAAAAACCATGTATGAATAAATTTCAATAAAACCCAATAAACCAATAAAGCCCTAAGAGTGCCTCAAGGCAATTGTTTATATTTTGTCGCATGGAAAGTAAACAAGACTTTCAAAGCATTTTTGATGTGCTAACATCTATAGGCGCGGGTAGGGACTTAATTCACAAAGTGAATACATCCAAACACAATTTGTCTGACTGCGATCACACAGATTGTCAGACTGTGATCGCAGAGATTGTCCGACTGCTATCACAGATTGTTTGGTGTTAAACTCCTCCGAAACAGCTGGACCGATTTGTATGAAATTTTGTGTGCATATCGGGTAGGTCTCAGAATCGGCCAACATCTATATTTCATACCCCTAAATTATAAGGGTGCCCCAGCCCTATAGAGAACATATACATATAGTCCGACTGCGAAACACAGATTGTCAAACTGCGGAAAAAAAACACACACTGATATAACGGCAGCGAATAGTTTTCTTGTGTGGGTGCGGAGCACTCTCAGAGCAAAGAGAATAATAATGTAGTTATGCGCAGTGTTTTTTTGGTTTTTGGCAATTGTTTTTTGAAAAATTAGTAAGTAGCGACAACAATCGCTCTGCACACAATCAATCAACCCATAAATGTCTTCGGTTAGTGACTTGTGTAAATACACACAGCAGTGGTTTAACGGGCTAGAAGCTGCTGAAGATGATGCTTCACAAACATCGAAACGATCATCCAGCGAATGTGAGTTCGAATCCCACCCGCGGCATTTACATTTTTTTTCACTAACCGGAGAAAACATGATCTCTTACAGCCTTAAAGGAAATTACAACTTTATGCCAAGTGCCGTTTGGCACAATTTCCTCAATATTTTTCCAATTTGTTTAATTTTTGTGCAATTATTTAGCACAATGTTTTTGCAAACGGCACCATTTTTTGTACTGAAAGATTCTTCCTTTAATTTATCTGCAAATGTTACCTCATATTTATTGGCATAGGAGGTACAATATCACATTTATATTCACACGGCAACCCCACAGGCGTAAAAACAAAAAATTAATTCATAAAATATCAGAAATTCGTTGGCCGTTTAAAAAATTCCATATAGAGATAAATGACGAAATTCCTTAGAAATTTATCATGCCATAATGCATTCCTCAACTCAGTAGTGAAAACCTGTTGTAAAACGTACTTTTTTACCTGGAATATATGGAATATATATATATGGGCGATTGTTAACAAACTTAAAATTGGCCGTATTGGAAGGTAGTTCCTTCAATATCAAGATGTGACTTTTGTAGAATGGTCTAAATCCGATGGACGTTTTTCTCGTAACTCCAGATATAAACTCCAGGGAAAATCTCCGGGTTCTTCATGAGAGAAATTTGAGACAAAGAAAATTTCGAAGTAGTGGCGATTTGACCACTGTTCGCTAGGATAAGTGGAACAAATTCAAAAGATATTATCCAAAACTTGTAAAATTTTATTCCAAGATGATTGAAAGAAATTGTTAGAAGCAATGAACCTCAAACAAAATAATAAAATCTTTTTTTAAGTTTTATTTAAAAAATGTAATAACGGGTTTTTCAATAAGAGCACTAAATAAAACAAACCCGATTTTAGAAACCAATGAAATTCTTTATTCCAGTGAAAGTACGTTCGATGCCATTATGTATGGAACTCGATTTCTTTTGCATGGCCACCACGGGCACGCTTGCAGAAGTCGAGACGCTGAACCCAATTTTTGACGGTTTTCTAGCATAAGTCGGCCGATACTGCTGCAATTTCACGTTCGATATTCGTACGAAGTTCATCAATCGTCGCTGGCTTGTTGGCATAGACCATAGACTTGATGTAGCCCCACAGGAAATAATCTAACGGCATCAAATCGCATGACCGAGCTGTACCAAGATGCTGATGTCTTTGCTTCTGATCCAAAACAAGTTGATGCAAGACATACCACTGCGTTATCCACCCATTTGGTAAGTGGATGTCACTCTCTGTTACGTAAATCATTTTTATGTGGAATCGGGCAACTCGTAGGTATTCTATTTTCTCGACTTGTTGCAGTGGCGTGGTAACCCCGGCTTCTCCGATAAGAAAGCATCGGAATCCCAGTAAGAAGGTTGTCGAAAAAAATGCAAATGGAAGTTTCTGTATGTCTTCTGCAAATTGTCTATCATGCTCAGCAGTGGCGCTACACAAGTATCAAATCTTTCCCCATATTTAGGATCTGACCTGGGATTTTTTCCTTGATATATTTCGAAGTTGATCATGTAGCCACTCGGTGTACATAATGACCAGGCTTTGTATCCAAAATAATTGAATCCAGTTCCAGAACAATACGTCGTCCGTTTTCTAACATTACTTCGCATCTTGACTTCAGCTGCGCTGGACATACGTTGTGTGATATTCCCCCATCATCATCACCATCATCTTCCTCGCTTAGATCACCGTCAATATTGGGTGGGACTATATAGAGCGCTTGTACAGTTGTGAGAGCTTCGTTATCATCTTCGGCACATAGTTCTCCTAAAAAATCTAACGCTTCTTTCAAAGAAAGTGGTCTTCCAAAATAAAAAAAAACTATACAGGAAAAAAGTTAATTCCTATTCCATCCATCACAGCTAAATATATGTAGTAAAGAAATAAAAATATTTTTTAATGCAACAGGAACATTATACCGCAAACCAGTGGCCTGGACACCCTGGCTACCACTACAAATAAAATAATTCTCTTATTTATACGCTACCAAAAAACCCAAACTTCACTTTTCGATTTTGATAAATAATATACGTTTTCGGTGAACTTACTTTTCCAAATCGGTTTTTTTTTTGCACTAAATATTTTTGCTCTTTACACGACGCATCAACTCCTACAAACAAGTATCCATTGAAATCAAAATGACTCTCGGTAGAAGCACAACCGATTCGTAATTAGTCATGAGGTTTGCGATAACGGTATTTTATTTGTTTACATATTATGATCGTCTAACAACATGTATATCAGCGTTGCCATATGGCAACAATAGGGTGATTCGGGTTAAGTAAGAAAATAATGACATTTGTCTTTAAATATTTTTAAGTGTTATTAAGTACTAATATTGTTTGAATGAAACGTCATCATATGATTGAACGCCTTTTTTTATTATTGAGAAAGGTAGGTCAAATAAATTCAGCAAAGAGAATTATGACGTAATTATACGTATATAAAAATGAGATAGCAAGAGAGTAACGAAAATTGTGTGAACTTGTGTATCGCATGTACAAACATAACAATGTATGTATAAACATGTGTCTGTTGCTTTTCATTCTCTTTGTTTTTTGTGGGAATAAAACAAAAAGTATTAAGCAAGAAAATAGTGACATATGTGCTTGCACTGATCTTTCAATAAGTTTAAGTATTAGCATTATTTAAATGTAACGTCATCATATGATTGAACGCTGTTTTTTATTTTCCAATGTAACATTTACTAATGTGTTCATAGAAATCGAACGGGTACCGTGTAACAAAAAGGTGGTAACACATCACCCGTGAGTTCGAACACTCATTGGATTTTTTCCATCATATCGGACTATTGAAGAGAGGTGTATAATCAATAGGACATGCACAGAACAATTGTTCTCCAGGATGGAAGTTTTAGCAACTAGGTTTTACTTGAAGAATTTGTTCGCGACGAACAAATATTTTCGTTTATGAGTAACGAGAAACGTGTCAGGGCCCCAATTTCGGCAGAATAATGTTTTTACATAAATTGCCGTCGGTGGTGCAATGGTTAGTGTGCGCGCCTCTTGTACAGGAGATCCTGGGTTCGATCCCTGCTCCGACCACCTTAAAATTTATTTCGACGACGGTCACCTCGCTTAGTGACGGCGACACTATCGAGTACTTAGCCATGAAAAAGCTTCTCAAAATACCGTTCGGAACCGGTGTAACACTGTAGGTCCCAATCAGTGAATATAAAACTTTAAAGCGCACAGCTCACTGGTTGTGAGAAGCTCTCCCCAATTCCTTCGTGGGATGTAATGGGAAACCATTTATTTTTTTTTTTTATTAAATTGTAGAGGACTTTGCATCCATGAATAACTTTTATACGAAAACTTCCAGTTCACTTCCCAGTAGGAAATATTTTTCCACTTAGCGTAATCGAACTTGGAAGCGAACATTTCGTTTTCGAGCTAAAAATTATATCAGTAGTACTTCCTTAGGACCACGTTAGTAGGTGAGGACAATTTATGTGATACATTTCATTGACATTTCGCTGTGTTTGGAAAATTGTAAATTGTAAATCTTATTGATGTGTTAACATCTATACGCGCGCCTCTAGGGCAGTAAACTATAAATTTAATACATACACAAGTGTTAGGTTTGAAAGAGTAAATCATCGTTTGTTTGTTCGTTGCTTGGCAGTCGGTATTGAAAGTGATTATTGGGCGATTTTCATATAATTTTCCCACGCGATTTTCTCCGGAAATTCATAGCCGATTTTATTAATTTTTGGATTAAAAAGCTAGTCCAAAAATTAAGGCGATCCGATATCGGCGAGCCGAGATTGAAGTGTTTTAATTTGGAGTATTAATTTGGAGTAATATTAAAAAAGTGTTTTATGTTGATCTTCGGTTATATCGTACGAATATAACAATGTATGTATGTATGTACAAGTGTCTGTTGCTTTGCATTCTTTGACTTTTGTGGGAATAAAACAAAAAGTATTGAGCAAGAAAATAATGACACATGTGCTTGCACTGGGTCTTTAAATAATTTTAAGTATTAATATTATTTAACTGTAACGTCATCATATGATTGAACGCTGTTTTTTATTTTCCAATGTAACATTTACGAATGTGTTCATAGAAATCGAACAGGTACCGTGTAGCAAAAAGGTGTTAACACATCGCCCGTGAGTTCGAAAACTCATTGGATTTTTTTTTCTTATAAATCTTATATTATGTCATGACTGACTCTTTCCAGATCCAATGAAAAGTGGCGATGAAAGACGTCTTTCGTCGTTTCAAGAAATTGTAAACAGAAAAATGTATGTATATTAGGCAGACTCGCAAAGATCCCATTAAGATCCCGTGTGCTGGACCGTTTCTAAAAAAGATATTTTTTTAGATTTTCAAAGAATTACATCGTTTATCAACGTACACGCCTTGGTCTAATCGCGTATAGGCCCTGCTCGTTGAAACCATTAATTTTGTGTTGTCCTCATTTACTGTCAGTCCCACTTTTGCTGACTCCTTCTCAATTCTCGAAAACACCGCCGTAACTTCTCTCATTGTGCGCCCAATGATATCTTCATCATCAGCATACGCGTCAGATTTCGCGTCAGCATAAGAGTGACTTTTGCTAGAGATGGTTTTACTTTTGTTGATTGCAGCTTTTCTCACAATGATCTCCATTAAGATGTCAAAGACATTGAGAACGATAGGGCGTCGCCTAACCTGAGGCATCGCTTAGTTTCGAAAGGTTCGGTAAGATCCTTAGAAACTTTCACTGCGGATTTGGTATTCGTCAGTATCGTCGTGTAAGGGCTTATGAGTTTTGGAAGAATTCCAAGCTCAGACATTGCTTCATAGAGGTTCTATCGTATCGGGCCGCCTTATAATCGACTAATAGATGATAGATATCTATTTGCTTTTCGTGGGTCTTCTCCAGTATTTGATGTAGAGTGAAAATTTGGCAATTATCGACTTTCCAGGCCCAAAACCAAACTGGTATGGTCCAATCAGGTCAGCGATAATTGGCTTTAGTCTGTCGCACATTATACCTGATAGAGCCAGATGCTATGGATAAAAGGCTTACTCCACGAAAGCTGGCACAGAATCTCGGGTCATCTTTTCTAAATATGGATATCATACATGGGTTTTTTTAATTTGCATTGGAGTTTAATTTGCATTACTTTATCAAATGCAAATGCAAAACAATTACCATTGTTCGCAATGGTAATTAAAAAATTTTCAATTTTCATTTTCTCAGGCAATGCAAACGCAGGTTGCGGTATCGGATGCCCATTGTAATAAAATATGGAAATGCTTTTAATTGTTTTGAATTTGTTTGACTGCAGGCAATTCTGTTTTTAAAGTATTTTATATGTAGAGGTTTGAGGCTTTAATAGGTATTGCCTCATAGTAATTTCGAATTCATAAACCTGTACTGTATAAGATATCTGAGAACCAAAAGTGCCAATATGAAGGAGATGCTTTGAAAATAAGTACAATTGCATATCGAAAGGTAATTCAAATTAAACTACAAATTAGAGTTGTCATATAATTAATTTGCCCCATGTATGATGGATATGCACTGAGTTTCCAATCGCCGGGCAAGCATTGATCTAACCAAATTTTGCTAATTACCTGATGAATGCACTTTATCAGCTCATCGTCGCCACCCTTAAAAAGCTCCGCCGGTAATTTATCAGCTCCTGCGGCTTTGTTGTTATTAAGCCTGGTAGTAGCTGTTTTGACCTCGTCTTGGTTAGGAGTGGGGCAATCCGTCGTCGTCCAAATTGTGATCGATTGTCTCATCGTCATTAGAAATCTATGGTACCAGTAGCGCGCAGAAATGATCTCTCCATATTCTCAACATGCTCTGCACATCTGATATGTCATTTCCGTCCGTGTCTTTATAGAAGGGGGCCATTAACCATGTCCAGTAGTTCCAATCTTGACACTTTGGTAGAATTTTCAGGCGTCATACTTCCTTCTGTATGTTTCTCCACTGTCGCCTTTTGTACGCCTAAAGACACACATTACTTTTCCCTATACCGCTCAGTCGTAGCTAGCGTTACAATTGACTGAAGCATTGTCATGCGTACAGAATTCTTTTCATCATATGCTATGCGACATTCTTCATCGCACTATGGTGTGTTGCGAAGCGGTTTTTCTAAACCGAGTATGGTTATTGTGCAGTTTTTATAGAGTCTGAAATGGGTTTCCAATGCTCTTCAGGATTGTCAATGGGAGGGGGTGCGTTCTGTGCCAAAAGTTGCGAGATCTTCCTTGAGAAGGCTGCGCCTACCTCTGGTAATTGCAGTTTTCCGATGTCCAGGTTTCTCTGCGTCTGGTTTCGTACTATTTTCGCTCTACTTAGTCTTGCCTTTGCCGCTACCAGGTAGTGATCAAAATCGTTGTTAGCTTCTCTGAGCACTCGTATATCCATTACACTTCATGAGTGCTTTCCTTCAATTACCACGTGATCAATTTGTTTCTTCATTCTTTGATCAGGGGATACCAAAGTAGCCTTGAGGATGTCGTTATGTTGGAATCTTGTACCACTAATGACCATGTTTTTTGCCGCGGCAACGTCAATCAGTCTCATACCGGTGTCGGAACTGTCAATATGTGGATTGAAATTGCCAATTTTTGGATAAAATATAGTTATTTACCCTGCCTACTTTACCATTAAAATGCTCGGGGAAGCGGTTTTCTCTACATGCTCATAGACTATGTCTTTGGTATCATCATCATTCTCTTCTGTGGGGTTACGCACACAAATTAGGGAAATATAAAAATATTTCGCTTTTATGCGGATTGTGGCTATACGTTCACTCACTGGACTGAACCTGGATTCATGTTACCAAATTCATGTTTTTTTCATTTTTCCATGGCAACTGTAGTATATGTCGCAGTTTCTTTTTCTTGTACAGCCATGTCCTGTCCATCGCATTTCCTGGATAGCGGTAATGTCAGCGTAATAACTTCGAGGACATCTACCAATGGCATAACTACACCGTCTCTATAGATTTCTTACATTCTAAGTGTATATCCGTAAATCGTGGTCCTTATAATGCTCGCGAGTGTCGTCAACAAATAGGGATTGCTTATGTGTTCTCGATTACCGCAATATAACTCGTTTGCAGCCATGTACTGGAAACGATTTTGGTGTCTGGTAAACGTTGTTCCGTTTTTTTCTTTTACCTTATACAGACACTCCGGTTAACTTATTTAAAGGCACCAAAAATTCCATATTCAGCAACCTGTATCTTTTGCAATTTGTAGCCGATTGCAGAATTTTAAAACGAGAATGGAAGCCAGACATCGTGAGATATAAAAAAATCATGACAATAGTGGTTTTAACTAAAGCACTTAACTTAACTAACTAACTTTTTCTGAGCAATTTATAAAGAAAAGTCAAAAACTGTGCTTTTTTTTGGTTCACTTGACTAAAGGCACTTTAACTGAAAAACAGTTTTTCTTGTTTTTTTTTTTTAATTTGTTTTACTTTATTTAAGAACTATTAGTAATGGGTACAACCACCTTTGTTTTTAATAACTTCAAATATACGGGTTTTCATTGAGAGATAAAGATAATTTATATAATCCAACGATATTTGATGCCAAGCATCCTTAATGGCCTGAATTAGTAACTGCTTGTCATCAAATTGATTGTCTGCCTCCTTCATAGACCTTACGAGATAACCAACCCCAGACATTTTCGATAATATTTAGATTTGGTGAATAGGGTGGAATAGAATATTAACATTTTGGCTTGCAACGAACTCCTTTACTACTCTGGCGTTGTGTATAGGGGCATTATCCTGTTGTAATATCCAAAAAGTAAAACATTTAAAAAAAAAACAGGAGAAACTATTTTTCACTGAAATTAGTTAAAGTGCCTTTAGTCAAGGGAACCAAAAAAATATAGCACATTTTTTGACTTTTCTTTATAAATTGCTCAAAAAAAGTTCTTTAGTTATGAAACCACTATTGTCATGATTTTATTATATCTCAAGATGTCTAGCTTCCATTCTCATTTTAAAATTCTGCAATCGGCTACAAATTGCAAATAGTTCACTGAACTTCGGAAAAGCCGATTCCAATAACGTTTTATAGCTTGCACCAGTAATTTTTGCACTTTGAAATTCAAGATCGATGGTGCCACAGTACGTAATAGCACCCCACACCATAGCGCCGCCCTTTCGGCTGTGATGTCCGTTCAAAAAACGCTTAGCTTTGTGCAGATCATGGACATAATAGTTGTAGCCATCAGAACCATCCAAATTAAACTTCTTCTCATCCGTAACTACAACCGTTCTCTAGTCATTTACATGACCTCTTGGCTGCACATCCCATACCATGTAGTCTCTTGCGAGTTGAAGCCGCTTTGCCTTACGAGGAGCATTAAGTGGCGGCTTTTTTTGTAATTTCAGGTATTTAAAATACTCACAGCTCTTAATTACTCCGCGTACTGATGACTAGCTCGCTGCCACTCCAGCTTGAACGCTTATTTTTGACAAGGATAAGGCAGAATTAGAAGCAATTCTGATGATTTTTCTTTTCTCATACGTAGATAAAGACAATGAAACCTTTCCTTTAAAATTTTTTCCATACCCCGCGGGGTCCTTGATGTAATTGTCGACAACTGTTGGGCTCCGTTAAATCTTTTTAGCTATTGCGCGGTTAGAATATCTTTCAGAACGGTACACATCGATTTTATTTTTTTCCGATAGATGTAAATTTTTGTTTTGCCATTTTGACTCGTAAAATGATTAAGATGTAATAAATTGCGATAAACAAACGCTCCCTACCAAAAATCGTCGCTTACTTTAAAAACTAAAAAAAAATAATAAAGTGCCTTTATTCAAGTGAACCAAAAAATAGCAAATTTTTTGCCATTTTTTTTATAAATTGCTCAAAAAAAGTTCTTTAGTTAACCCTGCTGTTAGATTAGGACCATTTGGTCCAAATTTTTTCTGTTTTCCCTTGTAACTTTGGAACGGTGATATATACTGACTAAATTTTTCTGCTAATGGGGTCTTTTAATAAAACAATGTTATGTGCGAAAATTAAATTTTCTAACTTTATTCAGGACTGAGAAAAATACAAAATGACGAATCTTAGGTTAGAGGACCATTTGGTCAATAGTACATTTTTTCATTACCAAGCGAATGTAAATTCATGTCAAATATTTAGAAGATGTTTTTGATATGTCAAATACTTGCTTTAGAAATTATTGAACCAAAATAGTTACAAAGAATAAGATAAAATTATTATTTTGGATGAAAATTGCAGTATGGACCAAATGGTCCCTCAATCTAAGATTCGTAAGTTTTTTCTAATCTAACAGCAGGGTTAAGAAACCACTATTGTCAGAATTTTTTTTAATATCTCAAGATGTCTAGCTTCCTTTTCCATTCTAAAATTCTGGAATCGGTTACAAATTGCGAAAGATTCAGGCTGCTGAATATGGAATTTTTAGTGCCTTTAAATAAGTGAACCGGAGTGTATTTATTATTGTGTTGGATATACTTGTTAATATTGGTTTGAATATAAAACAAGTGGTTCACGTAAAAACCCTGTTTTACTGTTTTGAGTAATTTTGCATGATTGTCGTGAATCACGCGTGAATGTGAGTAGGATCAAATTCTGATCAAGTGGGCGTGCGTGAACATGGGTACTGAAAAAATCTTCGTGCGTGATCCTGCGTGAGTGACTGTCTTCCTGTCGTGAGTGTGCGTGACCGTTAGTCAAAACTTACTCACTTGCCCATCTCTAGTTCCAACCGAAATTTTAGAAAATTTGACTGAACGAATATAATTAACGATACAGTTGTCATAACCTAATCAATTATGAAACGAGGTTTCTTCAACCAAATTACGGTTGTGGCGACTAAACTCGGTCGTAGCAACCTCAGTTCGGTCGTAGCAACCTCAGTCCGGTTGTGGCAACTTCAATTCGGTGGTAACCGCCGAATTTACAGTTGCTACAACCTCTTTTCAAACAACTAGTTCTCTGGGTTTATGTTGGCTCAGCGCCTTCTGAGGGCAAAAGAATATGCCCGATATCTTGATGAGTTTCAGTGGCATCAATCACCTACCAAACCTGAGGCGCATCAGTGGTCGCATAGCCAATCAAGTTGCTCATCGGAAAACCTTGATTTCAGCCGCTAGAAAAATTATTCTATCGTTGCCGGGATCCACCACGTGGACGAAAAAGTCACAGGCACATGATTGAGAACAGAAGGCTGCCAATATTTGGCACCCATAGAAACTAATTGACACATGTTTTTCGTCATTATCATGTAACACAATGTTTAGTTTGTTTCCCAAATTTCTCAAAATAAAAATTTTTAAATAAAAATTTTAAAAACATAATTCATAAAATCAGAAATATAATCAATGATTATTAATCATATATGTATACAAAAACACGTATATGTAAGTTCAAACTCACACTGAAAAGTCAATACATAATTCAACCGGAAGAACATAAATCGATTTTCCTCACTCTTCTTCCTCTACGATAAACGTATTTTATTTGCGGAAAATGTTTCAACCGCTGCGATCAACGTTGTATATATTATATACTTGTCAAAACAAATATTTTTACTGCCAACGACCTTCAAACGTTTCTTTTGTTACAATTTCTTCCAGTTCTTCTAATCTTCAATCCACTGCTATTTCTAATTGCATTGACAGTTCCCTGTTTCAATTGTGCACATCTCACATCCTCGTATACTAAACCAGAAATATAAATGAGTAGACATTAAATTAATCAACAATTTTAAATCAATCTCAATATTTGTTATTTAATATAACAACTCTTCGACCGTTAGAAGATATCTCAACCACAGAAAGCATTAAAAACAGCTTCCTGAATTAGCTGCAATTAATCCTTGTTTTCGTTATTAGTGCAACCCAATAATTTATGAGACAATATTTATCTTAGCCCGAAAAAGTGGATAAATTTACATAATTAAGATTTATTAAATACCCACAACGCAAATGTCCATGTCCAGCAAAGCAATCAAAACCCCGTTAGTACAACACGGGGGAAAAAAATAAACGTAATGAGAAAATCTAGTTACCAAAACCCAACATTTCCACATCACCACTATATGATATTACAAAGTAAGTTAGAAGGTTTACTTACCCAATCCAACTTCATGCAGTAGAGCAAGTGAAGAGGAAGAAGATGAAGTGAAAATTATCACAAAAATGGAGGAAAAATTAAAAGCAACAGGTAGGCAGGCAAAAGCAAGTGACCATGCAACCCAGTAAAGAGGAAGAACTGAACACTACTAACACACAATATTTGCCACAGTAAAGGCCGGTCGACCAATGCCAACTGGAAATCCGGACACACTTGTTCACTTACCCCACAGAGCAGACGGAACGAGTGTTGCGGCAGCCACTGTCACAGTGATGAGGTTCAAAGACAAGTAGTTACGTTTGATACTAACGCCTGATGAAGCAGTTTGAACCACTACTTCCACTTCAGTTCCTACTCCTTCAATACCATCCTCTACGTTTTCTCTTCTTTAAAAGTCTCGAATTTGATTAGAAAATTTGTAATTTAGCTTTTAGCTTACTATCTATCTATTATGAAATTTTTTAAAAAGACATCGTTTGAAATTGGCATTTGCAGAAGAGTTAGACAGACGAACTGGCAGTCGGTCAGACAGACACAAATAGTTGGTTGGTTGCTGGGACTACGAACGGGCTATTAATATTATGAATGGCATAATATCCGAGGCAGACGCCCATATTTTGCGCAAAACTGGTATAAAAACTAAATAAATAAATAAATTCAATAGGTAGCAACTATTTAGCCCCAGGATACAATGTCTATCAGTTTGTGGTACATTGTACGAGACTCTGCGACTCGAGGTCGCAACATGAGGCTCAGTGTTGACCAAGATGTCTTGCACGTGAGGTCCTCTCGTGGATGGCCGACCGGAATTCATTCCCTGCACAGAAATATGATCAGTATCGCGTACATCATGTGGCAGCAACAAATTAACGCGTAATTAAAAACATCATGCATCAGTTGGTAACGCTTATATGTATTCAAATCGCACAGGTAGGCCTCTACGAAAGCGGTGTTAGATATACAAAAAAAGTAGTATCTATGCATTTTTTTTTAAAAGAAGTACTTTTTGTAAGAACAGGTACTTCTTAAAGAAGTGGTACACTTGTTAGGAAAAGGTTATATTTTTAAGAAAATATAATTATTTTCAGAAAGCGTACATATGTCAAGAAAAGAAAAGAAAATGTATTATTTTATTTTAAACAAAAGGTACTTTTAAGAAAAGAAATGTTTGTAAGAAAAGAAGGTATTTTTTGATTTAAGAAATGTGAATTTTTTTGAAATTGGCGCTGTTTTCAAGAATTGGTACATTTTTAAGGATAGCTACTTATCTCAAGAAAAGTTATTTTGCTTCACAAAAAAGTTACTCTTTAAAGAAATGGTAGTATTTTAAATAAACTAAAAGGCAATTTGTTGTATGAAAATTTACTTTTTTAAGAAAAGGTACTTATTTAAAAAAAATTACCTTTTTTAAGAAAACGTAGTTTTTGTAAGAAAATTTACTTTTTTTAAGCAAAGGTACATCTTTAAGATATCGTATTATTTTAAGAATTTGAATAGGTATTTTTTTTGAGAAAATTTCCTTTTTTAAGAAAATTCACTTATTTAAAAAAAATTTCTTTTTTAAACTACTTTCTCTTTGCCTGGTCTAAATTAACATTTTATTGGGTTTAAAACTACAATATATAAGTACACTAAATATTGGTTACAAGCTCCACCTAGAAATCTTCCCATTACACAAGAAACTTCACAATATATGTGAGACATCTAGTTAGTCTAGACACAACCGAAGCAAATGTAAACAATATAGTTGATAATAGTGGGTTGTTCATAATAGTGTTAAAACAAAAGTTGTAAAATTTTTTTATTTAGCCCCCATCCCGCAACGTGCGATAAGGAAATTCGTTCTAAAACAAATCGCTATCTCGCCGAACAGTTCGATCAAAATTTAATTTAAGAACAGAAATCATCGCCGCCTTGTAAAATAATCATTGCAGAAATTACCTGTTTCGTCTACCTACAATTCTGTAGTGTCTGCAATGAATATTCTCGTTTTAGTCCAACTTTACGTAGTAAATGCACAAATATTTCTGTAAGCGTTGAATCTTGTAGTACATTAAGGACCGTTATTGAAAAATATAGTTAGAACTAATAAACCAGGCACGAATGGAGGGCGGGGCCCGGAGGCTAGAGCCTCCTCGGAAATTATGTACTTTGTTTTGATTTTTGAATGTAGTGCTACGATATTTTTCAACCTAAATTACAAGTTGTCCCCCGCCCGAAAAAAATCCTTCGTACGGTATTGTAACAATCAGTTAAAAATTTTAAAAGTCTTATCTGCTTAAAGACGACATCCACTGGTTAAAGCCCCCTATGGAGTTAAAAAAAATATTATTTTTGCAATTGGACGTACCGTTTCCGAGTTATAGCCATTTCTTTTATTTTAGCGGTCTTTTATTTTGGAGATTTTTTTTAAAAAAATTCTGCCATGCGAATGGGACTACTTTATGGAAACCCCCCTAGAAAATAATAAAAATTGGTTATTTTTTCGATTGGTCGCTCTGCTTCCGAAATATGGATATGAGGGCGTTTTAGCGATTTTTAATTGGAAACATTTTAGTTTTAGTGACTTAAAAAAAACATCCATTGGTTAAAGCAAATCGTCTTATGGGGCGGCATGAAATATCGCCCAAAAGAAAAATGACCCTAAAATTTTATGAAAAATCGCCCATCTTTTAAAATTGGGTCAAAATATGAAAAATAGCCCAAAATTATGTATGAAATTTACCCTAAAAATAAATGAAAAATGACCCAAAAGAAATATGAAAAATTGCCCAAATATATTGGGCAACTTTTCATAAAAAAATTACCCAAATTAATTGGGCAAATTTGCATATGAAAAATAGCCCAAAATCGTAGAGAGAATGAAATAAGAAATACATGTAGGAGTCCAAAACTTCAATATTTGTAAAAGATTAAATCCCAGCCATTTTATATTGTGTTTCAATAAGCGCTGCAGTCAAAAAACCGCGCGATTTTGGAGAAATAATTATGTCATAGGATATTGAAGCAAGCGCTGCAGGCGAAAAATGTATTTTTCCAAAATCGCGCGATGTTTTTGAAATAATTTTACATGTTTTGTTTTAGCTAGTGCCGTTGACGGAAATTCAATTCATATTGTATTGTAGCAAAGAAAAAAAATTTCAATAAACAACACAAAATGTAGGTGGTTGCTAAGAGCGTTTAAATAAGTAACGGTTTCGTGCAGTCTCGCGTCAATTGCAATATCAGTTTTACTTAAAATAGGAAAACGAAAAATTGCCCACAAATTTCGAAATTATTCCGGATTATTTTTGGGCAATTTTTGTATCTACAATTATGAAATATGGCTCACGTTTTATGAAAAAACTTCCAAATGGGCAGTTTTTCACAAACTTATTTTGGACGATTTTTCGTACGAAGGAGGATGAAAATGAAATATTGCCCACAAGTTATGAAATAAGACCCACTTTTTCTAGGCGATATTTCATATGAAATTTCGCCCACATTTATATGGGTTTTTTGGGCAATTTTTCATAAATTTTTTTGGACGATTTTTCTTTGGGCGATTTTTCGTTGCGCCTATTATGGAGGTAAAAAATGTATTAATTTTTGCGATTGGACGCATCGTTTCCGAGTTACAATCACTTTTTTTATTTTAGCGATTTCTTATTTTGGTGACTTTTTGTAAAAAAATAGTTCCATACGGGTCCCTTCGAAACCCCCCAACAATTAGTTATTTTTTTCGATTCGACACTCCGCTTCCGATAATTTCAAATTTTTTCATATTTTCGATCAAAAATGGGGATGGGTTGCCCCGGATAACCCATTACCTATCGCCGTGGGTAAATACCCATTATTTTCCCCATTACCCTGAGGGTAATGGGTAATAGTACTTTATGATTCCCCATCGTCATGGGTAGCTATCCATTATTTTCCCCATTACCCTGTGGGTGATGGGTAATCGTAATGGATAATTCCCCATCGTCGTGGGTAACTACCCATTATTTTCCCCATTATCCTGTGGGTGATGGGTAATTCCCTATTGTCTTGGGTAGCTACCCATTATTTTCCCTATTGGTAATCCCATTATTTTACCCATACCCTGTGGGTAATGTGTAAATGTTGATACACCTTCCCCACGGCGATGTGTAAGGGCTCGAACGTTTCGATATTTGCGAAGCAGCATCTTCAGCTGCGTATAGCCTGTTAAGCCACCGCAGTGTTTATTCACACTTGTCACTAACCGAAGTCTTTCTAGAGCTTTCTGTTGTCTCATCCCGACTCATTTTAACTAAAGACATGTATTTTTTTTAAATTGATCCACAACCACAAATTTCGGCTTTTATACCTACCTTAAATTTCTTTCGACGGCGGCCACCTCGATTAGTGACGGCGACGCTATCGAGTATTTAGCCACGAAAAAGCTTCTCAAAATACCGTTCGGAACCGGGGTTAAACTTTAGTTCCCAATCAGTGACTGTAAAGGTACAACCCGCATAGCTAAATGCTTTGTGAGAGCTCTCCCTAATACCTTCATGGGATTTAATGGGAAACCATTTATTTATTTATACCCATTGGGAACCGCCTTTTGGGTAACAACCATTTGGCCAGGTAAGCATAGGAGAACCTCGACACGAGTATTTCGAAAGATTTAAATTTTTTTTATTTCTCAATTGAATTTATCTTTTAGGTGACATAATAAATAAAATTCTTTTATAGAAAAAGTCGTTTCTTTTGTTGTAAACGATTTTTTTTACCAAAATTGGCAGAACTTTCTTTTGCGACAAATAAAGAAAATAGATAATTTAATAAGAAAAAGTAAAGGGTGACTGAAAATGCAGGAAAGATTTGAATTTCGTGCAATAAAGTGCGGTAACAACGTGTTGTTGAAGAAAAAAGACAGACAGCGTGAGACCTTACCGTCCAGGATTAGTATATCTGTGCTGAAAAGGAAAAACGACTTATGTGTATTGCCAATTTTTTTTAGGTGATCATCTTTAAGACGAATTTTCCATGTGAAGCTCTAACATTTAATCAATGAAGGCAAAAATCTATGGTACATACGTTACTGAAATATCGGTAGAGATATACAAAAACTGCATCTGATGATAATTGTGACCACAGTGGTTTTCATAGTGTCATTTTTTTTTTTTTTCCTAAAATCTCTTAAGTCGTTTTTCCTGTTCAGTATAGATATATTGAACTCTGAATGAGAGAACAATGTGTTTCATTGTTGATATATATTTTAAAAATAATAAAGGATTTTTGAACAAAGTAATTTTCCGCGATGTGTCATCTTTATGGCTTCGTTACTCGTCAAACTTGTTCGGAAAATATACCCCTCATCGTCGGGCAATAAAAGTTAATTGTGATCTGTCTCGAGATAATTATCTCGTTATATCCCGAAAATAATGCAATTACTACAATTCAATCTTGCGTGAATTGTGTTTCAGCTTTTATAGACTTGTGCGAATACTCTCAAGAGTGATCACTCTCATGAATTAATTTTCCTTATTTGAGAGAACAGAAGTCTATACATGCTGACAAAATGGTATATTGCAGGAATCACGTATATATTTGGAAGCATTGTTTTCATGAATTGAAATCTGCTGCTTTTTCGTTCTTTGTTGCCTCTCAGGTGTTTGTTTTCAGCAGTTTTCAACAAATAAAACTACATTTGTTTCACAAAAACATATACTATAAAATATTAATTATTGTATCATTGTAACATTGAACAGCAAACACAATGTGTTTGGACACAAGCATAGTATATTTCCGACAAGATAAAAACACATTATATTTGCATCCAAACAACAACAGCGTGTGCAATACATACACGTGTGCATACATATACTACACTCTCTCCTGAATAGATTCTGGCTTCTTTCGCTAAAAACGTAATATTAATAATTCCTTCGAGTTTGCGCAATGTATGCGATAGTCTTGAAGATAGATCGGCGGACTTGACGTGATGGTATTACATTGGGTCACCTCCATTTCAGGGAAGCGTAGGTACAAAAATACATTTGTATTTAAAAGCATGTTTATGCTGCAGCAAAATCATTAGATTTGGAATGAAAACATGAATCGAAATCTAAGTCGTTTATACTCACACATTTTGATGTTTGACTAGATTTCAATAAATTTAGGCGTAAATAAACAACATTTTGTTATATTGATAAACTTTTTATTTTGGTTATAAATATATCAATGATGCAAATAACCCGAAAATTACAGAAAGTAAGGCCTACGTACATACATCCCAGCTAGGAGAGGAACACACTTTAGGTTTATACGGAAATCAGCAAGAGCAGCAGCAGCAAAAAAAGTGTACTACATAAATATTTCAGGTCATTTCAAAAGGCACCTTGTAAATTCTTGTAAAGGCCATATGATCTCATAGTTGTCTATAGGTGGAAATTGACAGTACGCGATATTAATATTGGATGATACTGCGAAGAGCAATTGGAGCAGCAATTGTGTTCAACCCTAGAAAATCTGCTGGTATTGAAACCAAGAAACAATACGTAGTAGAACTTTAGTGACAGGGGGCCCTTCCATCGGGGATAAATCAGTTATAACAGGTTGTGAAACCATCTGGTTTCACTCTCAATTTTTATAATGATAATAAAATTTACTTTTTACAAAATAAACCATACAAAATTTCATTAAAGAATTGATTTGATTTTATTAATTTGTGACACATCATCGTAGTGTTGGTAAACGGAATTATTTTTTTTCGGTGGTGAATTTAAAAAACATGGTTGTATATGTTGATTCTCATCCGATTTTCAAAAAATCGAGGAAAGTGTCTAGAATTTGCAATTGTCAAAACATATGGGAAATCTAATAGATTTTCACCTGATTTGGGTCGAAATCAAGAAACTCTAGATTTTGAGGGCAGCATAAACGCAGCTTAAAATCCAATAAAATATACTTCTACTAGTGAGGGTACACTTTCGTCCTAAAAAATTCCCATTCTGTGAAATATAACTCGTTTGCTCTAATTTAAAAAGGAGTTTGTCGCAAAAACTTGTTGTTTCTCGTAAACTTTTTGACGTAGAATACGTCTTACCTTACGGTATGAGGAGTCATGTCAGGTTTTTATTGTTGTAATCTTTATTTCATTGAATTTGAGGAAACGGCTAGATGAATTTTTTTAAAATTTTTTTTTTTAGGTAAATGAAGATGTTATCTTTCATATTGGTTGATATATTTCTAGTATTTTAATTTCTCAAATGAAAATTGTTTCAACACATACACTCAAACATATGTGTGGTGTTTGGTTGAGTGTTTTTGGTTGCTCAACATTGCTTAGGAACATGTATCTAGTAAAAAGTGAAACGAACAGCAAGCTAATGTTACTTGGCAACATGTATCTAGTAAAAAGTGAAACAAACAGTAAGCTAACGTAATAAAGCTTTTTTGCGAAAGCTTCAATAAAGCTGTTGTAACATTAATTTTGAATTGTAAAGCGTAAAGCTTTCACACAACGCTCGAATGCTAATGCGAAGACTCGATAAGGTAGACCTTTTTTAATATTAGGGCGGCCCTCTCAACATTCGCAGAACTTATTTCAATAAAAATATTAATTAAAATACATAAATTAAATTAAGTTTAAAAAAATTGAACATAATATTTTTTTTTAAACGGACTTGAATCAAATGCCGTTGGTAAATATAAAAATTACAGCAGACAGTTGCAGGCTGTGTCAGAGACACGGCCATTAAGTTTAACGTAGAATACGCCATCCGATAAGACAGAAAACATATATAACAATAAATGATAAATAATATAAGCAAATGAATTTATTGTTATATATGTTTTCTGTCTTATCGGATGGCGTATTCTACGTTAAACTTAATGGCCGTGTCTCTGACACAGCCTGCAGGGACAGTCCGTGGCCGAAGGCCTCGGACAACTGTCTGCTGTAATTTTTTGTGTATTTCGAGTCACTGTTTACTCGATTACCGCAATAAAACTCGATTGCAACCATGTGCTGGAAACGATTTTGGTTTCTCGTTAAAGTTTTTCTGAGCTTATAGTTACCATATACATATTGGGTTTCGAAAATGATTTTATTTATTTGTCCCAAAGGTAGTGATATGTCTGATTCAACAAATATTCGTTTGCCGGAATAACATTCTCCAAATGAAGTTCATGTAACTGAGAAGTTCATGTCTCTGAGAATTTTTATAGGTGTAACAATTTTAAATTACAATTTCTATTTATAACAACATCATCTTGATTAACTTTACATCTATATATCGCACCCTAAATACAAAAGCGTCACAACTCAAAATTTGGAGGTTTTGATTTTTTGCATAAAAAAAAACGCCGAGGACCATTTCTATCTGCTGTGAAAATCTGGCGTCAGTTTCTCTTCCCTTTCGCCAAACAAATTCAGTATTAATATGTCTATATTTGGGACATTTCATATATTTTTTAACTTTCCACCCCAGTTTTTTGCCTCTACTGAAAATTTGTCAATTTTGAGTTGTGACACTTTTGTATTTAGGGTGCGATATATAAAATTGTTGCGTTACTGACTGACTGACTGACTGACTGCCTGATTCATCAACGCCCTGGCCAAACGGCTAACGGTAGGATAATGAAATTTGGACTGTATACTCCTTTTGGGGGTAAATATGCGAGATAAGAAGGAATTTTTCGAAATTCGTACGCTAAGGGACAAAAATGGGGGCAAAAAGGGATAACACTGGTACTACACCAAAATCTAAACTGCTAACGACAGAATCTCGAAACTTGGTGTGTACATTCCTCTTAACACACAGAAACGTGGGGAAAAAGTGGTTTTTAAATTTGTTACTTTTAGGGAGAAAAACTGGGCAATACGGCACAAAATTGGTACTATGCTAAAATTCAAACGGCTAACGGCAGAATGACGAAACTTGGTGTGTACACTCCACTTACCGCTTACAAACGGTAGGGGGAGATAAGTGACTTAAACATTTTTACTTTTAGGGAGCAAAATAGGGCTAACCGGGACTAAAATGGTACCACTGTGAATACCAAACGGCTGAAGACCGAATCATGAAATTTGGGTTGCACATTCCTCTTATAATGCAGATATACGAAGATACGTGATTTTTAAGATTTGAACTGTTGAAGATACAAATAGGGCAAAAAGGGGAAAAATATAGTACTTTCGTCAAAACCAAACCGTTGGAGATGGAAATATGAATTTTGGGAACTACATTTCAAAATAAATGATACTTTTTATATACTTTTATGGAAATTTTTTTGGTATCGTTTTGGGTACGTTTATTGGTACCATTTTTAATACCTTTTGCTTCCTTCTTTGCTATTTCTCTCACAGGCTGTTTATAGTCCTCTGTACCTTTTTTGGTACTTTTTATGTACTTTTTGCATTTTTTTAGTACTTTTTTGTTCCGTTTTTCAACATCTATGTGATCATACTGGGCATTTCTGGGTATCTTTCTCCGATCATTTATGGTGTTAATAACAATTTTTGTACTTTGTTACATTTTAGTACTTTTTTGTGTACTTTTTTTGGTTTCATCACTTTTTGATACAATTTGTTAGTTGTTGTCACTTTGTTGGTACTATTTTTGGTACTGTGTTACTTTACTTTCTTGGTAGCATTTTTAGTAGCTTTTGCAAACTTCTTTGCGATTTCTCTAGGATATACAACCATACAACCACTTGCCAGCCTTCCGAACAGGATTTTTTCAATTACTTGAAAAAGGGATGTAGTACTAAATATTAAAAGCAATAAAAAGTGAAATTTACAGGAAATAATCATTTCCTTTTTGTAATCTATTCAAGCGCATCAAAAAATAAGCACTTTGATCTGATCGAATAAGATAATATCTAAATCAATACTTTTGTAGGCAGGACGAAGTCTGCCGGGCCAGCTAGTTTTATATATATATTCACATTGTTTGAGTTTATATACTAAAATATTGACAAATTTTTCTCATTGTGCCTGTTATTGTGGCCTGTTTCTCGATCTGGAATGAAGGCCCGTGAATGGAATTCGATCGGAATTGGGGTCCACTTTGGCCTATTTCCAGCGATTCAGTGATACAAATGATTTTGGTAGACTATAAGAATTTATTTCTGAGAATTTCTCTCCTCCAGTCTAGCAACTTTTTCGTATTTATCGAGACCACCTTCAGTGGTTGTCATTAACATCAAGATCTCTTGGACACAGAAATGTAGCACTTGTTTGATTTATACAAGCAAGTGTTGCAATTCATACCTCTTCTAGACAGCTTGGGGCACTAAAATCCACTTGCCATAGAACTGTTTTTTCTTCTTGCACCGACATCCGTGCAACTCAAATTTCATGCTTTAGATTAATAATTTAAAATAATGTCCTTCTATAGAGATATACACATTTGCAGTCTCTCTCACACACTTCTCTTCAAACTGTCTGAGATGTCACATGCAACATTTGTTCCAAGTCACAAGCATGTAGTAAATGTCGTCTATGCAGCGAAGAATTTAAACATGTTTGGTGTAAAATTAAATATATTTTTGGAGACAGTTAATGGGTGACAATTTGTTTCACTGCAAATACAGGTTAGAAAATCGCTGCAAAACTTCTTCATTGGTTACAAAGCTAGAAGAAGTAAAGTAAGAAGTAACGCATGCACGCATGCGCTCTTTACAATGCCATTCAAAATACATGTGGAAAGAATGTGACAAGTGACTGCCGCAAAAAATTGCAACTATGTATTGTAGATATTATGTATATTTTTTTTAAAGTGTTGTGAGGAATATGGCCAGGCTGCAAGAGGCTGATTTATCTATACACTATAAAAGACCAGTGGTATTTCTGGTAGTGTTGGCGTTTCCTTAAGAAGTGGACGTTTTAAAAAATTTTCGTTATTGTTTGTCACAACACCCAGCGTCACAAAAATTAAGACAGATTTAGTGATTTTTGTCAAGTAGCCTAACGTCTGTTATAATGTGCGCAGTTAGAATAACTGAAGTGATTTTTAAGTAAATTTTTAAAATTAAATGTAAAAGTTTATTGCATTTTCCTTATACAAATAATAGCTTTTCAATTTGACACTTGACTAGTGTCATAAATTGACGACGGCAATTCAAGAATATACATTGATGCTTTTGCAGAGCAATATGTGATACTTGTTTCTGAACGACAGGGACAAATCTAACCGTCACCATCTCAATTTTATAAAGTTTCTTGAACTCAACACTTAACAAAGCTCAGTAATAATGGCAATTTATTGTCAAAAAAAAAAAATAAAATGTGATCATAAATTCATTTTATAATGTAAATTTTTCTAATTTTTCACAATGGAAAATTGTTTTGTGGTTTTCACAAAGGCAAAGAACAAACTAACATCATCATTAACCTAAGCTTAAATATTTAGTTCATAACAACACCAAACGGAGGTCAACAACCAACCATCATTCCAGATCTCTGATCAATCTCACATTTAGATCACAACCCCAGCTGTCAACTGGGTCTAGATTTGATTTGTTACGTATAAAAGAACTGCTTAGACTCACAATAATCCCTTTTGAAATATTTAACAAATAGAATTGAAATAATAACAATGATTTGTAGTAAATAAAATGTGATTCTATGTTACTAACCCTGTTTAATTTTACACAATGCCCTCTAAAAAATCAGCAAGTTTAGGGGGGGGTATTGTGTACATTTTTATTTTGGCTAACACTATGGTTGACGAAAAACAAAGCCAGCCATTTCCCGTTACAATTTGTTTTTGATTATAATGATCTTCGTTTGAAAATAACAAAGTATAATACAAAAAAAAATATGTTTGGTTTGTTGTTTTCCAATAGGTAGTACCACCCTACATGTTGCACTAGACAAATGGTTTGGATTCACATATCATAATCTGTTCTTTGTCAAAACATATTTTGGTTTTCATTGACAATAAGATAGTGAATTTAGTATTATGTCGGTCACAGGAAACGACTTTAAAATTAAAGTCGGTTGCAACAAACGAATTTTGTGTGAATTCGGGCGTATTAACGGAAAATCTTGTTACTTCAGCCGAATTTATCTTGTACAAGCGGATGTCATCAGTTATGTAAATTTTCAAGGCCTATCGTTTGGGATTTGTTGATAGAACGTTCGATTGATTAAGACCTAAATCGAGAGATACAACACATTTGTTCACAACAATTGGTGCCCATGAAGGGTTTCCTTAAAGATTACCCAATGTAAAGTGAATGCACGTTCTCGTTTTGTAATAATTTGTGAAAATATGGGGTATTAAATTACACATAAAACCCTAATAGAAATGAATATATGTAATTCGTTTGGGACAAACTCTAACCCAGAGAAGGTACTTGGTTATGAAAAACCGGTTAAAGACAAACCCATGGTACGATGAAGGGTGATGCATGGCAAGTGATGAATCGAACGCTACAGGTACGGCAATGCTTCAGTCAGATGCAAAGCCAACTGCGACAGAGTGGTAAAAGTAGAAGATGAGAGAGGAAACCCGTTTGTCTAGGAGGAAAAAGCAGTTGTGGGGAAGGCATGAGATTGGGAAAATTGAATCTTACAGAAGGAAGAATGAGGCCGGATATTCTACCGAAAGGTGCAAGGCCAGACCAACGGAAATGGATCAGGCCCCGCTTTTGTACGAATAAATGCGTGAATCTCGTCAGACCTGTGCAGAGTATGTTGGGAATATGGACAGACAATTTCTCAGCTTTACTTATCCCAGAAGGCTTCGAGATGGATGAGGGTGTTGAGCAAATACAGGACGATGGCGTGGACTGTTTACCTCCTACGCAAAGCGAGGTTAGGACTGAAATATCCCGGCTTAAGCCCGGTATTCAGTTATTCTGAACTTTTCGTTGCAATAAGAAGAAAGTGTATAAAAAGTAACGAAAATTTAATGAACTGAAAATTTTACTCTCATTTTCTGGGTACGAAACAAAATGTTTGAAAATTGTTTGGGACCGGAGTTTTCATATTTTGATAATTTCAACAACACGACATGCGTTAACAATAAAAGGAAGCATAGAGGAACTATAAATTAAATTAAATTAAATATTTATAGTTGAAAGATATGTGGTAACAAAATTTCTTACGAAAAGTTTGCAAGAACTGAATACGCGGCTTTAAGAACAACAAAGCAGCTGGTGCTCAGAAACTACCAGCTGAGCTGCTTAAGGCTGGCGACCATGAGTCAGAAAGGTGCATGTATTAGCTCATATGCAAAATCTTCATGCCCGACGATTGGAGTCTTAGCATAATGTGTCCTGTTTTCAAAAAAGGGGACCTCAGCTGTACGAACTGTCGTGGAGTATGCTTTTTATCCATCGCATACAAGGTACTCTCGAGCGTAATGTGTGAAAGATGTAAGTTGTTTCTATATATCGAAACTATCATTTCAAAAAGTAACTTAAAATTGAATTTCTGATAGTCGTCGTATAGCAAAGCTATGTCGCCACCGTTTATTTTCCCCCAAAGTGATTTTTCCTTTGATCAAGCAACTACTTATGGTGGAGAGTCGTCAGACACTCAAACGCTTTTGGCATCTGCGACCACACAAATTTCAGTAAACGTCAGTGAGAATTGTCGAAAACTTCAATGAAAGTGACTGTAGTGGTCGCGCTTTATCTATTGTTTTCTTTATAGAATATAGATAGATATCGCGCTTATCTAGATATTGTTTTCTTTATCTATGATTGCGTCAACCTCTAAATTCGGTTGTGTCAACCGCATTTTTTGTGGGTGGAATTATCAGCTAGCTGAATTCCTTCGAAAACTAATGGGGGCTGATTGGAGGAAAAAATACAACAATTATTGTTATTTTAATTTGAGCTAAGTGCTATTGTGTACCACTGATTAGAGCTCAGAGAAAGGTAGTGACGTAAGTCAGGAGACCTCTGCTCACGACTCCCATTGCTGCACTATATGCGAAGTGACATTTTCTGCAGTGGACATTATAGAGAAGCAGATTGTGTATTGAACTACCATAAGGTCAAGGCAACTGTCAAAAATTTGTCATGGGAATATCTACTAACGAGGAAGACGAAATTCATAAACTTTTCCTTTAAATATTTCATTTTTCCAGCTTAAAAGTTGTTAAGTTTTCTTGGTTAAAGAAGTAGCGCCTGCTTGAAGTCAACCTCTTCCAACAGTTTTTCTCAACCTTTTGTTCATTTGCTGATATCAATCAAAAAAGTATTCTCTATTCTCAGTTCTATAAGTCACAGTTAATTGTTTTTCTTAATTTTATGTTTTGCACAGATTCGACATTTAGCAAATCAAATGGTTCATTAGCATTTTGCATAAATTTCAAAATACCAGCAATTTATTGTTTCGGCGCTAACAATGTGTTAGTCGACATGACACCAATCACAGCGAATATTTCAAAATTAATAAGAATCAATAAATTTTGGCAAAACATATAATTTGCCTAGCATTATTTTGCCAAATGTTCAATCTGCGGAAATACACACATGTGTGGTGAGAACAAAAGTATAAAATTAACATCTTTCATATTTTGAATGAAAAATCGCCAAGAAACTGTAAAATGTCAACGAATGGCAATAAAGTGCCAAGAGGAAATTTGATAAGAATAATGGCCACTATTAATAAAATGTTTATAATGCTAATCAATGAATTAAAACTATTTAATAGGCAATAAGTTCTAAAACATGCTAATTTGCAATGGTAGAAAAGATGAGAGGCAAGTATGTTAAGTTTGGTGTAATGAAAATTATGTAGAAAATTAACAATGAGGTGGATAACTGTTTGAAATATTTAAAAATTGGTATTGATTGCTTGCCTTAATTAAGCTAAGTGTTTTGTAACATATGACCATCGGTGCAAAGTGGGCGATTTGTCAAATAAAAATTTGAAATAATTCAAGTGTTTCTAAACGGCTCAACATATCAATATGAAATTCTACACAGGCAACGCTGAGGTATAGTGGTATTGAAATTCCTATACCTGATCCCCACAGGCGACTCTGGAACCCAACAGTGGGAGCCTAAAAGTGACAACCGACTGTCACCAGAAATATTTCAAACCTTGTCAAATTTTGAGTTACATTATTTTTTTTGTTTTACTTATAGCGTAACTAGTTACGCTGTAATGCTTCTCTTCAATCTTATTATTCTCGACATATTTAGGACAAACTTTTTTTAAATATAGTTTGGTTTTCACCTATTATTTGCGAATAGTTTGATGAACTGGAAAGCAAACTTAGGTTTGAAATATATAAAGTTTTGTGGAAATAGCATGAATTTAAAGCCAAAACACAGAAAAAACACCACAATTTCTAAGATTTTTCAAAATGACGATGGTAGAGGAATTTGTTTTGAAACAATTAATATCTTTATAAGGCTTATAACGACAACTAAATGTACATTAAGACCATGATTATCATGTTTTCTTTATCTTTCACACACCCACTGCAAACTCGTGCCTATTTCTTTGGTTGCAAATTTATCATATTTGTAGCTTGTGGCAAAGGTAGGATACTTGTGTCTAAACATATTGTGTTTGCTATTCAATATAACTTGTTGGATACATAATGATTAGAAGGTTATAATATATGTTTTTGTGCTCCAAAAGTGGATTAGTTTGCTGAAAACTGCTGAAAACAAAAACTTGACAGATAAAAAAGAAACAAACAAGCAGTCGATCTTCAATTCATGAAAATGAAATGCTTGCCAACATGTACATGGTTCCTGCAATATATTGCTGGAACCATGTTTTTCAACGTGCAGCTTTTTTAGAAGTTTACGAAATTTTGTAAATGTTAACAACAAATTTCTGATTTGGCCAAAAATGCCTCGACGTGTAAGGCGGCCTCTTCATTTCTTTAAAGTAACTGAGATTTATGCTGGTGTTTTAAATAAGTTTATTGAAAGCTGTTACTACCTAGCGCCATATGTGGAAAATTCCCACATTTGGGTATTTTTGAAATTATTTTAGGAATTCAGGGATTATATTAGGACAAGTTTTGAAATTTTTATTGCCTAGCATTGCCGATAAAGCGACTAAACATATCGTTAAAATTAATTGGAACGAAGTTCCTTATCGCACGTAGCGGCTAAATGAACAAAAATTAAACAACTTTTTGTAACACTATTATGCTACAACCAAGTATTATCAACCATAGATAAAGGAAATAATATATATAATTTGTTCACTAGGTGCTGTCCTGTACTACTGTCACTTTCACTGAAGTTTCCCATAATTCTCATTGACGTTTATTCAAAATGGTGGGTAATTTTTATCAAAGTCTTTTAAACAATGTAAAATGTATGCGATTTTACATAATAGCATTTGTTTCTTATATAAAAAACTATTTCAAAGCCATGAACATGCCGGAACGCCTTTTAATCTAAAAACTTCCCCGGTCAAAAACTGTAGCAACTTCTGTGGTCGCATATGCCAAAACCGTTACAGTGTCTGAGGACTCTCAACAAGGAATGGTAGCTGAACCGGAGGAAGAACTAACATATTAGGACATATATGGAGGTGACATGGCTTTGCATTCGATGCCCATCAGATATTCTACTTTAAGTATCGTGTTGTATTCTTATATTCTTGACATTTTTGTTGAAAATTATTTTTTATTTTGATCTGAAATTTTAGATTTATATTGTCATATTTTTAGACTTTCTTTTTTTTTGGGAACAAAAAAAAAACATATATTGCTTCCAACGCCATCTAGAAAATTACCCATTTCACTAAAATTTTCCCAACACTTGTTCTTCATCTATTTGTTTACATTATCTATGTTATCAACTATATTGGGTACTTTTTCTTTGGTTTGTGTCTAGACTAACATATGTTGGATAATTTCTTGTTTAATGGGAAGTTTTCTAGGTGGAGCTTGTAACCAATATTTAGTATATATTGTAGTTTTGAACCCAATAAAAAGTAAATTTAGAAAAGCCAAAGTGAAAGAAGTTTGAAAAAGAAAAGTTTCTTAAAGAAGGGCATTTTCTTAAAAGAAGTAAATTTTCTCCAAAAAAAATACCTATTCATATTCTACTCGAAGTAATAAAGTGCCAATGAATACATTAACATCATGTTAACATCTACAGGCACGAGTAATGTCTCAAAGTCAACACATGCTAACAACACACAGCGTTAGCATCACATACGTTTTTGTTGTACAACAATAATAGTCTCTGCCTGAAAATAAGTATGCTGGTATCGATGTAGCGGCAGCAAACAAGCAAGCAGGTCGTCGTCGCCAAAGAGTATTGAATAGTATAGAGAACTCATGTAACGAATTGTATGACTGAAAAACTTTGGCCACATCTGGCGAATAATTCAAAAGTTATTACTGTCTTTTTGTCATAACTTGGTCCATTCATAATTTTGATGTGAAATATTGATGCCTTTTGAAACATTTATGCTTTTTGTATTGATTTATGGAATAAGATTGTCGAAATGGTGCATTTATATTGAAATATTCTATAAAGAGAATAAGACTCGTTTATGCTCTTTTACTCAGACTCTCTACATGAGAGAGGAAAAAGAGTGCAAAAAGTTCTCTATAGTATTCAATACTTTTTGTTGTCGCTTTAGTTATGATAAAACAGAATCTATTATTTCAGTGAGCTGAATATTGCTTTATTTATTTTAACAATATTTCATCTAATATTAAAGCAGATGTAAGAAAACAGAAAGTGAATGACAAAAGAGCCTTCAGCACAAAAACTATTCGTTTTTTATTTCCCAATGTATTACTTACTAATGTGTTCATACAAATCCAACAGGTACCGTGTAACAAAAAGGTGTTAGAACACTCATTGATTTTTATCCACTAAAAATTATTTCGTGTAATTTTGTCGGTATCCCCATACCTCCCTCATAAAGTGTTATGAATGCTCCTAAACGAAATAATAAATTGTTGTCAATAACCATTTAAAAACAAAACTCTGCTTCGCACCTTAAACGCGACAAAATATATCAGCCACGACGTCTTATTTAAGTCAAATTTTTGACAAATAATCATAACTGAACCTGTTGCCACAAATCTCTATGGAATCTGTATATCTGACATCTGTTCACCCCTTAACAATTCTTTCGATACAATCTATTGTACCAATATATTCTAATATTTCATGGTATCAAATATCAATTGTATATTATGATTTTGGGATTTGCATAATTTGATTATAAGTTACGTTTAATCGAACCATTCTTCGTCTTGAGTTCCATACAAAATCCCAAGGAATAATTTAAACAGATTATGCATAATTTAACACCATATTTCTGGGAGAACGGACGTATGTCGTATGTTTTGGTACCCCATCAAAGATGTGTCATTTTGTGCTTAAGCAGCATCAATTTAAATAATCGACAGCATAAATTGAGATGCCTTTGTTTTTGTGTGATATCTCTCTCCCATTTGACGCATTAAGACTGTAAACATTTTAATTTTGAGTGTGGAGTAGACCCGGTCTATATTTTGGTCTAAATTTGAATTTTGTTCTCGTTCCGAATGATGTAAAGTTTACACTATTGTTTGTTTTATCGATAAACTCTTTATGTTTTAACACCTTTTGTTGTAATGATGTAATTGTTCTTCAACGTAATAATTTAGAAAAGGTGATTGACATTTTTTTGGTTGCTTGTTTAATTTTTCTATTGGTATTATGGGAAACACAATTTCAAGCATCTTGGGAGGGGCCTTGTTTTATATTATTGATGATTACAAATTTACATAATATGTTTATAGATTTAGATTATGTATAGACTGAGAATTTGTTACATATTTTGCAGTGATTTTGTTTTATTCAATTCTATTTATAAACCTTTGTGATTTCTTACAATTTACACACTTACAATAATGATGAGCATTAACTTGTAGTCTTGTGTCACGGTCGTTCGTATGCGCCTTTGTACCAGTTAGAACCAACAAAGTTTTTTAAATTTTCTTCCAACGAGATCTCTAAATGACCTTCAAATCTTGCTTTTCTAGTCGAGAATATTTTCTTTCTATCATTGATTTCATTGGCTTATGAAGTTGTTTGTTACAGCATTCACGGAACTATTTATTTGAAAAGAGGTTGTAGCTGCCGCAAATCAGTTGTTTCCAACGAATTGAGTTTGGCACAAGCGAATTAAGACTGCCTCAGCTAAAATTAAGTTGGAACAACCAAATTTCATGACCGATTCTGTTGCGACAACTGTATTTGCATCAAAATATTTACGGCCATATTCTTAAAAAGTTGCGAGAGGGTTGAGAGTCGATTTATCATATAACCTTTACACCTTCTTTTGAATAAGGCCGGTAGGTTGTAACAACAGAATTTTTTATTATTGTGGCTCCTATATCCGACTATTGGTTTAATTCGGTTACAAGTAATAATTATGAAAAATTGTCCTGTAATCATCTCAATTGTACCGTAGTAATTATTAATTCATCTCTTGTTGCAGAAGTTCGCATACGCAAAGAAAAAAAAACGTTTATTGCTCGGTTGCCGCAACAATACTATGATTGATGTGTATTAATTTATTAATCGCAACCGTTCATGCAGTTCTCCCAAATAAACTAGTATATCGCAAATGTGTATCATGTTGTTGCAAATGAATTCTCGTTTGCCTCACTCGCGTACAAAATTACATTTGCCGCAATTTTAAAAAACGCTTGCGAAAACTGAAATTAGCCATTTTTCTAACTAGAGCACAGATTACGAAAAACGTAAATTTCTCTCATTCTCTTGTTCTGTTGACTGTATACACAGTCGTATCCACTCGATTGGCATACACACTCTCGCATACACATAAAAGTGATATCACACACTCTAATGCTTCTACCTTGTCAATATATCTTGGATTGGGCAATTGACGCGTTGTAGTTTGCTGCGCTTTTAGTTGTTATTTGACTGCGAGGCGAGACAGACGTGTAAGTAGACAGTGAAAAAATAGGCAAAAATTACAACTTTTTTAAAACAAACTATGGGTAAATCCAAAATTATAAAAGTTGGAAATTTAAACAAAAAATTGCTTACGGAAACCATTAATAAACTTTTTAATTAAAACTCGGTTGCTGCAACCGAAAGAACAATTGTTGGAACCGTTTTTCACTTCTCGCAAAGTCTTTTTCAGCTCTAATTTTTTCAGAACTCGTTCACTGCAAACGTTTTTCAGTTCTCGCAAAAGAGTTTACAGTAAGAGCAACTAGAACTCGTTTGCTGTAACCGAAAAACAGTTGCCGGAACCGTTTTTCGTTTCTCGCAAACATTTTTTCAGCTTATATTTTTCATAACTCGTTTGCTGCAAACATTTTTCGGTTCTCCCAAATAAAATGACATCTTTGGATTAACAGAAGTTCGTTTCTCCCAACTACAGTCCTCAAATGAACTTTAGTTATCTGAGATTTGGTTTGGGAGAAACGAGTTTTTTCTTCGCGTGCAATCTGACAAGTAGACAACGAAATATATCGGAGTTAATGATTATCCACCCTCACAGAAAAATTCGATTGAGACATTCGGTAGCCGTAACCGAATTAAGAGGTTGTCTCAACCAAATTAGAGGTTGGCACAACCTCATTAGAGGTTGTCGCAGCCGAATTTGAGGTTGCTACAACCGAATTTAGACAGTATCAGAAATGAATTATTAAAGTTTTTTTTTTTTTATTTATTTGAATTTAAATTTGTATGACCGATTTTTGTTAGTTTTTGGTTAATGTATGGGAAATTCATACTACAAGCTTACAAGTCATGAACATTTTTGTAATTGAAAAATGGTTGGTTTTTGTTGGAAATAATAGTCAATTCAGTTAAGCAGACTCACTGGCATGACTAGTTTCGAACTCCGTGACAAGTTCATCATCAAATGCCTAACTTCTGTGCCTGAATTGATACCCTACTCAATTCTGCAGTTAACATGTGCGAATTAGTATCGATTGAAGAACCCGAAGTATCAACATACACTGAAAGGCCTATAATTCGAACAACAAGAACAGGCAGAAATTTGTCCAACATGTTCTGCGTTTCCTCAAGCGTTCTCGCATTGTTGCAGTGCTTTGAGGTGATTTTTAATCTATATCACAGAGTTTTATTTTTTAATTGTTAAATTATGTATTATTTCCCTGTATTCTTATAAAAAAAACTAAAAAGCGAGAAAATAAAGTTTCATATATATGGGGTAATCTATAGGGTAGTAAATGTGTTTTGCATACCTCTTCCGACCTTTTTACAAGTCCCGGCTATCATGGGACACCGCAAAAATTCTGATATGTTGTATCGGTTGATTTAGGTCCTAAACCGTTTTGTATACAGACGATTGCAGCATATTTCACATGACCGACCTTGAACAACTTGAAAACAAACTATATTTTACTTACTTTTCTTAATAACCACAAAAGAAATCTTGACAGCGTACGGCAATAACGCCCAAGTGCATAACGCCCAAAATGAAAACGATATACTGCTCAAAAAGTGTCATATCACCTTAATCCCGAGTGATGCAAAGCCCGAAATATACGCCGTAACGCCCAAAAATGGTTTGGGTTTTATATTTTTTTTTTTTTTGAGTTATGACATTCCACATCTTAAGTTTTGAGCGAAATGCCGGGGGTTTGCCATAATGACATTTCTAAAGCCATTGGTAAACAACAGTATTATCATGAAAACAAAATTTTTAATATATTTAAATTATATTTTGTAAATAAATTCACAGTTCTTCTGTCTTCTTGTAGTAAAGGGACTCAATAACCTTGAACGACGTATGTTGCGATTTGCAGCACACGTTTTGTTGACAATGTCTGCGGCGTCCTTTGCATTCTGCACTAGTCTTAGTACTTTATACGTTCCTGATTTTAAAAAATAAGATACATCAAATTATCTTGCCGCGATGCTGCCGTTCACTTACCGGGCAGCAACGAGTGCGCCCTGCGAACACGCCGTTCGCGCAGAGCGAACAGTAGCTGAAAGTCTGGGATGCGAAACTAAATTCTCTGTAATACTGCATACCAATAATGATGTTAGGCCGCACCTACTGAGCTCGTCGACTAGCAACTACAGACTAGCGGTTGTAGTATTTTGCATTTTTAATAATTGTTAATTTTATGCAAATGTCATAATGCCCAAAAAATTATTTGGGCTTTATGACTATTTTCCCATTAGAATTTGGGTATTATGCCAATTTTGGACATTATAATATTTCTTTCAAGACAACGAAAAATTTTAAAATAATACCGCAAAATCAAAAAATATGACAGAGAGCCCCAAAAATGTATAATTTTTACAACAACAAATTACATGATGTTTTTTCGCCAGTATGACATTCTTTGTTTTGGGCGTTATGCACTTGGGCGTTATTACTGTACGCCTATTCTGGCGACTGCTCTATTCGGGCTGCGTAAGGACAGCCGATTGCGTGGCACGTCGTCTGGTCGGTGTTTGTCTTCGATATTTTGGGCAATAGCAGCGATATTCTCTGCAGAACGGCTGCTTCGGGGCCGGTCAGCCTTGGGAAAATCTCGTGTTTTCCCAGTCACTTCAAGGCGAGTGTCCAAACGGCGCAGTGTTTGTCCAGTTGGTGTCGGACGTCCAGGAAATCTGAGACGAAATTCACGCTGCGCCAACACAACGGATGAATTGTTGCGCAAAAACATGGATGCAATTAGTCCGCGTTCTTGTGGTGTAACCCGATTCAGGGATTGTCGATTTGTATTCTGCGTTTGATTATTTCACAAATGTTAAAACCGAATTGACATTTGGCGCCATTTGCAAAAGTTATAGGGGTTTCCAATAGGGTAAATACTTTTGCCCCACCTTATACATACTGCAATTTTGAACTGAGACAACCAATGTGACAAGTTTATTTAGTTGCAGTCACTGAAATACGGTGGTTGTAACCGAATTGATCAAAATATAGGTTGTTGTAACTGAATTCAGGCGAAATTCAGTTGCTGCAACCGCTCCAAGAGTAACCGGTCGTTTGATGTAATCTTAATTTAAGAAAATTTGGTTGTCGCAACCTAAACATTTCTAGAATCTCGACATCGATGTAGGTAAGCGAAGCACAACCAGAACATGAACACATAATGGAAAGAAATGAACCACCGCGTAAGATACAAATAGGATGGTTAAGACTCTACTGAAGGGAAGGGACGAATCCCCCCCAAAGCTTGGTGCTACCAAATGCAATTTAAAGGCAAAATATCGAGCAGGTTTGAAAAATATATTTTCTTTGCCATATGAGGCTCTCAATCTCAATGACCAATTAAATTAATTATGAAGAGTTTTGTTCCCAGTATCTTCCAGTTGTTCCGAGAAGGGAAAACTAACTTATAATTTGAATACATTTTTCTGGAATCATTAATAATGTGATAAAAATACTTCAAATACGAATAATATTTTTTAAAAAAATTTCTTAATATTTGTTTAATCTGTGCCTGACACATCACAGTATTCTCAAATTTTTAAAGTTATTTTTATTTTAAACTGCACACAAAAGTGTTAAAAGGGCTTAAAACCTACACCTTTATAAAAACCAGAAAAATTTTAAAAAATTTTGAAAGAAAAATAAACTATTGAAGGTGAGTACTCTATAGTATCATAAAACTCCGTTTTAGCAGAAAGAAACAAATTGAATGTAGTTAAAAATCACTTGACGTGTCAGGGGACACCCGGTTGGAACGAATTTCCTTCCGCTATTATTATGTACTAGTTAGTTCCAACTCGCCTAAGGCGCCCGTTAAAAAGTACTATAATTTAAATGGATCTTTAAGAAACAATACTTTTTTAAAATTATAAACTTTTTTCAAGAATTTTTTTTTTTGTTTTTATAGAATGTATGTATCATGCAATATATAGTATAATTTCCCGAAAATGTCCTTTTCTAGAGAGAGGTACTTCTTTTCTTAAAATCTAATGTTTTTTAATACTAAGAAGAAGTACTTTCTGTAAGAAAAATCCATAAGAGTATGAATTTTGTTTACAAAGACGTACTTTTTTTTAAGAACAGGTACTTTTGAAAGAAGTGGTACTCTTATTAGGAACAGGTTATTTTTTTAAGAAAATTTACTTACTTTCAGAAAGGCTACTTATCTCAAGCAAAGAAAATGTATTATTTTATTTTTAAGAAAATTTACTTTTAAGAAAAAGGAATTTTTTTAAGAAAATTTATTTCTTTTAAGAGAAGGTATTTTTTGAAGAAAATGTTTTTTTTTAAGAAATGAAATTTTGTTTAGAAATAATGATCAATTTCACACATTTCTTAATAATATTTCTATTAAAATATACTTTTTCATAGAGAAAGTATTTTTATACCCTCCACTGTAAGTGATAGAGGGTATATATCAGTTTGTCATTCTGATTGTAACATATAGAAATAAGGCTTTGCGACCCCATAAAGTAAATATATTCTTGATCCTTATAACAACCGGAGTCGATATAGCCATGTCCGTCTGTCCGTCTGTTGAAAACATTCTCACGACTTCAATCGGCGATAACGCGGTTTGGTTTTTGGCCAGAATGTTCCACGTATTCCTGAGCAGTTTGGTATTGAAAATCAGCGAAATCGGTCCATTGGAAAAAATTTTATGATTGGAAACGTAAAAAAACTCATAAAATTTTCACATTAATTTTTGTAGTTTTATACTAATCTACTCCTTTTGCCGTGTGGTGAATTTTCATGTTGAAAATCTTTGTTGTTATTTATAATAGGTAAGTACTTTAGAATGTTTAGATGTATTTCATGTGTTCATACATTTATATGAATTTTGTCACAGACCACTTAAGGTCGCTGTGGCCTGATGGGCAAAGGGCTGCGCTTTGGAATCTGAGGCTTGTTGGTTCAACTCTCGTCCCAGTTTTTTTTTTTTTTTAACAGTTCTTCAAAAAATGCTTTTTTTTTTTAAAAAAAGCTTTTTTTACTTTACTTACTTACTACTCCTTTTGCAGCGTGGTGAATTTCCATGTTGAAAATCTTTGTTATTCTTTATTTATGTAAGTATTTTAGAATGTTTACATGTGTTTCATGTGTTCATACATTTATATGAATTTTGTCACACTTGATCTAAGGTCGATGTGGCCTGATCGGTAAAGGGTTGCGCGTTGGAGTCTGAGGGTTGTTGGTTCAACTCTCGTCCCTGCTTTTTTTTTTTTTTAACAGTTCTTCAAAAAATGCTTTTTTATTTTTAAAAAATGCTTTGCAGCATGTTTTTTTTTTAACAGTTCTTTAAAAAAGGTTTTTTTATTTTTAAAAAATGCTTTTTTATTTCACTTGTGAAAAATAACTTATTTTTACTTTTTTTAAAAAAGTAAATTTTCTTAAAAAAAATTACATTTCTTAAGTACGTTTCAAAGTACATTTCAAAGTACATTTCAAAGTACATTTCTTAAGTACATTTCATTAAGTACATTTCTTCTTAAGTACATTTCTTCTTAAGTACTTAAGCATGTGAGCATTGAGAGCAATGCAGTTGTGAACATTGTAAGCATTTGTGAGCATCCTGCATTTGTGAACAAGTAATTGCATTTGTGAACAAGTAACTTATTTTTTTTTTTTTTTAAAAGTACATTTTCTTAAAAAAGGTCCTTTTTAAAATTTAATATTTTGCTGGTTAACACTAAGGTGGAGGGTATCAAAGATTCGACACAGCCAAATTTAACACTTTTACTTGTTTAATATTTATTGATCTTGAACCGAACAATTATTGAAAACATAACAATTGAAAAGATCGAATAATATAAACTCAAACGGAAAGAAAAAACAATTTGTTGTAAGAAAATTTACTTTTTTAAGAAAATTTACTTCTTTTTTTAAGGTATTTTTTTAAGAAAATGTACTTTGTATAAGAATATGAATAGGTTTTTTTTAATTTACTTCTTTTTTAAAAAAGGCACTTATTTAAGAAAATTTTCCTTATGTTAAACGTCTTTCACTTTGGCTTTTCTAAATGTAATTTTTATTGGGTTCGAAATTACAATATATACTAAATATTGGTTATGGGCTCCACCTTGAAAACGTACCATTAGACAAGAAATTTATCAACATACATTCCGTTTCACTTATTTAAAGGCACTAAAAATTCCATATTCAGCAGCCTGTATCTTTGACAATTTGTAACCGATTGCAGGTCTTTAAAAGCTTAAGAAGCTGGACATCTTGAGATGTACAAAAAATCATGACAGTAGTGGCTTCTTAACTAAATAACTTTTTTTGAGCAATTTATAAAAAAAACGTCCAAAAATGTGTTATTTTCCTTGGTTGACTTGAATAAAGGAACTTTAACTAATTGTAATGAAAAACAGTTTTTCTTATTTTTGACGTGACAACGTCTTAAATTAGGTTGCGGCTGGGAGTCACTTATGAAAAAGTGTAACGCCCGGTAACGTTACGATGAGTCACCGAACGAGAGAGAGGCCCGCCGAATGCCTTGCGTCTCTCTCCCACTCAATAAATAATTCTGTGTGTGCGGATGTGTGTGTTTACTTGTGTGCCAGAAACGATTTGCTTTGCTGGCTTCTAGTGGCTGTTGGTCGGTGGTGTGAGTGTTTTTGTTTTTTGGCACATCATATATATGACGACTGAGCAAGTATGTATGTGCGTATATATGTGCGTGTGTATGAATATTGATTTAGATCAGTCTGCATTGGATAAGGTATTATTTTTTGTTTTTTTTTGTTTTTTGTTTTTTGGCTTTATGATATGTGTAGTGTATGTTTGTGTGTAGAAATTTTCATATGAATTAGGTAGCCAAAACGAAACAGAGAGCTGCGGTCGGCTTTAAAAACGATATGCGAATATGATGAATTGAAATACTTTTTGGTTAGTAAATTATTTTCTTTTGTTTTTAATAAAAGAAATGTTTATTTTTTATAATAAAAGAAATGTTTATATTTTATAATAAAGGATATGTTTATTGTTTATAATGTCACATTTGATAATGTGTTCATAGAAATCGCACAGGTACCTAGATGGTGTTGAAATTACTTCTATTTTCCTAAACCATAAGTTTCAATAAATGTTAAAACATCGCCCGTGAGTTCTAACACTCATTGGTTTTTTTTTTTATTTTACAAATTTTAATTAATTTCAAATTTATTTAGCAAAAATTTGAACCTTCGATCTGAATAAATGTTTTGATTTTCGAATTGATTCTTTAAAATTACAAATATTAAGAAAAAGTGGCAGATATAAGAAAACTTGATTTAAACTGTGTTGAGCAAGAATTTTAACATCTAATCAATATGAAAATCAAATCAATCTAAACAAAATATATTTCTATAGTTAAAATTTGTGCAATTCTTATTTTCATTCAATTCCTTGTTCCTATTGTGCAATTTAATTATATTCATATCAATAAATATTCTACCGAGAAAAAGACGTTGTCACGTAAAATCTTCGCCCGTAAAACCGACTTTACAGGCAACAATTTTTTTTTTGATTTATTTTGCTTTATTTAAGAACTATTAGTACTGGGTACAACCCCCTTTGTTTTTAATAACTTCAAATATACGGGTTTTCATTGAGAGATAAAGAGAATTTACGTAATCCATCGAAATCTCATTCCAAGCTTCCTTAATGGCCTGAATTAGTGACTACTCGTCATCAAATTGTCTACCTCCTTCATAGACCTTACGAGATAACCAACCCCAGACATTTTCGATAATGTTTAGAACTGGCGAATAGGGTGACCAGTCAAGAATAATAACATTTTGACTTGCAATGAACTCCTTTACTACTCTGGCGTTGTGTATAGGGGCATTATCCTGTTGCAATATCCAAGATATGGGAGCAAATAGTTCACTGAACTTCGAAAATGCCGAATCCAATAACGTTTTATAGCTTGCACCAGTCATTTTTGCACTTTGAAATTCAAGATCGATGGTGCCATAGTACGTAACAGCACCCCATACCATAACGCCGCCCTGTCGGTTCAAAAACATCATGGAAATAGAAGTTATAGCCATCAGGCCCATCCAAATTAAACTTCTTCTGATACGTAAATTCAACGGGTCTCCAATCATTTACATGACCTCTTCGCTGCACGTCACATACCATGTAGTCTCTTGTGTATGAAGCCGCTTTTCCTTACGAGGATCATTTAGTGGCGGTTTGTTTTGTAATTTCAGGTATTTAAGATACTCACAGATCTTAATTACTCTGCGTACTGACGACTTGCTCGTTTCCACTCCAGCTTGAGCTCTTATTTTTGACAAGGATAAGGCAGAATTAGAAGCAATTCTGATAATTTTTTTTTGTCATTCGAACATAAAAACAATGAAACCCTTCCTTTAAAATGTTTTCCATACCCCTCGGGGTCCTTAATGTAATTGTCGACAACTGTTGGGCTCCGTCCAAGTGTTTCAGCTATTGCGCGGTTAGAATATCTTTCAGAACGGTAAACATCGATTTTAGTTTTTTCCGATAGATTTAGAAATTTTTTTTTTGCCATTTTGACTCGGAAAATGATTAAGATGAAATAAATTGTAACAAACAAACGCTCCCGACAAAAAATCATAGGTTACTTTAAAAATAATAAAGTGCATTTTATCAAGTGATCAAAAAAAAATAAGCAGATTTTTGGACTTATTTATAAATTGCTCAAAAAAGTTCGTTAGTTAAGAAACCACTATTGTCATAATTTTTTTTAATATCTGAAGATGTCTAGCTTCCATTTCCATTTTAAAATTCCGCAATCGGTAGCAAATTGAAAAATATGCAGGCTGCTGAATATGGAATTTTTAGTGCCTTTAAATAAGTGAACCGGAGTGTATGTGAGACATCTAGTTAGTCTAGACACAAACCAAAGCAAAAGCAAACAATATTTTTGATAATACTGGGATGTAGCAGAATAGTGTTAAAACAAAAGTTGTTTAATTATTTTTCATTTAGCCCCCATCCCGCAACGTGCGATTGCAAACTTTACTAGCTCTAAGGATTCCAAATCTGAAAAGTCAGGTTTTGATAAAAGGATAATATCATGTTTTTCAGTAATTTTTATAAAAAAAAATTTTAAATGAACTAGAGCTACTTAACCGCTGGCAAAAATGCATTGTTGAAAATTGAACTAAAAAATATTTTAACGAGAAAGATTTTAAAAATCATTTTAAAACCTGGCAAAAGGCTTAAGTTAATTGATTTTTGGAAATCAATTGTAATATAAATTTAACCATTCACATTTTGTTGGTTTAATATTAAGAACTTTCCCCACAAATTGGATGATGTCTAATTTACAAAAATCCCGAAAACTCACCATTGGCAAGTGGCTCTCATTAACTTCGAATCGAGTTGTTGCTGATATGTATGTTAAATTTAGGAAAAAGCTTCCTGTTTTTGTTCGCCATCTAATGATTACAGTAGGGGTATTTGCACATGAAATGCATGGAGGCAGTCAGTCATCCAGTCATCTAGATAGGCAGCTAAACACGGATGCGCTGGCAGCAAACGTATCAAGCTTAGATGGCTGCCCGGTTGGCTGCTTCGCTAGCTTTATAGCCGGCACTTACATATCTATGGCTGACCGTCAGCCGGAATGGCGATACTTCATTTGCTGTCACTTACTGCAATTTCGTTCATAAATTCTGTTTTTTTTTTTGTTTGTATTCTTAGACAAGAATTATGTGCTTTTGATAAAGTTGAGTATTTTTTTTATGTTTGTGAAATAAAAGAAAAAAATAAATAAATCTACAACTCAACTGCAGCTGCATCAAGTTCTTGAAAATCATTATCATCTTCGTTCCAATCCCCATATGTTTAGTATGCGATTACCCATAAGCCGCCGATATCTTCGTGGTGGTGTTACATCACCTCTGTGGCACAAGTATGTGTTGCAAGTTGCCAGTTGCAGGTGAATGATGTAAATCTTTATGATGGTTCTAAAAAGAAAACAAACAAGAAAGTGGGACTTGTATGATCTGATGCGATGTGTACGAGGATATCGATGGTCGTATATGTTTCCAAATCGAATGTTTGGCACGCGATTTCAAACAACTACAAAAGTATCGCTCTTCATTTTGGTTTTGTTTGGGTTTGTGGAAGCTTTGGCATCACCGCCTTATAATTTTGTTTTCCTAAATCATTGTTGAACGCGTGTGAGTGATGATACAGCACCGCCACTTGTTGCAGTGACTGCACAGTGGGGTAAGGTTAATTAGATGAAGAAAATGTGTTAATCAATTGCAGTATTTATAATGCATCTTATTAGAAAAAATTTTTAACCAAAAAACGAAAGACTTAAGCAACAAACATTTTGTAAACTGGCACCATCAGATTTCAGGAAGTGTGAAGTCCCACTCCGTGCAAAATATTTGAATTTTAACAAGGCCTGTTGCGATACATTTCCCTAATCCTTCCGGCGGATTTTACAGTCGATTACGTAATTAAATAGCTGAAAGCAATACATTCCGAAGTTTGCTTTTGCAGTATTTTTATTGACATGTTAAACTCCGCTTAAGCGAAAATTCGTATACCTGAAAAATTCAAACATACACTCCGGTTCACTTATTTAAAGGCACTAAAAATTCCATATTCAGCAGCCTGTATCTTTTGCAATTTGTAGCCGATTGCAGAATTTTAAAATGGTGGCTAGACATCTTGAGATATAAAAAAATCATGATAATTAATAGTGGTTTCTTAACTAAAGAATTTTTTTTGAGCAATTTATAAAAAAAAGTCAAAAAATGTGCTATTTTTTGGTCCACTTGAATAAAATCACTTTATTATTCTTTTAATATTTTTAAAATTAGCGACGATTTTTTGTAGGGAGCGTTTGTTTATTACAATTTATTACATCTTAATCATTTTACGAGTCAAAATGGCAAAACAAAAAATTTTAAATCTATCGGAAAAACAAAAATCGATGTTTACCGTTCTGAAGGATATATTAAATATAAGTATTAAGGATACTAAAAATATTGGACGGAGTCCAAAAGTTGTCGACAACTACATCAAGGACCCCGTGGGGTATGGACAAAATTTTAATGGAAGGGTTGCATTGTCGTATTAGAAAAGAAAAGTCATCAGAATTGCTTCTAATTCTGCCTTATCCTTGTCAAAAATAAGAGCTCAAGCTGGAGTGGAAACGAGCAAGTCGTCAGTACACAGAGTAATTAAGAGCTGTGGGTATCTTAAATACCTGAAATTACAAAAAAAGCCGCCACTTAATGCTCCTCATAAGGGAAAGAGGCTTCAATTCGCAAGAGACTACATGGTATGGGATGTGCAGCCAAGAGGTCATGTAAATGACTGGAGAACGGTTGTAGTTACGGATGAGAAGAAGTTTAATTTGGATGAGCCTGATGGCTACAACTATTATGTTCATGATATGCGCAAAGAAAAGCGTTGTTTGAACCGGCATCACAGCCGAGAGGGCGGCGTTATGGTGTGGGGTGCTGTTACGTACTATGACACCATCGATCTTGAATTTCAAAGTTATTGGAATCGGTTTTTCCGAAGATCAGTGAGCTATTTGGCTCCATATCTTGGTTACTGCAACAGAATAATGACCCTATAAACAACGCCAGAGGAGTAAAGGAGTTCATTGCAAGCGAAAATATTAATATTCTTGACTGGCCACCCTATTCGCCAGATCTAAATATATATTATCGAAAATGTCTGGGGTTGGTTATCTCGTAAGGTCTATGAAGGAGGTAGACAATTTGATGACAAGCAGTCACTAATTCAGGCCATTAAGGATGCTTGGATTCAAATTTCGTTGGATTACATAAATTCTTTTTATCTCCCATTACTAATAATTCTTAAATAAAGTAAAATAAATTAAAAAAAAAACAAAAAAAACTGGTTTTCATTAAAATTAGTTAAAGTGCTTTGATTCAAGTGAACCAAAAAACTAGTACATAAGTTTCAGTCGGGTGAACCGACTTAATCATACCCTCACCATACCGTACCTCATCCATTGCGTGGGAGTTCTGTTAAAAAACGCCCATACTCAAAAGTGACCATACTCAACAGCTGATTGACGACATTGCGCTAAATATTATTGGATACCCAAAGTAGTAGGGGAATAAAATTCCTTCTGTACCTTAAGTCGAGGGCTACCACAACCAATACCCCCTGATCGATAATCATTGCCAGGTTGTCTTTTAAAACCTCCTTAATGGATTATTGGCCAGAATTCCAACTGGATGCTCATCAGGTGAACGAAGCCTCTTCTCCGCTTGTTCCGATGTGGAAGCCGCTATAATGTCTGGATTGTCAATAACAGTACGAGTCCATTTCAGAGAGTCGACATCACCATTTCTCTTAATAAACCCAAGAGCTTGACGACGATTTTTAAATTTCCTTTTGAAGGGTGGCAGGTGTGAATTTCTATCTGCGACTGGTGGACAGAAATGTGTACCAGACAATCTCTCAAAAAACTAGAAACGGCCGACCTGACATTAGGTTGCGTCTTAATTGCGTCCACATTATTGAACTCTGCCATAGCGGTAACGAATGGCTTTCCGCCAACTCTAGGCCTAGCGGTTTGGCCTCCGTCTGTTTATGATATTGATTTCTTATTTCATTTTGTATTAGTCTTATGATTCCAATGTTGAGGGATTGAGGTCAAATGCACCACAGTCCCAGGTAGTACGATAAGAACTTGGCCGACGACCTATTACTCATTGAGGTCCCCTGGTCTCAGTGAGGCACGGCGCAAAACAGTCAGATACGCCCGGTTGCAGTATATACGCAGGCACGGTATGCTTGACATCCCGGATTGAGGCAATTAGTTTATAAATAGTAGAACCCCTACTATGCTACGGTTATCTAGTCGCAGATAATATCACATTATGTTTGGGATATGGAGATATGACTTCTCTGCTTTAATTGACCCCATAGATTTCAATTCAAATGAGGTAGTTGAACAAATCCAAGACGATGGAGTCGACTACACCCTTCCAAGCCAAAGCGAAGTTGGAACTGCAATTTCCCGATTTGGATTTCTCCAACAATGTGTGACATTTACTGCTGATGGCTTTGTTTCTTTCTTCATAATTAACTCCATCTAGATGTTGAAGAAATCTCACGAGAGGTTCACGTCTCCTATTTGGCGTCCCTTACTATCAACTAGATAGGTGAGATGTGTCGACAACTTTCAGTGAAGAGTAAATGTAATTTACTGTCATTTTGCAAAGGTAGTATCAGTTAATTTTTGCGCATCCATCCCATAAGTACTGGTGTCTGGCTCAAAACTCTTTCTATTGATTTATCCCAATTCGCCCACTGTGCCATGTGTATTCACTTATTCAGCTTGAAAAACCGCCACAGCACATCTTTTTATTACGGTTACTTGAGTTTCTTCCTATTTATTATTGTTTGTTCTCTTCAGCCTCTGTTCTTATGCCGTATCACGTTCAGGCTTCTTCATATTATCTGATTCAACAACAGCAATAACTACAACAAAAACATCTTGCTTGCAACAGCAATAATTACAACAATAACATTTAATAGAAATTCTATTTCAATTACGATTATTGTTTGCGAGCAATTAAAGTGTTTGTTATGCTTAGATGACGTGGATTCGTCAAACATGAAAAGCTAACAACAGCAATGACGACAATTACAACTGCAACATCTGCAACAACAACAACAGCCACAGCTACCATTACAATAACGTCCAGAACCGATCTGCAATCAAAGAAAACAAAAACAACAAGATAGCAACAACCAATTTCTACATCACCTACAAATGTTCGTGAATATGAAGAATTCTCGTATTTGTACCACAGACTGTTGCACGCATGCGCAGCTACTCGTTGCTGTTAACTCCCTCTTATAACCAGGATTGTCTACTTTAACATTTTGACCAATTATTATTTATTATAAAATTGTTTAGCTGGTTTAGTTGTTGTTGTCGGTGTTTCATTCTATAATCTCTTTATATTGTCTGTTTCTATTGGGAGATTTTGTACTTTGAAAAGTTGTTTCATTGTCAATCTGAACGTTAATAACTTTATCTAGCAAACTTGTTAGTACGACTGCAGCTCTGTGCTGAGAGTATTGTTGGTGATGTTATAACTTTTGCAATTGCGGCTTGACTGACATTTAACACTGTTGCATGTTGTATGTAGTTAGCTGAAGTTTTACTGAACTGCTGCTGTTGTCGTTGCTGTCACTGTAGCAACTGTTGCCTGCAGCCAGACAATCTTATGGTATTTTAATCATTGCCGTAATGATTCATATTGATGGAGATGATGTTGGCGTTGGCTATGGCTGTGGCAATGGCCATGACGTTGCACGGGCGAAAACTTGCTGCAGAAATGAGTGACAGGAAAATTATGATATATTGCATGGGTGTTTGTAAGGTGTTGTTAGATTTTCATTGCTTTATCGTATCAGCAATAAGTTGCACGATTACCAAAAAGTGTAATTTGTGATTTTGCAAAAAGTGTTTCATGCGATATTCTGCAATTGCTTTTGAGGAAGAAATAATTCTGGGAATCATCTTCGGCATTTGTTTCAAAGTGTTATTATTACTTAGTCAGGATTAGGAATCATGTGAGTGGTATTTTAGAACGAAAGCTACATGTGGACTTTCATTGTATTACAAACTCGCATTCAAAATTGGATGCCTTTCTCTGTGGCAGGAATAATGAGTGTTTCTCGAAAGTTGACATCATTCTAAAATACTTAAACATCTCCATTTTGGAAGCAAGAGAATGTTCCAGTGCTAAAAATTCTGATGTTTATATCACATATTTTCAAAACTTCTCTCCAAATATGGATCGATCGATTGCAAGGTTTCTACGCATCTTCATAGTTCGTTGCTGGTATCTAATGGTTAAATGATAAAAACAGTAAGGTGCTTTCCAATACGTGGGTCATTAACCTGGGATATGGCCACAAATCAAGGTCGATGATGGGAAGACCATTCTAAAAAGACAATGATGACTGGTATCTACGAAGTAAAAGAGGTGAATTTAAGTCCAACAAAGTTAGAGCATCTAGAGATGAGAAAAAACATCGTGTGATATATTAGTAAAACAAATGTGTTCCCTTTACAACCAATGAAGGTGTTGAGGAGAACAGAGAATTCTCAAGCAGAGAATTGTGCGCTTTCGAGTTTTCCACTTTCTAGATTTCCACTGGGACCTACAGTTTTACACCGGTTCCGAACGGAATTTTACTTTTTCATGGCTAAGTACTCGATAGTGTTGCCATCAATGTGCGAGATGACCGTTATAGAAATTTGTATGTTCAAAATTTGTTATTAGTCCTTTGAAAGCTTTTGTATATTTCAATGAAATGTACTTTAAATGTACTTAAATGTACTTTAAATACCTGATGATTGTCATTTAATATGAAAATTTTGTCTGAGCTTTTAATAAATAAAATAAATGGTTTCCCATTACATCCCATGAAGGGACTGGGGAGAACTTCTCACAATCACTGAGCTGTGCGCTTTCCAGTTTTCACTCACTGATTGGGACCTACAGTTTTACACCGATTCCGAACGGTAATTTGAGAAGCTTTGTCATGGCTAGATACTCGATAGTGTCGCCGTCACTATGCGAGGTGACCGCCGCCGAAAGAAAATTTGAAGGTGGTCAGAGCCGGGTTCGAACCCAGGATCTCATGTACAAGAGCCGCGCACACTAACCATTGCACCACCGACGGCCCTTTTAATATGAACTTTTAAATGACGTGTGTGAAACTTGCCCTAAGAGAATCAAAATAAATTAAGGGAAAGGAGGGAGCTTCTCGAAATCTGTACTCTGTGCGCTTTCTAATTGTACAGGGTAGAGCGTGGTAATTAGCTTATTTCGGAATGAAATGAAAAAATTATTATCCTTAGAAAAAATTTTTTTTTTTAATTATATTGAACAGTAAGGGAATATTTAAATTACATGGTTTTAAATAGTGTATCTGGTAAATGTCGACCTTCGCTATCCACTGAAGTTTTCATGAACTCTAACAAGCATGTCGACTGGTATTCTGCCAACTTCAGCCTCAATATTGTTAATTAGGTCTTCCAAGTTGTTGGGACTGTTGATATACACCTTCAACTTCAGGTAACCCCAAAGAAATAAATCGCATGGGCCTAAGTTTGGTGAGCGTGCCCTCAAAGGGTATAGTTGCAAGAATGTCTTCACAATAGGTCCGCCGTGTCAAATAGTCCCGTGCTGACAATAGTTGAATCACGCACATTTTATACGGGTGAAAATTCAGTTCTTTATGAAGAATCCGGTGGAGAGAACGTCTGGAAAAGCCAAGAGCAAGTGATTGCTTCCGAGCAGAGCGTTTCGGAAATTGCAGTACTGCTGCTCTAACTCTCTCGATGTTATGTGGTGTTGTAACCCTTCTCTCAGGTCCCCTTCGTACACATGACACATACCTGCTGTTCTCAATGAAGTTACCCAATTTACAATTGATTGCAGTCCAGAAAAACTACCGCGTGGAGGACCAGCGAATCGCAAACGAAACGCTGCATTGCAATGATCGAGTGCGTATTTGAAAAATACGCTTCAACACAAATTGACCTCTCCTCACGTGTCCAATGCATGATGGAAACTGAGAGGCAGACAAATACAAATCTCCCGTCAGCCACTATAAGCCACGCACACTCTCCACTCTCTTCCACCAACAGTGCCACCACAGCCTGCAGTGCAAAAAAGCAAATTACCGCGCTCCACCCTGTATAAGGAAGCGGTGTAACCAAAACACGCTTAAAGTTCTTAGAAAAAATGATGCCTCTGTAGCAGTCTCTTTTACCGAAACAGCTACAAATGGTTACCTTAACTTAGAAAGGACATAACTAAAATATTTTTTTTAAATAGCGTGATTTTCATATTCGTATAGAAAAACATAAAATACGTTGTTACTGAAACAACAATTTGCACGCAAAATTTATCTTACCGTCTTAATTCAAACAGCTATATAACATTTTTTAAAATTTCTGAAATTATAACATTTATTAAGCTTTTCCTCCTCCTGTAAAATTTTAAAATGTTAATTACGTCCCTACTACATTAAGGTAACGCAATATATAAGTTGTCATCTGAAACACTTTTCTTGCAAAAATATTGGGGCATTCCCTGAACCATTTACTTTTTTTCACATATGTACTTTGATAGAACAAACATAAATAGGCTCTTGCGACAATTTATTTCTTGTTTTTTGTAAATAATTCGAATATCATATTCCACAGCTATTTGACTGAATAATATTTGATTGAATAAAAACCCATGCACTCAATTATCATCTGTTGATCCACCATTCTACCATCACAACCACTTCCTTTTTGCACACCCTCATTCCTTCCTCCACTGAAACACAAACTAATGCACCTTCATATATTCCCACGATTTTGGCATCCTGTGGAAATAAATAGAACAAAAGATTAGATATAGAAATAGAAAAAATTAATCAAAAATCCCATGCGCCCTTTTCAAGAGCATATTTTCAAAGCGATAAACAAACAAAGAGATAACAATCTCGACATGTGCGGCAGCGCACCAGACTTTTACATACAATAGTAAAGAGACGAAATAAGAGACACATAGAGGGTAGAACACACAAAAGGAAAAGGACAATTTGCAAATAAAATGCTCATATTTCTAGAAAGGACAATAGTTTACAAAATCTCAGGCAATTTTAGCAAAAATAATATTTACTTTTCAAAATAGTACAATATTTGTTAAGAGTCTGAAATCTGAAATGCTTTCAAAATCGCACGTAGTTGCTAGTAGAGATTATATTGTTGCTCAAATTTTGTGCAACCATTATTACATAAACTTGTCTCACCTACTTAAGTCTACTGTGTTGGTTTTATTTTCCAGTAAATAATATAGTATAGTCTCCAGTCTATAATCCGTTGTAATCTCAAAATATCATTTTTGTCTTATCTTAATCCCATTTTCTCTTTCAGGACTGTGAGAAAGGATTTTCACAACCAAAAAAAAAAGGGAGATCAATTGCAAGTGCTCTAGTTGTGATGATTATGTCCAGTCATTGCTACCTAAAGGTTAGTCGTTAGATATAGTGTTCAGTCTTATATTGAATCCCATTGCTTATGTTGTTTTGAATGCACAGTAATTAGTTTTATCCTGTATAGGTTGACCTTTTAAAAGACACTCACAAGGACATTAGAAAAAAGAGAAAGTGTGCCAATTATGTGCGTCTAGAATTATAAATAGGATTTAATGAATCCTACCTTAATTTTGTTCAGAAAAAGGTTTCTTGTGATAAGATTAATAAAAACATATCACCACTGTGGCACAAATATCAACAACGACAGAATCAAATAAAGAACAATTTCAACCAGAAAAAATTCAACATTTTGAATGTGATTTGGTCTACTACGTGTGAAAACCAACATATAAAATTTTTAAGGACCAGTATTTTTGTAAGAAAATATTTTTTTTAACTTTTTTCTATTTCTAAAAATTCAAAAATTTGTTTTCGTTATATTTCCAAAAAGATATTGAAAATCTCATTATATCGACGTCTACGCTTGCTTTTGAAAATCTGTGGATGGATTCAGAAAATATCAACGTTTATGTTCAAAAACAAATATTATTTATAATCAAAAACGAAATCTCTTATTGCACCGTGTAGCAACTGAGTCCGCTTACAGATTGATGTTGCACCAAAAGCCGCCTTGTCCATGCTTCACTTACTGGTTATTATCCACTTTTCCTGCGCATCGCCAGTTGTGTTTTTTCACTTCTGTCAAAGTTTTTATTGGAAGGGATAGTTAGATGCACGCATGGTCCCTTTCGGTGGATAGGCTAAATGGGAATGCTACAAAAGCCACTAACTGAGAAATAGTAAATCTGGTCAAAACCGCTATAGGACGGGACGAAATATTGATACGGCTACTTCGTATATTCGGGTTTTTCCTGGAATACCTGAGAGAACAAAGCAGATGGTTGACGACATTGAGTTTTTAGCCGGTAGATCTCTTGCTTAAAACACACAACCAACTACATACGTCATCTCGATTGCTGAAGGAAATATCCTTACTAATGAAACACTACAATGGGCAACCTAAAGACGGTATAGCACCTCTGGAGTTATAAATTGAACTACAGATTTTTACTCCCTAGCTCCCAAACCTTTACACAAGCTTCATTCTGAAAGCGGGGAAATCATCACATCTTAGAGCAAAGGACTTCAGACCAATTAGTCTCTCATCTTTCCTTTTGAAGACATAGAGTAGGATAATTGTCTCAGCACATATACAGTAAGGACAAATCTAAGAAAACACATACAGCAAGGACAAATCTTTTGAGCTTCTCAGAGAAGTCTATAAATATGACGGACTACACTCTTGTCGCATTTGTTGATACACATGGTGCGTTTAACAACGTTTTGCAGGGATCTATAAAATCTGCCTATCGACCCAGTCCATCGACAAGGGTATCATGAATTTGATCTATGGCAACTTACAAATAGGTGCACATTTTCACCCTTGGACCACACAAAACCTTAACTAGAAATGTTAAGAGAGAATTCCGCTCTTATACATGAGATTGTGGGTTCGATCCCTGCTCTAACCACCACACATTTCATTCGACTTCGGTTAACTCGCTTAGTGACAGCGACAATACGGACTACTTAGAAATGAAAAGCTTCTCAAAATACCGTTCGGAATCGGTGTAAAACTGTAAGTCTCAATCAGTGAGGGTATAAATACAAAGCGCACAGTTAATTAGTTGTGAGAAGCTATCTCCATGCCCTTCAAGGGGTGGAATGGGAAACATTCTTTTTAGTTGGTACCGCATTGCATAGTAGCAGCATATGCTCACGATCCGGAAATTGCAGTACTGGGGAAATACATTCATTCATTCAGAGACCAGGAGACTCTCTAAATTGGCAACGAAGTAAATCAAGAAAAACACACAGACAACCAGGCTGCCATAAAATCACTGGAAACCATGTTTGCTACGTCTCTGACGGTAAAAGAAGGCCAATGATCACTAAGGGTGATGACAGAGTATTTTGACATCAGCCTCATCTGGGTACCGGGACACAGCGACATTCCAGGCAATTGCGTAGCGGATTCGTTAGCAAGACAGGGATTCGTTAGCAAGACAGGGTACGGCACAGGTGCTTCCGGTAAAAGAAGGTGTTAGTATGCCATTCTCTACCTGCCGTTTGCAGATCAGGCAGTGGGCCGATAATATGTTCAAGGACAAGTGGAGACTTACTTTAACTTACAAACAAGCCAGGGTCCTCTGGCCATAGGTGGACAGGAAGAGGACTAGGTAACTACTTAACTTGCCGAGCGGCAGGTTATCCACAATGATAGGAACACTTACGGGACATTGGCTTGTAGGAAAACACGCCCTAAGATTGTGACATAAACACTCCACTATCTCAAGATGCTGCATGGAAGAGGATGAAGAAACGACGAAACACCTTCTCTGGGGATTGCCCTACTCTGGCAGGACTGAGAAGTATGATATTCGGAACACAGTTAGTTTGCACCGTAGTCCTACAGGATATTCCTGTTGGTCTTAAAGACAAATTCATTAAAAGTGCAAATTGGCTAGATGACTAGTAAATAGTTGCTATAGAGGAAACTGCAGGTATCACAATGGGCTTCTTTGTCCTAAGTACACTACACAGCGTGCTGTCTTGCAACCTTTTCAACCAACCAACCAAATCAAGAAAAATCTGAACTCGTATTTGAAGCAACAACTAGAGCCACTGAATGTGATATGGAAATTTGCCTGAAGGATAAAGCAATTACCTTGGTGTTACTCTGGACAGAAAAATCAGCTTAAAACCTAACACTATAAATAGGAGCAGTAAAGCCACAGAGACAGTATACCTACTTACTTACTTGGGTGGCCTCAAAAAACCCAGAGGGGTCAAGGGCCTTAAAAAATTAGGATAACATGTTTCTCTAACCGGCTCGATCGCCCTTTAGGATCAACTTTTCCACTCATATCCCAGACAGTCAGAACTAGAAGTGACACATACCAGCCAATTAAAGGTATTTATAATTCTATATTGATGGCTGGGTGGGAAAGTAGGTTTTGGAGTCTATTCTCAAGAGATGCAGATATATCTTGCAAAAGGGCTACCGGATCATTGGTTAGTTTTTCAAATCGTTGTCATAGCAATCGGATAAGTTGCACTCTGGCTGGGGCGTCGACACTGCCAGAGTTATCAATATCTACTCTGAATGTCAGGTTGCAATAAAATCTCTGTAAACTGTATTCGTGACTTAAAATATTTGCCATAACTATTGGAATTTAAACAATTTAAATTTAACTTTAGCTATTTAAATGCAAACATTAGCACGTTTACTGGCAAACATGTATGCTTTTATGTGGAAACATATGCGTGCTTCATCCCAAACATCCATATACTTACGTGGAAGCATTCGCGTGTTTCCCCATATATTTCCCATATACTTACGTGGAAACATATGTGTGCGTATTTTCTCCCAAAACATAATAATATTTCTTTAATATTTCATTCTTTCTTTATTTATTATAATTAATTTTATTATATAAATAAAATTAAAAGGTTTGAATGATTTTTATATTTACTTGGATTGAATGCATTATTTGTTTTGATTTGAATCTGGTGCTCTGTTGTTTCACCTTTCTTTCTTGCCTCTCATGGTTTTGTCTTCAGAAGGTTTCAACTATGCGTCGGTTATCACTATGCGTTGGTACACGAACAATATACCTATATACAAATCTACTTCATGCAAGTCAAGCGTGTATTAATTACTTCTATTTTTTTATTATATTTCACAAATGGTCCGCCATTCCGATTTTTTCAGCAGAGGCTCGGGCAGAAAAAGGGTTCCACGTTGTTACCCTCTCCAATTTCTTTCTTCAAAATTATTTCTGACTTTGGTAGCACACATAAATATATGCAAAACACATACACAAAAACCAAAGCAACATCACAAACCATTTAACCGTCCGAGCGTTTGTTTATTCTTCTTTCACTGATCAAGCGCTTTTGATATCCTCTGTCCGATGAACCATTGAATACGACTGAATACAAAATAAAATAAATAAATGGTTTCCCATTACATCCCATGAAGGGACCAGGGAGAACTTCTCACAATCACTGAGCTGTGCGCTTTCCAGTTTTCACTCACTGATTGGGACCTACAGTTTTACACCGATTCCGAACGGTATTTTGAGAAGCTTTTTCATGGCTATATACTCGATAGTGTCGCCGTCACTAAGCGAGGTGACCGTCGTCGAAAGAAATTTTAAGGTGGTTGGAGCAGGGATCGAACCCAGCATCTCCTGTACAAGAGGCGCGCACACTACCCATTGCACCACCGACAGTCACGACTGAATACATTCAGGAATATTTAAAGAATAATGCAAAAATACAGATACACACTTAAAAGATATACACACTCGTTGCCTCCCTTTTATAATCAGTTCCACAAACGCGGCTGTATTTGTATAACAAACACAGATATATTTGGGTCGCAAACACATATGTTATAACATATTAATCATTGTGTCTCAAACATGTAATATTGAATAGCAAACACAACGCGTTTGGGCACAAGTATATTTTATTTGCGACAAGCTCCGAACAGATATTATATTTGCATCCAAACAACAAAAAACGACAGATTTTTCAGCGTTAACGTGTCTGTAGCTTGTCGCAAATACAGTACACTTGTGTCCATATATATTGTGTTTGCTATTCAATATTACATGTTAAAGATACAATGATTAATAGGTTAGAATATATGTTTCTCTGACCCAAAGTGGCTTTGTGTGTTGAAAAGAAAAACGTGGCAGAAAACGAAGAAACAAGAGAGCAGTAGATCTTCAATTCATGAAAACATTGCTTGCAAACATATATATGGTTCCTGCAATATGTTGCTGGACCGGTTTTTTGCAGCGTGTATTTCAGGCCCATCTTAGAATATCGGAACATACGGCTTGAATGCCCCTACTAGAGCTTGAAAACCCAAATATACCAAGTCAATTTACAGTTTCAACGATGGGCACGAAACATCACTTCCCATGGCATCACACCGGTCCTCATTGTGTTAAATGTGTTAATTGTGACAGCCACTGCTACCTAGTACATGTGACCTAAGTGGATTGCAAGTAAACGTTGAAGGTAAAAGAAACATAATAGTAAATAAAGTTTGTAGGGAATAGGATATTGTGTAAAAACAAACCATAGTTTAAAAAATCTCCCCTTTGAAACTAAGCATTTTTTGCTTCTGTATAAAATCTCACCTGACCTTTTACGGAACTTCTTCAATACTGTAATCTCAACTCTTCTTCTTCGTCGAATAAATTATGTAATGAATAAAAATTTCAATAAAAGTTTTCACCGACAATTACAACATGGCCACACACGGCAGCACTCCATAGAGATATAATAGATATCTTATCCTCCAGTAAAGACAAGCTATGAAATATGTACGTGCCATCGGACATGTACACCAGTTTTCAAACCGACATAAAACATCTAATGCACCTGTGATTAGATTTTCTCCTATAGTTAATCCGCATCGGATAAAGAACAAAAAAAAATATGACGATAATTAATTATGGATATGAGAAAGCAGAGAAACACGAATAAAAAGAAAGCACAGCGATAAAGCTTAAATTGTAAAGAATGAATGGACGAACTTGCATTGATTCAAAATTTCCAATTCCGTGGAACCTTAAACGATACTTCCCCAAAAATAAAAGAACAATGAATGTACAATATGTGGAGAGACTAATCCACCGGGTTCTGAAAGAATTTTTTTTTATTTATTTTTAATTTTTATGAGTTTCAGTACAATTCTTATTCATGTCTGGTTTTAATGGTTAGCCGGTGATGATAACGATGGCTTGCTTCTTCCTCTTTGTCTTCTGCGCGGCATATAATTTTGAATGGTGGGTGTTATTTATTGTTGTCCATGCGCGAGTAAGAATGCATTGATGTACAGTGGTTTAGATAGATAAATTTTCGATTATAATTATTATGCTGTTTGAGATAATTGATTTTTGATTCACTTAACAAAAGATCATAAAACCAAGTAATTGAGGTCATATCGTATAATCATATTGGAAAAACAAAGTTAGTTAGTTCTACTCACTAAACGCAAAACTCAACTGTCGCTCATTATAAAGTTTGCACTAAACATGAAAAAAAAACAACATTTGGGTGTCATTTGCCGCAAAAGTTTTTCTGTTGCTACGTGATCACATCAGTCGTTTATAGAAAATGTCATTTGAGTTGTTATATATGACCTTAAATTAACCCCAAACCTTCGAAATAAAAATAGAACATAAAAGTAGTTTCGATTTCTATTGAAATTTTTATTTTTTTTTTGATAATTTAAATTTCAATTTTATTTTTATTTCCAAACTAAAATATTTCAAAAATTTATTTTCTTTTGTGAATAAAATGAAAGTACAGAAAAAATTATTTGCGAGACGCGAATAAAATATTGAAATTATTTTACTGCCCTTAGAATGATTAGAATAAAATAAATATTTAGTTTTGATTTTAGAAATAAAATATTTATTTTTAGAATTAAAATATTTTTTTATATCTACGGTTTTCATTTTAGTTGTATAAATTTAACATAAAAATAATTTTGATTTCAATTTTTTTTTTTTTTTATTTTGATAATTTTGATTTCAATTTTTTTTTTACTTCCAAAATACAATATTTCTAAAATTATTTTTTTTTGTAAATAAAATTAAAGTACAGAAAAAGCTATTTGCGAGACGCGAATAAAATATTGAAATTATTTTATTACCCTTAGAATGATTAGAATATAATAAATATTTAGTTTTGATTTTAGAAATAAAATATTTATTTTTAGAATTAAAATATTGTTTTATATCTACGGTTTTCATTTTAATTGCATATAATTAACATAAAAATAATTCTTATTTCAAATTTTTTTTTTTTTTTTGATTTCGATAATTTTGATTTCAATTTTTTTTTCACTTCCAAAATAAAATATTTCTAAAATTAATTTTTTTTCTGTGAATAAAATTAAAGTACAGAAAAAGCTATTTGCGAGAGACGAATACAAATATTGAGATTATTTTAATTCCTTAGTATGAATAGAAAAATAAATGTTTATTTTTGATTTTATAAATAAAATGTTTTTTTATTTCTATGGTTTTCAGTTTAGTTGAATTAAATTTGTCTTTTTACTTATTCACAATAGAAGCAAATAAAATAATATTTGCAATAACTTTATTTCTATAAAAAATATATATATATATATAAAATATATAACAAATAAAACAAATTTCAATTCGAATTTATTTCTAATTCAATTAACAAATAAATTTTTAAATATATTTTATTCGAAGCAGAAAAAGTAAAATAAATATTTCCTTGATTTTGTTAGTTTTTAACATTTAACACGGAAAAAAATGTATCACATAGAAGGAGCCATATTAGACCCTCAGTATCTTTGGACGAAAATCGTTTTAAAACTTTTTAAGACGATTGAGCCATGTCAGTCTGGCTGTACAGCTGCGTGGTTGGGCAACACCATAACCGTCCTAAATCTTTATCGATCACAATGAAATTTCGTCAGTGATCATTATTTGTACAAAATTAGTTTCGGATCGAAAATGGGCATTCTTACCACGCCCCTTCTGGTACCTCCCATTCAAATCGACACATTAGGTACAAAATCAAATTTCTTCAAAACTTTTTTGTGGTAGACGTGATTAGCTTCAATTTACATTACGGTTAATAATCTGTAAATGTCTACTTAACTATTCTGGTACCTGCCATACAAAACTTGGTGTTCGCCAGTGTTGTCAATACGATATGTTGCATGAAACACCTGCGATCTTAATCAAATTCATGTCATCCAACCCCCGTCACCCATTAAGGCAAGGGTGAGTTTGCCACTCCCATTTTCGTAGCTCCCATACAAAAGTTGTGTGGCCGACTGGCTGTTCGGCCTATAACTGCGGTAAATCTTTGCCGATCACAACGATATTTTGTTAGTGACTGTGGGTTCTTCAAGGTTAGTTTGGGATGGAAAATGGGCGTTTTCACCACGCCCCTTATTATTCCTCCTATACAAGTCGACACATTTAGTACAAAATCTTGTTTCTTCTAAAACTTTTTTCTGGTAGATGTGATGTGCTTCCATTCAGACTTTGGTTAATAATCTGTAAATGTCTACTTAACTGGAGAAAATAGGCGAGATTGTCACGTCCAATTCCAACTTTTATGAACTAAGCCTGACATAAGGTGCAACGCTTTACGTTATCAAATCCTAATCACAGATTAAGATAAGGGTGATTTTGCCACGCCCATTGCATACAACCAGGCTTGGCCGCCTGGTTAATCTGCACGAGAAGTCCCGCAAAACCGAGCCAATCATTATGAATTTTTGTACTAGACAATATTTAGTCAAATGCCAGGCTCCTTTGAAAAATGAGCGGTTTTGCCACGCCCAATATGGTATCTTCCATACAAAAGTTAGGCAGATAACCGGTTTATCGACACGATAACCCTTGTAAACCACAACCAATCTTAATGAAATTCGGATTGAGGCAGTATTTTGCTAAACTCTACTGTATAATTAATTATTGACTACTGTGACACGCCCAGTTTAGTGCCTCCCATACAAAAGTTTGGCATATTTCCGGTTGGCCGACTCGATATCTCCAGTAAACCACAACCGATTGATACTGATCAATATTTTGGCAAAAGTTACTATGTAGTAAAAATTAAAAAACTTCGCCATGCCCATTTTTTGCACATCCCATATAAATCTTGGGCGGACAATTGTTGGTAGTCACAAAAATACCCCAAAACCACTTCGGCTCCTAACTAAGTTGGGTATTAGATAATATTTACCGCTATGTCAATCTGTCATTGAATATGGTCGCATTTGCCCCGCCCATTCGTTCAATTCAGGGCGAAATATAGACGTCTTTTTACAGAACTTGGACACTATGGATGACTTAGAGTGAGTGTCTGTTTAAGTCCGTTCACCCGACTGAAATTCCTGTACTGTTTTCGAAGAAAACAAATCATATCTGAAGAGAATCGATGGAAACGTATAGAACTTATCACCCATATTGCAAATGCCGCCAAATGTTAATTCGGTTTTGACATTTGTTAAGTAAACAAACGCAGAATACAAATCGACAAGCCATGAATCGGTTTAATCCGGAAGAACGCGGAATAATTATTTCCATTGTTTTTGCGCAATAATTCGTCGGTTGTGTTAGCGCTGCGTGAATTTCGTCACTGATTTCCTGGCCGTCCGACACCAACTGGACAAACACTGCGGCGTTCGAGCACTCACCTTGAAGAGACTGGGACACCACGAGATATTCCCAAGGCTGGCCGACCCCGGAGCAGCCGTTCTACTGAGAATATCGCTGCGGTTGCCAAGAACAACGACAAGGCGAAGTGCCACGCAACGACGCGGGCCAAACGACGACTATGGACGGCGCGCGCTACAGAGCCATGATTACCGAATTGTTTCTTCCTCAATTGGATGAAGTGTGTCTGGAGAACATGTGGATCTAATAGGACAGTGCAACGGCCCATACTGCTCGAGCCACAACCGATATTCGGATGGAAGCATTTCCGGGTCGCTTAATATATCGTTTTGGTGATTTGCACTGGCTGGCCAGATCATCTGATTTAAGCGTTCCAGACTTATTTTTGTGCGGTTGTTTTAAGTTGCCTCAGAATATTGAAGCCCTTAAGGAGAATATTCACCAAGAATGCAAGAACTTGTCGCCCGAAGTTCTGAAAAGAGTGATGGTAAGTGCCATAAAACCAGCCTGTATGGTCACCAACTTTGGTGACGGCCACTCGACCGGTATCATTTCTCAACTTGATGCAATAAATTATAATGAATTAAATAAACAAATTTCACAAGCAGAACCAAAGGTTTTCGTTAAAAAATATTACAGCAACAGAATATTGGGTGAAAAAGAAAAAATTTGAAACAAAATTTTTTTAACATCTTTATTACTACCCTATTATTATCAACTATATTGGGTATTTTCGGTTTGGTTTGGTTTAAAGGGAAGTTTCTAGGTGGAGCCTGTGTATTACATATTGTAGTTTTGAACCCAATAAAATGTAAATTTAGAAAAGCCAAAGTGCAAGACTGGCAAATCCATGAAATACAACCCTGAGCATGGAATTACATTTGGCAGCACACTTATTCTTACACTCGTACTTTTAGTTTGGTTTGTGTCTAGACTAACATATCGGGTAATATTTTTTGTTGAATGAGAAATTTTCTGGGTGGAGCCTGTTTATTACATATTGTAGTTTTGAACCGAATAAAAAGAAAATTTAGAAAAGCCAAACAAAAAGAAGTTTAAAAAAAAATAAAATTATTTTCTTAAAAAAAGAAAATTTTCTCAAAACAAATTACCTATTGATATTCTTAAACAATCTACTTTTTCTTAAAAAAAACCTTATCTTAAACAAGTACCTTTGCTTAAAAAATCACATTTTCTTACAAAAAGTATCTTTTCTTAAAAAAAGTTATTTTTTTAAATAAGTAACTTTTCTTAAAAAACCACACTATCTTACAATATATTGGCTTACACTATATTGCTTCTCTTGGGTTTGTCATCATCGCAGGACTAATGAAATCTCATTGTGAAAGTTAAGAAAATTTATGGAACAATAAGAACCGTAGACCTATTTCTCCGGCAACCATGTCTCTCAAGAGAGGCAAATCGGTAGATATCACGTATCGTGACAAACTTACACCTACTAGGATTGTATGGGATAAGTGGAATAATCAACTTGGAGTTTTCTATAACCTTCATAGAATCTGCACCATCGGTGAGCAATTGGTTCCCATAGAAGCTTGCGAAACACGAGCTAAAACCATGGGCATTATGTGACCCTTTTCTTAAAAGTACATTTTCTTAAAAATAAAATTTCTTTTCTTTTCTTGGGATAAGTAGACTTTCTGATAATAAGTAATTTTTTTTTAAAAAATAACATTTTCCTAAAAATAGTACTACTTCTGTAAAAGGTACCTGCTCTTAAAAAAAGTACTTTTTGGTAAAAAAAAAATTCAAACTCTTAGGCTTTTTCTTACAGAAAACACTTCTTATTAAAAATGGTAGCTTCTCTTAAAAAATAACATTAGCTTTTAACAAAAGAAGTACCTCTCATTAAAGAAAGGACCTTTTCGGGAATATATAATACATATTCGTACAAAAGGGACCTAAAATTATATTTTTTTTAAAAAATACATTCAATAAATAAAAAATTTCTTAAAAAAAATTTATCATTTTACAAAAATTATCTTTTCTTAAAGATCCATTTAAATTACAGCATTTTTCAACAGGCGCCTTAGGCGTGGTGGAGCTAACTAGAACATAATATATAGCGATAGGAACTTCGTTCCAACAGGGTGGTGTCCCCTGACACCTCATGTAGTTTTTGAATATTTCACAACATATGATATCGTTTTAAGAACTGGTGTATATTACGAGTACTTATATGGGAAAGCCTCATCTGATTTCAAATAGGATAATAATATTACTGTGCTGGTTCTATAAGACGAACTTGTGTTTGTTTCTTTACAAAATTCCCACATTCATATCTTAAAATTGAGACTAGATTGGGATTGACCGGATGTTTCTATCTGACATTGCTTATAGTCTAAATAGAGAAACTATCTAGAATGAGAAGTAACATAACAGAAAATGGAAATTAGTTCTTTCAAGTTCAGAAGGCCAGAGTACATTTCAGCAATTGGTCGTTAGTTTAGAACAAAATGACTGAAAACTAATGCAATTGGTGATGTTTTAGTTTGTAATCGATCTTAATTCCATTTCTGCAATGAACAAGAAAGGAAACAATCGTTACCATTGTTCGCAACTGTAAATAATGACACATTGCTTTTAAATGATTTTATTCACCCATCCGAACGATCTGCTTCCGCATTAAAATAATCAATTATACATTCGCTGATGTTTCAAACTTAACCAATTTAACACTGTTTGTCTTCAACACTGTTATTTCGGCTCACGTTTTAAAAATTTCACTTCCAACTTAAGGAATTCTGAGTATTATTTAAACAGAAATAATAGACTTGCACACCACTGTTTGACGGCACGCGCATGCGCCTGTTGCTGACTCAACCGAGAATTGCCATGGCACTTGTCAGGTGCACTGAAGCCTTGTTTCACCAGAAAATTCATACATAGTTATTGTTTTTATCCCCATTTCTTTCCATTGTCCACGCTATGGTTCTTCATATCGTCTAACTTTTTGTTTAAGTTTACGACCACTATTGTCTAACAAAGTTTCAAAATATATAATTTTTATGTGTTCTTCTTCGTCTTCACTATATTGTATTTGCTTTCAAATAGACTAATAGCGAATCATCATAAATGTGTTATATTTACGTGTATTATTTCAAAATTCTTTGGTTTCGGTCTCTTTTTTTTCATTGGGGAGTCATGAATGGAGTTCTTCGCCACATCCATAAGTTAATAGGGCACGTGCTGTTGTTGTAGTTCTATGGAAAGAAGCCAGTATCTAATACTTTGCCAGGTACTTAACATTGTCAGTGGATTCCTTCCTATACTTAGTAAATTATATGTTGGCACTTAAACTCAGAAGTAGATATCATTACGCACTGTGAACCGTTAGACATGTGGATTTCCATTTGAAAATTCCGATTTCATTTCAGCAAATGTCTTGCTTCCACATCCATAAGTACATGTAGATACGAGTATATTGTATACTTTTGGGGAAGATAAGTATAAGGTTGGTGCTATGACGCAGTATGACTTAATGGTCAATTGCGATACTAGAAAGGGAACTGCCCTCTTTACGGCAATGACTGGGAGTTGCGGCGGCATAACTAATCTATAACTATTTTATTGATGTAAAGTTAGTTAATGGTGTTGTTGACGTTAGTTATGGTAAAGAATGTCTATGTTACAAAACTAAACAAGAAATGTTGTTTCTCAGATTGAAAGCTTCAAAACTAGAGCATTTGAGTAAAAATTTTGAATAAATCTGGAGTATAGGTTTTGTTTACATTAGCAAAATTATTTTACAACAATTAAGAAATTTCCAAAAAAATGTTTTTGGTTGTAAATATTTGAGAGAATTCGCAGTAGCTCGAGTTTAGTTTAACATAAAAGAGTGTGAGAATAAAAAAAAATTATCTGAGTGTAGGAAACATTTTAATTGCTTTTAACCCTTCTGCTATTTTTGGGTCACATAGACCCAAAAAAATTTCAGGTTTTACCAAGTTAATATAAACATATCATACTGAGACTTTTACATATTGTAAACAGGCCTATAGTCTCACAATACACATGGATGACAAATATAAATTTTATGCAGATTTTACGTTATAACCGATTATATGTTTTTGGTGCACATAACACCTTTTGGGTCAAATTGACCCAATACTAATAAGCAGCGAGTTTTTCAAATTCATATGCATTTTGTAGTGTACTTTTTTGTTCACTTTAATTTTTGGTAAAGAAAAGCAAATCAAAAACAAAATGAATGTGGTTGTTACCTTGTGGTATTTTTTGTAGCGCATTTGTTGTCATAGTGATTGAAATGACAAATAGACAAGGACTGGAAGCCAATGTATCTCATCGAATTTGATGCTTCTCTTGGGTTTCTCACCATGGCAGGACTAATGAAATCTCATTGTGAAAGTTAAGAAAATTTATGGAACAATGAGAACCGTAGACCTATTTCACCGGCAACCATGTTAGATATTATTATCAAATCGTTAGATATTAACGTATCGTCGCCAGGGTGACAAACTTGCACCTACTAGGATTGTTTGGGATAAGTGGAATAATCAACTTGGAGTTTACTATACCTACATAGAATCTGCACCATCGGTGAACAATTGGTTCCCATCCAAGCTTGCGAAACACGCGCTAAAAACATGGGCATCATGTGACCGAGAAAAATCAAGGTATAAATTCTCATTTTATGTGGGCATACTTTGTGTGACATGTCTATTTCTATATATCACATATGATCTTGTCCTGCAACCCTGTCCTTACCCGAAACATAACTCTTGTGGGTACTGTCAGAATAAAGCATTTCCTCCACTGAAAATAACTGATATGAAGAAGAAGCCTATATTAAATTCAGAATTCTTATTCACAAATCATATACATAGCTACTTATATAATTTCATAAGTACTGAAGGAATACAAGGACGTTCGCCTAATAAGAACGTTCACCATTCCGCTGACGTAGAAGAAAATAATTGACAAGTTAGTCAGCAATTATGTATGTCAACGCTAGACGAATCGTTGCCCAGTTGCACTGTTTTCAAATATAATTGATGTGTCAGCACACAACTCGTTCGTTTATTGGACGGAGACAAATACCAACTGAAACTGCACCAAACAAATTTAAGCTTAGGATTATATTTGGTAGAACTTTCCGAACAATTGATTCATCCACATATCCTTAGACGAAAGAGGCTACCTTACGGTTATGCGTCAAAGCCGCTCGCACAAAACATTCAAGCTACCCAATGGGTTCCTGTTAGTCCTAGTACGTCAGCTTCGTGAAAAGGAAAAGCCAGGCATCAACTACCAAGTACAAGATCAACGGAAAGGAAGCGGTGTGTTAAATGTCCTCAAGGCCACAGTTCACATAAATATTCAACTACTCGTAATAGTTGCCAACATTTTATATGCTATGACTACAAAATAACTTTATGCAAAAACTGTAAAATAAACATCTAACGTTTTAGTTATATTCTATGATATTTTACTTCATTCTTAAAAATTCTTAAATGTTTTTTATTTTTTTCCTGAAAATATATTTTTTATCAGCCTGAAGTGCGAATATTCTTAAAAATAGTTTTTATGTATTAATTTTATTTAAAAACTATTAAAAGGATGCACTCGTAAAAGTTACAAAAAGTATTATTAAGTAAAATTAGTATTGGGTCAATTTGACCCAAAAGATGTTATTAGGGGTAGTTTCGAAACATAGCACAAGGGTTAAGAAAAGGGTTTAACCAATATTTGGAAATTTAATGAGTGGACATTTAATCTGAATAAATTTTGTATTTATTAAATATTTAATATATCAGTGGTATTCATGTAAATTCATGTATTCATGAAAACCGAACAACAAAAAAAAAACTTCTCACACAACACGGCTTGCACAAATGTCCGACGTTTCAATTTCGATGGTTGCTGAGCAAAATTAACTCGAAACTTTTCTACAATTGTGCAAATTATTTTGTATGCACAAAAATGTCTACCATTATTTTCTTTCTTGACGTGTAGTAAATATTTACTTTTTAGCAGTAGCTATTTTACTTAATTGCATTAATTTCCGTATTTGATTTCAGGATTATTTAAAGGACATGTACTGCTTCCAAATATGAGAACTATTGTCGACGAGCTTGAATTAAGAAAAATTTTACTTAAAATCTGACGATATACACAGTGCAACACGAAAAAATATAACCATATACGCACACCACTACGTGATAAAGGACCAAAAAAAAAAAATACCGTGGCTCCCAGTTTTGTTCAAAGTCATGGACTTTTTTTGGGTCCTCGGTGTCATTCTTGGAAAAAAGTGATAATTTTGTCAGGCTCATATCTTGCAAACAGTTCGGAATTTTGATTTACTCTCTGAAGGGAAGTTGTAGCTCTTGTGATAAAGAACAAAAATTGTGAACATATTAAAACAAAAAACATTAATTTTCAAGGTCATAATCGCAAAAAAAAAACTTTTAAAAATTCGATTTTTGTTTACCTTATTTCCCCTGTTCAGGTCCATAGGTAGCAAACCGTTCAAAATTCAAGGAAACGCTCCCAATATTTATGTGCGAGGTGCAAAAATGGGCATGGCAAGTTGTTGCCAACATTTTGATCAGTACCAAATTTTATTAAGATCGGTTATGATTTATTGGAGATATCGGGTCGGCAAACCGGAAATACGCCCAACTTTTGTATCGGGAGACGAAACTGGGCAAGTCACAGTAGTCAATAATTAATTACAGAGTAGATTTTAGCAAAATATTGTCGGTTTTAGTTTACAAGTGTTATCGTGTCGATCAAGCAGTCATCCGCGCAATTTATATATGGGAGGTACCAGAGTGGGTGTGGCAAAAAAAACTCATTTTATATAGGAGAGTTTTATTTGACTAAATATTGACTAGTACAAACTTTCATAAAAATTGGTTCGGTTTTGCGGGACTACTCGTGCTGAGCAATCAGACAGTCAAACAACTCGTATATTGGAGGTACCACAATGGGCGTGGCAAAATCACCCTTGTTTTAATCGGTGATTGGCGTTTGATAACGTGAAGCTTTATACCTAATTTCTTTAAGGTCGGAAGTGTTTCACGCGATTTATCGAATTAGCAACCCGGACGAACATCCTGTTTTGTATGGGAGGTACCAGAATGGGCGTGAAAATTTCGCCCATTTCTTCCCGTTAAGTAGGCATTTACAGATTATTAACCGGTGTGAGAGTTGAAGCCAAGCACATCTACTAGAATAAAGGTTGGAAAGAAATATGATTTTGTGCTAAATGTGTCGATTTGTATGGGAGGTACCAGAAGGGGCGTGGTCGAAACGCCCATTTTCACTCCCAAACTCAATATTGGCAAATAATAGTCACTGACAAAATTTCAGACAGACAGACGGGCATGGCTCAATCATCTTAAAATGTCGTAAAACAAATTTCGTCCAAAGATACTAAGGGCCTAAAGTGACTCCTTCGATGCGTTAAAATTTTTTCCGTATTAAATGATATATACTCCCATCCTATGGGTGAGGGTATAATTATTTGCCACATATATTACGAAAATTTCACTGCATGTAAAAATAAAATTTTTCATAATCCTGCGATTACTGTATACTCGAACAAAAAATTGACAAACAGTTTCTAAACTCTGTTAACCAAAATCTTATTTTCCGCTTTGTTTTTTACTTGTTCCTGAAAATTTCTCTTGCATGTCAACTACTCATACTTCTCGTACTTCAACAAATCACGATCAATGCAACTTTGTTGTCCATTACAAAACATGGTTAACATTGTTAACAAACAATACAAACATATTGGCCAATATGTCAAAACCAAAAAAAAAACAAACAACATTGGCAGCATGTTGTTGCAACATGCAACAAGGGAAAATGACAAACTACAACTGGGCTGCCAGCAATGTAACGACGATTTACACTAAAACCGTCTTAGCGCAGACAAAGTATGAACAACTAGGATTATTCTTTTTTTTTCAAATGACTCTTGGTAGTTTTGTGTTTAAATAAGTTATAGACAATTTTGAAAATTGTTTGCAATTTGTCAAAATGATGCTTAAAGGTTTATCTTTGTTGGCTTAATGGTAGCTGCATTGAAAATTGAAAAATCACATTTTAATGAAAGCTTCTGTTCGTTGATTATAACGTTATAGTATTGAATGCTCAATATGTTAAATTTGTCCAATCATTTGGAGGGTTTCTGGGTATAGACGTAGATAAAAAAAAAGGTGTAGAAGATGAAATAACGGCCAAAAGTGGCTTTTATAATCTTTTAGACAGACGGACCAGCGGCATCAAACTTTAACGAAAATGTACCGACTGTTAAATAAACACCTTTAAATATGTCGTATATATAAAGTTCATATATAATGTTCATATATATAATGGTATATATCTGATTTAAATACGAGCCTTCAATAATCAAAGGCATCAAAATTCAAAATTTAATTATCAACTCAGCTGAAATGCCGAGAAAAGATATTTACACTCACAGAAAAATATCGTTCCCTCGATCAACATTTTCGACTCCTAAATTTCGGTTGAGAAAGTTATTCCGAGCAAACGAACATTTATATTTATGAGAAGCGAAAACGAGGGTATCACATCCGACTAGACAACCGGAGCTGCAGGGTGGTTCAGCTTAAAACACCAGTAGAAACCAAATAATTGTATTAATATTTTTTTAATTTTTTTTATACAGTGTTTTTTTATGTTCCAGGCCGATCTCTTTTGCCTGCCATTTCTGTTTTGTTGACATTTGTAACTTTATATTTGCAGTTGTGCAGAGCAGTTGATAACAATTTATTATGGAGCACCTACCGCACCAACAACGTGTTGAAGTTTTTAAAACATTTTATCTAAATAATTATACAATTGTAAAAACGCGAGGAATTTTGCGGGATTTTTTTGGTTTAAATACATGAGCAAGTCAACCGTTCAGAGTATTGTAAAGAATTTTGAAACTTTATATATACTGGGAGATATGGTGAAGTCTGTCCGAACTCGTAGCGTAGGTACGGCACAAAATATTGCTGCAGTGGGAGACAGTGTTGTTGAAAGCCCACACACATCAGTTAGAAATCGTACGCAACAATTTCATATGTGATCGTAAACTTTGTTCAAAATTCTAAACAAAGATTTGCATTTATACCCGAATAAAATTCAACCGCCTCAACAACTCACGGAAAATGTCCATAAGCGAAAACAAGAGTGTAGTGAAAAAGTTTTGCAGCTCAATGAAGACGAACCCCAGTTTTGGCGAAAAATCATTATATATAAAAATCATTTCAATAAAGAGAATAGCCGCTACTGGGGAACTCAAATCCTCAATTGGCACACCAACGGCTTGACACCCTCGTGGAGTTACTGTATAGTGTGGCATTTGGGCCGGCGGCATAAATGGACCATATTATTTTAAAGACGCAACAGGCAATGTTGCAACCATTACTGGTGGCCATCGGTGGTGGGATGGTAATATACACACTCATCACTATCGAGTATTAAGTCATGAGAAAGCTTCTCCAAATACTGTACCGAATCGGTGGAAAAACTGTAGATTCCAATCAGTGGGTATAAAACTAGAAAGCGCACAGTTCACTGTTCGTGAGAAACTCTCTCCAGTTCCTTCAAGGGATGTAATGGGAAACCATTTATTTATTTGATTTTTAGACGTCCCGTTTCAAGGTACGTTTTTCACATTTCTCGAAATAAGGACGAAAACGGCAATAAGGAACCGACAATGTTCTAGGAAAAAAAGGCTCATTCAATTTCACTGAACACATCAAATCTCAAAAATACCTGCGCTGTTGACAAACATAGTTGTTTGGACATTTTTCAAATACTATTTTGGCTGAATGTAACAATTTAATTAGGCACTAAAGAAATATTGTGACCTAATGAAAATCTGTCCTTCCGGAGATTTAGAATACTCACCAACGGCTTTCATTCCGTAAATGACCCATTCGTTCCCCAGATAATTACCACCATTGTGTTATACCCTTTTTTGATGATTCATGTTTTATTAGGAGAGTGGAAAAATCTTAGTATTAAGCTGATGTGATGTTGGATGCTACGAAGTCCTATGACCGAAAGCAGAAAAATAAAGCTTTCGAAAATACCAACAATCGGACCAACAAAAGACGTGATGAAAGATGTAGCCAGCAAATTAATTCGGAGGCGGGATCCCAAAATCTTTTCTGTAACATAAAAACAAAATGTATCAGTGGTATGGATATTTGTAACCATTTTTGAGGCGGACCCGGGCGCCTGTATTCCAGCCCCTTTCCATGAATGTGGGGGTGATATGTAGATCGGCGTAGAACGCTAAGACACTGATGAGATGTGTCACAAACATCGAAACGATCATCCGCCAACGTGCGTCCAAGTCCTGGTTGCGACTGTTTAAATTTTTTATATTTGCCGCAAAACCCTGATCTGTTTATCCCAAAGGACATGGGAAAAAAAAAAATTTTAATATATCTTTAAAAAACATATGTGTTGCTGCCAATAGTTAATAATACACAACTGCATTATAAAATATGGTAAATATAAAATTTAGAAATTATCGCAGAAACGATTTATGCAAACCAAATTCGTAAATTTTCTGTGGATTTCATAAATATACCTACAGACATGCAAGCCCAAGTAATGCTGAATGGTCTGGGCGTTCAATTGAGGTCACTACACAACATATTGCAAAATCCCTTCAATTGGAGCTACTCAGAGGTCAATTAATTCAGCTCCACAAACCAAGAGGTGTTGCAATTTGGAAATACTGCTTGGGTATCCATTACACAGCAGCATCAAGCTACGCACTTTCAATATGTCTTACGGTTTTATCGTCAAGAACAAAGCAGCAAATATTATTTGTTTTGATCGTGAAATTTATCCGTAGCGTAAACGACTCGATTCCAAATAATCGGGTGAAGTGAGCTTTATACTTGTAGTTGCGTTGTCTGTGTGGGCCCAGTGAACAATTTTTTTCCAAATTCGGATTTACGCTTTCGGTCACAAATCTTACCGAAAGTTGTATGAGTAGTTGATAAAAAATCGGAAAATTTTTTCTGAGTAAACTTGGTATGTTTCCGCTGGTTTTTGCTCAGAATTCTACCAAAATTTCAAAATTCTATCAGTTTTTTCGAAGGGAAATTTGAAAGGAAATATTCGAAGATAAGTACACTTTTCTGTGTATAATCCGACTATTTTACTGTATTTTTCACCGATAATTTTTGACCAAAATCTGATTAAATATCCGAAAATTATCATATTTTTCCGACGATAACCTAACTATTATACCTCCGATTTCTGACTAAATCTGGAAAAATATACGAAACTTATCAGACTTTCTGGCAATTATCTGGCTATTTTAACAGCGATTTTTAGCAAAAATCCGATTAAATATTAAACGTCTTGAAAATGTGCCCCTAGCAACGAGCTAGGCAAGTTTTATTCTAATTCCCTAGTGCGACATCGTCTTTAGTTGTCTTAGGCCGTGATTTAGGTCGGAATTCTGTCAGAATTCTGGTGGGAGATTCAAAATGGAAATCAAGAAAAGTGTCCGAAAATATGCAGACTTTTCTGAGTATCATCTGACCCATGTTTCTCTGAGATTTTGGTCGGAATTGTGTCAGAATTCTAATGGGAAATTTGCAAGGGAATCTAGAAAAATGTTTGAAAATAAGTAGACTATTCTGAGTATAATCTGACTAATTTACTGATTTTTTTACCGACAATATATGAGAAAAATCTGACTTAATATCCAATAATTATCGGATTTTTCCGATGAGAATGTAACTATTTTACCACGGATTTTTGACTAAATCTGGAAAAAGGTACGAAACTTAACAGACTTTTCTAACAATTATCTCGCTATTTTAACACCGATTTTTAAGAAAAATCTAGTTAAATATTTACGTCTTGGAAATTTGTCCCTAGCAGCGAGCTAAGCAATTGCTGAGCATCTTTCTTAAGTTTTTTGTTCTAACTCCCACTCCCAGGCGCGTCAACATCTTTATTTGTCTTTGGCCGAGTTTCTGGTCGGAATTCTGTCAGAATTCTGAAGGGAAATTCGAACTGAAAATCAAGAAAAGTTACCGAAAATAAGCAGACTTTTCTGAGTATAATCTGATTAATTAACTGATTTTTTACTGACAATTTCTTATCAGAATCTGATTAAATATCCGAAAATTATCATATATTTCCGACGATAATCTAACTGTTGTCCACAATTGTTCGGCCACAATTGTTCGTGTTACCAGCACTGGTCGAAAATGTCACCCAAAATTGGACGTCCAGAATGCGCGTCGTCATGGCCGCTGTGTCCATATGCATGAACTCATTCTCAAATTTCAATTCGAATAAAATAATTTTTTTGGTTATCATTTTCTTGTGTTACTACAATTTCAATTTTTTTTTTAATTTTTTTGGTTAAAATTTTCTTATGTTAATTTCCACAATTTCAATAAAGCCATGAGTTTCAACGAACAATTTCGTAGTTGCAGTCATTGGCACTAAGTGCATGTTCCGCGATGCCCAACGAAAGCTTTCAACAAAAATCAACAAAGTTTTCTGTTGCGAATGTGCGGTAATTTGTTATTGAAGATAATAGGAGTTGAACGTAACCTTTTGAATTAGAGGATCCCAGTTTCAGCCAAGTTAGAGGTAATCTTCGGATTGTGCTAAAGATTACGCTAGACACTGCTAACGATGATGTTTCACAAATATTCGAAACGATCGTCAAACACATGTGAGTTCGAATTTTACCCGCGATTGTTTACATTTTTTTTACTAACCGAATAAACCGATCTGTTAGCTTAAGAGGAATTACAACTTCCTAGGGACTGGCCTCCATTCGAGTTCGAGGAACTGGGCATAAATATGTGGTATTGCTAAAATACATAGTGGTTTGATTAAATAAACCACTATATCATTTTCTAGCAATTGAATTTAAATAAAGATTATTAAAACCCCATTCCGGGGATAATTAATGATATTCAATTTTTCATTATTGCCATTCCGGTGAGGCGGTATAATTTGCATACCTGTCACATATTCCGCTTTCCTAAGAAACAGAATTCATAGGTGGGCCTAAAGGCACGATCACATCCATTACATGACTATGTTGCTATATGTGTTCCATTGTGATCGTGTTTTGGCCAAATGCATGCGCTTTCTTTCGATTCCACGGTTATGGTTAAATGAGATTTGGAGGCATTGTGACATATTTTTGTTTTTGTTCTTATGCATTTAGCTGAACGTCAATCGTTCTCCGTCTGGGACTATCAATAGGGGAAAATGGGGTTTAGATGTTTGCTCGTCTACATACTCGCACATACATAAGTAATTGTCTATTATTACTTCATTCCCATTAATTTGTAACTCTCGTCTGGAATTGAAGAATTCTTCGCAGTTATTTCGTGTATGTTAAATGCTGACATTATGATACGTTCGTTAGGTGTTGTTATATACAATGTTTCTGTCGATAGGCCTGGGATTCGCGTTTCTCCAGCCATTTACCACCAAACACGTAGCTGCGTTTTTCGCAAAAAACATAATAATTTAAAACTATTTTCCTATACGTCAGTATGGACTAACGTCACCTTGACTGTCAGCGAATTGGTGTTTTCGCTAACGCTTCTGCCATCTTCGATCACTTATGCAATATACGAGTAGAACGTGTGAGATCGCGACTCGTCACCAAGCACTCACTCGCTAAACTTGACTTCACTTCAATTGACTGCACTTCTGGAACGGAATTCTTGTTGTAATCAAATGACAGCTTTGGTTACCTGTTAGTTACTTCAAATGTAGCTGCATCTGACTGACACCCCATGCAACTCGTATCTATCAAATGTGTAAATTTTTGTTATTGCATTTTCTTTGAAAAATATTGTGAACTGGATTTTGTTTTGATTGCTTAAGAATTTTATTAATTTGTGGCGTCTTGACGGTGATATGTTATCTGCAAGTTGTTTTTCCCCCATTTGATTCTCTTTGATTTTAGAGGCGGTTGTGTTGATTGCAGGCTGTGTTATCATTGATCTGTTTCACATAGAAAAAGTTACATTCAGACAAATCACATACAATTAATACATAATTAAGTGCAAAACGTATTTTATTTTCCATCGAGGACAATTCAATTATCGTTTGCATTTGTAAGACAGAATCCAGTGTCCAACCGATGGCACTAGATTGGTAGGAGTTTTGTGATAATTGTGCCACTGGAGTTACCGAAATACTAGTCAAAGACTGTGCAACAAAACGAACACTGTTCGAATAAAAATGTATTCTTGTATTAACATGGTATACGATGTCCGTCCTGAAATCCTCCATTGCTCTCATCGTACTAGTATATCCTTCATCGTAGAAAATGTGGGGATAGGATGAGTGGCATATCTCAAAACGGAAGGGATGGTGTTGATAGCAACGGTGGCGCATATGATAGGCGTTCCATAATTTGACCTAGACGCCAGGTATCCAACCCCATCTCTACTTTTTTTAAGATTCGGTTTCGGACTCGGGGTATACGTCCTCTAAATCTTGACTTTTCATATTGATAGCGAATTCAGTTGTTGTAACAGAATTGATTCCAGATTTGATTGATTCTCGAATATCGATTATCGAAAATGTAGTTGAAACAACGAACACAATTGCAGATCTTTCTTTTTTCTTGTTGGGATGCAAATATAACGTGTGTTTGTAGCACGTCACAAATATAATATACAAACACATTGTTTTTGCTATTAAATATTACATATTTGACACACAATGATTAATATATCATAATATATGTATTTGTGATCCAAATACAGCTTTGTTTGTGATACAAATACAGCTGTGTTTGATGCACTGTTTACTTCAGAGGGGCAGAGAGACTGTTCTCAGCCTAAGTTAATGTTATAGAAAGTTTGTAGCGGTATTTTGGATTATTCTTTCAGTTACTGATTCATAAATTTTCCTGAATGCATGTATAAATGAAGTATTGGCTGATATTTGTTTGGGAGGAAACACACGAATGTTTCGACGTAACTGTATGGATGTTTGGCATGAATCACGCGTATGGCTTCACGTAAAAATATTAATTTTTGCAAGTAAACAGGCTGATGTTTGCATTTTAATATAAGTGGGTTTAGAGCTTGCAAATATATGAATATTTAGAGTATCTCCCAAACATGTACATGGCTCCTGAAGAATGTGTTTGAGAGAATATTTTACAGAGGTCGCTTTTTTCAGCGTGTGGAAATTCAGTTTTCACAACCGAATCAATTATGAAACAAGGTTGTTTCAACCGAATTTCAGTTGTGGGGACTAAATACAGTCGGAACAACCAGAGTACGGTTGTGGTAACAGCACTTCGGTGGCAACAGCTGAGTTTACGGTTGCTAGACGGTGAAAAAATTAGATTTTATTATTTTTGGAATGCAAATATAACATGTTTGTAGCTGGTCCCAAATATACAAAACTTATGTCCAAACATTGTGTTCACAATTCAGTTAGTGATTCGAAGCTGGCACGTCCACTGCGCGCGCCTACAATGCCGTGCAGGAGTCTTCCCGGAGCGTTGGAAGGTTGCTAATGTCCGGCCCATCCCTAAGAAAGGTGATGCTAGTAACCCGGCAAATTACCGCTCAATTGCAATTTGTTCTGCGCTCTCGAAGGTTATAGAGAGCATGGTTAACCACCATCTTGTGAAATATCTTGAGTCCAATGACCTTCTTAATGGTCGGAAGTATGGCTTCAGTAGAATGATATCTGCTGGAGATCGGATGGCGTTCCTTCCGGAACAGTGCAGTCGATCCATTCACCGGCTTGGTGAGAGTAAGGTAGTGGCTCTTGATATTTCCAAGGCCTTTGACAGAGTATGGCGTGATGTACTCTTGTCAAAGCTCGCTGCTTTTGGTGCCAGTGATAACTTCACTTGATTTACATCGAGTTTTCTCAGAGATCTTATTACACGAGTTTTTGTAGATGGGGTTTCATCCGACAAGCATAAATTGACTGCAGGTGTACCACAGGGCTCTGTTCTTTCCCGTTTTCTTTTTCTTATTTTCATTGACGAACTCCTGAGTCAGACTGTGAATTTAATCTACTGTTTTGCGGATGACAGTAATCTCTGTCATTCTTATTCATTCGTCCGTAGGCAAAGTCTTCAAGAGATTCAAGTCAAAAGTCGGACGATGAATGAAACACTCGGTCGGGATCTGGTGACCATTGTTGAATGAGGTCGAATGAATAGAGCAGATTTGAATGCGGGTAAGACCCAGTGTTGTTTTTTGTCGCATAAGTGGATTGCTGACCCAGGTGTGTCGTCATTGTCTATGGACGGTGTGAATATTGATGAATCAGACGCAATTGATGTTCTGGGCATGAAAATACAATGTGATGTCCTTTGGGCAAAACATGTATTTGAAGTGTAGAAAGATGCAATCAAGTGTCTAGACTTTTTAATGCGGTGCAAGAAATGCTTCACCCCATCTGATCTTCTCAATATCTGCACCACCTACATCAGGCCAAAGATGGTATATAACTCCCATATACGGGCAGGTGCTCCTAGGTCATCTTTGGAGCTTCTCGACCGTGTCCATAGGAGGGCGACAGTATTGATAGGGGACAGTAGGGTATCCAATTCTATTGCTTCCATTGAACATCGTCGAAACATGGGTTGCGTTCTATCAATACTTCCACGGTATGTATTGCTCGGACATCCGTCAACATATGCCAGGAACTGTCATGACCGTTTTAATCTCTATCGTCTATTTGAATGAAGCTTCAAAATAAACCCAGAATCAATTGGTTACCTCATACCTGTGTTGGTTTATTTTTAGGTTTCTTATCTTTCTTATCTTGTCGTCCTTTATTTGAATATTTGAGAAAAATACTGATTTTTTAATAAGACTTTTTTATTTTGAATCTAAAGAGCGGTGGTTCGAATAATGTTGCCCTTGATGTAAAAATGGAATGCTAACGATTAGGGGCAAAAAGGAAAGCGCTCAGTTGGGAGCTTCGATTTCATAGCTTCAATTTAAAAAAAAAATGTGTATGTTCAGCAATCAGCTTAAAAAAGCCTAAAATTTTCCACAAGATTTGTATAACACACGGTCAATTTGTTGAATTGTCATTAATATTTAACTGGTGAAAATTTGCAGGAAATCGGACGACGTTAAATTTAAAACATAAGTAAAACAGCCGATTTATGGGAATACATAATTCTCAATATTTTGAAATTTAACTTCGATTATATTCGATTTTCTCCAAATTTTCACCAGTTAAACTATAGCTACACGTTGAAAATCTGTTTTTTTTTTTTTGTTTTTGTTGTTGTTTGGATGGAAATACAAAGTGCTTGTAGCCGCAAATATAGTAAAGTCGAGTCCAAACACATTGTGTTTGCCATTCAATATTACATGTTGAAGAGACAATGATTAACATATTATTACATATGTTTCTGCGACCCAAATAAGAGTACGTCTTTGCACAGATCAAGCAGTAGTAATTATACAAAATACATATCCAACAGAAATTTATATAGATCGGCAGAAATTGCTAGGATAGACATCTTCATCATACAGCTTATTAGAGATCATATTGCAAGAACTTTTGTTTGCCGGGAAAATAATTTAATACTGGCTCCTTATTATGTCAACGATGAATATATAAAAAACACTTTATTAAATGGCTATGTACCACCTGAAGCATTTCTATACCTAGACCGTGAAGGGTTTATCCAGAATGAAGTTGGTATTCCTATACTCTACCACATCTACAGAAGAGTCAATAATAAGACAATTCAATGCAAGCATTTAACGGCTAATAATAAAAGATTTGACACAAATTTCTACTCAAAAGATATTAACATTATTACAAATTTAAATATACAAAAGTATTGGTGGCTAAGTAAATAATCTTTCTGAATCGTCTGCTTTCAGAATCACTTCTTTCACCCCTTGACTGTCGGTTACTTTTATCTTAACCTCTTTAAATAAGTAAAGTTTTTGTAAATTTTTTCTTTACATTTATTATAATTTAAATACTTATAGTATCTTATAAATATGTATATAGAAATTCAAATCATGGATTAAAATATTAAACATTGTACTTGAGAGCCCGAAAATGGGACAGTGTACTGCAAATTAATGTTAATACTATTTGTTTATTTATAGTTGTAAACATATATTGTCCAATAAATAATCATTTAAAAAAAAAAAAAAAAAAAAAAACAATGTTCCAAATATATACAGTGCCGAGCAAAATTGTAACAGGTTTCCTATACAGGTTTAACAGCATTTAACCTTAGAACTAAAATAATTTTTTTTTAAATTTACTTTGCTATGGTCTCTTTCATAAGTTGCATAATGAAGCCTTAAAGATACAGCAACTATACAAATATGTTTAAAAGAGCGTGAAATGTATACAAACTCCAAAGTTACAAATACGCACTCTCTTCAACTCTTTAAAGATCCAGAAGCTCATATGTAACCGCCACGTAGCTTATAAATTTACTGTTATTTTCTTCAATTGCTCATTATTGTCCACGTGCTGATCAAAAATGGAAGCATCTAAGGTAGTCGAAATCATGGAATTAATAAAAAAATCACCTGAGGTGTCAGGAGACACCCACCCGGTTAGAACGAAGTTCCTATCGCTTTATATTATGTCCAACACGCCTAAGTCGCTCGTAGAAAAATTCGATAATTTAAATGGATCTTTAAGAAAAGATACGAGTACTTTTTTAAAATGATAAACTTTTGTTACGAAAAATTTTTTCTTATAGAATGTATTTTTTTAAAGTATATTTGCAGGTCCTGTTGTAAGAATATGTATAATATTTTCCCGAAAAGGTCCTTATTTATAGAGAGGTTCTTCTTTTATCAAAAGAGAATAATTTTTTTAAGAAATTTACTATTTGTAAGAAGAAGTACTTTCTGTATGAAAAAGCCATAAGAGTATGAATTTTTTTTCTACAAAGAAGACAATTTTTAAGAACAAGTACTTTTTAAAGAAGTGGTACTCTTTGTAGGAAAACGTTATTATTTTAAGGAAATGTACATATTTTCAGAAAGGCTACTTATCTAAAGAAAAGGAAAAAAAGTATTATTTTATTTTTAAAAAAATGTACTTTTAAGAAAATGAATTTTTGTAAGAAAAGGTATGTTTTTAAGAGAAGGTATTTTTTCGAAGAAAAGGTTTATTTAAGAAATGGGATTTTTTTACAATTGGCCCTTTTTTCAAGTGTAGGTACATTTTTAAGGGTAGGTACTTATCTCAAGAAAAGTTATTTTGAGAAAAAAGGTACACTTCACTCAAAGGTAATTTTTTAAGAAAAGGCAATTTGTTGTAAGAAAATTAACTTTTTTAAGAAAAGGTACTTATTTAAAAAATATACTTTTTTTAAGAAGAGGTACTCTTTGTAAGAAAATTTAGTTTTTTTAAGCAGAGGTACTTCGTTAAGATAAGGCATTCTTTTTTTTTAAGAAAAGGAATAGGTAGTATTTGAGAAAATTTAATTTTTTAAGAAAAGTCACTCATTCAAGAAAATATTGTTTTTTTAAACTTCTTACACTTCGGCTTTTCTAAATTTACCTTTTATTGGGTTTAAAACTACAATATTCATATACTAAGGCTTCACCTAGAAAACTTCCAATTACACAAGAAATTTCCCAGCATATGTGAGACATCTAGTTAGTCTAGAAAAAACCACACACAAGTATATATGTAGTGGTTTATAGCATAGATAATAGTGTTAAAATAAAAGTTAAATTTTTTTTAATTTTAATTTTTCAGTTAATTCTACAGGGAACGTTGCAAAAAGTTTAATGTAAGTAATATGACGATCCAGAGAATAGAACGGAAGGAAAATATTAAAACTGGTGCTGGACGCCCCAGAAACATGGACAACCGCGCTTGTCCTCAGTAGCAAAATTAGTGAAAAGTGGCAATTGAATTACCCCAGCTGCGACAATAAAATCTACAAATATTGACGCCAACGAGTGGACTGCTCGTCGAAGTCTCAAACGATTTGGTCTTAAGGCTGCAGAGAAGAATAATAAACCATTTTTGTCAAAAAATAATATACAGCTTCGTAAAGAATTCACCCAGATCTACGGAAACTAGGCTGAGGCTGACTGGAAGAAGGTAGCGTATTAAATTCAACACGTTTTATATAATAAAAAATACAATTATGTCTTGTGATTAAGGTTGTGTGGTCTGGCAAGACTAAAATCAATCGATTTGAGTCCTATGGCCGACCTTGGTACTGGACCAAAGATCCAATTACTACTATCGAATGCAATAACATAAACAATGAAATATGTTTGTGGATTCATAATGGAATGTATTACGAAGACTGGAGTAGGTCCTCTGGTTAAAATTTAAGGTATTATTAGAAAAGAGCAATATTTTTCAATTGTGCAAAACCAATTACCTGCTGCTATAGAAAAAGCGGAACTTGGTACTGATAGAGTGATTTTTCAGAATCCCAGCGACCCCAAACATTCCGAAAAAATCTATGAAAAACAGGTTAAACAGTCAACAATTTACAGACACTTGACGTAACCTTGGAGTTACATAAAATCTCAGCTAGCCAAGTACCCAGATGCTCCAAAAGGCGCAATCTAGCTGTGGGATTGAGTAAAATAGGGCCTTTTCGGAAATGCAACTTTGCGCTGCAACTGCTGCGTAGCACGTTCGTAAATGCAACATCTGACAACTTTGCAGGTGTTTTGAGACCGTAATTGCAAACAAAATGCGCAAGAAACAAGCATCTGCAACAGTTGTTGCATTTCTGAATAGGCCCGTAATCTCGAGATACGATTCCAGTGGAAATGACAAATTTTGCAACAGCATGCCTCGCTCTTAACCCAGTTTGAACCACTGTTCGAGTTTTCGAACAGCACTTTTTTCTATTCCCAACCCATTTCTATGAAGATGTATACGCGACGCAGAACGCAATGATGCAGTGGAAATTTTGTTGCCTTTGAAAAGATATTATATATATTTATTTTTTTGCTTTAATCATATATTTCAAGTATACAAATTAATTTCCACACTGTGTCACCCCTGTTACAATTTAGCTCGCCACTGTACATGGTTAGTGCACCATATTACTGGAGCCGTTTTTCTTTTTCAGCGTGTGCAGTGTAATAATTGTGTTATGTTTCATAAAAATTAATTGAAAAATTATAATTTTTCTAGAAGCTGTTTGTTAAAAATTTTGTTAAAAATATACGTTTTCCCAATATTAGCATTTTGACCGCGTATTGCTTTGCAATCTCTTCAACATCTTAATATATTCAAATCAAGACAAGACTGCAGTGAATACGATTACAAAATTTGTAAACACAAACAATAATGTGAATTAATTCAAGCAAATGTAAACTAGTATATAAACTAATATTTTAATTCAGAATATACAAAATAAATTGAAAAATACAAATGTATAAAGAAAAAATTTCCTAACAGATATTAAAAATTTACAATTAAAACAGAATTTGTCACAAAGCTTATATTGGCAAGATATTTTTCTCTTCATAAAAAAAGGTACTTAAAATTTCCCAAAAATCACTTAGATAGCCTTAAATGCTATCGCTACTAAACTCTGTATATTTTTATTGCCGGTACCAATTCCTAATTGCCCACCCCAGTATTTGTATTTTGTGGTCACTCTCAATGACACACACTAACTGTCTGAGAAACCCCCACCTATACTTCATGGGATTCATCAAATAAATATAACAAAATATTGTTTTGTGCTCTTAAGGTGTCTCCTCCGACCAATAATTGGGTTGTCATATCCTTTTGCAACCGGTTGCTATGGTTACACAATGATCTGTGGCAGTGCATTCGCTTAGATCTATAATTTTCTAGTTAGCAAGTCTGTTCAATTCTGGGCAAAGATTTAAACGGAAGTTTATTCTACTCCGCTTGCCAAGATCGCTAACAAAGTATTTTTTATTCAACGGAAATATTAAGAAGGTGTGGATTTTAACAGTTCATTTAAAAATCTATACAAGGGAAGATTGATATCCATAACGAGTTTCAAATTTTTTTAAAGCAACTAAAGGGTTATTAAACTCTAATTTGAGAAAATTTTCAAAATCTTCTCTTTCAAATTAAATCACTTGAAAATGTTCACTGTAAAACAAAGCGAGGGAAACAAATAGGAGACATCCTAGATGCAGTAGATTTATATTCAATTCTCATGTCGATCATACATGTGACAGGATGAGAGAGATAAGGGTGCGAGGACACAGGTCGTTGTTTAATGCAAAGGGTAAGTGTGCACAAGGGTAAGTGTGCCGTAAGATCTTGATCATTTTTGGGAATCTCATTTAGCGTAGCAGGTAAAATGTTAACATTTCATTGATAAAAGGTGTTTACTTGCGATCAATCTATTGCTACAAGTAGACAACATGTGGGGCTTTCCTCCCTTAAACATGTCCATAAAATCATGAAAATTTTCATGGGAATGTGAAATTTATAGATTTATTACAGGTGTTTCAAAAGAATATGAAATTTGATATTTTCGTAGTTTTGATTTGATTTTGGGGGGAAATTTATAAATATTTTTATATCAATAAAAATTGCACATGATATTCTCATGATTCTGAGAGATATTCTATTACAAATATTCAATGATGTTATGCTGTTCATGTGGGTGCTAATGGACCTTTTCCTGTTCCGCTTTTGTCTATTGACGAAAACACTTTAATAATTCCAGCACATGTTTTTGTATGTGATTGAAAGTTTTTCTATTCGATCTGGTTTTATTCGTGAATTTTGTGGTTTTATAGTTCGTATTTTGATATAAATCGTTCCCATGACAAATTTACCTTTACATACATTATCTACAATGTTTGTTCTTCTTTATCCTTAAATAAAATGTGAAACCACATGGATTCGAAATTTTCGCTTGATATTTTTAAATAGCAAAAAGCCACACATTTTCATTATTTCTTTATATGATTAAAGTAAACTGTGACACAAATGAAAAGAATTTGTTTAGGGCCTCAACCAAAACAAAAAATTGTGAAAGTTCTTGGACGTGGTATCACAAAACCCTGCTCGGTTTTGCCCCAATACGCAACAATTTCTTTTACAGGCCGAAGAACATTTTGGAAGTGGATCAAGGCAAGATTTCAGATTTTAAGTCAATAAATCCGAAACAGCTTGAAATATTGTATTACAATCTTTGATTTTATTGTAGCTATTTTCCCATTTCACAATTCCCTCTAATATATTTCTAAGGAAAAGTACACTGTTAATCAATTATTTCACGAAACGTCATGAAAAATTGCACATCTTTTATATGTTTGACATTTCTTGCCTAATGGTAAAAAAATTGCGGAAGCTGCCTTCAAAAGAATTGTATCTTATAATTTTCTTGATAACTTTCATAAATACACTAATCAACAAAAATTATATTTAGAGGTCCATAATTGGTTTATAAATGCTGCGTTTAACCATATTCTTTAAATATACACCTATATGTATTCCATATTAAAGAAATTACAAATTGATATCTTCTAGAAAGTTGTAGTGCTTAATATACTTAACAATATTGCCATATACACTAATGAACAAAAATTAAATTTTAGGTTCCAAAATGATTATTACTACCAATTTTAAATTTTCGACATTTTGTCGAAAGCCTTAAGTTGTACAAATTTGGAGAACAGTATTACATTCCTGTGTTAACAGTATAGAAATTATAACCGACAATTTAAAAAAAAAATTGTAATTTATGAATTGGTACAATCATCTTGGATTCCAAAATGTAATTTCTTGTTCATTAGTGTAATTGACAATATTGTTGATTAGTGTAATTGACAATTTTGTTGATTAGTGTATTTACGAAAGTTATCAAGAAAATTATAAGCTACAATTCTTTTGAAGACAAGCTACGGCAATTTTTGTACCATAAGGCAGGAAATGTCAAACATATAAAATCTGTGCAATTTTTCATGACGTTTCGTGATATAATCGATTAACAGTGTACTTTTCCTTAGACATATATTAGAGGAAATTGTGAAATGGGAAAATAGCTACAGTAATGTCAAAGGTTGTAATTCAATATTTCCAGCTGTTTAGGATTTATTGAAGTTAAATCTGAAATAGGGCCCTGACCTACCTCCAGAATTTGCTTCGGCCTGTAAAAAAAATTATTACGTATAGGGGCAAAACCGGGCGGGGTTTTGCGATACTACGTCCAAGTACTTTCACAATTTGTTGGTTTGGTTGGGGCCCGAAATCCACTGTTGCACAGTGTTATGAGCGTTAAAGCGAATTTAGTTCTTTACAGCAATGATTTGGGTTAATTGCTGAATTAAATGTATTAGTTTGTTGCAATAACGTCATGTTGTTTGTAACGTCATGTATTTAATTGATAGTTTTTTGTCCATATGTTTGTACTTAGTTGCAAAAGAAATGCATTAAGTGGATTTTGTGTGGAGTAAAATCAGCGTTCCCCGAAATAACAACTTGAGTGTGGTTTCCTCGTTGCAGGTAGAAGAGATTCATCTGCAATGTAGAATATCCTTTTTTATGTGTCGGCTTTATCTCTTTCATAGTAAGGAATTGTTGTGTTATAAGAAAATTTTTAAACCAAAGGGATACTTACTTACGTTTTGCACGCAAAGAAAAAAGGGCGTTAGAGCTCGTTTGCAGCAAACATTTTTCTTTGGCCCAAAAATATTTCGTTTGCTACTTAGTCTTGTGGTTTACGGTGAAATTAGATACTTTTGGAGCAAATACTAGCGTCAGTTGTTGTATATGAACTTTGTCAATGAACTCGCTTATTATGAACGATGATCACTCATGAATTGTTTATCTCTTCTTTAAGATAAAGCAAGTTAAAGTAGAATAAAAGAGCACGATTTAATTTAAAAGCAAAACGCATATTTTTGACCGAGTGGTTATATTATCATGATATTGTAAAATATACATACTCCGAGTCTTTTGTTTGTTGACTATTTTACAACCTCATGAGGTCAGATGCCTTTCACATTAGGATGGGCCGATTTGTAAGGACAACAATTTGTCGATATTGTGCCATCGATTTTTCGATAGCTTTTGGCATGAGGAAAAAAAAGTTGCAATACGACATATCAAAAAAATCAATTTCGAGGCGCCCAAATTTCAATTTTTTGCCTTTTTCTCAACTTTTATTTTTAAGGTTTTGTGGCGTAGCGAAATAACTCCCCATGAAATAACTCCCAACGAAATAATTCCCACCAAAAATGTAATAACTTCCAATAACGAAAAAATGAAATAAGTCCCACAAAAAATGAATAAACTCCCTATAGCAAAGTGAAATAAGTCCCAAGACTTCTCCTACAGCACTTGTTATATGGGCCTTGTTCAAACGGTCATTTTTTTGGGAGTTATTTCATTGTCATAACATCCCACCAGGAAAAATGAAATAACTCCCAAAAAAAAGAAATAAGTCCTACTAAAGTGGGAGTTATTTCATATGAAATAACTCCCACTTTTGTATGCAAATTTTTTGGGACTAATTTCATTTTTCTGGTGGGAGTTATTTCATATGGGAGTTATTTCGCTACGCCGGTTTTGTTAGTAGGTAACACGGTGCCACAGTCGAAAATGTCAGGGAAGTGATAGTATTTTTTCTGTAGGTGCTGTCGAACGAAACAAGAATCTGCTTGTGAAATTTCCCAAACACCCCAACATCTTGAAAACCGGTTAAAAACCCGGTCTTGCATACCTATGCGCACTTATAAGCTTGTAAATTAGTTTATTACACAGAGCAACACGAAAAAATATAACCATATACGGACACCATTACGTGATAGAAGACCAAAAAAAAAGACCCGTGTCTCGCAGTTTTGCCCAAAGTACAGCACTTTTTTGTGTGGGCCCCGAAAAATTTGGGGCCTCGGTGTCATTTTTGCAAAAAATGGATCATTTTGTCAGGCTCATATCTTGCAAACAGTTCAGAAGTTTGATTTACTTTTTGAGGGAAAGTTGTAGCCCTTGTTATAAAGAACAAAATTTGTGAACATATAAAATGAAAAAAAGTTCATCTTCAAGGTCCAAATCGCAAAAAAAAATCTTTAAAATATTAGATTTTGTTTACCTTTTTCGCCTGTTCAGGGTCATATGTAGCAAACCGATCAAAATTCAAGGAAACAATCAACTACAAAAATGTACCTTAGATCTCAATAAACAACTTTCTAGAACATATGAAACTTTCTAGAATAATTATCAACTGATTTTCACTTTATCACCGGATTTAAAAAGAAGAACCTTAGGTCTGTCAAACGCAATATACGCTATTTAAGAAAATAGTTGAAGTTTGTATGTATTTGTCGGTGAAGTTTGTGTGTATTTGTCAGATATATTTTTAATTGTTTTCGCTATTTTGCACCTTCGGCGATGATTTCACACATTGTTTTATAACGAAACCAGAATACTCTTGAATTTATTCATACGGGACATTTCCTAATGAGTAAAAAGCAATTTTGTTTTTAAAAATCCGGAATTAATTGAAAGAGTTATTTAAGTTTATATTAAACCAAAATTTTTGCAAAAATGCCAGCACAACGTTTTCGTGTTTTTTTATGCACTTTCCCTTTACTAAAGCTCCATGATGCTGGTAAAATTGTATAAAAACAAATTTTAATATATTTCTCCAAATGGTTCTATCCTTCGACTTTTCCCGCCAGTTGGTAACATTAAGGATACGGAGGGATTCAACGGCCTAGTCTTTTCAGCGGAGTCTTGCTCGTCCTCTTTTCTGGTTCCATCGGTAACGTTATCAAAACCCTTTCGCGCTGGCTCATCGTCATCCATTCTCATAACATGGCCTAAACAACACAATTGGTCTAATTGGATTCGCCCAGCTATGTCCACGTGGGAATACAAAATCTATAGCTCCTGGTTAAACGACGTCGTTACTTGCCGTTTTCGGTGGTTTTCACCCGCCTGCGATACGACCCAAGTTTCGGAGCCATATGCTAGGATAGGTAAAATGATAGTCTAATATAGCTGGACATTTGTCTGTCGAGAGAGGGCTTTGTCTCGAAACTACTTACTGAGCCCATAATAGCAGTTATTTTCAAGCACTACTCTCCTATTTATTTCCATGTTGTCTTTATTCACGGCGGATCCAACATAGATAAATTCATCTACCACTTCAAAATTAAATCGGTTGACGACGTTTAAGTGCGGATCATGTCGAGAGGTTCTCTAGTCGTTGACACTATAAATTTTGTCTTGCCCTCGATAATAGCAAGACTCACCTTCGCTAATCCTTTTTCGATTCATGAAAATACTGCAGTAACCTCTCACAAATTTCGCCCAATGATGTTATCCATTAATTATCTCCATTAAGATGTTTAAGAGATTGCACGAAAGTTTGCCACTTTGTCTCAGTCTTCGCTGGGTACATAATGAATCGGTGAGGCCTTTCCCCACCCTCACTGCTGACAATCTACAACGTCTTCCACAATCATTACCTCCTGATATTCAGTGGAAGAATCTGAGTGCAGTAGTGATGAGAAGTTGTCTCTCCACAATTTAGGCACACACTATTTATTTGTCACTGGCTTCCCATTCTCATCCCAGGGCTGCCCATTGTTCGGCCTGCTATTCGATCTCTCACCCTCTGGAAAACTTCTCGGGATGCATTGTTAATCATGCACATTTCGGTTTTTTCACTCTCCGTCTGCTCCCCCTACCATTTTTTCCGTCTAAATAATTGGTTTTCGTCCCTTCTCAGCCTCTTGTAACGCGTTGTAACTGAATGATTCGCTGCCATACGTGCTGCGTCTTTTTCATCAGTTGTAATGCGACATTCTTTGTCGTACCATGGCTTATCCTTCTGCGAGTTTCGATAGCCAAGTTTAGTCCTTGCAGCGGTTTCCAAAGACTGGGAGATGCGCCTCCACTGCGCTTCTGGGTCCCCGAGAGAGGGAGTATTCTGATCTAGCTGGAGAGTGAGCTTTTGGTGGTAGGCCTTTGATGTCGCCGGTATTTGTAACTTGTCAGTATCTAGCTTTTCTAGTGTTCGGTTTCGTACGTGTTTCTCCTTGCTCAGTCTCATGCGAACTTTCGCAGCCACCAGGTAATGATTCGAGACTATATTGGCACCTCGAATCACATGTACATCGTTACACCAGAAGAGCGCGTGCCATCTATTACCAAGTGATCAATCTGGTTGTTCGTTCTCTGATCAGGAGATAACAAAGTCGCCTCAGGTATATCCTTATGTTGGAACCGTGTGCTATTAACTACCATGTTCTTCGCAGCCGCGAAGTCTTCCATTATCGGAGTCTTATGCCATTATTGGAAGTTGTAGCATGTGGACAGTGTTCACCGATAGTTGGTCGAAAGACACCTTTGTTTCCCAACTTGGTATTAAAATCGCCTCGAATAATCTTAATGTCGTGGCAAAGCAGCGTTCGTATACTTCCTCCAGATGCTCATAAAATGATTCTTTAATCCGTCGGTGCGTGCAAACAAATTATCGACATCTTGAAATATTTAGCTTTGATGCGAATTCTGGCAATGCGATCACTCACTGGGTTGAACCTGAAAACTAGGTCTCTTGCCAACTATAAATCCGTACCCAAATTCGTGCTTTCGCTCACGGCAGCTGTAGTAGATATCGAAGTTTTTCTTTCCCGCGCAACCATATCTTGTCCATCGCATTTCTTGGATAGCAGTGATGTCAGCTTTATATTTTTCGATGACATCCGCCAGTTGGAAAGTGGCACCCGTCCTGTATAGTATTATAACATTCCAGGTACATATCCTTAAATTGTAGTCCTTATAACGTTTGCGAGGATCGCCAACAGTTGGGGCCACCGTGGTTTCCATTTTACCTATTGCCAGAATATTTATGTTTCAGCCGCCGATCAGTCGCTGACCAAAATGCAGTGAGTCGAAACTGGATTCTGGTTTCTGCAGTTTTGATCAGCAGTTGGCCAGGGGTATTGGCTCATCCGCCTTCAAAGAACAGAAGTATATGTCAACTAAGTCGAAGAGCTTCAGTGACAGGGTCACTTAGTTAGACTGAGACGTATCAGTGATCGCATAACCAATCGTCTTGTTGACATGACATACTGCATGAAAGTAATGCGCTACTTGAACTGCCCAATGAAGGAATCATTTCTAGCCACTCCCAAGTGAATGGCTATCAGAAACTTTACACATACACAGCCAGTCGCATGCCCTCCGACTACGTATGGAACAATCCTGTACAGTAATTTCAGTCGAGTGAACCGACTTCAACATACCCTCACCCTTAGTTATCAATATGGTCCAAGTTCAATTGAAAAACGTGTATGTTTTCTGATGCCGGCAAACCTTCAGTTACCCGAATGGCGGCGTTAAATACGTCCATATTCAATAGGAGATTACGTTGCCCAAAATATTATCAAACTTCCAAGTTAATTAGGAGTTGTTGTTTTTTTTTTTGAGGATCTATCGCCCAACATTTCGGTAAGAACCAGGCGTGGTAAAGTAGTTAACTTTTATTACATAGTAGCTTTTCATAAAATATTGGCTGGTACCAAATTTAATTAAGATCGGTTTTAGTTTACTTGAGCTATCGCATAAATCAACCGCACTGGCGCAAATTTTTTGTATTCGAGGTACATACACAAACGGGTATGCCAACGTGTTCTCTTTTAAACTACAAAGTAGCTCTTGACAAAATATTGCCCAGTACCACATTATAGATAATTATAAAGATATTTTGTCGACCAACCGCAAATCTGGCCAACTTTTGTAAGGGAAGTTAAAAATGGGCGTGGCAACGTCACCTTTATCAGAACACAATTTAGTTAACATCGGTAATTGTTTACGGGAGACAGCTCAATAGTACAGCCACCCATTTTCTATATGGGAGGTACCAAAATGGGTGTGTCAAAATCACCGATTTTGCACAGCAGAGTGTCACTTCACTAAATATTGCCTAATACTAAAGTTCATAAATATTGGTTGATTTTTATGGGGGTTCAATCAGAAGGCCAACAAACAACTTTTGTATGGGGAGGTACCAAAATGGATTTGGCAAAAATGCCCTTGTCTCTCTGATTGGGAACTACAGTTTTACCCCGGTTACGAACGGAATTTTTAGAAGCTTTTTCATTGCTGAATACTCGATAGTGAATACTCGATGCTGAATACCGATGGCCAGTAATTGACTAGCTTTTGGTAAAATTAAGCTAAATACCTAATTTCAATAAGATCGAATAGGCAAACGGGACAGCCCCGGCTTAAACAATGGGAGTGGTAGCCTAGCCTAATTTCTCTCAGTTAAGTAGACATTTACAGACTAACCAAAAAGAGTTGTAGAAAAATATTTTACAGAAACATAATTTTGAAATATATGTGTCGATTTGTATGGGAAGTACCAGAATGGGCATGGTCACAATGCCTATTTTCAAACTCAAAAGCAAATAATACTTAGCAACCGACAAAATTTCATTGTGATCGGTAAATATGACAGTTATCGTGTTGACAAGGCTGCTAGCTAGCCGGCCGGACAAACATGGCATGAAACAGTGGTATTACAAAGTCTTAAACAAAATGACGTCCAATGATACAAAGGGTCTAATATGGCTCCTTCTATGCGTTACATTTCTTCATAATTGCTGAAAATAACGACCCCGGTAACATATTGCAGGAAATATTGTACATATTTGCAAGCATTGTCGTCTATAATTAAAGATTTTCTGCTTTGCTGTTTCTTTGTTGTCAGTCACGTTTATGATTCCAGTAGTTTTCAACAAACAAAGCCATATTTTGGTCCCAAAATCATATATTATAACCAAATAATCATTGTGTCTCCAACATATAATATTGATTAGCAAACATAATATTTTTGAACACAAGTGTACTATATTTGTGACAAGCTTCATACACGTTATACTTATTTACATCCAATTAACAAAAGAGGACAAATTTTTCAGATTGTATTAACTGATATAGTACCTCCGGTTCACTTATTTAAAGGCACTAAAAATTCCATATTCAGCAGCCTGTATCTTTGGCAATTTGTAACCGATTGCAAATTTTTAAAATGGAAATGGAAGCTAGACATCTTGAGATATAAAACGAATCATGACAATAGTGGCTCCTTAACTAAATAACATTTTATTGAGCAATTTATAAAAAAGTCACAAAATGTGCAATATTTTTTTATTTCGGTTCACTTGTATAAAAGCGATGATCTTTTGTAGGGAGCGTTTGTTTATTACAATTTATTACATCTTAATCATTTTACGAGTCAAAATGGCAAAACGAAAAATTGTAAATCTATCGCAAAATATTAAAATCGATGTTTACCATTCTGAAGGATATTTTAACCGCGCTATAGCTAAATAAATTGGACGGAGCCTAACATTGTCTTTATCTACGTATTAGAAAAGAAAAATCATCAGAATTGCTTCTAATTCTGCCGTGTCTTTGTCAAAAATAAGAGCTCAAGCTTGAGTGGAAGCGAGCACGTCATCAGTACGGAGAGTAATTAAGAGCTGTGAGTATCTTAAATACCTGAAATTACAAAAAAGCCGCCACTTAGTGCTCCTCGTACGGAAAGGCGGCTTCAATTCGCAAGAAACTACATGGTATGGGATGTGCAACCAAGAGGACATGTAAATGACTCGAAACCCGTTGTATTTAGGGATGAGAAGAAATTTAATTTGGATGGGCCTGATAGCTACAACTATTATTTCCATTATCTTCGCAAAGAAAAGCGTTTTTTGAACTGACATCACAGCCGAGAGGGCGGCGTTATAGTGTGGGGTGCAATTACGTACTGTGGCACCATCGATCTTGTATTTCAAAGTGCAAAAATGATGCAAGCTACAAAACGTTATTGTAATCGGCTTTTCCGAAGTTCACTGAACTATTTGGTCCCATATCTTGGATATTGCAACAGGATAATGTACATATACACAACGCCAGAGTAGTAAAGGAGTTAATTGCAAGCCAAAATGTTAATATTCTTGATTGGCCACCCTATTCGTCATATCTAAACATTATCGAAAATGTATGGTGTTAATTATCTCGTAAGATCTATGAAGGAGGTAGACAATTTGATGACAAGCAGTCACTAATTCAGGCCATTAAGGATGCTAGGAATCAAATTTCATTAGATTACATAAACGCTCTTTATCTCTCAATGAAAGCCCTTATATTTGAAGTTATTAAATATAAAGGGGATTGTACCCATTACTAATAGAAAAACTGTTTTTCATTAAAATTAGCTAAAGTACGTTTATTCAAGTGAACCAAAAAAAAATAGCACATATATTGACTTTTCTTTATAAATTGCTCAAAAAAGTTATTTGGTTACGAAACCACTATATATCTCAAGATGTCTAGCTTCCATTTCCATTTTAAAATTTAAAATTTGTTACAAATTGCAAAAGATACAGGCTTCTGAATATGGAATTTTTAGTGCCTTAAAATAAGTGGGTGATTGTTCGGAAATTGTCATTTTCTCGTCCTTTGAATTTTCCCACCCTAAAATGGTCGAATGGTGATTAAATTGCGACATGTTCTCGAAGCTACGATGGTACTCTATTATTTGCATGAAACACATTCCATTCTGAACCGTGTAAGCCGGTTTTAGGGAGAAAAAACTGTTCAAAATGTCGCAACCATGGCCTGTCCTCCGTATCGAATTCAGGACTTCAGCAGTAATATCCGTCAAGGACGTGGCTTGAAAGAAGTTACCTGCATATATGTTCTAAGGGACATTTAGATTTACAATTCTACGTAAAAAAATTGGAGGAATATGTACGCCATGGTTATTGAACGGTCCACGAAGTCTGTCCAACAGTTTTGTCAGAATTTTGTACAATTTGAATTCGACTGTGGTGGCGCCATCTCCGGGGATTCAATATGACCCACTTGCTGGCACTTTGGAGTGGAGGGGGTAGTGGCAGTATTTACACCGGCAGAAGTCAACACACGCACATGTATACGAAGGGGAATTCAATTCGAAAAATTGAAAAGCTAAGTCACAAAATAATACGTCACAACCGTTCTCTTATGATTCACATATGCCATACGATATTTAGGCTTGATTCCCGGTTATGAAAGTAATATTTCATTGCCTGAACTTCATTGTCTTTGGAACTTGTCGAATTCCAAACCGGTCTGGAGCACGGTTAGGTTAAACACTGAAAGTCACAACCGTGGCTGTCACAACCGTGTCATATAGTTTCGAATACTGACTCAAATTAATAAATAATGGTTTCTTGACACTGAATGATTAATGTGGAGTAGGCTGTTGCAAAGACCTGACAACACAGTAGGCTTTTGCGAAGACCTGGCAACACAGTAGGCGTTTGCGAAGACCTGGTAAAACGAGAGTGAAGTAGTTGACATATCTTGTGGCAATCGTCAGTCGTGTGTAGGTCGTGAAAGGTATTAGTCTATTCGCGAAGTTAACTAAATAAATTAGTTCAAACATTAAAATAGTGCGTTTTATTCAATTGATATATGCATATATATAAAATTGTTTTATCATATCAACACTTTGATTTGTCAAGTTTCGTTCAGGCAGTCACTACCGTGGCATCGGAATACCATCAATGCTCCATAACTTCGATTGCTTTGGTGTTGTAGTATAGTGATCTTCAGATCATACTTTTGGACCATGATAACATTCAGAAACGTAAAAAAAATGGTACTGCAGACATATCGAGGTTTGGAAAAATTCCTATCTGAAAAATAACAATTTCCGAACAATCACCCAAGTGCACCGGAGTGTATATCATTATTTACGGGTTTGAACATTTTTTGAATTTGCAATAACAGTTTGACAAAGAAGAAGCTCTTCCTCACCGATGAGTGCTTTGATCTCGACTTTGGGCTCAGAAATTGATTGAGGTTTATTCGCGTACACCCGAGATTTCAGATTTATTGGTGGCCAGTTGTCATTGGAATTTCGGGAGATCATTCGGTCTGGAAATCATTGCTCCAATCAATCGATTGTTTCATTGCGCGGTGGGGCAGTTGGCGGATGGTACAGATCCATACAGTTCAGTGGCGGTCACAAGAACTCCAGCGTCATATTCCTGTAATGAATGTCATTCACATTCAATGCATACCGTCCTCATTTTTATAGAAGTAAGGCTCAGCCACGCCGTCAGACAAAAATCCGCTGCAAATAGTTGCTCGTTGTGGATACACTTTTTTCTCATGGACCGTTACTTATTTAGGTGACTTCAAACAATCCAGAGGATTCAAGGGCCTAACAACATGGGAATAAAATGTTTCTCCAACCAGCCTCTATCTTCAGCTTTTCACCTCCAGTTGGTAACACCAAGCTCTCGCAGGCAATATTCCACTTTGTCGTCCTACTTTTTCGAAGTCTTTTGAGCACATCTTCGAATATCTTTCACACTGGTTTGTTCTGATCCATTACTGACATGGCTTATCCAGCCCAGCGCAATTTTGACACGAAAAACTACGTCGATATCGGGATACAGATTATGCAGCTCATTGTTTATCTGTAGTCGATACTCGCCGTTTTCTATTATAGGACCATATATATTTAGTAGCATTTTTTCTCTCGAAGACTCCCAGGGATGTTTCTTCAGCATGCGATTATACCCAGGATTCTGTGTCATAAAGCAAGACAGGTTGTTTGAGAGTCTGGTAGAGTCGGTTTCCCAAAAAGGGTCTTATCACAGAAGTGCTGACTTAGCCAATTGCAAGGACAATTCTCCGTTTGCTTTATAGGCTGAAGTTATTGCTTCTGTTCACGACAATTCCGAGGTAAATTAATTCGTCCACTACCTCGAAATTGTAACGGTTTTCAACGATCATCATTTCATCCTAACGTGTGAATGCTCTGTTTGTCGAAACTATTAATTTTGCTTTGTCCCTTCGTTTACTGCCAAATCCACTTTTGCTGATTCCTTCTCAACTCCCGAAAATACTGTAGTACCGTCTCTAAGATTTCACCCTATGATGTCTAAATCATCGGCATACGTGAGCAGCATGTGACTTTTACTGCTGACAGTTATATTCATTTTGGCTGCAGCTTTTCTCACAATGAACTCAAATTATATGTCGAAGAGACATTTAAATCACAAAAATCTCGGAACAAAAAACTTAAATCTGATATTTTTTTGGAAGATTATCCCTGAAAAAATGATTTGTCAGGACATTGTTTATACACCATTGGACACGCTTTAAAATGGTTTTTCATATAATACTAATATTGTATATGAGTACATTGTCCATAGTTAAACTTCAAAATCTTTTGAAAAACTAAAAAAATATCTTTTTTAAGAAGGGTCGAGCTCACCGGATCCGAATGTTAGAACGAAAATATCAACATTATTGTTCAGCTATGCGACAACCAAAAGAAAAGTGTCTGGTTTTGACATTTCCGTTCGCTTAGATGACAACGTAAAAAGTTAGTGGACCTCGAATTTGTAAACACGCGACAACAATTAAAACCAGGCGTCAAACGAAAATGAGTGACTGGTTTTCGTTCGCTTTGGTTTTCTTTCGAGATCGTGAGTTTGAAAGTCAGACAGGGAGAAAATCGATTTAACCTTGATTTTGAGGACATATTTTTGACGTAACAAAATTTAGGATTTATCATCTACAAGGAGATAAAATATTACCCATTTTAAGGGTCTATCACTGCCAGTAGTAAACGACAAATTTCTACTCAATACATACGTAAAGCCATAGGGCAAAAATTTATTTCTGAAATATATTCCTCTTCAATATTCGAAATCTGTGTATGGAAATCTCAGGCAACTTGGAGTTGCTTACTATGTAGAAAGTTGTTGTGTTTTACTAGTAACAAAATTTGTCTTTAAAAAAAACAAAGACAAATTTGTTTACATCCCAACTTTTGCGTTGCAACTTTTGCCATAAATTCAGAATAAATATACAGATCTTTCCAGAAAATTTATGTAGAATCTTTAGCCTAAAATATTCATCATTTATTTACAATTAAATAAGCATTTGTTTATGTATCTCTTTTTAATATACCAATTTATATGTTAACAGATACCTACAATTTAATGGTTGGCATGAAAAGGAAGACGCAATTCCTTGTTGTGTTACAACTTTTACTTCATGTCCAGGTAGATGTTGGCTGGGTCAAAATACGAAAACACACATATGATGCCACATTTGATTTAATGTTATTCCTTAAAGTTCTTCTTCGCGTTTTCTTTGTTGGTTGCTGCATTAATAACAATACAACTATAATCATAATCATTGTAAGCAACAGCCTCAGCTGATTCATAGGCATCATCTTTAGAAGCATCATGATCATCATAAGCGTTTTTTGATGCTTAAACAAATGACAGTTATTCAGATTTTTATTTTGCAACAAAACGCATAATGCTGCATTCACCACAACGTGCAGCTCTTACCTGTGTGCAGGGACTGTGATCATCATCCCCCTCTTTACTGGTGGTTCTCAGCATGACACTACACGAAGATTGGCATGATGCGGACTCTGTCTGACTCCGTCGTCTGATATTGACCAAACTGATATTGACTGTCTTTCTATTTTCCTTACGATTTACGCAACAAGTTACGTTTTGCATGTAATGTTATTTCAGTTTTTCTCTGTTCATTCTTTGCAGCAGTTCGTAGTTGTCGAATGCTGAGAATATTACTACGATACAAACTATTCCAGCGAATAGTACAGGTGTGTGTTACATGACACATTTGTGTATTGCATGCTAATTGAAAAATATCATTTAGGCAGCGCAGATGAGCGCAACAAATAGAAATGGTCAGTCCACACTTTTACATTATGGTAACAATGTGAGAGAACCAAAATCGGAGTCAATGACACTGAGAGAAAATTGTGAATTTTAAACTACTAAAATATTTTAATAAGTTTCTGAAAACTTATTAAATCTTCATTTATTTATTTCACGCTGAAAATCTGACTTTTTGATGTTGTTTGGATGCAAATATAACGCGTTTGTAGCTTGCAGCATATGAACTACACTTGTGTCCTAACACAGTGTGATTGTTATTCAATATTACATGTTGGAGACACAATGCTTAATATGTTATGATATGCCAGTATGTATGTATGTTTTTGTGACCCAAAAATGACTTTGTTTGTTGGAAATTGCTGAAAATGAAAAAAGGTCACACACAACAAAGAAACAAAAAAGCAGCAGATGTCCAATTCATGAAAACAATGCTGGCACGTAAGTACATGGATGTTCCAAACCTATACATGGTGCCTGCTTAATGTTACAGGGACCATATCCATGGGACCATGTTACAGGGACTTGGACAAAAAATATAATGGCACTAAATTTAAATAGTGCAATCTTAGTGAGACACACTTTATAAGAAACGATATCGAATTGCTTGTCGTTTTGTCGGTAGTGAAGTTTAATGAACATATGTAATTGACCTCGTAGTATCGATATAACGAAATCCTTTGGACGGCTATCGTCATTCGAGGCGGATCAATAAGTCCGTGACTTTTCGAACTTCCCTCGTAGTTATATCAAATGCAACACTGCTCCCATCAAGTACCACCTGCTAATAGACTACTGTAAAATTTTTCCGTCATTTACTTTGCTTTTAATAGCTGTTCAAAACATACAACCTCGTGCATTTTTTTAAAAATGGAAAAAAGTGAATTTCGAGTTCTCATTAAACATTATTTTTTGCCAAAAAAAACCGTCAATCAAACCAAGGAAAAGCTTGATAAATACTATGGGGACTCTGCACCATCGATTTCAATGGTAAAACAGTGGTTTACTAACTTTCGTTGTGGTCGGAAAAGTACAAATGACGCTGGACGTTCTGGACATCCTATTGAGGTCAATACACCCGAAAATGTCGAAAAATCCACAAAATGGTGTTGGCCAATCGAAGAGTAAAAGTTCGTGAAATTGTTGATGCCATAGGCATTTCATATGGCAGTGTGTTTTCGATTTTAAATGATCAGTTCGGTTTAAGAAAACTGTCTGAAAGATGGGTGCCGCGTTTGCTCTCAATTGAGCATAAACGCACGGGTGCACACGTGTGTGGTCTCAATGGCAAAATTCCATGAAATGCGCTACTAATTCGTACCTCATCCGCCATATTCTCCGGATGTATTGCCCAGTGACCTTTTTTCTATTTCCAAACCTAAAGGAATGGCTCGGTGGTACGAGATTTAGCTCCAACGATGAAATTCTTGATCAAACAAATGCCTATTTCATGGACCTCGAAATATTCTATTTTTTAGAAAGGATACAAAAATTGGTGTAACATAGGACTAAGTGTATTGAGCTAAAAGGAGATTGTGTTGAAAAATAATTTTTTTTTGCAAAAAAAAACTGTGTTTCATTCAAAAAGTCACGGATTTATTGATCCGCCCTTACGGACATAATTAGGCGCCAGACATTTTATTATCTTTAAAATCGAAAAAATATAAATTGAAAAATATTTTCTAAAATTCACCCACTTATCCGATTTTTAGTCTGGTATCTGCAAATAATCCTTGACTCATTACCTTGTTGGTTTTCGTAATTTTTAGCATCAATTAGTGTCTTGAGACACCGTTTTGAATACTACATCACTCCGGAAGGTCCAAAGTACCGTGTCTATATCCAGCCTGTTAATCGGAGATACCTCACTAGATCCCCTAGATCTATCTCGTGTATCTCAGTGAGGTTATGCAGGAATGGACGGCCCATAGTCTTCAGGCGTCTTTTCATCAGAGCCGGACAACTGCAGAGGAGATGCTGCACCGTCTCCTCCTCTTCTGCGTCATCGCAAGCACGGCAGTGGTCATTATATCTGTGCCGAAAAGGAAAAACGACTTATGTGCATTTCCGACATTTTTAGGTGCGCATCTTTAGGAGATACTTTCCATGGGAAGTTCTGACATTTAATTAGACATGTAAACAATATATGGTGTATGACTTCCTGATACATAAGTCAAATTAAAAAAAAACTGGATCTCGAGGTAATTGAGACTCCAGTGGTTATCGTAGTGCACTTAGTCAATATTTTCCTAAGTGCACTTAAGACGTTTTTCCTTTTTGACACAGATATAGCAGCTTCAACCGTCTTGCGTGATTACCGATTGGCCAGTGCCCGGTCAGCACGCCAGTTGGCCTACATATGTCTCCCCGATTATGGCTGATCAGGGAGTTAGTCCGGTGAATGTTATATTCTGGCCATATGTTTCTGGTTATGCGGCACGTTTCCCTCCTATCCCATGTGGTATTCGCTCGTTCAAGGTAATGCAGGAAAATACCTCTTTTGGCCAACCCTATAGGCGTTGCGACTGTCACCATATGGAGTTCGGTGGAAGAGGATCCTGTCCTAGCTAGTTCGTCTACCTTTTCATTCGCTAGGATACCCGTATGGCCCTTATGTTGTAAGATTTGAGTGATAGGAGAGCCGCTTGGCTAACTACAAATATTCCAATGCGCTCCGTTTTTCACTGTAGTACAAGTGCGCCGCAGGCTTCTTTTATGACCAGTATATCCGCTTGAAAAACGCTGCACTTGTCTGGGAGTTTGAATGGTAAATTTAGGCCTGCCTTTTCGGAGAAAACAGCCGAGCCGTTTCCACATTCCATTTTGGATCCGTCCGTAAATACGTTGGTGTCAAAACTCGTAAGTGGTCCCCCTTTATGCCACTCTATTCACTTGGAAAACCTGACATCGAATAGGTTATCGAACGTCAATGAGGGGGTGCAGTAATCGGTTGTTTTATTGAGTTCTCTTGGGATTGTTTGTAGTATAATCGCATGTCCATATGGGTTGCTCTTCCAGAGTCCAAGAGCGTTTAGTCGGGTGCACTCCAGGCCGCACTAGCTATGATGTGAAGGTCGATTGGTATAATATGAAACATTGCATTAAGGGCTTCAGCTGGACACGTCCTCATTGCCGCTGTTATGCCGATGCAAGCCCATTATATATTTGCAGTACTAATATTTTCTTTCAGTGTACAATCTACGCAATATGCAACGCACGTTCCGTCGCTACACCACTTTTTTTACAGGCGCCTCTTAACGTCAATTCTTATTTGAAATCTCTTACGCTTTGCTATTTGGTGGCAACAACCAAACAGCACAACACCTGAATGAATGACGTCTGGTGTTGCTGGTTCAGTTTTAGATGTTCATGTCTTCTCTGCGCCGTCATGACGGAGTACAAATCCAACTGTAGTGCAGAATATGAACCGATGCGAACCTGTACGCAAATCGGTTTGAACATTCAAATCAATAACACGCCGATGCAACTGCAAACGAAAAGAAATGCCAAAGTTAGGAAAATGAAAATGCATGGCGGCAAAAAAAATAGTAAGAAATCCTTATTAAATAACGGTCAATACTACATGGAACCCATGGAACTAGCAGCTAATACCACAATAAACCCACAAATGCAAGTTTACAACAACACGACCGCAGCAACAACGCACGAGTTAGTATCGCAGCAGCAACACGTTTACTTATGCTGTTGAGAGGGAAAAGTGCGTGTTTTAATCAGAATCAAAGAACGACTTTATAACAGATCTTCTGGAATCGCATCACTTTGAATCTGTACTATCTATTATGGTTCTTTTCCACTGAGTCAGAATCGTGATATTATAAAAAATTACTATAAAATACAGCTAAAGTTCATGTTTTTTATGTTTGTTACTACTGCTATTGCTTAACATTTTCATGTGATTAGTTTTTCTTTTCATCTTCTTTACAGCCGATAGTTTCTATAGATAATTCAACGATTTTTACATTAGAATTATGTGGCTGAAATATGATTTACATGAGCAGACAGATATTTGCACATGCGCAAACGCATGTACGTTAAGGTTTACAAGAAGATTATGAGATCGAACACGTCCCGTCTGGGAATATTTCAGTAGTTTTTCTTTAAAAGTTTTTCTCAATTTTTGCTCAGCGTAAACTAATCGTCACTTTAGCAATTATCACTTGTTACTTCCTATTTCTTGAGATATGCGGAAGAGTTTTGAAAATATTAGTTTTTCTAGTAGATTTTCTTTAAATTAATATTAGAACTGTATATTGATAGTTAGATCTGGACATCTTTCGTTATTGTTATTTTGAATAGTTGGATAACAGTTAAAGTTGCAAGAATATGTATATAAGGAAGACAATGGCTCCAAGTCCGTTAAAAAGATTTTTAAAAAATTTAAAACTATTTTTGTATAAAGCCTTAAAAATGTACCACTGATTTGGCTTTTTGATATTTTTTCGGCCATATATCCGAAAAATGGAATAGAGATTTTGAATTCCCTTTCAACAAAGAAACAAAATTCTTAACCACTTGTAAATAAATTCTCAAAAAGCAGACAAAATTTGATTAGATTTGTACTAAGGAGGAAGTGCATTGCAATTTCTTAACATAGGTGCACGGTTTGATACAAAAAGTTTTCACATAGGGACGACTAGATTTTGGCAGTTATATATTTTTAGTTTGCAAACAATAAAGATCAATCACCATACTAAATTACAGCGTCGAGCAACACGTGCAAACTCTTTGTCCAATTTGAGTGATATGATTTCTTTAAATAAAAACACACTAATTGTTAGTTAAATCCAAATGTTTTTTATTACAGAGTTTTTTTTAATGTGGAGTACAATCGATACAATTAAGTTCTGAATAAAACGTCTACCAAATGGCCTCCACGTCGTGTTTTGCAGGAACGAATTCGATTAACCCAATTTTCCACTAAATCAAGTCGTATGCCATAAACAAAATGTTCAATATTGACTTGTAAAGCTTGAAGAGAGTCGGGTTTTTTGCTTAAGACTAATGACTTCAAGTAACCCCACATGAAATAGTCTAATGGTGTTAAATCACAACTTTTTTAAGGCCATTCAATGTCACGATTTCTTGAAATAATCGAATCTCCAAACTTTTCTCGCAATAATTCGGTTGTTGCACGTGGTGTGTGGCACGTAGCACCGTCTTGTTGGAACGAAACGTTACAAAGATCAACATCTTCCCATTTCGGCCACAAAAAGTAGGTTATCATCGATCTATACCGCTCTCCATTGACAGGAACGGTGTTACCAGCTTAATTTCGAAAGATGTACCGACCGATGATTCCACCAGACCAAAAACCACACCAAACTGTCAATTTAGGTGAATCTAATATTGGATTTTCCAATAAGGACTTGACAACTTTTTTTAAATAAAACGCAAACCATTTGAGATATTTCCAAATCTTTATGATCGACTTGAAATACAATCAAGACATTTATGAATGGAACTCAACTTCGTTCATATGGCCCCCGCGGACACGTCGGCAGCGGTCGATTCGTTGGACCCGATTTTCGATGACTCGGTCACACATTTCGGCCGTAACGGCCGCTATTTCGAGTTCAATGTTGGCTCTGAGTTCTTCCAACGTCGTCGGCTTTGACATAGTCCCAGAAAAAGTCTAGAGGCGTTAAATCGCACGAACGAGGCGGCCAATTGACGGGTCCATTTCTTGAGATAACTCGTTCACCAAACCTACTCTTCAATAAATCGATTGTAACGTGTGCTGTGCGGCTTGTGACACCGTCCTGTTGAAAACACATGTCGTCCAAGTCCATGTTTTCCAATTCGGACCAAAAATAATCGGTAATCATGGCGCGATCGCCATTCACAGTAACGTGGCGATCGTTATTGTCGACGAAAAAAGATGGCCCAATGACGCCGCCGTCATGCAAACCGCACCAAATAGTTATTTTTTGTGGATGAAGTGGTGATTTATGAAGCACATGGGTAAAAACATATGAAATCAACCGAAAATATTAACATTTCTGACTTCATCACCTCCAAATTTGATAAGATTTTGTACACATGATCTATGGATCGGCACAATAATATTTGCCAACTTTCAGACATATAGCCTTCCAACTTTCAGAATTATGGCCATTCCAAGTTGGCAAAAATCAATAAAAATGCACTCAGATGCCTTAACACAATTTTTAATATCTCGAAAAGTATTCATTGCACGTTAATAATCAAGGGCTCATTTTACAGACAAAAACATGCGCCATTCAAAAAAAATTTTTTTTTAAATTTTCGATCAAGGATAATGTAAATAAAAAAAGGACTAAAATTTCCAAAGGATATATCTCAAAAATCAATATTTTTAAAAATTTAGAAAAAATATATGTTAATTCTTATTATGTTTTGTACAAGTCTGCCAAATTTCAATGTGGAGTCTTTATCACAACATAAGTTATTAAGAAAAAAGCAGGCGAGGGTTTATGTATTTCATGAAATGTACCAAAATACAAAAAGGTGACAAATTACAAAAAGAAGGACAAATCAAATGTAACGGAACTTTTTCGACTTTTCTTTGCTTAAACTCTTTTTCTCCATTGCTAAACCTTTAATAAAAAGTACAACATAATGTATTATCATTATTAAACACTTTATTACAGCATATTTATTTATTTCTGAAGGATTTCAATTAAAAAATCTGCATCTGCCGAGTAACGCTTGACTTTAATTTTTTTTTATCTACAGGTTCAATAGAATGCAGCTTTTGAGTTCCAGGAATAGTACGCAAATCTTTAAAACGCATTTGAAGGAACCGTGCTTCTTCTTCGTGGTCTTTTAGAGTTAAAAACTCGAAATTACAGTTCAAAAGATTTTGCAGGCACCATTCATATAATTGTTTTGGAGTAGTTATTTGACCTTGTAATGGACGCTGTAAACTAGCTCGACGTGCCTCTCTCTTTACGGTACCTCCAAGCCCGTCACTTGTGCCTTTTCCATGGCTTGTTGCAAAAAAATGCCACTCAGCATTACATCCAAAATCTTCCATATGATAACATAAATTGATAAAGTTCTTTTTATTTTTAAACTGGGCAGCACTACCGTCTGAAAAATACGTGATTTTCTTCGGGGTTGTTTTAAACTTTTTTCTCAAAAATACATTCAGGTGGCGATGGAACAGGTGAACAGCTACAGAATCGTGTACAAGATAATCAGATATTATTATGAAGTTTGTATGTTGTGTTTTTCCATCTGATTTAAAATAAATAGCAATTGGGTATAAAGTGGCCTGAGAGTTGTTCCAGTGAAATCCCTGGACTGCATCCTGAATAGTAAAAGAAGCATTTTCTGAAAAATCGCAAACTCATTTCATTTTCTTCCAAATTTGATTTTCTTTCGCTCAGATATGCTGCCTGCTGTTTTGCAATAAGTGAATGAGGTAATATAATTTCAAGCTTTTCACATAAGGAATCCACAAAAACGTCGGCTTGGCCAATCATGGTCTCCAAATTATCCCTATCTACACTTACCCATTGTTTATATGTTATTTCATCAATATCATTTTGCTCTAGTAATTGATTTAGTTTTGCTTTTAAATTTTCAATTCCTGGACACTTGTTACATTTACGTAGGTGACACTTTGAAGAAGATGGAATGCATGTCATTTGTTTCAAACAATCTTTGCAACATTCAAGCTGATAATTCGGAACACCAGCAGTTAATTTTTTAAATTTATAGCATCAATCATTAGCTTCACATTTTGATGCTTTGTACAAACACACACGTTATGAGATCCACTCGCATTTGCTAGAATTATATTCCTCGGGCGAAGTTGGCAAAACTTGGAAATACCCATTTTTATTCCATCATGTCGTTCCTTGAATAAGGCAAGGCGTACATTTCTCTTAAGTATCCAAGCAAAAGTCTTTTATTTTTCCTGACTTTTGTACCATTTTCAACAACAGACACGAAATCTTTCTGTCCGGGCAAACACCTGCTGACGTCATCGGATTCATAAAAGAATTTTACTAAACTGCTTGTCACTGGTGAAATTGGACTTCCCAGTTTTGGGTTAGGCGTACTCATCACACCCTTTGTTTCAAATAATGCTTAACTTTTCGCGCGATATAGTTTGTAACCAGAAATTCTTCCTTAATTTTATGTATTGTCCAGCTTTTTGGTAAAATTGTTAGCAGTTGGATTTTCTCACTATTTTTTGTTAATGTTTTAAACTTTTCTTTTAATTGTTCTATTATTTCGGATTGTGGGCACATATGCGAAGTTGATTGTGCTGAACCGTGGAAAATTTTGTCTTGAATCGAATCACTTATTTTCCTGAATTTTGCATCTCTGTACCGTTTTTGATGTAACTTCTTCTTTTTTATCGGAGATTGTTCCAGATACGGTAAAGATTGGTTTAATTTTGAAATAGCAACTTCTTCCGTGCCTGACGCAATGTCATCTTCTTCCGTGCCTGATGCAATGTAATCGAAAGTATCTACATTTTCGTTTATGTCTGGACCTTCTTCCAAATTAGATTTATTAGATTTTTTCAGATGCGAAAATTTTATTCTACATGTCCCACAAATTTTATTTGAGATCGTAATGTTTTTATCCTTAGTAAACTGTAGCATCCATTCTTGGACTTGTCTTAAACTTTTATTGCACCCAGTGTGACCGGATTTTTTAAAAGGATTACAGCAAAATGTTGAGTTGAATGACATATTTTTTATTTAAATACCACAACCGAATGAACTGTGCACGACTTTTTTGTAATGACAATAATTATAATTTATTTAAATATTTAGTCTCTTTTTTTTGCTTTTTCAAACGATCCAGTCACTTTAACACTTTGACGTTTAGCACTTATGAAATCTGGTATTCAACTGAAGTTTGACTTAGAGTCTCTGAACTATTTATACTGTTTTTTTTGGTACAAAATATAGATTTCAGGTAAAAAAATAAACGCCTTGCTTTTCTTGAATTGGAAAATTTGCGTGAACTACGGGTCATAAAATGTTTTTTAAATAGGGACTGAATTTGCTACTGCCAATAAGCCGACCACATATCATAAAATATTTGTAAATTTTTTGTGTGAACAGGCAATAAATATTTCGCCTAGGTTGTAAAGTCGAAAAAGTTCCGTTACATTTGATTTGTCCTTTTTGTAATTTGTCACCTTTTTGTATTTTGGTATATTTCATGAAATACATAAACCTTCGCCTGGTTTTTTCTTAATAACTCATGTTGTAATAAAGACTCCACATTGAAATTTGGCAGACTTGTACAAAACATAATAATAATTAACATATATTTTTTTGAAATTTTTAAAAATATTGATTTCGAGATATATCCTTTGGAAGTTTTAGTCCTTTTTTTATTTACATTATCCTTGATCGAAAATTTAAAAAAAAAATTTTTTTGAATGGCGCATGTTTTTGTCTGTAAAATGAGCCCTTGATTATTACCGTACAATGAAAAATTCGCAATAAAGTGGTCTTGGCGATGCCCAGTTCTTGAGACGTTAAACATAAAACCCACTATTTGATGACGACCCCAGCAACGTTATAAGGACCTCGATTTACCGATATTCGCTTGGAATGTTAACACATTATACAGATCCGGTGCCACTACTCTCAATCACTGAGCTATGCGCTTTCCAATTTTCACCCAATGGTTGAGACCTACAGTTTTATATTGGTTGCGAAGGGTTTTTTAAGAAGCGTATTACTCGATGGTGTCGCCAGCACTAAGCGAGGTGGCCTTCGTCGAAAGAAGGGTAAGGTGGTCAGAACAGCAACCGAACCCACGTTCTCTCGCACAACAGCCACGCACACTAACCGTAGCACCAACGACGGCAGAAACTTCGAGAATTATAAGGCTGTCATTACTGTTATCCAGGAGATGCGATGGACAGGTCATGGATGTACAAGGATGAAGAACTGTGACATATAATACAGCTGCCATAAGAAAATGCATGAAGTTGGTAGCGGATTTGTAGTTGCCAAAAGACTGCGACATCTAGTCGTAAGGTTCAACCCTGTTAGGGAATGTATAGCCACCATACGCATAAAGGTGAGATATTTTAACTAATTTGTGTACATGCCCCGACGGGGACAAAGGATGATAAAACCAAGGACATGTTCTGCGAGCGCTTAGAGGAAAAAGACGACAGCTGCTCTGAGCATGACATTAAGATTTTTCTAGGTGATTTTAGTGCTAACGTTGGCTACGAAAATGTCTTTAAACCAACCATCGGCAAATTCAGTCTATACGCCATCGCAGCCAATAACGGAATGAGACTGTTAGATTTTGCTGCGGCGAAAAATTTGGTTTCGAGAATTGAGAAGGAGTCAGCAAAAGTGGGTCTGACAGTAAATGAGGACAAAATAAAGTTATTGGTTTCAACGTGCGGGGCCTCCATGCGACTAGGCGAAAGCATCCACGCTGATAACCGTCATAATTTCGAGGTGGTGGACGAACTTATGTGCTAAATCTTTAAATTGGGTTAATAATAGAGCCAATTATATCGGCGGCGTTGTGAGCTTCAAGCTATTTTTCGTGGCGCCGACCAAAAACTTCAGTTCGTCTTCCGACTGTCAAACAGTTGATTTTTTTCAATTTAAATTCGGTTGTTGCAACCGACTTAAATCCAAATTCGATTTTGATACCAAATTCTATATTAGCAACCGAATTGATGCCAAAATTAATTGCAGAACCTGCACATTCGGTTATTGCATCCGAATTAATTCCAAATTCGGTGGTAGCAACCGAAATTATTGAAACTGTATCGTAGTTGATATTACGGATGTAATTGACGATTCGGTTGTGACATGAACCATGCCATGAAACATGTGACATGATTATGAAACGTTATAGCTTCAACCGAATTGAGGTTATCACGACTGAGTTTAGTCTCCTCATCTGAAATTCGGTTAAAGCACCCACTATTCGTAAGTGATTCGATTGTGACAACCGAATCTTCAATTGCGTTCGTTCTGTCAACTACATTTTCAATAATTTCCGTTACTGCCACCGAATTTGGAAATACGAATAAAAAGAAAATTTGGTTTTGTATCGATTTTGGAAAGGAATTTAAGCGTTATTAGTATGAGTGGTTAAATAAGCCAGAAATGTGGTAGAAATAGGGAGTTAAGAGTAAGTAGAGCTGAAGTATAAGAATTAGAAGAAGGGTGTCATGGAGGAGTTTGTTGGGTCTACAGGGAGCGCATTCCCAGCAAACCATCGGCTGGCGGGCATGTGTTAAGTGTAAGTGTTGGTGAAAGTTAGTTTACAGTTTTGTGTTAGTTTCTTTTGTGTTTTTTTCAGGTGCCCTATACTTTAAAGTTTCTTCCAGTGTAAGGCTGATATGTATATTTTTCTGAGATCTGTCGTCTACCATATTGGTTGGCAAGAATCACTACCCATTCTGCGAGCTTTAGTCGCGCTCAAAAGCTTTCATTCCAGCGATGCCAAAAATCTGGCAATTATTTAGCATTATGGGAAACTTTTTCGGAACACCCGACAGTACAGAATGTTAATTCGGATGCAATAATGGACAACAGGCGAATTTACGGTTGTTACAACCTCTTTTCAAACAATTAGTTCTCTTAGTGTATTTATTCTACATAAACGAAGGGTTTATATCAAGATGTATATATACCGGGTGATAGCACTAGAGCAGCTGACTTAATTTTTATCGTATTGTTCACTTACTTGAGTATCAAAATCATTTGATTTATGTTTTTGTACTTTTGTTGTGTTGTGTTTCACAGCAATGGCAAACAGCGGGTAATATGTAACAAGATATGCACTGTGTTCTCAGGACTTGAAGATCGTTCCTAAGTAGTTTGTCCCAGTTAACATGACATTTTATGATAATAGCTTTTTGTTACATACGTATGGCATAATGAGTATTCCGCGATTTCTAATTTTGTCATAATCCTTGCACACAACAAAACAGCCATCGTTGCGTTCTCTCATCGCGATTCCGATAAAATCAATCAATGCATTATCATTGCACCTCTACGCATACCACTATTGCATTGTGGAATTATTTTCCCATCATATTCAGAAAGTTAATTGCAATTTATTTGCATAATGCAACAGCTACCAAAAAAAACAACACTTAGAAAAATCAACAAACACACACTCAGCCAACTTATCTCAGACTTTATGACAGAGTAAAGATAAAAAAAATCTCATTAACACAAAATCCCCCCTAAAAGAATCAGCCGTGCAACATCAGATGGTTATTGTTAAGCATTGCTGCGGCGTGGTGCATCAAACCCCAACGGCGGCAGCATGTTTATCTTATGTTCAATGTTTTAACATATTTTGAAGGTTTAAGTGTCAGGCGACCATTAGTCGTGGCTACACCCTCAACCCAAAGCAAATACGACCGAAACACACAGATTGGCTAAGACAGCGCATCGGCCACGCTAACAGCTGAGAATTCTGACTTTTAGGTACATTGAGTGCCACCACATGTGGCGAGTCTGAGTGACTGAATGACTGACTGAGTGTGCCGAGAGTGCGCAAATAAGAAAGAAAGTCTACGAAGGTGTGTCAGAATTAAGTGAAAAAATACAACAAATTCCACACAAACAAAAAGAAAGAAACTAAAGTAAAATAAATGAAAAACTACATTAAATGTACTCTCATGCTCGTAAATTACACACAAACAAGTGTCAGACATTAGGTCACATCTTGAGAACGCAGGAAATATGTGTGCTCTCAGTCGTGCGCATGGTCAATGAACACTTTGCTGCTTATTTACTGGGACTACCCAGGGTTGCCAGACATATATTTTTGGACATTTGCAAACAATCAAAACAAAATCTCCAACAAAGTTACTTTTACATTTTAGAGAATTCAAACAAAACGCGAATAAAAAATTATCTGTTTTTGAAATAGAATGAATTTTTTTTTAAAATTTTCATGGAATGATAATTTTTATTTTTTGACTCAATAGCACTCCAGCAACGCGTAAAAATCAGCTGATGACGAAGAAGATAAAGAAACAATTTCCGACCTAACGAGCGCCTGAAGTCCCAGTGAAATTGCAATATCTATCTCAGACTTTGGGCAAGATAATTGTGATTGTTATATGCAAATCGCGCAGCAACAAATCATCACCAACACATATCTTTGAAAGAAAAATCCCATTTAACTAATAAAGGGTGTTTTATGTAGTGCGATAGAAATTGAAATTGTGAAACGCAACACGTTAAATTAAATTTTTATCAAAATATATTTTTAATCGAAAGACCCAATACATTGCATTAACAATTGAAAATGCTTTGGGGCATATGGCCACCACCTCTGTTAACGATGAAGCGCATTCTGGATGACCAATTTTGGGTAACCTTTTCGAGGATAGCTGACCATATGTCACGAATAACACGAACAATTGTGGCGTCCAAGACATCAATTGTTGCTGTTTTATCAGCAGAAACTAGTGACTTCACGAAGCCCCACAGGAAATAATCGAGAGCTCAATTTCTCGAAATCAACTTTTCGCCAAATATTGATTTCAATAAATCGATGGCCGTATGGCACGCAGCGCTATCCTGTTGAAATCGCATCTCGCCCGGATCAACGTCATCAAAAATTTTAAACAAAAAATCATTGACCGTGGTGGGGTACAATCTCCATTGTCCGCAACGCGAGCTCCGGCTTAATTTTTTAAGAAATTGGATCTGATGGTGCCATCAGTGTATAAACCGCACCAAACGGTGCATTTTTCTGGATGTAACGGAGTTTGTAGGGTGTGTTGTGGATTGGTTTCACTCCATATGCAGCAATTTTGTTTACTAACAAACCTCATCGTTGAACACAATTTTGCGATAAAACACCGGGTACGTTTCGGATAAAGAACGACGCTTTAATACCTGCACCAGGTGGATCTTACACGGGTGTAGACAAAAATCCCTGCGCAAAATTTTTCAAGTAACGGACGGACAGAGCCCACACGCTCAGGACACGCTGGTGCCACCAACGGATCCTATTTCATCAAAAATTAAATCAAAGCTTGCGTTAAGGTCAATGGTGATCGTTGCCGCACCATGGTTAATGATTTTTTTTTTTTTGAAAATAAGATTGACATTGATCCGGGCGAGATGTGTTTTGAATGGAATGGCGGAACGTGCCATACGGCGACCGCAACCATCGCTTTCTTCAAACTAAAATTTGGCGATTCGATGATATAGAGAAATGGGTCTGTGAATTTACCTCCAAAATCGTGCGATTTGACATCTCTCAATTATTTCCCGTGGGGCTACGTGAAGTCACTGGTTTATGCTGATAAAACAGCACTAATTGGTGCTGTGAACGCCACAATTGATTTTGTTATCCATGACATACGGCCAGGAATGCTCTGAAAAGTGATCCATAATTTTACATCCAGAATGCTCTTCGTCATGAACAGAGGGGGTGGTCATATGCCCGAAATCATTCTCAAATGTTAATTTGTTTGTTTAGCATTTAATTTTGCTATCTATCGCACGTTGCGGAATTGGGGCTAAATGATAAAAAAAAATTAACAACTTTTTTTAACACTATTATGCTACAACCCAGTATTATCGACCATATTGGGTACTTTTGCTTTGGTTTGTCTCTAGATTAACATATGTTGGGCAATTTCTTGTTTAATGGAAAGTTTTCTAGGTGGAGCCTGTAACCAATATTTAGTATATATTGCGATCTTGAACCCAATAAAAAATTAATTTAAAAAAGCCAACGTGAAAGAAGTTTAAAAAAAGAAATTTTTTTTAAAAATGTGCCTTTATTTAAACCAAATTAAATTTTCTCAAAAAAAAACCTTATCTTAATACCTAAAAAAATAGCATTTTCCTAGAAAGAGTACCGCTTCTTTAAAAAGTACCTGTTCTTAAAAAAAGTACTTCTTTGTAAAAAAAATGCATACTCTTATGGCCTTTTTTACAGAAAGTACTTCTTCTTAAAAATAGTACCTTTTCTTAAAAACGCATTAGCTTTTAATAAAATAAGTACCTCTATTTAAAAAAGGACCTTTTCGGGAAAATATTGTACATATTATTACAAAATGGACCCAAAAATATACCTTAAAAAAATATATTCTATAAAAAAAAATGTTCTTCAAAAAAAGTTTATAATTTTACAAAAAGCATCTTTCCTTAAAGATCGTATTTTTCAACGGACGCCTTAGGCGTATTGGAACTAACTAGTGCATAATATATAGCGAAGGGAACTTCGTTCCAATCGGGTGTCCCCTGACACCTCCTGTAATTTTTTTGTGTCAATTTTTACAATTTCAATTTCTATTAGCCTTAAAAAACATCGTTTACATTACGCTTGAGAGGACTTTGTATGCACTAGATTATTCCAAGGTAGTTGGCGCTAATACTCAAGTTACCTTTTTAACTGCAAGACACAGTACATTTCGACCATTTTCCTTATCTCTCCAGTTAGCAATACCAAGTGTACCCAGGAATTCATCAACCTGATCCCTCTAGCGGAATCTTGGTCTTCCTATTTTTCGTCTTCCTTCGAGTTCTGTTTCGAAAACCCTTGCTGCTGATTCGTCTTCATCAATTCTACTGACATAGCCCAGCCAGAGCAATCACTATATTTTGATCATCTTATTGTCGTCAATGTCAATGTCGGGATAAAGCTCATACAGCTCATGGTTCATGCGCCTGCGCCGCCGATACTCGACGTTGTGCTATAGGTCCATAAATTTTTCGAAGTACTTTTCTCTCGAAAACTCCTAGAGACTCCTTCGTCTGCTTGCGATATGACCCAGGATTCTGCGCCATAAAGCAAGACAGGTTGTATGAAAGTCTGGTATATCGTAGCCGGGCTTTTGTTACTCGAGACAGAGCTCTATCTGTATAGGCATTGCTTAGCCCAAAATAACATCTACTCGCAAGCACAATTCTCGGCTTGATCTCAAAGCTGACGTTGTTGTTTTTGTTTACAAGAATTAAATTCATCCACCACCTCGAAATTATAACGGTTATCAACGTTCACGCTTTGGTCTAATCGTATACAAATAAAGTGCAGAATCTACTAGTTCATATTTTTTAGTTCGCCTCGCTTATTTTAATTTTGCGACCCCCAAAATATCTGGTGCTCCCTCTTCCACCACGATTCCACAATGAAATGACAACCAATAAAACAAAATAAATATTTTCAAATTACATCCCATGAATGGACAAGGTTGAGCATCTCACAATTGGCCCGCTTTCCATTTTCGGATCACTGATTGGGATCTACAGTTTTACACCGGTTCCGAACAGATCAGGGATCAAATACACGATCTCATGTAACGCTACTTATTGTATCATCGACGGTCAAACAACACTGAAGAAATATACCATGACTCGGGAAGGAGCCCAATAGAAAAATAGAAAAAACTCTTTTAGTCGAAGGAAGTAAACATGGACCATTGTGGACCATGGACCATGGACCAGCCGACCAACGAGCTATTAAGAAGCATATAAAGAGCTCTGAATCGAATTTGGTCCAAAGATACCTAGAACCTCTTCCATAGTCGCTACTTTCATAGATTAATATAAAGGGTTTTCAACAGAGACGCTACAAAGGTAAATCGATAGGGACAGCAAACGACGCCACATTTTTCCCCGCTCTTTTGACATTTCTCTTCAGTAAGGTTTGCCATTTCATCATGGAAAGATATGCGAGCCAACAACGAGTCGAAATTATTAAAATTTACTACCGAAATTTGGAGTCAGTGGCCGCAACTTTAAGAGCGCTTCTGGCTGAATGGCTTCGTCAATAAGCAAAATATGCATTATTGGTCAGACAGCAATCCACACGTAATCCATGAGTCATCATTGCATCCCGAAAAAATTACGGTTTGGTGGGGTTTATGGGCCGGCGGCGTCATTGGGCCGTACTTCTTCCGTGATGATCAAGACCGGCACATTACTGTGAATGCGAATCGCTACCGTTCAATAATAACCGAATATTTTTGGCCCCAATTGGATAATATGGACTTGGAGGACATGTGGTTCCAACAGGACGGCGCCACAAGCCACACAGCGAATGCCACAATCAATTTATTGGAAACCAAGTTTGGTGAACGTGTTATCTCACGAAATGGCCGAGTCGATTGGCCGCCTCGGTCGTGCGATTTGACGCCGTTAGATTATTTCCTGTGGGGCTACGTCAAGTCTATGGTCTTTGCGAACAAGCCAGCGACGATTGATGATCTTCGTACGAATATCGAACGTGAAATTGCAGCAGTATCGGCCGACTTATGCTTGAAAACCGTCGAAAATTGGGTTCTGCAAACGTGCCCGTGGTGGCCATGCAAAAGAATTCGAGTTCCATACATAATGGCATCGAACGAACTTTCACAGGAATAAAGAATTTCATTGGTATCTAAACCCGGTTTTGTTTTATTTAAAAAAACTTTTGTAGCGCTCTTATTGAAAAACCCGTTAGATTTGTTATCCGTCTCACCTGACGTCTCTCTTTAATGAGGAAACAAATTTCTGTCAGCTGTATGGCTGTTTAATTACAATAATTTGTGCGAACGTCGAACAAAATCCATCATTTCAAGTTTTGTGCATTCACAATGTTCATATATTTTCATATTTTGAAAATTCACAGTATCAATTTCCGCTGAGTTTTTGAAATCTCAGCGACGGAGCTGAACTTCCACAAGTTCGCTTCCCTTCAATTATTAAGCCAATGAGCATGTCGACAAATCTATGTATAAATAAATCTATGGCTACTCTACGTGTTAGATTTTTTTTTTATCAAAAGACACCTATGAGTGAACAGATAATCAAATCATCTGCAGCTTGCTAAGACACTTATCAGCAGCCTTTGGTGAATTCGTCAGGGCTATGTGCTCTCAATATATTAATCAGGGTTACTCTGTGTGCATAGTCTCGAAGCTTTTTTTCGTTTGTTCCTTTTTTTCCGCTTTTTTGCGTTTTTTTCGTTTTTTTTCGTTTTTTCTCGTTTTTTTCGGGGTTTTTCGTCTTTTTTCGTTTTTTTTTTGGTTTTTTTCTTTTTTTTCGTTTTTTTCGGTTTCTCCTTTTTTCCGTTTTTTTCGTTTTTTTTTGTGTGTATATATGTTCAAAAAGTGTGACAAAAAAGTGTGATAGAGTCAGTGAATCAGCGATGAGCGTAACTCTTTAAGAAGATCCTCAAAATTTCTTCAAAAATCTAAAATCCTCTGTTCCCATATTAAATATGTTGTCCTTTCATTCAATATACTTATATAATCCCCAGCTTTGGGGTAAAATCACAGTTTCTGGCAACCCTGAATCTAGCTAGTAGTAGAAAAGTTGCACATCACATGTATTGACTGAAGAAGGCCTTACACAATAAATCTTTATACATCTCCTGTCAATGATGGGCATGTCATGTCTTTCTAAGACAATTTATTGATTTGTGTGATATACTAGACGCCACACTGTTCTGTCCTTTTCAGGTCTTTCTCTCTGCGTGAAATCACTTGTCTCAATTTCTAATATGATGAATTTCTTGCAAAAATGTATGATGTTATCTATGAAATCTAAGAAAGATAGGATAGCATTCAATAGTTTTGAACAATGTTTCAATAAGATTCAAAGGACAAAAATACATATAAACATATTTTGAATATTATATATTCCTTCAAAACTCCAAGGAATTCTGTGATTTTTGTCAACATGGTTTTAATTCGTTAATGAAATTGAATTCCGTGAAAATATTATTATTGAAATTTTTATATTAGTCATTCCAAACATCAAATTGTGTGTCACGTTTCTGTTTAATAGTTACAAGAAAATAAAAATGACAATATGTATCTGCAATTCAAGTGAAAATTTGTACTCATATTTATCTAGTTTAGAAGTATTACATTTTTGGCACCCTCATACAAATGAATGGGGATATACATATATCATTTAATGCATAAATGGAGCCATATTATACCCCAAAAATGTTTGCACCCAAGTCGTTTCAGAATGTTTTAATACGATTGAACTATGTCTGTTCGTTTGTCTTCCATTAAAGTGACCTAGAACAACCTTAATGTCAAGGCAAAGACAACAGCCACGGGTTTCTTATAGAACATTTCATGGGTCTTATCGTCGTTATCTTCCGTCCCACTGATTATTTTTTGGGAAATGAAAATTGGTGTCTTTTGATACATTCGACACAAATTTAGTACAAAATCTTGAGTCTTCTAAAAAGTTTTTCCGATATAAAGGGTGATCCATTTATACGTACTTTCGTTATAAATAAAAACTAAATTTCATTGCCTAATCTTTATTGATGTGTTCACATCTATAGCGGCGTATAGGGACTAAATATATCAAAGTCAAAATCTGCTACAACCAGATTTTATGCTGCTGCTAAAACCAGATTTTTTGCGACTGCGAAAGAGAATAATGACGTGTTAAACAAAAATGATCGAGCAAGGGAGCAACGAAAGAGTGGAGTGGCAGGGGTGAGGCAAACGAAATTGTGTCTATAGCGTATGTATTAACATAATAATGTATGTATGTACATGTGTATGTTGCTGTTGTTGAACGGAGATATAAAGCATAGCCACGCAAAATTTCATTTGCTAGCGCATGGGCTTGCGCAGTCGACGTTATGGGGACATACTAATACGTCAGCTACTTCGTACAACGTATGTGTGATGTTGTGTGTTTGGTTGTTTCGTTGTTGTTGCTATGGCTGAACAAAGCGAGTCATTTGATGTTCAGCATTGCCCGGTGTATACAAAAACAAGTAGAAACGGTGTTAAGTTCGCCCGGGTCGAAGGTAAACCGTCCCTTTAGGCATAAGAAACGGCAGTGGAGAAAGCGCGAGAATGAGAAAGGAAAGTCGTACAGAAGGAAGAACGATGTCCAAAAATTCTATCGGAAAGTCAAAAACGGATCTAATGGACATGGTTCAGGGCCCCCCTTCTGTAAAGACAAGGACGGAAATCTCATCGCTGATGTGCAGAGTATGTTGGGAATATGGAGAGATCATTTCTCCGCGATCACAATAGGACGACGACGTCGATTGCCCCTCCTTACCAAGACGAGGTCAGAACATCTATTGTCCGGCTTAAGAACAACCAAGCCGCAGGAGCCGATGGATTACCGGCGGAGCTGCTTAAGTCTGGCGACTATGAGCTGATAAGGTGCATGCATCAGCTCAATAGCAAAGTTGGTTAAATGAATGCATGTCTGACGATTGGAGTCTCAGTGTACTATGTCCCATATTTAAAAAAGGTGACCCGAGTGTCTGTGCCATCTACTGTGAAATAAGCCTTTTATCCATAGCATATAATGTTCTATCAAGTACAATGTGAGAAAGACTAAAACCAGACCTGATTGTACCATACCAGTGTGGCTTTAGGCCTGGGAAATCGACAACTGACCAGATGCTACTTCAAATCCTGGAGAAGACCCACTAAAAACAAATCGACACCTATCATCTATTTATCGATTATAAAGCGGCCTTCGATAGTCCGATACAGGAGAAACTCTATGAAGCAATGTCTGAGCTTGGTATTCCTGCAAAACTCATACGCCTTTGCAGGATGACCTTGACGAACACCAAATCTGCAGTGAAAGTTGGTAAGGCAAGGCGACACCCTATCGTGCGATCTCTTTAACATCTTAATGGAGATCATTATGAGCAAAGCTGCAGTCAACATGAATAAAACCATCAGCAGCAATTGGGCGCACAATTAGAGAAGTTACTGCGGTTTTTTCGAGAATTGAGAAGGAGTCAGCAAAAGTGGGTCTGACGGTAAATGAGGACAAGACAAAATTAATGGTTTCAACGAACAGGGCCTCCACGCGATTAGACCAAGTGTGAACGTTGATAACCGTTATAACTTCGAGGTAGTGGACGAATTTATATACCTTTTATACCTCGGGTCTGCCGTGAACAAAAACAACAACGTCAGCCTTGAGATCAAGCGGAAAATTGTGCTTGCGAATAGATGTTATTTTGGGCTAACCAAGCACTTTAGAGATAAAGCCCTCTCTCGAGTAACAAAAGTCCAGTTGTACCAGACTCTCGTTCAGACTCTCATGTTTGCTTTATGGCGCAGAATCCTGGGTCCTATCGCAAGCAGACGAAACATCTGTAGGAGTCTTCGAGAGAAAAATACTCCGAAAAATTTATGGCCCTATAGTGCACAACGGCGAGTATCGGCGACGCATGAATCATGAGCTGTATGAGCTGCGTCCCGATAGTGATATAGTTAAGCGGATGAAAATATTGCACTTGAGCTGGCTAGGTCATGTTAGTAGAATGGATGAAGACGAACCAGCAGGAAGGGTTTTCAAAACCGAACTCGAAGGAAGACGAAAAATATGAAGACCAAGTCTCCGCTGGAGGGATCGGGTTAACTAATCCCTACGTAAACGTGATATTTCCAACTGGAGAGATAAGGCAACGAATCGAACTAGTTGACGAAATATGTTGTCTTCGTTTTCTAAGGTCCCTGACCCCCTGGGTTGTTCGAGACTGGATAAGTAACTAAGTGAGTAACGTAGTAATTGCCTGGTTTTGCCTCTGCACGTACCAGCACAAATATACCTTATCATACGAAATGTATACAACGGGTCTTTCGAGGCCCAGTAGTGTGCCTTACCCTCATTATGGCAACAAACTATTTTATATTATCGAATGGACGCCAAAATGCCCAGAGTCGTCTTCATTGCGTTACAAACAGTTAGATCAAAATATTTGTTTTAGAACACAGTCCAGTCGTTGGTTACAGGTGATGGCGCCTTTCTGTCGAAATCGTAAACATTTTTGTTTCTTGCTTTATTGAACACTGTAACTTCGATATCGCAGTCTCAGATTTATATTCTTCAGCAGTCAGCAGCTTTTTCAGTATAATTTCAAAAGTATGAAGGAATACCGATCTCTGACTTAATGCAATTGCTAATTAAATGACCACTTGCTATGTGTCCATCTGTTTATCATGGTATTTTCTCATATCCACAGTCGACAATGTTTGCTAAAATTTGCCATTTTTTTAAATTAAATTATATTTAAGAAAATTTTAATTCAGTATGCCATTTTTAAAAACAGTAACGAGTCTTTCTATCTTCTCTCAATAAAATTTAAAAAATATTTATAAATCCATATGCGCCAATTTTGTTTGGTCTACAACAATAATTAAGCCATAAGAAATGAAAACCTCCCAAAAACCATTAAACAAGTAAATACACCACTTCGAAAGATGTAATGAAACTCCGAATGCATTCTCCACTATCAATTTGTTGTTGTGGATTGTTGAAGTCATTATCTATAAATAGAATTCAAATAGAAATCAAAAAGAATGTTTGCTGCTCGTCCGTTTTCCAGCTGTCTAGAAAAATTATCTGAATATCATAGTAGTAGTAGTTGATCGTTATGTTGGGGATTATATTACTCTCAGTGTAAAGTATAATAAAATATGAAAAGTTATCATCACCTTTCAATAAAAACGCAGATGGGAAAACTATACCGTGTGTATGGCGGAGATTTGAATCAGGTGGTTCGGAAAAATCGAACGCAAATATACAACTTAAGACTCGGACGTCACATACACAACTACTACAAGACAAGCAACATCATCGTCATCGTCATTGCCACCGTCATTACCACCAACGATATCATACTTTTTTTGGACAACTTCGTACAACTGCAACAGCAACATTAGTTAGAAACACAATCAAACACTTGTTCGTTTGGCAAAGAAACTGAAATATCTGATAAAGAAATACAAGACCGATCAACAGCAACAAACACAGTATCCACCACCACGACCAGCAACTACAATTGCTGCAACATATCTCATGATTTGCACGAAAGCCATGGCAACGTCAGCAGGGAGAGGGAGAACAAAAAACGCTTCAACAACAATGAATTACAAATTTTAACGCGGCAAACATGAATTCTATCACCCATTGCAAGTGCAATTGTTATTTGGTTACAGAGATGTGGCATACTGGGGGCGGGGGTCCGACAAAAACGCGATGCAAGCTGGAAAAACACATTTCAATATAATTATAATATCTTTACAAGCAACCACATATATATGTGGTACATGTATATGTTTGTAACATACTTCAAACATTTATATGTTTGCAAGTCCCAACTTGAGGTGTATTTAAATGCAAACATTAGCATAATTACTGACAAATATGTATGCTTTTAGATGGAAACATGTGCGTGCTTCATCCCAAACATCCATATACTTACGTGAAAGCATTCGTGTGTTTAACCAAACCTCCATATACTTACCTGGAAACATATGCGTATTTTCTCCCAAACATAATAATTTTTGGAAACGAATTATTCGTTCTTTCTTTATTTATTATAGCTGACCCGGCGCAAACTTCGTTTTGCCCAAAATATAACTTCGCATAAAGTCTTGAATGTGATAATTTATTTTAATGCTTATTTTTTTTTGCTTTTGGTACCACGCCCATTTATCCCATTCCGCCCATTTTCAGTTCGGCTATTAATATTTGTAATTGATGGTCCGATCACGCCCATTTTTCCCATGACTATTCACATTAACAAATAATCAACATAATTTCGAAGACTCTGGCTATTATAGAACTGTAGATGTATGATATTAAATATTTACTTTGTATAGGATCTGCCACTCCCACTGGTCCGATCCCGCTCATTTTTTTCCTGATTGTTCAAATCAGTAACATATGGGATACTGCAATGTTTCAAAACTCTTGTTATCACAATAGTCAAGATATATGATGTTATTCAATTTATGTGGGAGGGGCCACGCCCACTTGAAATATCAAAAAGATATATAGCCGAAACCCTAATTTGGACTATAACCTTTCAAATGAAACCGGTTTGGGCCAAATCGGTCAAGATATATGATGTTATTCAATTTATGTGGGAGGGGCCACGCCCACTTGAAATATCAAAAATATATATAGCCGAAAACCTAACTTGGACTATAACCTTTCAAATGAAACTGGTTTGGGCCAAATCGGTTGGATAGTTTTAGAGTCTATAGAGGACAAACATACAAACATTGTATTTTATATATAGAGATAGATAGATAATTAAAATAAATAATTTTTTGTATAATTTAAATATTTCAAATGACCCTTTTCACATTTACTTGCTGAATGCATCACTTTCTTTATGAAATGAGAATCTGCTGCTCTTTTGCTTCTCCTACCTTTGTTGTCTCTCACGGTTTTGTTTTCAGAAGGTTTCAGCTATACGTTGGTTATCACTATGCGTTGGTACACAAACAATATACTTATATATGTACAACTTTAGTTCATGCAAGACAAGCATGTCTTAATTACTTTTATTTTTCTTTATTATATTTCACAAATGGTCCGCCATTCCGATTTTTTTAATAGAGGCTCGGGCAGAAAAAGGGATTCACGTTGTTGCCATTTCCAGTTTCTTTCCTCAAAATCGTTTCTTACTTTATTAGTACACATAAATACATGCGAAACATACGCAAAAACCAAAGCAACATCAGAAACCATTTAACCGTCCGAGCGTTTGTTTATTGTTCTTTCACTGATCAAGTGCTTTTGATATCCTCTGTCCGATGAACCATTAACGACTGAATACATGAAATTAAAACGCAATAGATCAGCCAAAATGAGAAACACTGACTTCATCTGCAATTTGCACGCACACTCAGGAATATTTATGAATCACTCACTGAGAGAATAGTGCAAAAATACAGATGCACACTTACAATATATGCAAACTCGTTGCCCCTTATTTATTCTCTTGCTCTCGATAGAGCATAAACAGTACAACAAACACGGCTGTATTTATTTCACAAACACAAATATATTTGGGGCGCAAACACATATGTTATAACATATTACTCATTGTGTCGCAAACATGTAATATGGAATAGCAAACACAATGCGTTTCGGCACAATTATATAATATTTGCGACAAGCTCGTTCCACATGTTATATTTGCATCCAAACAACAAAAAGTTACAGATTTGTTAGCGTTGTCTTATGATTGTCGAAAAATATAGCAATGTTTGTAGATATTTGGTTATATTCCGCCCAAAAATAATACTTTTACAGTTATACTTTTAGTTTTACCACAACTATAATTGGGTTTCACCAAACAACAGGTCCACGAAATCCCCCCCATGGAAATAACAAGCAGGAAATAGCACGCAATCGAGAAATAAACCCCAACAAAAAGAAATAACATCCAAAATCAAGGAATGAAATAAAGGTCAGACAAAAATTAAAATAACTCCAATTTAAAATGGAAACAAAGGAAAAAACTTCCAAAAAAATTAAAAATTATTGTGTATTGACAACCCACCTCAACAAACCTGTTATCTAGTTTGTACTTATGTAGTGTAACGGGTTTTTCAATAAGAACGCTACAAATAAAACAAACCCGGTTTTAGATACCAATGAAATTCTTTATTCCTGTGAAAGTACGTGCGATGCCATTATGTATGGAACTCGATTTCTTTTGCATGGCCACCACGGGCACGCTTGCAGAAGTCCAGACGCTGAACCCAATTTTCGACAGTTTTCAAGCATAAATCGGCCGACACTGCTGCAATTTCACGTTCGATATTCGTACGAAGTTCATCAATCGTCGCTGGCTTGTTGTCATAGACCATAGACTTGACGTAGCCTCACAGGAAATAATATAACGGCGTCAAATCGCACGACCGAGGCGGACAATCGACTGGGTCATTTCGCGAGATAACACGTTCACCAAACTTGGTTTCCAATAAATTGATTGTGGCATTCGCTGTGTGGCTTGTGGCGCCGTCGCCGTCCTCCAAATCCATATTATTCAATTGGGGCCAAAAATATTCGGTTATCATTGAACGGTAGCGATTCGCATTCACAGTAATGTGCCGGTCTTGATCATCACGGAAGAAGTACGGCCCAATGACGCCGCCGGCCCATAAACCGCACCAAACCGTAATTTTTTCGGGATGCAATGATGTCTCGTGGATTACGTGTGGATTGCTGTCTGACCAATAACGCATATTCTGCTTATTGACGAAGCCATTCAGCCAGAAATGAGCCTCTTCGCTGAAGATGATTTTCCGATGAAAATCCGAATCATTTTCAAGTTGTTGCTCAGCCCAATTCACGAACATATGACGCTTATGGTGGTCAAGCGGCTTCAGATCTTGCGTCAATTTGATCTTGTAAGGATGTAGGCCAAGATCTTTTCGCAAAATTCGCCACAACGACGTCATAGAGATGCCCAACGCTTGAGAACGACGTGTGAGAGACACATTTGTGCTTTCTTGAACTGAAGCCTCAGCGGCAGCAATATTCTCGACACTACGGGCACTTCTTTGTCTCACTGGCACGGGAACATTTTGTACTGTGCCTGTGGATTCAAAATTTCCACTAGACGCTCAATTGTTGATCTGGTAGGATGATTATGACGACCATAAATTGGACGTACCTCTCTTAAAGTTGAGGCCACTGACTCCAAATTTCGGTAGTAAATTTTAATAATTTCGACTCGTTGTTGGCTCGTATATCTTTCCATGATGAAATGGCAAACCTTACTGAAGAGAAATGTCGAAAGAGCGGGAAAAAATATGGCGCCGTTTGCTGTCCCTATCGATTTTCTTTTGTAGCGTCTCTGTTTAAAACCCCTTTACAGGTTCCTTCTACAATTACACATTTTGTTATTATCGTCTGATAGATTTGTATGAGTGTTTCCACATGAAAACCGTTTCATTAGTTCCGTGTGTCAAAGAAAAAAGAACAAAGAAAAATTAATATTTTAAAAACACATGCATACAGTATCGAGCAAAATTGTAACAATTTTCCCTAATGGAAGTCTAAAGTTTTAATTTTCAGCAGCTTCTAACCCTAGAACAAAAACATTTTCTTCGATTGTTTGTTTCATAATGAACAGCTAAATATACAATAATTATACATGTATGTTTAAAAGCGCGTAATATGTAAACAAACTCCAATGTTACAATTACGCACACTCTTCACAGTTACAATATTGCACCCTCTTTAACTCTTTAAAGATGCAGAAACTCAAATGTAACCACCACGTAGCTCATAAATTTACTGTTATTTTTGTTAATTACTCGTTATTCAGCTCAGTATTCAGTTCTTGCGAAATTTTCGGAAGCAATTTTTCCATTTATCACTAAACGGAAAATTTTGTTGCGTAGTGTTAACACGAATTTTTGATTTACCTTGCAAAAATTCATTAATAATTCCTCTTCGCACTCCATTTTATTTTTAACTTCTGTGATATTACTTTAGTTTGCTAAAATTATCGAAATGCCAAGTTCTGGTCCCAAATAATTATCAAACAATTGTTTTCGTACGAAATTACTTTGGCGTAACAAACCTGTAATTAATTTTACGTACGAAATTCTTGCAAGGAGCTGAGTACCAGGCAAATAAAAAGTGGGAACGAAAATTTTATAAAAACTGCTTAAGTCTCAAAAGATTGGGTGTTAAAGCTGCAGAGAAAAAAAGAAACCATTTGTATTACAAAAGAATATAAAGTTTCGTAAAGAATTCGCCGTCAGTGGGGCAACGGTTAGTGTGCGCGGCTGTTGTGCGAGAGAACCTTACCACCTTACCACCTTACACTTCTTTCCACGACGGCCACCTCGCTTAGTGACGGCGACAATATCGTGTAATAAGTCATGAAAAAACCGTTCGGAACTTGTGTAAAACTGTAGGTCCCAATCAGTGAGTGAAAACCGGAAAGGGCATAGCTCAGTGATTGTAACAAGCTCTCCCCTATCCCAATTATCTGTTTAAAACTTGTATGGGAGATATGAAAATTATCAAAATACGAACAGTTGTCAACTTTTAATTAAAAAGTAGCTTCGACAAAACATTGACATTACATGAGATATCGCATTAATCAACCTCCCAGTTTTTGCCTGGGAGGTAAAAAAATAACTTGGCAAAGTAGGTTTTTACAAAATATTGTCCAGTACCAAATTTTAGTAAGATCAGTTATAATGTACGCGAGATATCGTATAGATCAGCAGGAAGGTAATCCAAAATTTGCACGGGAGGTATAAAAACGGGGCATGGCAAAGATACTTAGTTACAGTTAATATATGTTCTGGTTTACGGGAGATAGCGCATCCATCAGTTGAACAGTCGCCTTTTTTTTGTATGGGATGTACCAAATTGGGAGTGACAATATCACCCACTTAACACAGCAGAGTGGTGTTTGGCTAAATATTGTCTAATACGAAAATTTCAGTCAGTCAACCACCAGGCCACACCACTTTTGTATGGGGTGTGTGCAAAATCACTCTTGTTTTGGTAGTGACTGGCGTTTCTTATTAATATTGAAAGTGTTTTAGACGATATATTCTATTAACAACCCGGACGGCCGTCCACCTTTTATATGGGAGATTCCAGTCCCACAATGAATTTGGTACAAAAAGTCCCCTTCTACGTGGTACACTTTTCCGTATCAAATGGTATATACCCCAACCCTATCAGTGCAAAAAGCTTTAAAACAGAGAAATATGTAGCCGCCAACACGGATATGTTGCTGGCCAATTTCGGGCGAAATCAAAATGTTAACAGCCTTTCAGACGCGTGCTAAGATGGTTCGAGTGTAAAATATTGACCTACATCAATTTGGGTCTCTTCGAAATGGACCAACGACATATCATTGTTGACGCATATATCTTTCTCTGTTTTTCAGTTGTTTGACACTAAAAATCTATTTTCTGAGAACTTGAATGAAAGTGGACAACATTTACAAGTTCCTGCTAAAGGGTGTTTTGTTAACAACAATAGAAATTAAAACTGTGGAAAATAACACAAAAAAAACAAATTTTAATCAAAAAGATTTGTTTATTCGAAAGATCAATACATGGCATTTACACTTGAAAATGATTCCGGCATACGGCCATCGCGGCTGTTCATGACGAAGCGCATTCTGTAAGTCCAATTTTGGGTCACTTTCTCATGTGCCGAATAATATGAACAATTGTGGAATCCATGACGTCAACTGTTGCTGGTGTATTAGCATAAACCAGTGACTTCACGCAGCCCCACAGGATATAATCGAGAGGTGTCAAATCATACGACCTTGGAGGCCAATTGACAGGTCAATTTCTTGGAACCAACTTATAGTCAAATTTTGATTTCAATAAACCGATGGTTGTATGACACTTCCTTTGATAGCTAACCATTTCGTAAGTTCTAAATAAATGGTTTCCCGTTACATTACATGTAGGGATTTAGGGAGAGCTTCTCGCAACCAGTGAGCTGTGCGCGTTCTAGTTTTGCACTCACTGATTGGGACCTACAGTTTTACACCGGTTCTGAACGATATTTTTAGAAGCTTTTTCATGGCTAAGTACTCGACAGTGTCGCCATCACTAAGCGAGGTGGCCGTCGTTAAAGGAAATGTAAGGTGGTCAAAGCAGGGATCGAACCCACCTTATCATGCACAAGAGCCGCGCACACTAGCCATTGCACCACTATCTAAGCAACAAAAAACACCCTTTACAATTTGATTGGCAGTTACATTTGTCTTCGAACAGTAAAATTCTTATCGATATATGAGAATGTTACTGGTCTTTCGCATGAACAACTTAGAACTAAACGTGCGATTATATTTTTGTACGGAGTTTTTTACAACTTGAGGTTAATGTCGTCGTGGAAAAACTCTATAACCTTAAAAGTTTATTTTAAGTGAGTGTCATTTTGTAATTTATTAAATTGATTTTTTGGAATTCGAGACCCATCAATTATATTCCAAGTATTGTAGTCATCGGTGGCATTTCTCATGCATTAAGTTCCTTACAAACAAAATGACTACCACGTCTCTGTGCAGCGTCACCAGTGCTATTATCTATCCACTCTCATCTTGGGTCTTTTCGTTAGCTTCGGCTAAGTATTTTTGTTCTTACTATTTATATTTTTTGTGTTGGATTGCATCTTTTTTTCTTCTTGTGCAGTTTGTTATCGGGTAACCATGCAGCGTTAAGTTACGTTACATTATTCAAGCTTTTGCACATGCGCAAACACATCATTTGTTTTCATGCTCCTCGTACCATCTCAATGCATTTAAAATATTTTTCTCTGCTCAGAATCGTACAAAGTACAGAATATGGAAAAACCTTGGGGCTCCCTTGAAAAGAAATTCGTTTTTGCTGTTATTTTTTGAGGTATGCAGCAATTGGCAATAGCACTTAGATTTACACCATTTACAGCAGAGAAAAATATAAGTTTTTAGTTTGTTATGAGCCAACAGATTCAGGTCTTTTTATACATTTCAACAGATGGTCTGTAGTTTAGAACTTTAGGCCGTTGAAGATGAGTTATTCCAACATACTTCGAACCGATGTGAATTCCAGTTTGTTTATAAGAAATTAGAACGCAATAAACCAATTCAGATACAAATTGACAAATATAATTTAAAATATATAGGCACATTTCGAATACACAATATCCCACAATATAGATCGTCTGGGGTTTTGAAGAGCAGATGGATATTCCACCTAACAAATGGATACTAATGCCATTCCCATTGGAAAATGTGCAGTGTTAGCCAAGCTCGGATAACATTTATTACTAGTTGCCCTATTATTGTTAAGGCTCTAGGGATTTTGATCTACAAGAGACACTAACCGGAAACATTTTAATAAAAAACATCCGAACATATTCCACTTGAAATATCGTACAACTGGTGTGTGGGTGAGAAAAACGCACACACGCTGAAAAATAACGGCCCCTATAACATATTTTCCCAAACATATTCTGCAGGAAGCATGTATATGTTTTTAACACACTTCAAACATCCAAACTTAGAAATTTGTATTTAAATGCAAACAGTATTATGTTTACTGACAAACTTGTATGCTTTTACGTGGGAACATATGCGTTCTTCATCCCAAACATCCATACACTTACGTGAAAGCATTCGCGTGTTTCCCCCAAACCTACGTATACTTACGTGGAAACATACGTGAATTTCCTCCCAACTATAATAATATTTAGACACGAATTATTCTTCGATTTCAAAATACATGTATTATTTGTTATAATTAATTTTAAAAATATAAATCCACATGTATAAATAATTAATACAAAAAATTTATAGATTTAAAACGGCCAATTTTACATTCATTTGCATTGAATGCATTATTTTTTCATGAAATGAGAATCTGCTGCTCTTTTGCTTCTCCTTTCTTTGATGTGTCTCACGTTTTTGTTTTCAGAAGGTTTCAGCTATGCCGTGGTTATCACTATGTGTTGGTACACCAACAAGATATTTATATATAAATCAAGTTCGTGCAAGCCAAGCGTGGATTAATTACTTGTGTGTTTTATTACACTTATTTCAGAAATGGTCCGCGGTTCCAATTTTCTCAGTAAAGGCTCGGACAGACAAAGGGCTTCACGTTGTTGCCCTTACCAGTTTCTTTCCTCAAAATCGTTTCTCACTTTGGTAGCACACATACATAGATACGAAACACATACACAAAAACCAAAGTAACATAACAAACCATTTAACCGTCCGAGCCTTCGTTTATTCGCTTTTCACTGATCATGCGCTTTTGATATCTCCTGTCCGATGAACCATTGACGGCTGAATTTACACGCTGATTCAAGAATATTTATCACTCACTGACTGAGAGAATAATGCAAAAATGCAGAACACACTTACAAGATAAACTCTCTCGTTGTCCCTATTTCATTATCTTGCTCTCGAGAGATCATACACAGTGCAACAAACGCAGCTGTAAATATATGTGGGTCGCAAACACATATATTATAACATATTAATCATTGTGCCTCAAACATGTAATATTGAATAGCAAACGCAAAGTGTTTGGACACAAGTATATTATATTTGCGACAAGCTCCAAACACACTTTATATTTGCATCCAGACAACAAAAACGGCAGATTTTCAGCGTGTTCACGCTATAAAATCTGTCCGTTTGTTGTTGTGTGGTTGCAAATGGTAGAAACAGTTTGTCGAGAATATATTATACTTGTGTCCAAACACACTGTGTTTGCTATTCAATATTACACGTTGGAGACGCAGTGATTAATATGTTATAGTACATGGTTTTGTAACCCAAATATGTCTTTGATGTTTGAAAAGTGCTGGGGACAATAATGGACCAAAAAAGGAGCAGATTTGCAATTAATGAAGCAATGTTCCTTTTGAGTATGTGAGTTTTTAACATAACTCCCAAGCAATGGATGGCTTAGGGTGAGGGTATGATTAAGTCGGTTCATCCGACTGAGACCTATGTACTAGTTTTAATTACTTTTACCAGTATAGATCTAAATTTGTTTACAATTAATAAAAAGTTGAAACATTTAAATCGGACCTTTGTGCATTTGCTTGCATTGAATGAATTATTTGTTTTTTTCGAGAAATGAAAATATTTTGATTCTCCTTTCTTTATTGTCTCTCACATTTTTGTTTTCAGAAGAATGTTTCAACACTTTAAAACACGATTAAGCGCTGGTACACAAACAATATCTTTACAGTGGGTGTCAGGTTATGAAAAAAGAAAAATGTGGTTTCCGGTTACATCCCATGAAGGGATAAGGGACAGCTTCTCACAACCAGTGAGCTGTACGCGTTCTAGTTTTACACTCACTGATTGGGACCTACAGTTTTACATCGGTTCCGAACGGTATTTTGAGGAGGTTTTGCATGGCTGAATAATCGTTAGTGTCGCCGTCACTAAGAGAGGTGACCGCCGTCGAAAGAAAAATTTTTAAAAATTTGTCAGCATATACATCACAGCGTAAAATATTTGAAATATTTAATTTGGTAGCATCCACAGCCCAAAATATTATTGAAAGGTTTTTGCGAGAAAATAGGGTAAACCAAGAGCATAAAAGCACCAAATAAAATTTTTACACCGTGGTTCATAAGAAAAGTCCAGGAAAACCCATAGTTATCAGTTCAAGAATTGGCAAACGAGATACATAATTCTCTTGGAAAAACTTGTAGTGCCTCAACAATACGATGTCTCTTGCGCTCCTATGACTTTCAGATGAATCCAAATTTAATATATTTGGTTCGGATGGCGAATACCCAATGCACAGCTTTAATTAAAAAATGTATCTGCATCAGTGAAACACGGTGGTGGAGGCGTGATAGTATGGGCTTGCATGGTCCATGGTCCATGGAAGGAAACATGGATAAAACTATATAACTTAATAACCTGATCGAAAATTTGCTATAAAGTGCAGAAAAACTGGGCCCTAGATGCGACTTCCGGTTTTATAAGGACATTGATCGCAAGCCCAAGTCTGGTATGATGCAGTGCTGGCAACACACGTACCTGTCCACCGGCGCAGTCACCAGAGTTAAATGTCATCAAGAATTTATGGGCCCTGTTGGATAGCAACATTATAAAACACAATCTATCTAACAAAGAAGGGCTAAAGAAAACTTTAATAAAGTAGATGAGTGGAGCAAAATAATGCCAGAAACAAAACTAAAACTTGTAGAATCGATGCCAAAAAAATTGTAGGATGTTCTAGCTCAAATGGGTTACCACAGCAAATTTCCGTTAAAAGGTAGAGAGCGGATCAATAAGTCCGTGACTTTTCGAACTTCCCTCGTAGTCATATAAAACGCAACACTGCTCCCACCAAGTACCACCTGTTGATAGATTACTGTCAAATTTTGAGCAAGTTCCGACGTTTACTTTGCGTTTAACCACTGTTCAAACCATTCAACCTCGAGCTGTTTTTAAAAATGGAAAAATGTGAATTTCGAGCGCTCATTAAACATTATTTTTTGCTAAAAAAATTCCGTCAATCAACCCAAAGAAAAACTTGATAAAAAATACTATGGGGACTCTGCACCATCGATTTCAATGGTAAAACAGTGGTTTACAGACTTTCGTTGTGGTCGCACAAGTACAAATGACGCTGAACGTTCTGGACGGTCAATTGAGGTCAATACACCCGAAAATGCCGAAAAAATCCACGATATGGTGTTGGCCGAGCGAAGAATAAAAGTGCGTGAGATTGTTGATGCCACAGGCATTTCATATGGCAGTGTCGTTTCGATTTTAAATGATCAGTTGGGTTTAAGAAAGCTGTCTGTAAGATGGTTGCAGCGTTTGCTCTCAATTGACCATAAACGTAGTCGTGTGACAATTTTGAAGGAGTGTCCGGAGTTGTTTAATTGGGCTACGAATTGGTACCTAATCCGCCATATTCTCCGGATTTAGCCCAAACCTAAAGAAATGGCTCGGTGGAACGAAATTTAGTTCCAACGATGAAATTATTGATCAAACAAATACCTATTCTATGGGCCTCGAAAAATCCTATTGCTAGGAAGGGATACAAAAATTGGAGAAACTTTGGACTAAGAGTATTGAGCAAAAAGGAGATTATGTTGAAAATTAAATGGAAGAACTTAAATTTGATCACTTAGAACTTTGTTGCATAAATCAATTTTAAAAGAAACCATAATTCACAAGAGTTTGGGAACGAAGTTCCTTATCGCACGTTGCGGGATGGGGGCTAAATGAAAAAATGTTAAACAAAATTTTTTTAACTACTTTAATAGAACCCCTTATTATCAACTATACTTGGTGCTTTGGTTTTGTTTGGTTTAATGGGAAGTTTTCTAGGTGCAGCCTGTTTATTACATATTGTAGTTTTGAACCCAATAAACAGTAAATTTATTAAAAGCCAAATTGCAAGACTGGTAAATCCATGAAATACAACCCTGAGCATGGAATTACATTTAGCAGCACACGTACCCTCACACACGTACTTTTGGTTTGGTTTGTGTCAAGACTAACATATGGGGAGAAATTTCTTGTTTAATGGGCAGTTTTCTAGCTGGAGCATGGTTACTACATGTTGTAGTTTTGAATCGAATAAAAAGTAAATTTAGAAACGCCAAAGTGAAAGAAGTTTAAAAAAATAAAATTTTCTTTAACAAGTGCTTTTTCTTAAAAAAAAAGAAAATTTCCTCTAAAAAGATACCCATTCATATTCTTAAACAGAGTACCTTTTCTTAAAAAAATACCTCATCTTAAAGAAATGAATTTGCTCAAAAAAGTAAATTTTCTTACAAAACGTACCTTTTCTTAAAAAACGTTTTTTTTTTTAAATAAATACCTTGTCTTGAAAAAGTACATTATCTTATAACAAATTGTCTTTTCCTTAAAACTACATTTTCTTTAAAGAGTATCTTTTATGTAAAACAAAATATCTTTTCTTGAGATAAGTACCTACCCTGAAAATTGTACCTGTTCTTGAAAAAAGAAACAATTCTGTAAAAAATTCCCACTTCTTAAAAAAAACCTTTTCTTCAAAAAAAATACTTTATCTTAAAAAAATACCTCTCTTACAAAAATTCCTTTTCTTAAAATAAATTTTTCTTAAAAATGAAATAATACCTTTTCTTTTATTTTCTTGAGATAAGTAACATTTCTGAAAATAAGTAAATTTTCTTCAAAAAATAAACTTTTCCTAAAAAGTACCATTGCTTTAAAAAGTACCTGCTCTTAAAAAAAGTACTTCTTTGTAAAAAAAAAATCATACTCTTAGGCCTTTCTTACAGAAAGTACTTCTTATTAAAAATGGTACCTTTTGTTAAAAAAAAACATTAGCTTTTAATAAAAGAAGTACCTCTCATTAAAGAAAAAACATTTTACATACATACATATTCATACATATTCTATTCAATAAATAAAAAATTTCTTAAAAAAGTTTATCATTTCACAAAAGGTATCTTTTGTTAAAGATCCATTCAAATTATAATATTTTTCAACAGGCGCCGTATGCGTTTTGGAACTAACTAGTACCTAATATATAGCGAAAGAAACTTCGTTCCAACTGGGTGTCCCCAGACACCTCGTGTAATTTTTTTCAATAAAACAAAGTGTAAATTAGTTCATTTATAACATAATTGAAAAAACGTATTCTGAAATAAAAAAAAATTTGAATTTTTATTTATATCACATTTAGTTCAACAGATAATTGAAGTAATAAATTTTTTTGCACTTGTATTAAATAACCCACTGTGTATACAAAACTATTTCGTTCAAGCTACTAGTGGTTTAAATACTTGTGTTTTTTTTTAATAAATTTCACAAATGGTCCACCGTTCCGATTTTCTCAGCAAAGGCCCGGGCTGACGAAGGGTTTAACTTGGTAGCTCTTTTTAGTTGTTTTCCTCAACACTATTTCTCAATGTGGTACTTGTTGCCATACCGCCTATTACTTACTTAATTCCATTTGATACATTTACAGTAACGAGCAAAATTGTACCAGGTTTCCCATAATGGAAGTTTAAAACTTTAATTTTTAGCAGTTTAAAATTTTTTAATACACTCCGGTTCACTTATTTAAAGGCACTACAAATTCCATATTCAGCAGCCTGTGTCTTTTGCAATTTGTAACCGATTGCAGAATTTTAAAATGGAAATGGAAGCTAGAAATCTTGAGATATATAAAAAATCATGACTATAGTGGTTTCTTAACCAGCGAATTTTTTGAGCAATTTATAAAAAAAGTCAAAAAATTTGCAATTTTTTTTTGGTTCACTTGAATAAAGGCGCTTTATTATTTTTTTAATTGTTTTTAACGTAAGCGATGATTTTTTGAAGGGAACGTTTGTTTATTACAATTTATTACATCTTACTAATTTTACGAGTAAAAATGGAAAAACAAAAAATTTTAAATCTATCGGAAAAAACTAAAATCTATGTTTACCGTTCTGAAGGATATTCTAACCGCGCAATAGCTAAAAAAATAGGACGGAGCCCAACAGTTGTCGACAATTACATCACGGACCCCGAGGGGTATGGAAAAAATTTTAAAGGCAGGGTTTCATTGTCTTTATCTACGTATGAGAAAAGAAAAATCATCAGAATTGTTTCTAATTCTACCTTATCCTTGTCAAAAATAAGAGCTCAAGCTGGAGTGGAAGCGAGCCAGTCATAAGTACTTAATAAATAAAGTAAAATAAATTAAAAAAAAAAACAAGAAAAACAGTTTTTCGTTAGAATTAGTTAAGTGCCTCTATTCAAGTGAACCAAAAAAATATCACATTTTTGGACTTTTTTATAAATTGCTCCAAAAAAATTATTTGGTTAAGAAACCTCTATTGTCATAATGAATAAATTGTGAATATGTGTTCCAAATTATTATAAAAAATCTCGTAAACGATATGAGATATCTGTATAAATGAAATAAAATAAATGGTTTCCCATTACATCCCATGAAGGGACTGGGGAGAACTTCTCACAATCACTGAGCTGTGCGCTTTCCAGTTTTCACTCACTGATGGGGACCTACAGTTTTACACCGATTCCGAACGGTAATTTGAGAAGATTTTTCATGGCTAGATACTCGATAGTGTCGCCGTCACTATGCGAGGTGACCGCCGCCGAAAGAATTTTTTTTTTGAAGGTGGTCAGAGCCGGGTTCGAACCCAGGATCTCATGTACAAGAGCCGCGCACACTAACCATTGCACCACCGGCGGCCACAGAGATATCTGTATAGCGATAGCAGTAATCGATAGAGCATTCCCTATTTAGTAAGATGCAATTTTCAGATCATTTTATCAAAAATTGTCAGTGAGAACTTTGTTGTTCTACGGTCGCGACATCTCGAAATGTTAATTATTGTAATTTTTATTGTTACTCCGTCATGATGTTGAAAAGATCGTAGAACATATTGAAATTCTTACTGAAACTATGTTGATAAATTGAAATTTATATTTAAACTTATCAGATTAGCTGCCCGGTATATCATAGGCTATACACCATATCTTAGGAACAGTTGTAATCGAATAGTTATCGGATTCTTCAATTTCATTGATATTAAAGGGTTTCCAGATTATTCCAAAACTATCTTTATGGAAATGGCGTATTTAATATGTGCCAGTATTTTTTTTACTCAAAATCTACCGAAATAAAAGCCCAGGTCTGCCAGTTATTTGCGGCTGCCACTTGGCAAAACCACGACTTCTAAGCCAGCATCGCTTTATTTCAGTCAATGCTTTGGACTCTCGGTATGCGTTTTGTTACTGAGCCGCATGTACTAGGTAAGTCAATGTACTTTTCGCTAAACATTGGACTTAAACTTGGCTTAGATCGTCGCCTAACACACAGTACTCGTTGAAGACAACAACAGTCGGACGACGTCAACAACAACGCTGCACTGCATACATGGGGCATGAGTGCCTGTGCTGCGTTAATGTTGCACAAAGTGAGAACGAAGTGTGGCGCGATGTGCTGCGGAGATTGTGGTTTAGTTTGGTTTAGGTACCTTGACTTGATTTTTGTTGTATGAAAAAAGGTGCACTTGAATACAAACGTAATGACTTTAGAACATGCCACACTCACTAGCACAGTGGCATGTTTGGTAACAGTTTGCGCCTGCGCAGCCGCTGCTACTTGGCGGCAAATAATAATTCATAATACATAAATGCAATACAACAACAACAAAAACTGTAATACAAAGGTAATTAAATCGCTAAACACAACTTAAACATTATTTATTTATTTATGGAATAGCATAACTAACTATCTCACATTCTTTGCCAGCGCTTGGAGTTTAAAGTTGTGGTTGTATTGTAAAACGAGGGTAGTTTAGGGGATTAAGGAATTCATTAATGGTTTTTGTAATAGAACTCCTAAATTCTAATAAGTTACAAATCGGGATTCGTATGTAGAGCATATACAAAAAAAAAATAAATGGTTTCCCATTACATCCCATGAAGGGACCGGGGAGAACTTCTCACAATCACTGAGCTGTGCGCTTTCCAGTTTTCACTCTCTGATTAGAACCTACAGTTTTACACCGATTCCGAACGGTATTTTGAGAAGCCTTTTCATGGCTATATACTCGATAGTGTCGCCGTCACTAAGCGAGGTGACCGTCATCGAAAGAAATTTTTAAGGTGGTTGGAGCAGGGATCGAACCCAGGATCTCCTGTACAAGACGGTCATGGTGGTGGACCAACATTGTTCCATTATCTGGAAGTTCTCCCCGCTCTTATTCAAACCACCCTCGATGTTTTCATTGCTATTTGTTGCAAGTGTGATTTCTTTGCCACATTCTTCTTCCCATCAATGAATGAATATGCATCATTTTTTGTATATTTTTATTACATGTTATAATTAAAATGTTGCATCTCAAGTTATTGCCATTTTTGGTCCTCCATTTCCCCATATTTTATTCAACTTCGTTTTTCTCTCGATTTCCTTTAAGAAAAACAAAAGCATATGCCATCATCAACCGCAACATGATACATTGTATGCCGGAATTTTGATTATGAATCAAGTTCTCCTGCGATGTATTTTATCCGCAATACAGCCTATTATGGCAACCATTAAGATTCATTTAAAATTCATTCATTTAATGTAATTTTAATTCTGTTTAAATAATATGAATTTATTTTGCGAAAAATTACACTTTATGAATGAGACTCAAAATACGGGTTACCAGTTTATGCGGGGTCTCGTTTTTGGACTTTGGTATGTGGCTGCGGCCTGAAGGCAGATGGCTGCTTAATTTTTACTTATATATTTAATTTTTTCTTTTGTTTTTTGCTCAAAAAAAACATATTTAGTTTGCGGGCATTTTGCACTATCAGGTGTTGTAAGGAAAAATCAAAATCAAAATGTTATTGACTACATAAAATCGATTATGAAACTTCAGGGTTAATGTATTTTTACAGAGTTACCAGTATTACAGTAGGTTCTTGTTATTAGATGACCTAATTGTGGAGTATAAGAAGATTTTAAACATAATATGTAACAATTTTCTCGTATGTCGTCCATTCTCAGAGCAGTGTAATGGTATGATGGTTTACTTAAAATAAAGGGTAACCAGATAGTAATGACACATTTTCAAATTGTTATATTTCGGAAGTTGTTAAAGTTACCAACTATATCCAGATGTCAAAATATTCAGTAGGTTGCGTCATTTGTCCATGCATCTTTCGCGCCTGCCGGAAATCATCTTTTAGGACGTGGCTAGTATATCACTGTGTGTAATTTTTTAAGTCATGGAATCTTAACCATATACGGACACCACTACGTGATAAAAGACCAAAAAAAAAGACCTGTGTCTCCCAGTTTTGCCCAAAGTCATGCACTTTTGTTTTATGGCCCCCAAAGATTTGGGGCCTCAGTGTCATTTTTGGAAAAAAAAAAGGATCATTTTGACAGGCTCATATATTGCAAACCGATCGTGTTTATGATTTACTCTCTGAGTGAAAGTTGTAGCCCTTGTCACAAAGGATAAAGGACGATAAACATATAAAATCAATAAAACTTCGTTTTCAAGGTCAAAATCGAAAAAAACTTTAACAAATTCGATTTTTTTACCTATTTCCCCTGTTCAGGTCCATAGCTAGCAAACCGTTCAAAATTCAAGGAAACAATCAACAATAAAAATGTACCTAAGATCTCAATAAACAACTTTGTAGAACATATTAACTTCCTAGGAATGATTCTTGTAATAACCGGTATAAATAAGGTATACAAACGCTAAGTATTTGTCTAATATTCTTGGTTTATTAATTTATATTTGGTTCTCAGTTAGGTACAATTTACACTCTACGTGTCTTAACCAACTTCACTCACACTACCACTCGATCGTTCTTGTCAACCACCTGGTTGTCACCTCTTCTCAGAGACTTGGCTTTGGTCAGCGTTGCCACATCCCTCCTATTTTCTTTAGCTTTAATTTCAGTTCAGGGTTTCCTGGCTGGCCTGCTGATGGGTCCTCCACTTGGCTTGGTGGTGAGGAAATGGTTTGTGTCGGTGGTGATGCCTGCAAAGAAACAATATCTCCTGACGTTATGTTTCCAGAAGTTGTTAGCGCTGGTATCTTTTTAACGTGGCTGATGTTCCTTTTAAAAGTCTTTCCGTTAGCAGCTATCTCCACTTCGCTTCCATTTCTTTTTATTACCTCATATATTTTGTTATGTCGAAGTTTGTTGTTAATTTGTGTGGAAAGACAACATTTCTGAGTAGTACCTTGACTCCCACAGCTATATCTGACTCTTTTGCTTTTCGTCGTTTGTCTCCTCATTCCTTTCCTTTTTGTTTATTAATGCGATCTAAATCTCTAGCCGATGAGTCGATCATATCCTCGGTTATATCCTGGATACTTGGTATTTTGTCCCGTATCAGTCGGTTAAACATTAGTTCCGACGGGGGTGATCCAGTCGTGCCGTGAGGAGTTACATTATACATTAAGATAAACTTCTGTATCTCCTGTTTGTAGTTAGTTTTGTTGGCGCTGGCGATTTTCAATCGTTTGACAAGGGACCTGTTCATATTTTCGACCTCCCCATTGGCCTGCGGCCAATAAGGTGGCGTCGTGATTTGCGTGATATTATTCATTTTACAGAAATTTTTGAATTCTGAACTCACGTACTGTCGACCATTATCTGTTCTGATTGATTTCGGCAGCCCGAGTCGACAAAATATCTCCTCCATGGCCTTGATAATCTTCTCGGAAGTTATATTTTTCACAAACACCACTTCCTGGTACCGCGAATAATAGTCTATTAGAACCAGTACGTACTCATTGTTAGGCAGTGGACCTAGCAAATCCGTTGCCACACATTGCCAGGGGCCATTCGGAAACGCATGCCTCAGCATTGGTGCCGGATTTGATGTTTGCGACACAAGCAAACAGTCTCGACAGGTTTTTACAAAATTTTCCGCATCCCTGTCTATTAACGGCCACCAGACTTTGGCTCTTAGCCTTCGTTTCATGGCTGACTCTCCTGGATGCCCCTCGTGTGCTAGTTGAAGAACCTTTTCACGCAACAATTTAGGTATCACAATGCGTGTGCCTCGTAGTAGGATGTTGCCAATCGCCGAAAGTTCGAACCGAAATGGATAATATTTACTAGCCTTGTCTGACTCCCATGATTCCATGTTGACATGCGCTACGGTTTTGGATATTTCTTCGTCTTCTGCACTTTTATTAGCCACCAGAGTGATTCCAAGAGCTAATGGGATCGAATTTGAAATAATTTGATAGATGTTTACCTCGCAACTTCCATCAAAAGATCTGGTTTTGGAGATTTTACACAGCCTTGACACCGAATCCGCAATGTTCTCCTTTCCTGCTCTGTAGATTACTTTGAATTTGAATGACTGCAACCGTAATAGCCACCGTTCAATTCTGGCTGGAGGCTTTGATGTTGGTTTAAAGATTGCCTCCAGTGGTTTATGATCTGTCACTAGTTCAAACTCCAGACCAGCTAGGTAGTAATAAAATTTCTCCACTGACCAGACCAGGGCCAGACTTTCCTTCTCAGTCTGGGAATATCTTTTTTCGACGTCTGACAGGCTCTTGCTGGCGAACGATATTATTTTTGGATCTTCGTTTAAATCAAACTGCATCAAGACTGCCCCTAAAGCCACTGGGCTAGCATCTGCTACTACTCGCGTCCTGTTTTTTGGATCAAAATATGCCAGATTGGGAATTTGGGAGAGCTGCGTTTTAAGGCGTTGAAAAGCATTTGTCTGATCAGGACCCCATACGAACTTTTTGTCTAATTTTAGCAAGATCCTCAGTGGTTCTGTGAGGTCTGCCAAGTCTGGTATGAACTTGCCAACATACGTGATCAAACCCAAGAAACTCCTAACCTCCTCTTTGGTATTCGGAGCTCGAAAGTCCGTTATGAGTTTGATTTTCTCTGGATCTGCCGTAAAACCCTCTTCCGAAAGGAGGTGACCTAGAAATTTTAATTTTGGAGTTTTCCACATGCATTTGGCTTCATTTAGTACCAGGTTGTTTTCCTTAAACACATTAAGAACTTCCTTAACAGCCTTGTCATGTACTTCTTCTGTGTTGCCAAATACAACGACATCATCTATATAGTTGAGGCAATTACTGCAGGTTGCCAGCAGTCCTTCTAGTAAGCGTTGGAAAATTTCAGGCGCCGAGTTAACGCCAAACATCAATCTCTTGTATCTAAACAGTCCTTTATGCGTTATGAACGTAGTTATCTCTCGGCTGCTTTCGTGTAACTCAATTTGATGATATGCGTTTTTAAGGTCAAGCCTCGAGAAATACCTTGCTCCTCTTAGTTTGGTCATGAAGGAGTCAAACGTAGGTAACGGGTAATTTTCCCGTCGAACAGCCTCATTCGCGCGTCGCATATCAATGCAGAGTCTTATATCACCATTTTCCTTGAATACGATTACAACCGGTGAAATCCATTGGCTTGGTCCGTATACGGGTTCGATTATGTCTAAGTTAATTGGCTCCTCCAGCTTAGCTGCCACTTTGTCCTCAAGGGCAATCGGTATGCGTCTAAGGGGTTGTTGAACTGGCTTTACTGAAGTATCAACTGATAGTTTGACTTGTACGTCATTTTGGGAAATGGCTTTCCTTCTTCAATGCTATTGACATTCACCCCAAGTCGTAGTACTTTAAGTTCCGTTGATGTTTCGCGGCCTAGTAACGATTGGCTTCCATTTTCAATTACGTAAAATGTACCAACCGTTTCGGAGTTATTGTTTAATGCAACCGGGGCATCAAATACGCAGATTATTTTGAGGACCTGATCTGACGCATATGCTTTAAATTGATTTGATGAGTCTAGCCGAATGTTCCATATGACCGCTTTCTCAGTTTTCAATACCTCCCAGTCTTTTTCACTCACCAGATTACATCGTGAGCCAGAATCAATCACCATTAGAAGTGGTTGTCCTCCAATATGGCATTCTATTATCTCATCGCTTCTGCAGTTATCGTCGATTTTGAAGCAGTCAAATTCGCGTAATGCATCACCAGCATTTAAAACATTCCCCTCTTCATTTTGTATGCAGCGTATTTTCGACGGTCTCGTGTTGCGCCGCTTACTATCCCTCTCCTCATGCTCGACAAATCTCCTTTTTACATTTTTAGTCTTGCATTTGATAGCGAAATGCCCAGTCAGAGAGCATTTGTTGCATTTTGAATTCCGCGCAGGACAACTCCTAGAGTCACCGGTATGACCACTTCGTCCACATCTATAACACTCGGTCTCTGAATTTTGGGAGAATCGTTTCCTCGAAGAGATCTTATTCACTACCTCCTCGTCAACCCGTGACAGCATGCTCTGTGACTGTTTATTAATTTGTTCGTAGACTTGGCACGCTTCGATGACATCATTAAGAGTCTGCTCTTTTTCCAACAGTCTCTTCTTTAGTTCTACGGGGGCCCACGAGTCAATTATTTTATCCTTTATGCACATTTCCTCTATTTCGGCCTTTGTCGATCCAAAGGAACATTTAGCTACTTGTTGCCGTAAGCGCAATAGGAATTTGTTAAGGGGCTCTCCATCAGGGGGTGTCAGACTTCGATAGAGATGCCGTTCAAACGTCGAATTTCTTTTCGGCGAAAAGAATTCGTCTAATTTCCTGACTAATATCTCATATACATCAATACTCCCTTCTTTGTCGGGTTCCACTAACGCACCAGGGATATTGTAAATTACCTCTTGGAGTTGCGGTCCTCCCAAGTGAAGCAACTTGTTTTTCTTTTTGACTGGAGTGACGATTTCCTCCGATGCCAAGTACAGCCTGAAGGATCGGAGCCATTTTTCCCATTCCCCCCGCAGTAACGATTTGTCAATCACATCACAGAGGAATGGCTTTATGTCAGACATTGTTGTTTTTCCCAAGCACCAGCGAAAAACAAAAATCTCTCGGTATTATCTTGTACCTAGAAAAAAAACAATTTAACTTCTATAGCTAGGTGCTACCCAATTTCCGTACCACGTACCAATGCACAATTTAATGTGCGGTCAACTTTACAATTTAATGTGATCAAGTGCACAATCTAATGTGATGTCCAGTGCACAATTTAATGTGCCGCAATCTCACAATTTAATGTGTAACCCCTACTTCAGTTTGGCGTTCTTCTTTTCCACACCAATTTGGCTTGTTGCTTCTTTCCGGTACACCTGACTCACTGTTGATTATTTACACAATTTAATGTGATTATTCGGTCAAATTTAGTGATCAGGACGCCATTTTGATGTCGTCTCAGACCAGGGCGTACAATTTCATTTAATGCACTTGCACAGGCTATGTATTCGCACACTTTTTTTTTCCTTTTCCGTCGTCGCCACTGTAATAACCGGTATAAATAAGGTATACAAACGCTAAGTATTTGTCTAATATTCTTGGTTTATTAATTTATATTTGGTTCTCAGTTAGGTACAATTTACACTCTACGTGTCTTAACCAACTTCACCCACACTACCACTCGATCGTTCTTGTCAACCACCAGGTTGCCACCTCTTCTCAGAGACTTGGCTTTGGTCAGCGTTGCCACAATTCTTAATACCTAGCAAAAGTGAACAATTTCTCGAAAAACTATTATTTTCATTTGTTTTTTCGTTACTTCAGCATTGAGATACTATGCTATCTATTACAAACATAATAAAAAAATATTCATATTATGTTTATAATGTTGATGGCCCTGGACTTGCAAAACGCACTCTCTTACGTTGTGGATCCACGTCGTCGTCCGAATCTGACTTATGGTGTCCACAGGCACGTTGCTTCCAGCAGACTGCCGTCCATCATCAACTTTTTCGTCTTCATTAACATCATACAGGGTGATCTTGTAACTCCACCAACATACCTTAAATGAATAAGAAACGAAATCCAAAAAGGAATGCAAACAAACAATATTGCAAGAGGTACAATTTTTGCGTCAGACAGTAAATCAAAATTCCGAACGGTTTGCAAGATATGAGCCTGACAAAATTATAATTTTTTTGTAAAAATGGCACCGAGGTCCCAAATCTTTGGGAGCCCAGGAAAAAAAGACCATGATTTTGGGCAAAACTTTTTTTTTTGTGTTTTATCACGTAGTGGTGTCCGTATATGGTTATATTTTTTCGTGTTGCACTGTGTATTCAAACCCGAAACCGGTTAACCGAATTCCGGCCGGTTAACCGTACGTCGGTTTTTTAAAAAGTGTTATTTTCGTAGAACCGGTTTTACTGGTTATTTCAAGTCAATTACGCAGAATTACAAATCTAAATCATTTTACATAGGTCACTATGGTTACTGACCCCATCAGACAAACACAGAAGACTTTGCCCACGAATTATTTCCCCGATAGCTTTCTGAAATAAGTTCAACTTCAAAGTCAATTGAAGTCGTATCTGCCAACTCCGATTTAGATGTAAGTTCCTGAACTAATGACAACTTACTTACTTATCCGGTCTCGAATAACCCCGGGGGGTCAGGGACCGTACAAAACGAAGATAACATATTTCCAGTTCGATGTTTTGCTTTATCTTTCCAGTTAGTAATGCCAAGTGTACCCAGGGATTCGTCAACTTGATCCCTCGTGCTGGTTCGTCTTCATCCATTCTACTGGCATGGCCTAGCCAGCGCAATCGCGCTATATTGATCCGCTTAACTACGTCGAAGTCTCGACATTATAGGGCCATAAATCTTCCGGAGTGTTTTTCTCTCGAAGACTCCCACAGATGTTTCGTCTGCTTGCGCTAAGACCCAGGATTCTGCGTCATAAAGCAAGACAGGGAGTATGAGAGTGTGGTATAGCTGGACTTTTGTTACTCGAGAGAGGGTTTTATCTCTAAAGTGCTAACTTTGCCCAAAATAACATCTATTATCACGCACAATTCACAGTTTCATCTCAAGACTGACGTTGCTGGTTTTGGTTACGGCAAACCCGAGGTATATAAATTCATCAACCACCTCGAAATTATAAAAGTTCTCAACTTTCATACTTTGGTCTAATAGCTCTACACCTGCACGTTGAAACCACTAATTTTGCCTTGTCCTCATTTACTTTCAGACCCACTTTCGCCGACTCCTTCTCAATTCTCGATAACACCGCAGTAAATTCTATAATTGTGCGCCCAATGACATCGAAATCATCAGCATACGAGAGCAGCATGTGACTTTTGCTGCTGACGGTTTTATTCATATTGACTGAAGCTTTTCTCAGAATGATCTCCATTAAGTTGTTAAAGCGATTGCATGATAAGGTGTCGCCTTGCCTGAGGCCTCGGTTAGTTTTGAAAGGTTCGGTAAGATCCTTACCAACTTTCACTGCGCATTTGGTGTTCATCCAGGTCATCCTGCAAAGGCTCATGGGTTTTGCAGGAATACCAAGCTCTGACATTGCTTCGTAGAGTTTCTCCCGTATCGGGTTATCGAAGGCCGCTTTATAATCGACAAACAGGTGATACGTGTGGGTCTTCTCCAGGATTTGGCGTAACGTGAAAATCTGGGCAGTTTTTCTCCAGGCCTAAAGCCGTACTGGTATGGTCCAATCAGGTCAGCGATAATTGGTTTAAGTCTTTCGCACATTATGCTTGATAGAACATTATATGTTATGGATAAAAGGCTTATTCCACGGTAGTTAGCACAGAGCCTCGGGTCACCTTTCTTAAATATTGGCATAGTACACTGAGACTCCAATCGCCGGGCATGCATTCACCTAACCAAATTTTGCTAATGGGCTGATGCATACACCTTACCAGCTCATCGCCGCCAGCCTTAAACAGCTCCGCCGGTAATCCATCGGCTCCTGCGGCTTTGTTATTCTTAAGCCGGGCAATAGCTGTTCTGACCTCGTCTTGGTTAGAAAGGGGCAGTCGATGTCGTCGTCCATATTGTGATCGATTGTCTCAACGTCATTGGCTATCTCAGATACCATACTCCAAACATGCTCTGCACATCTGCGATGAGATTCGCGTCCTTGTCTTTACAGAAGGGGAGCCCTGAACCATGTCCATTAGCCCCGTTTTTGACTTTTTGTTAGAATTTTCGGCCTCCGTTCTTCCTTCTGTATGCCTCAGTTTTCTCGTTCTCGCGGTTGCTCCACTGCCTTTTCTTACGCCTGAAGTGACGGTTTACCTCCTTTCTTTTTCCCCTATACAGCTCAGTCACAGCTCGCGTTGCAATTGACTGAATCACTGGTTTGCATGCAGCGTTCTCTCAGCATTTGCTATGCGACGCTCTTCATCGTACCATGGTTTGGTTTCTCAATACCAAGTACGGTTGTTGCGGCAGTTTTTATAGAGTCAGAAATGGGTTTCCTTTGCGCTTCAGGATCGTCATCAGGAGGGGGTGGGTGCTGTGCCAAAAGTTGCGAGAGCTTCCTTGAGTAGGCTGTGGCTACCTCTGGTAATTGCAGCTTTCCGATGTCCAGCTTCCTCTGCGTCTGATTTCGTACGATTATCGCTCTACTTAATCTTGTGAGTACCTTTGCTGCTACCAGGTAGTGATCAGAAACGATGTTAGCTCATGTTTTTTCTCATTGCAGCTGTTGGCTATGTGCCAGTCTTTTCTTCTTGTGCCGCCATGTCCTGTCCATCGCATTTCCTGGATAGCGGTAATTTCAGCCTTATAACTTTCGAGGACATCTACCAGTTGGATACTTGCACCGGGCCTATATAGAGTATGCTTATGTATAGGGGATGCTTATGTTTTCTTTTTCGTTGTTGTATATTCACTGCCATTATGAACGGTGGCGGGAGGCAAACCCAGTCCACTGGGTTTTCGCATTTTACCTACTGCCAGAATATTTGATTGTAGCCGGCCATTATGGATCAGACGCAGACCAGGATGCAATATGTCGAATACGAGTTTCCTTCTTTTGGTTTCAGTCCGCCGTTGGCCCATATGCAGGCCTCATCCGCCTTCTAAGGGCAAAAGAATATGCCCGATAGTTTAATGAGCTTCAGTGACATCAGCCATCTGCTAAGCCTGAGGCATATCAGTGATCGCATAACCAAATCAGGCTGCTCATTATATAGTGAACAATAGTGAACTGCCCCATGAAGGAATCATTTCTGACCACTCGCAAGTGAGTGGCTATCAGAAATTTTCTATCTCCACGGACAGTCCCATGTCCCACAGGTAGTATATTAGCAGAAATTCGTAAAACAATAAACGGGATTCACAATCCAGAAAGAAGTACCAAACGTTAAAAGGAAGTAACAATGATTTTGCCTAACTGGGGAAGTCAAATACTCGTATTAGAACAGATAGGTTGAATAAAATAAATAAAGTGTGGGCTATGTAAATTTCGAATTTGAACCCCCCGTTATATCGAAGCAGGTGGTCCATTTGACATTTAAGAAGTGACAGATTATTAGGTAAACGTTAGAAATTAACAACATCGGTCGATTTACTCTTGAAGAAAATTCAGAAATATTAAAAACTTTCATCCAAATTTCTGAGCCTTCAACTGAAACTGTAAGAAATCTCCGACATAAATTTAATAGAAATAGAGTTTCATCACCGCCGTTTGTGGATCAATTTCTGAAGCAAATTTGTCAATCCGGGTCCTTATTGAACACAAGAACTTGTCTACGTGCTCGTCTAGTGAAAAATATTGCAGCTGTAGCTGAAAATGGGAGTGTGCTGGAACAGCCATCAAAATCAACTGGCCACAGTTCGCAACAATTGAACATTTCTCGCACTTCTTTGCTCAGAATTTTACGTACAGACCTCGGTACGAAGGGATAGTCCAAGAACCGAAGCACCGTGGCCATCCGATGAGTTTTCACTTCCCTGAATGGGCTGAAGATCGCTTGGCTGAAGATGAGAATATTTCCCGGAAAATAATCATTTCCGATGAAGCTCATTTCTCAATTGGCATCTGATTCCACAACCTTGAATTGGCATTGTTAAATAGAAATGCAAAATATTTGAATTGTATTTCCGAACAACGAAATTATGTTTGCAGTTGCATTAAATACAGTAATGCAAATTGAAATCTAATGCAAATTAAAAAATCCCTACACTAATCTCGATAAAGCGATTATCCCCTGAATAGAAATGATCGGAAATTTTTTTACCAGATGTATGGACTGTTCTGAGGACATACAGAGAGAGAGTTATTTTCATAGTTGTTTGTCCAGAAAGAATCATGCGCCGACGACTAACGAATATGGGTTGTTCAGATTCTGATCCGCATGGTGTTAATAGTCTAATGAGACTATGGAGCAAACACTTCTACTGAAAACAAAGGGTTAAATCAATAACGCTTCATATTTGGATCAAATATTATGTTAATCATTATTGCAATGTTGGAAAACGACACTTCATGCCGTAAATTGCACTTGATACACTTGAGTCCGGCCACGAACTAATTGTGAAGGGCACTCGTTATTGCGCCACTGTCGCTCGTTATTTGGTGCCTGAAATTTTATCCCGTGACGACGTCTTTTGGTTCCAACAAGATGACACTACTCATCCCGCGAGAACACTTAGGTGAACCATTAAATTACCCTTAAAGAGCTTGAAGAAGATCCACTGGTTGCTTCCAAATTTTTGTCAGGTTAATGGTACATCAATATGATAAATTACCGTATTTGAGCTAAAAAGCAACATGAAAAAGTTCAAGAGGTGCCGTGCCATTACATTCAGACAAAGCAATGATTTAGTGTGGTTTTGAGGATGAGGGAATCATTGATCAATATTTCTTGAAAAATGCGAAAAGACCCCATTGTTGCACCATGATTTATTATTTTTTTTATTATTTGCTACCTGTCCTCGACGACATGTGTGTGTTTTATATCAAAATTTCTTATAGAGTGATTTCTAGGTCATATTGGACCTCAATCAAGTTGGGGCCACGATTTTTGATGGCCATTTGGGGACCTTTTAACCCCGTTGTCAATCGTTTTGGCGAGAACTTCGAACAATTTGTTCTCGTATTCTTGTCGGATATTCTATTTGAAGGCTTCCAGATTCTGGGGTTTCTACACAAAGACTCATGGCTTCAAATACCCACAAAGAGAGAACGATGTATAACCCAAATAGGAGGCTCTTGCCGGTCACTGCAAATCTCCAAAATGAGACATTAGGAGACCCAGAAATGCATCTTTCAAAGTATATTTTATCGCGCGAGATGTGCGTGTAGTTACGCCGTCCTGTTGGAACCACATATCGTTATCAATTTATGGCGATAAAAACTAGGTGATCATGACTCTGTATCGCTCGTCAGTCACAGCAACAGTGATGCCTTAGGCGCCCTCGAAAAAATAAGACCCCTTGACACTTAAATGGCTCAACATGCGGTGACTTTTAGTGAATGTAATGCCTCTTCGTGAATGATAAGTGGATTCTCAGTGCCCAAGGAGTGCAAATTGTATTTATCTACGTGTCCGTTCAGATGAATATGGGCCTCGTTTCTCAAAATAAATCGACCGAAAACTGTGAACTGTATTGTTTTTGAGGACTGTTAAGTAACGCACGTAAGCTTATGCGCCTTTGATTGTCTGCAGGCAGTAGTTAATGGACTGCCAGCACTTTTTAAGGGAACATCTTCAAGTCATTCATCAAAATGTGCTTCAGAGATGAACTTGTACTGGTCAATTGCGTGAACCGTCGCCTGGTCGATGATGACGGCTCAACCATGAAATCTTCTGCCACACCACCGATATCCGTCCGAGTCAATCGAAATGGGTAATGGGTAATGGAAATACAAAAAGAGAATGAGAAAGATAAAACCCCCGTATTTGTTGACAACCACGTAAACGTCATAAGGACCATGATTTACGATTATGCATTTTGAATGTTAGAACCCTATACAGTTCCAGTGCCACTATCCTACTGGCAGATGTCCTCAAGAAATATAAGGCTGACATTACTGCTATCCAGGAGATGACTGGTCATGGCTGTACAAGGAGAAGAACTGTGACATATACTACAGCTGTCATGAGAAAAAGCATGTATCTGGTTGCAACGTTCAAATCCGTGAGTGATCGAATAGCCACCATCCGCATAAATGCTAAATTCTTTGACTTATCGCTAATTTGTGTACATGCGTCTATGAGCGCCTAGACAAAACTTACGTCCACTGCCCTCGCCGTGACATTAAGATTCGAAGTGATTTTAACGCTAAATTTGGCAGGAAAAACGACTTTAAACGATAAAGAAATGAGACTGTTAGATTTTGCGCGGCGACAACCATTGTTGTCAGAGCACGGGATTCCAACGAGAGAGATATCCATAATGCTACTTGGATAACTTCTGATCAACAAACTAAGAACCAGACTGATCACCTGGTAATTGATGGAAGGCACTCTACGAGTGTATTAGACGTACGAGTGATTCGATAAAAAAATCCGTTAAAAATTTGTGCAAGCACTATTTATTATTTTAAAATAAAATTACCTGTTAAGGCCTGAACTAATTTCAACATCTGAATGTCGACCAACTATTTTTACACGTGTACCACGATGTTGTTCACGCGAAATTCCAGGAGCATGTATTGGTCAACATTTTAATGTTGCTAAGCAAAAAAATTCAGTAAAATTGTAGGTAGATATGCTCAATGTTTTCAACTGGTCTCAGTTTATGTAAATCGAGATTTTTAGTGTAATAACAGTGTAATACTAGTACTCGTTAGTACTCGTCTGTTAAGATAAAATCTACTGTTTAAACAGCAGCATTCTTTGTCCGTAGTTCGCTCAAAGGGCAACATGTTATTGAATTACTGAAGGGCAACCAAAGTACAATCCTTTAGTTATTGGTTTGTAGAGAACTCACTAAAATTATGAACCGATGGCTCCTACATTTTAAATTTACATTATTACAAATGAATCAGGAATTTCAAGAAGGTTTCCTCTCGGAAAACTATAACAGCTGTTTTTTCAGCACTCTTGTATTCAAAAAAAAATATTTCAGTATTTTATGCTGCAGTTCAACAGTCAGCTCTTTCAAAAATGTTTGCACTCTCAAATTCCATACAGGCTGGGATAAATTCAATTTGTTGTGTCTCCTGAAAAATTTAAAAAAAACCGACATGATCCCTTTTCGAATTTGGCGATTGAAATAAAAACGTGTTTCTCATTTTAATATTGCATATAAATTCATTGCAAATTTCTCACTTCAATTGATAAATAATTAACATCATCCAAGTAGTAAAAATATCTTCAAAACTTTTCCCAACCACAATGTTTACATTTAACAAGAGTCACAGACAAAAACTAAAACATCTAAGCCAACTAAAAGGAGATGAGGTTCAAATAACCCATTTTAAGTTAACTGAAAACAAAGTGAAAAGAATAGCATAATTTAATTTTAGTGGGTCCATACCAGGGCAATTATCTGTGAATAGACAAAATTAAAATGCAGGGCAAAACTACAGACAATAAAAGGAAAACGACTATGAAATGAACGCATGTTGCAGATCACCAAATAGATGCGAACCAAGAAACCACCACCAGTACCACAACGGCCACTACCAGCAAAATAAAAAACAACAAAATAATAATAAAATATTGCACTGGAGATTGCGCACCACAACAATTACCATTTTAATAGGGCGCAGAAGAAAGACATTGCCAACCAATATGAGCCTAACAGAGATGGCTTGGGTGTAGACGTGGAGGAAGGAGTCGTTTCCTCCTACCGAAGACGTCTACAATTGCTACCACCAAAGCGTTGGCTGATACTTTGGCTTGGACCGCCACCATATATCCACAGAGAACGGTTACAAGTCGTTGAGGATCGAACTCCACATTCAGCCCATGGAACGGACTAATGGTTTCTTTCTCAGTCTGTGGAGCACTGGGGCAGCGAGGCATCAAGTCACTGGTGGTTTTTCTCTTCAGGTATGTTGTTTGCCCGCCTAACTAACTAAACATACGCTTGTTCAATTGTCCGTCTGTCCGCCCGCTTGCTTGCTTGCCTGCTTATCTGGCTCGCTGCTGCTACTCTATGTTAACTGATTTATCCCAGTTCACTGTGCGAAAGCAGACAGACGAAACGGGGAGAAAATTGCATTTTAAAAAGGTGTGCGTAGGCCCACTCAGGTCCACACTTAACTATGATGATGATGGAACGAACGTGTGGCAAGTTGTTGTATGCTCAGACAATTGGACAATGTTGGTGTGGCACATGCATCGTCGCATGCACGCCATTAGTTTTCCATAACCATCCATACTCGTACCACAACCGACAAAAACAAGCATTATGCCCCAATCAGGAACCGTAGGGTATGGAACAGCAGCAACGAGTACTGAGTACTCTATGCAATTACGAGTTTACCTCAAGTGCGAGCTGGAGTACCTTTAAGTTAAACTTTAAAAAATAGACGATGTCTATATACATATATAATTTGCTCGTGTTCAAGTTTGTTGCGATGTTGCTGCGTTAAAGCTGATAATGTAACATGTGAGTTGAGGCAGAAGTAAAACAAGCTGGTTATGCAAAATTCGAAATGCACAACCGCATATTAGATCCTTCCCATGTTTACAGACGGCAACAATTTTGGAGTTGCCACGCAACATCCGAACATACAAAATAATAATGGAATTTAAACTTTAAGGATCCTAAAAAATAGCATTCAAACGAAGGATGGCTTCTATATTCTTCGTTATATTCGTCTCTGGGAGCAACAATTTGTACGCAGGCAAGTAGACAAACATTATCAAGAGTGACCCATAATTACGGGATGCGATCAACCTTTCAGCGGAGAGTACAAGATCGCCAAGTGTAGGATCAACGTGTAACTCGTTTGTTGCAAAAATATTACAATTTCGTTGGCAACACCGTCAAAGCATAATCTTTGTCCGCAAATAACAAACTTTATGGCAGAATGCATTTCTTTTGATATAAAGGAACTTCCTTACTTATTTACTTAGGAGGCTTCAAACAGCACACAGGGGTCAAGGGTTTTACCACATGAGGACAACATGTTTCTCCAACCGGCTCGATCTCCAGTTTTTCTCCTCCAATTGGTACTCGTAACACCAAGCTCTCGCAGCCAATATTCCACCTGGTCTCTCCAGCGAAGTCTTGGTCGTCCAATTTGTCGATGTCCTTCTAGTATGTCTTCGAATATCTTTCGCACTGATTCATTCTGATCCATTCTACTGATATGGTGTAGCCAGCATAAACGCGCTATTATACAGCCCGTGGTTAATCCGTCATCGATACTCGCCGTTCTCTATTAGAGGATCATATATTTTTCGGAACATTTTTCTCTCGAAGACTTCTAATGATGTTTTATGAGCATGAGTTATGACCCAGGCTTCTGTGGGGTTGTATGAGAGTCTAACATAGTCGGATCTTTGTTTGTCGAGAAAGTTCTGAAGTGCCTTTAGTCCGAAGTCCAGGTAGTGGTCCTTTTTGCAAGTACAATTCTCGGTTTAATTTCCAGGCTGCCGTTATTGCTTCTATTCACGGAAGATCCGGTGTAAATAAATTCGTCCATGTTCCGGTTGTCCAAAACATTAATTTTGTCTTGTTCTCGTTTACTGTCAAATCCACTTTTACCGATACCTTCTCAATTCTCGAAAATACTGCAGTAATTTCTCGGAGATTTCGACCAATGATGTATAAATCATCAGCATATGCAAGCAGCATGTGACTTTTGCTGCTGATGGATTTATTCGTGTTGACTGCAGCTTTTCTCAGGATGATCTCAATTAATATATTGAAGAGACCCCATGACCGAGTGTCGCTTTCCTGAGCCCTCGTCTCGTACTGAATGATTCGGTGAGATTTTTACCAATCTTTTTTACCAGTCTACAAAGACCAGTAATACCAAGCTCCGACATAGGATGGTACAGTTTTCTTCGTATCGGGCTATCGAAGGCAGCGTCGTGGTTCTCCCCAGGATTTTGACTTTCCAGGTCTAAAGTCACGCAGACTGAGCAGGTCTGCAGCAAGGCATCACGCCTTCACACATTACGCTCGAGAGGATCTTGTATTCTAAAGCTCCTCAAAATACCTCTCGGAACCGCAGTAAAACTGTAGGTCCCAATCAGTGAGTGTATAAACTAGATATCGCACATCTCACTGATAGTAAGAAGCTCTCCTTAATCCCTTCATGGGATGTTATGAACACTATTTTTTGTGCAATGGATAAAAGCCTTATTTTAGGATATTTTGTATATATACTCGGGTCGCCATTATTGAAAACAGAACACAATATGCTAAAACTCCAATCGTCTAGCCAGATTTTGCATATGAGCTGATGCATGCACCTTTCCAATTAATAGCCACAACAAGGTTTTGTTGTTTTAAATCCGGGAAATTACATTTCGAACTTCCCTTTGCTAGTAGGGGGCAGTCGACGCCATGGTCCTCTATGTGATCCACACCCTTATTTATATTGAAGTCTCCTGGCACAAGTAAAACAGAGAAGTGATCTCTCCATATTCCCAACATAATCTGCACATCTGTGAGAAGATTCCCATCCTTACCTCTACAAAAGGGAGCCCTTGATCCATTTCCGTTGGTTTGACTTTGAACTTTTCGGTAGAACTTACGCGCCTCATTGTTCTGTCTATAGAATTCAAATTTCTCGCCATAGCGCTTTCTCCACAACTGTTTTTCTCCTAAATAAATGGGTTTCCTATCTTCTCTACTCCTTATACCGCTCTGTCGTGGCTCATGTTGCAGCTGTCTAAAGCGTTGCCATACCTGCAGCGTTCATTTCATCACTTAACATGTGACACTCAAGCGGTATTTCATAACCAATTATGGTCCTCACAGCAGTTTCCACAGAGTGGGAAATGTACTTCCACTGCGCTTCCGGATCATGAGGCGGGGGTTCATTCTGCACCAGTGTCTAAGTGAACTTTTCTGCATAGGCCGTGGCTATCTGTGGTAGTTGCAGTTCTCCGATATCTAGCTTCCTCTATGTCTGGTTTCGTACGACTTTCGCTCTGCCTATCCTTGTGCGAACCAGTGCTGCAACCAGGTGGGGGTCCGAATCGATATTAGCACCTACAATCACACGTAAGTCCATTACACTGGCAGAGTGCCTTCCATCAATTACCAGGTGATCAATCTGGGTCTTCGTCTATTGATCAGGAGACATCCAAGTAGCCTTATGGATGTCTTTAAACCTATGCTAGAAATGTTTGCCAAATCTTTCGTAAATATTACACTCAAAGACCAGACAGACGAAGAGCCAGATTGATCACCTGGTAATTGATGGAAGGCACTCTTCGTGTGTAATGGGCATACGCGTGATTCTAGGAGTTAATATCAATTCGGATCACTACCTGGTTGGAGCAAAGATTCGCACAAGGTTCCTGATATATAGACAGCTGGACATCGGAAAGCTGCAATTACCAGAGATAGTCACGGCCTATGAAGAGAAGGTCACTCAGATACTGGCCCAGAACGCACCCCTACATCATGATCCTGAAGAGCAGTGGACGGGCATTTCCCACACTATGAAAGCTGCTGCATAGACCGTACTTGGTTATGGAGAATCGCTTAGAGACAAACCACGAAACGATGAAGAGTGTCGCATGGCAAGTGATGAAAATCAAAACTACACGTATGGCAATACTTCCGTCAGTTGCAACTCGAGACGCGACAGAGCGTCAAAAGGAGAAGAGGAGAGAAGAACCCCGTTTGTTGAAGGAAAAAAACTGTTGGGGAGAAAGTGCGAGAGTGATCAAATTTAATTTTACAGAAGGATGAATGAGGACCGTAAGATCTATCGAAAAGAACAAAATCAAACCAACAGCAATAGTTCAGGGCCTCCTTTTTTAGAGATAAGGACAGGATTCTTGTCGCAGATCTGCAGAGTATGTCGGGAAAAGGGAAACATCACTTCTCCGCATTACTTGTGCCAGGAGGCTTCAATCTTCAATATAGATGAGGGTGTTGCACACACACAGGAATACGGCGTCCACTGCCCAAAAGCCTGGCTAGGCGAATGCATGCCCAAAGATTGGAGTCTTAGCATATTGTGTCCCGTTTTCAGAAACCGTGACCCTAGTATATGTACAAACTATTGTGGAATAAGCCTTCTATCCATCGCATGCAAGGTCCGCTCGAGCGTAATTTGCGAAAGACTAAAGTCGATTGTTGCAGACCTGATCGAATCTTATTAGTGTGACTTTAGGCCTGGAAAGTCAACTATCAACCAGACATTCACATTACGACAAATCCTGGAAAACCCCATGAAAAACAAATAGACACCTATCATCTCTATGTTGATTATAAGGTTGATTATATGCCGGAGCTTAGTATTCCTGTTAAGCTGACACGCCCTTGTAGAATGACACTCACCGACACGAAATCCTCAGTAAAGACTGGTAAATATCTCACCGAACCAATTAGCACCGGCAGGACGACACCGCCTCATGCAGCGAAACACCCACATATTAAATGAGATCATTGTTGCTAAAGCTGCAGTCATATGCTGCTCGCATATGCTGAGGATTTATACATCGTTGGGGAAATATTCGAGAATTTACTACAGTGTTTTCTGGAACTAAGAACGAGGGCAAGTCAAAATTAATTTTTTCGGCAAGCAGAACATCCTCCGTGCTATATTAAAGGGTGAACTTTGATAAGCGTTTTAATTTCGAGGTAGAGGACGAATTTATTTACCTCGTATCTAACTCAAACTGAATGTCAGTCTAGAAATCAAACGAGAATTGTGCTTTCAGCCGGGTGATATTTCGGGGTAAGCAAATACTTCACAGATAATACCCTCCATCGAGAATCGAAGATCCAACAATCCTTGGTCATATCGCATCAGCATGGGAGTCTTCGGGAGTCTTCGTCACTGTCACTGGGAGTCTTCGAGGAAAAAATGCTTCAAGAAATATATTGTCCTATAATAGAAAACTGTGAGTATCCATGACGTATGCACCACGAGCTGTATAATCTGTACGCCATCATCGACGTAGCTATCCCTATCCACTTAGCGCGTGTTCGCTGGCTAGGCCATGTCAGTAGAATGGATCAGCATGAAGCAGTGCGAATTTTATTCGAAGACTTACACGAAGAACAATGAAAAATAGGACGACCGAGACTTCGCTGAATAGTCCAGATGGAAGAAATTCTGCGACAGCTTGGTGTCACACAATGGAAGAGAAAAAGAATGTAATCATCATTGTGTTAAGTCCTTGACGCCTCTGCGTTGTTTGAAGATTTTTTTGTATTTACGAAAAAATTCTTTTTGGAACGGAATGAATAATGAAAAAAAAATTATCAACTTTTGTTTTAACACTACTATTCTACATCCCACTATTATCAATTATATTGTTTACTTTTGCTTTGGTTTGTGTCTAGACTACCTTGATGTCTCACATATGTTGGGATATTTATTTTTTAATGGGAAGTTTTCTAGGTGCAGCCTGTAACCAATAATTAGTGTATATTGTAGTTTTGAAGTCAATAAAAAGTAAATTTAGAAAAGCCAAAGTGAAAGAAATTTAAAAAGAAACATTTTCTTAAATAAGTTGCTTTCCTTTAAAAAGGTAAATTTTTTTCAAAAAATACCTATTCATATTCTTAATCAAAGTACCTTTTCTTAAAAAATAAAGTTTTTTGAAGAATACCTTTTTTGTAAGACAAAATAACTTTTCTTGAAATAAGTACCTAGCTACTCTTAAAAATGTACCTATTCTTGAAAAAGGACCAATCTTAAAAAAAAAACCATTTCATAAAAAAAATTTTTCTGAAAAAAAATACCTTTTGGGATGATTAGTTTATATTTATTCGGCCTTTTCATTGGTACATTTTTATTTTATTGTTCAAGCTCAAGACCATTCAATATCTCTATAAATAGAGATATAGTTATTCAAAAGAGAGGATGTTTTGCAAATACATCCTCATGATTCCTGGCATACCGTCTAGCTATTTCAGATCTCGCCACAGATCTTTATCGCCGTTTTTTTTTTGAATACTGCTTTTGAAAAATTCATCAAACTAAATGCAAGCGAAAATTCATCTGAATTGACGATTTTCCAATATGCAAGTGTTCGAAAAATATCGCAAGCAAAACACACAAGAGAACATTTGAAAACAACTTCTTTCCAACTCCAGATTTCGTTTGCATTTAGATTGATGAATTTTTCAAAAGCAGCATTCCCAAAAAAAAACCGCTGATGAAGATCTATGGCGAGATCTGAAATAGCTATACTCTTTGCTAGGAATCATGAGGATGCATTTGCACAACATCTTCTATTTTGAATAACTATATCTCTATTTATAGCAACGGTAGTGTACGCGGCTCTTGTGCATGAGGACGTGGGTTCGATACCAACTCTGACAACCTTCAATTTCTTTCGACGACGGTGACGGCGACAGTATCGAGTATTTAGCTGTGGAAAACCTTCTCAAAATACCGTTCGGAACCGGTGTAAAACCGTAGGTCCCAATCAGTGAGTGTAAATCTAGAACGCGCACAAGTCAGTAGTTGTGTTGATGTAACGGTAATCCATTTTTTAAAAGTTCCTTTTTTTTTAAAATAAAATAATACCTTTTCTTTTCTTGAGATAAGTAGTAGCCTTCTGCAAATATGTGCATTTTCTTAAAAAAATAGCATTTTCCTAAAAAGAGCACCACTTCTTTAAAAACTACCTGTTCTTAAAAAAAATACTTCTTTGCAAAAAAAATGCGTACTCTTATAACTTTTCCCTACAGAAAGTACTTCTTCTTAAAAATAGAACCTTTTCTTAAAAGAAATATTAGCTTTTAATAAAGGAATTATCTCTGTTTTAAAAATGATATTTTCGGGAAAATATAATACATATTCTTACAAAAAGGACCTTAAAAACGGGAGCTTAGGCAATTATATAGTCAAATAACTAATTAATAATCTTTATTTCTAATTCATTAATTTTATGGTGTTTTTTTTTTATTTATTTATTTATTTATTTTTTTATTTATTTATTTTTTTATTTATTTATTTTTTTATTTATTTATTTATTATTATTATTTTTTGTTCATTTATTTTTCTTTTTTGATCTGTGAAATAATTCTTTAAAATTCTTTAATGCTGTATATTTAAAATTGTATTAAATGATTATTCAGCATTTTATATCTAATTTATCTACTTGGTCATATATATTTATATCTTCTTTCTTTTCTCATGAACCTGTAAACTTGTACCACTAGCACTATAATTCAAAAGAAATATACCTGTTGTGCTAGATTATGTCGAAATAAATAAAATGAAATGAAAATGAAATGAAAATATACCTTTTTCAAAAAATACATTTTCTTAAAAAAGCTTATAATTTTGCAAAACGTATCTTTTCTTAAAGATCCATTTAAATTATCGTATTTTTCAACGGGAGCCTTAGGCGTATTGCATCTAACTAGTACATAATATATAACGTAAGGATCTTCGTTCCAACCGGGTGTCCCCTGACACCTCATGTGATTTTTATTTTCTAGAAAACGTTTCTTATAATACGTTTAAGCCGTGTGATTGGGATCTCGAATGATTCACTTAACTTTACGAATCTCATTCCAGTTAAAATTTTCACCAATTTGGCAACTCTGTGCGACAAACACAAAATCTCTTTGCTGCTACGTGTACCATGTTATCTTGCATTTAACAGGCTAATGTTGCCCGCAAAAGTCTTAAGGTATTCCAAAACACCAAACCCCAAAATTGAGGTTCAAGTGCTTTGCATAGGCGATGATTTTGGTAAGCGTTTCGTTTTAGTTTCTTTGGCATAACCAAATACTACAACATAACTTTTTACTTTTGCTTACGAAACTTTCCTTGCTCTCCGGAGGCGATTGCTTCTTGGTGCTGGTGGTGGTGGTTTAGTTTTTTCATTTGGCTCAGTAGAGAAATAGTACCACCGTTTGCGCCTCGTTTAACTAATAGAAAATTAATGGCTGCTATTCTTTGTGGCAGCATAATTGTGCACCCACATCGTTTTCATTTTGCCTGCCATTAAGTGGTGGCATCTCTCATTGTTGCCTCGTTGCCAAGATCAACTGTTGCAACTTGACTTTGGGTTTTTGGAGTTGTGTCAGTCTCTGGAGTGCTATGGCGTGTGCTGTGAATGTACCCGGTGCCACCACGGGCTGTTGGCTGTTTTTGTCGTTCACTTCTTTTTTAAGTAGGAGATAAAACCCGCTTGTGATGAAATTTGAAGGCTTGAAGATCTTTCAGCCAACCAAACAACCATCATCATCACAGGCAACATCATGGACGGACGTGTTTTCCCTGATGTGCTGCTGCCTTAACAACTAAGCACTGTGGTACTCATTGATGTTGTTTCTTTTGGTTTTTTTTCTTTTCTTTTTTTGTTGATGTTGCCTTCTTTGGTAATACACATTCAACCAGCCTAGTACACCATCGGTTTTTGTCTTTTGGTCTGCCTATTGGTTGGGTGTGCCTTGGAGGGAGCATCATGCGGCCATAGGTTGCCCCTTTCATGGTGCTCTAATACTGCGGCTGTTGCCATTTTCGGTGGCATTATGCATATAATTTCGTTAAAATTATGGTCTGAAATTTATTTAAATTCATATTTTATGTTCTTTTCGTGTCTACATTTGTAATGTGAAGATATTTCGTTTTTGACTAATTTATGACGTTGCAACTTTGATTTTAAGCGAAGCTATCTACCTTCGTTGGAATGTTACAATGCAATGGGTGAAAACGCTAAAAGCCCTAAGAGTTGTACAAAAGAATTTGGAAAAAAGTTAGGAGAATATGATTAACGTTTGGCACAAGCGCTTACAATTTTCGGGGGCATGGAATACAAAGACAAATTGCAATTGTAGCTCAACTGAAGATATCAGCCATGGAAAATTTAAGAATCGTATAATGCCCAGAGTTCATAAATTGCTAATCATATGAAGATCATTATTGAGGGCTTTGTAAGTTCAAGTGGATGATTAGGATATGGGTAAAACTTTAGTTTAGTAAAATTTTAATTTTTACAATAAAAAAAATTGAATTCTAATTTTGAAATGAGCTGAAATGTGTTCAACCAAATAAAAAAAAAACTATGTAATAAAAAAAATTTCGAAAAATATGAATGTGTCCCGGTACATTTTTCTGTACAAAATGTTTAAATTTACAATTTCGTATACAGAGCTTCTCTTGTTTTTAATAAAAATAAAGAAATCCAGGACATGGAACTCTCCTTGGAGGTGGAAAGTTTCTGATAGCCATTCCCTAGGGAGTGGCTATAAATGATTAATGATTAGTCCAAGCAGCTCACTACTTCTACGTAGTAAGTCCTGGGCAATCGGCTTTATCGGAAACTTCTGTTAGCTAGCTAAAGTGAGAAGGCGAAAAGAATGAGCGGCCTGAGTGGTAATGCGATCACTGATACGTCGTAGGATTATTACGTGACCCTGTCACCGAAGCTCTTCGAACTAGTGGACATATTCGTCTGACCTTCGAAGGCGGATGAGCCAACATCTCTGCCCTACGGCGGATCAAAATTTAAGAAACCAAAATCCAGTTTCGGAACACTGCATTCTGGTCAGCGTCTGATCCATAATGTAGCCGAAATATAAACATCCTGGCAGTAGGTAAAATGCAAACCACGGTGGGCTGGGTTTGCCTCACGCCCCCTTTATACAGGCAATGAAAATACACTGAAAATATAATAAGCGAATATAATAATGACGACCACCGTAAACGTTATAAGGACCACGATTTACGGATATGTACCATGAATGTGAGAACACTATAAAGGGCGGGTGCCACTTTCCTACTGGCGGATGTCTTCGAAAAATGTAGAGCTGACATCACAGCTATGAAGGAAATGCGATGGACAGGATATGGTTGCTCCATAAAGAAAAACTTCGATATCTACTACAGCTGCCATGAGCGAAAGCAACAATTTGGATGCGGATTTATAGTTTGAAAAGGACTGCGACACCTAGTTTCAAGGTATCCACAAATCGCATCAAAGCAAAATATTTCAACATCCGACGCGCCGACAGAGGATAAAAACGATGAGATTAAACAATCATTTTATAAGCGTCTGGAGAAAGTATTCGCACGCTCCCCTGACCACGACATTAAGATTACTCTAGGCAATTTTAATGCGAAATTGGGAAAGAAAAGTGTTTTTCGGCCAACTATCGCTAATCACAGTCTACATGATACCAACTCCGATAATGGAATAAGACTGATAGAGACTTTGCCGGTGCAAAAAACATGGTGGTTAGTAACACACGAACCCAGCAGAAGGACAGACATAAGGCGACCTGGATATCTCTTGATCAGAGAACGAAGAACCAGATTAATCACTTGGTAATAGATGGCAGGCACTCTTCTTGTGTAATGGATGAACGTGTGATTCGATGTGCCAATATCGACTTGAATCATTACCTGGTGGCTGCGAAAGTTCGTACAAGACTCATCAAGGCGAATAACGTACGAAGCAAATACTCGAGATATCAGTGTCCTGGCAACAGAAGCTCACTCTCCTGCTGGGGCAGAATACCCCCTGCTGAGGAACCAGATGCGCAGTCGAAGCGCATCTCCCAATCCTTGAAAACCGCACCAAGGACTGTACTTGGCTATCACAAATCGCAGAAGGGTAAGCCATGGTACGACGAAGAATGTCGAAATGGAACTGATGAAAAAGACGCTGCACGTCTCCTGCAAGGGCGATAATGGGAATCTGGTGACTAATAAGCAGTGTGTGCCTAAGATTAGAACGGCAATATCCCCGCTTTAGAATAATAAAGCGGCTGGTGTGGATGGGTTACCCGCTGAACTTTTTAAGGCAGGAGGCGAAGTACTCCTAGCCAACATGCATCAACTTAAATTTGGTATATGGTTGGGGGAATCTATGTATTATGTCCTGTATTCAAAAAGAGTAATCCTTGGGTCTGTTCCAACTATCGCAGTATCAGTCTTTTATTTACCACGTTTAAGGTATTTTCGAGCGTATTATGTCAAAGACTAAAGCCAATTTTTGAAAACCTGATTGGACCTTATCAGTGTGGTTTTAGACCAGGCAAGTCTACAATTGACCAAATATTTACACTACGCCAAATCCTGGAAAAGACCCACGAAAAGCAAATCGATACATACCATATTTTTGTCGATTACAAAGCTTCTTTCGAAAGCCATATTTGAACTTGGGATTCCGGCAAAACTGATTCGCCTCTGTAGAATGACGCTAACCAGCACCAAATCAGCGTTGAAGGTGGGGATAGACCTCACCGAACCATTCTTTCGTGCAATCTCTTCAACATCTTAATGGAGATAATAATGAGAAAAGCTGCAGTAAATACGAACAAGGCCATAAACACAAAAATGCATATGTTGCTGGCGTATGCTAATGACATAGGTATCATTGGGCGATATCTGCGAGAGGTTACATCAGCGTTTTCAAGAATCGAAAAGAATCAGCGAAGGTGGGTCTTGCTGTTAATGAGGGCAAGACAAAACTTATGGTGTCAACGACTAGAGAAACCTCTCGATTTGGTCCGCACTTGACCGTCGACAACCGATGTAATTTTGAAGTGGTAGATGAATGTCTACCTTGGATCCGCCGTAAACAAGGACAACAACGTCAGCCTGGAGATAAATAGGAGAATTGTGCTCGCAAATAGACGATATCTTGGGCCCAACAAGCAGTTTAGGAACAAAGTCTTCTCTCGACAGACAAAAGTCCAGCTATACCAGATTCTCATTTTACCTGTCCTGACATATGTATGGCACCGACAATTGGGTCATATCGCAAGCGGATGAAAAACACCTGTGAGTATTCGAGAGAAACATTCTCCGTAAAATATATGGTCGTGTTAAAGAAAACAGCCAGTACCGACGTCATTGGAACCAAGAGCTATACCACTTGAATTTTGACGTGGGCATAGCTCGGTGAATCAAATTAAGTCAATTGTGTTGGCTAGGCTATTTTATCGGAATGAACGAAGATGAGCCAGCGCGAAAGGTTTTCGATAACGTACCCCATGGAAGCAGGAAAAGAGGACGACCACAACTCCTCTGGAAAGACCAGGCAGAAGAATCCCTCCTTATCCTTGTAATTACCAACTGGCGATAAAAGGCGAAGTATAGAACCAGTTGGAGGAATTTGTTGAAATTTGTTTAGTTTATTTGATTAGTTAATATGTCTACAACATCTGACCTCATGAGGTTGTAAAATAGTCAATAAAAGTAAAGTAAGTGTTCGTCGAATGGACGAGGATTACCCTTCACGGGTTAAATACAGTTTTAATACTTTTAAGGTAGAGGGTGTTAAGAATGTTGAGCAACAACTAACTGGGATAATATCACACAGCATATTTGTATGTTCAGCGTTAAAGTTTTTGTATATTCCCTTCACAATTCTCATTTAGTTCATGACCGTTAACGAACAAGTATCCGACTTTTGGTTGTCAACACCCATACTTACTGGCACTGGCAATATTTCTGTGGTCACAAACAATAACAGCCTAACTCGATTCTAAAATTTTTCAGGGAGAGCAGTTTAAAGTTTAATGTCTTTGCTGGAAATCAGGAGTCGGAGTTTTTGTGATAACTTTGTTACAGATAACAAGGAAATGAATTCTTTCATTTACTTCGTAACAAAAAAGGAGTTGCTTATTTGAGCACGGTGACTTCTCAAAAATTTATTTTAAATTTTGTCCTAACTCGATTTAGGCTGTTATTGTTTGTGACCACAAATTTATATTCAAGGAAATTAATTCCCATTTTAAGTTCGTGGTTCCTAAACTTTACGAAATAACGTACTTGATTTGAGGAAATAATTTCCTTGATAGAACGTTTCTCTTCTACAAGAAACCAGCGCTACAAATGCAGAAATATTTACTTTACACATGAAAAAAGTGGTCTGTGCTTAATTAATTTGATGCATTATTCATAGAAGAGTTTCTTAATTTTAAATACAATCAAGCTTAATATATGTAATGAATGAACTTTATTTGAAAAACTAATTGACTCGTGTGAAAGGCTTATTACAACTTTTGAAGAAAATTAAAAAAATTAATGGTTTCCCATGGCATCCGAAGAAGGGATTGGGAAGAGCTGCTCACAACCAGTGACAGCCTACAGTTTTTAGACAGTCGTCGAAAGAAATTTAAGGTGGTCGGAGAAGGGATCGAATTCCACGTACTCATGTACAAGAGCCGCGCACACAAACCATTGCACCACCGACGTCCAGAGAAGTGAAGAAAAATGTTCCACCTTTTGAGGAAACATATACTTATTAGAGGGAACAGACGTGCTGAATTTAAGGAAATTTTAACTTTATTTAATGAAATATTTCCTCCATTTAAGGACATATGGTTTCCTAAATCTAAGGAAAAAATTATATTGATTTGAGTTCAAAAATCTTTGGATCCATACGAAGTTATGGAATTGAATTTAGTTCTATTTTTTTGGGAGTACGCTCAGATGAGACAAAAATTAGAATTGCGTGCTGCGATACTCTCCAAAACTTTAACTACTTACATACATACGAAGTCACTCACTATACAAGGCGAGTAGCAACAATTTCGTTACGATATCTACGAAAAGATTCAAAACGAACGTAAACACATCTATAAGTAACCATACACACACATCTATAAATGCTGTAAGGAAAAATGCTTTACATGATACTATCTACTTCAACTATAGTATGTCAACTATATACTATGTCAAAATAACTTTAGATTGCCAACAAACAGTTTGTTACGTACTTTATATTGCAGAGTGATTTCATAATGTTAAGTACGCCTAAAACTATGCCGTCATTGCGAGTTGAAAATCTACCTCGAACTAACTCACCACGAATATTTGATGATATCGCTAGAACAGTCTAAGTAACTAATCAGTAAGTCGATGTTGAATTTCGGGAACTAGGAATAGACAATTTGCATTGAAACTGACGTCATTCCCATTTTAAACGAGTAAAATCATAAATCATCGAATAATAATGTTATCGACAAGAGCTTATTGTAAAGTGTTAAGCGAACCACAAACTTGTCATTCATGAGCATAAACATCAGCTATCGTTGATGTTTATTGTCGATTTTCCACCCATCCTGATACCAAAAATTAACGTAATCAAAGTTGTTTGCATCAGTATCATGTTTTTAAAACTTGTTGGTAATATTTTTTCAAATTCATCAGTCACATAAAAAGTTATCGAACAAGCTCATGCTCACGAATGACAAGTCTATTGTTCGCGTTAGGTGTGTAGTATACAAGCTAAATAAAGTAAACTGTTGTACTTCTCGCAATTTAGAAAGGGTATAAAAATAGATCGAATATTCACAGTCATCGCACAAAACAGCGAGATGCAAAAATAATGTCAACCACGAAGATTCAATTCAGCCGTCTCCATTCATGGCACAATGTTGTTTTTTTTGTCTTTAACAAGCGAGTTTCTCAATACACAGCTTTTGGACCCATATAGAGGAAGAATTATTTTTTTTTTAAATACATTCGATGCTATCACATCATTTCGAAAAATTAACCTTTTACAAGACACGATGAAGTCAATCTACGAAATTTTTTTTGGACGCTTTTCTATGAAAAATACGAAATCCCGTCGTACTTTCACTAATGTCCCACCTGCTGCTGAAGTTAAGCGCTTTACGTACTTTGCCAAGAGAAACATATTTTGGTCACTGATAAGACTAAGTTCGTTTGTCCACGCGAGGAGTCACTCACTGAATGGCCAAGTCGGTTAGAAATATGCGCCATTTTGTTTGTTTGTTGTTTTTGATGTGCTAACATCTATAGGCACAGGTAGGGTAATCTATCAAAGTGAACACATCCAAACAACAAGCAGCGTTAGCATCATATACGTGGTTGTTGTACTACAATATGACTGAAAATAAATGTGATGGTATCGATGTAGCGGCAGCGAACAAACAAGCAGGTTGTCGTCGCCAAGGAGTATTGAATAATATAGAGAACTCATGGAACGAATTGTATAACTCCAAGGCTATGGCGACATCTGGCGATTGATTCAAAACGTATTACCCTCTTTTTGTCATAACTTGGTCCATTCATAATTTTTTTGTGAAAGATTGATGCCTTTTGAAACATTTATGGTTTTTGTATTGTTTTATGTAATAACACTGTCGAAATGGTGCATTTATATTCAAATATTCTATAAAGAGAATATGACTCGTTTATGCTCTTTTACTCAGACTCTCTACATGAGAGCGGAAAAGGAGTGCAATAATTTTTCTCTATACTATTCAATACTTTTTGTCGTCGCTCTGATTCTGTCAAAATAAATATTGTTTTATTTATTTTAACAATATTACATCTAATGTTAAAGCAGATGTAAGAGAAAAGAAAGTGCAATAGCAAAAGAGCCTTCAGCACAAAAACTATTGTTTTTTTTATTTTCCAATGTAACATTTACTAATGTGTTCATAGAAATCGAACAGATAGCGTGTAACAAAAAGGTGTTAACACATCGCCCGTGAGTTCCAACACTCACTAATTTTTTTTATCAAACCAGCACCCCCCTATAAATGCACTGCATTGTATTGGCGAAGGAAAAGTGTGGTAGTGGAGAGTGGAAAGAGGGAGTAGGGTCTGTTGACATTTAACTTGAATCTTTGTATGTATTTCTTTGTATGAACCTTGGTATGCCTTGAGTCTTTGTATATCACAATTGGTGGTGAAGACACTAGCCGGAAGTTTATTCCACATACGGACTGTATGGCTGAAGAACTAATTTTCGCTATACTGTGTAGTGCGGTCAACCGGCCACTCGATACAAAGCGGATGAGCGTTCCTGGAATGCCGTGTACTTCGGCTAAATATCCTCATGTCTGGCATAAGTTGACGGATGTCCGAGGAACACATACCATGGAAATATCGATAGAACAGTGACACGCAACCCACTTCGACGATGCTCATGGGAGGCAATAGAGTTGGATGCCCTACTGTCCCCTATCAACATGGTCGTTTTCCTCTGGAAACGGTCGAGAAGTTCCAAAGATGTCCTAAGAGCTCCTGCCCATATATGGGAATTATATTCCATCTTTGGCGTGATGTAGGTGGTGCAGATATTGAGAAGATAAGATGGTGTGAAGTAATTCTTGCACCGCATCTGTCGACACTTCAAATACCTGTTTTCCCCAACGGACATCACATTGTACTTTCATGCCCAGAACAGCAAGAGCATCTGATTCATCAATATTCACACCGTCCACAGACAATGACGACACATCTAGGTCAGGTCAGACTCGGCTTACGGTCGAATGAATAAGAATGACAGAGATTACTGAGTAGATTGGATTAACAGTCTGGCCGAGGTGATCGTCAATGAAAATAAGGGAAAGAGACGGAGAAAGAACAGAGCCCTGTGGTGCACCTGCAATCAATTTATGCTCGCCATCTACAACAACTCGTATTGTGCGATCTCTAAGAAAACTCGATATAAATCGAGTGAAGTTATCACCGACACCAAAAGCTTCGAGTTTTGACAAGACTGCCTCGTGCCATACTCTGTCGAAGGCCTTGTAAATATCAAGAGCAACTACCTTACTCTCACCAAGCCGGTGGATGCATCGACTCCACTGTTTCGAAAGGAACGCCATTAGGTCTTTAGTAGATCTCATTCTACAGAAGCCATACTGTCGATAGTTAAGAAGGTTACTGGATGATAATTAAGAAAGTCATTGGACATATTGGATATTTCACAAAATGGTGGTTAACCTTGCTCTCCATAACCTTCGAGAGCGCAGAACAAATTGCACTTGGCGGTAATTTTCAGGGTTACTTGCATCTTGTGTTTTAGAGATTGGCTGGACACTAGCAACCTTCCAACGTGCCGGGAAGTCTCCCGTACGGTATGCAAGGTTGAAAGGGTTGCGCAGTGGACGCGCCAGCTTCGAAGAGACCCTTCCCAAGACCAGTGCAGATATGCCATCCGGGTCCGAGGATTTATTTACGACGAGATTCGCAAGAACATTTTTCACTCCTCCTGTTCGAACAAATATCTTGGGGATGGAACAAAATCCGTAATTGGTCACGGGAACTGTTTGATTACTATCCACCAAGGAAGAGTTCCTTGCAAACATTTCAAGCATGATGTCAGCTTTATCAACCGGTTCAGTGGATGTTATGTCATCTTTAACAAGAGTTTGGATAGAGGAATAACTATCCTTTACTCTTCTTGCAAATGACCAAAAGCTCCTACTTCCTCTAGGGAAAGAAAGGGCTTTAGCTCGAATACGCTGCTCGTGAAGAAACTTTTCGCGTCGAAGTAATTTGGCACACTTGGATCTTACCTGTTTGCATAGCAGTTCAGTATTAAGGTTTTCGTTAGAACGCCAGATGTGACAGCATTCTTGGATGTCTTGATACATCAATTTTTTCCCGACGGTTTAACCGAAATAATTTTCGTCGAGATGAATGAATTCATACCAATCAAAATTATCATCTCGATCAGTTCAGCAGCAGCATCTATGTCATTGTGTAGAAAACAACGCTTCCAGATAAAATGCTGATAAAAGTTGTTCAGCTCAGCCCAACGTGCCTCTTCGTAGATAAAAATCGTTCATTTCGGGACTGTGTCTGAAGCGAGATGAAGAGATGTATATGAAAAAGGCGCTGAAATTATATAGCGATCCGAATTATCAAGAGGTGCAAGCGTGTTAACTTCGTACTTTTGAGGGTGCGAAGTTAAGAAGAGGTCAAGTAAATTTTGGTTGTGCCCTTGAATACACGGAATGTGCGTCGGTTCATTAACTAATTGCGTCAAGTCATTATGCGCGGGGAAGTCCTCAGTTGTATGGCTCGAATGCGTTAACCAAGAGGAATTATGGACACTGAAGTCACCAGAAACTGAAATAATAACTGTCTGAATAATTTTCGTATAATAAAATGATTGTATATCGATGGTTGAATATAGAAAAGACGTATCTCAATTCTTTGGTTCTTTACAGGAGAAGGAAAAAACTGAGTAAAATCGAACCGATTTGGCACTATTTGTTTTTAAACGCAGTTTTTAGTAAAACTAATTCTTTATTTGTTAACATTTAAAAAATATTTTTTGTACGAAAGGTGTATTTGAGAGTTCTCTACCAGACTATACAAAAAATGTTATTTTGCAAACAAATAAGATACGGCCCTTTCATTTTTAGCCATTGATATGACGAACGAAACTGGTTCAACGATATCCAGCATTTTGTGACACATTTTTGCAGGTGTAGCTATGGTGTCGAGGCGTCGACTTTTTGCATTATTTTCCAAGATTTGCTGATTGATAAGAACAATGACGGCAGTCTGTCTTAAATAATTCTCTTAGTACGAGAAATTGATAAACATCTTTTTCGATTATAATCTACTGAGCGGTTAGAGTAATGTGTTCTAATACATTTTAAAGTACCCGATGAACGTAGACGCAACTGTTCCCTTTTAAAACATATACGCGCCATTCGAATTTCAACATCCATGTTTACCAACTGATGCTGATATTTTGCTCTGTTTAGCATCGTTGGACGGCGTTAGTTGTTAATAAATTTAACACTTTATTAAAGTCCAGTTAATTGTATTATTACAACTTAAATAAGAAAATTCCCATTTAAAAATCAACGACTTTATTAAAACTGTCAAATGAATTGCAATAAATATATTCCAGGTGTAAAAATCGAAGAAAGCTTTATGAAATAATTGTACCCAAGGTGTTTATTGCTACAATCGTTAGGCCCCATATAACGAGGATCACAGAGGAAGTACTTATACGAGCAGTATATTTAAATAATCTCTGATATTAAATAAAAGATTGTCTGATAGTAGTTGTTGTATATGAAACCAGTTTAATTTATTTCTACCAATTTCATTGTGATCCTCGTATTGTTCACCTATATTCATCCATAACATTACACATTAACTCGTAATAAACATACAAACCTGTATTTATTATTACAATAACATCATTGATTCTAATGAAAAACATTGACAGCATCGAGCTATACAACATTGACATTAGTAATTTTTGTTTGCAACATTAACTATTGCTGAAGTCTGTCCACAAGCCAGCGCGAAAATACTCTACTTTATATAGGAAAGTAATGCAACTTCTTTTTCTCGCTCTTTGCAGAATTTGAGAGCAAAGACAAAAAAAAAAAACACAACTGACGATATTGACAGATCAAGATAATTTAGACAGACTATTGTGAATAACGCACACATTTATACCAACGAGGGTACAGTAAAAAAAAATCCAATGAGTGTTCGAACTCACGGGCGATGTGTTAACACCTTTTTGCTACACGGTACCTGTTCGATGTCTATGAACACATTCGTAAATGTTACATTGGAAAATAAAAAACAGCGTTCAATCATATGATGACGTTACAGTTAAATAATATTAATACTTAAAATTATTTAAAGACCCAATGCAAGCAGATGTGTCATTATTTTCTTGCTCAATACTTTTTGTTTTATTCCCACAAAAGTCAAAGAATGCAAAGCAACAGACACTTGTACATACATACATACATTGTTATATTCGTACGATATAACCGAAGATCAACATAAAATACTTTTTTAATATTACTCCAAATTAATACTCCAAATTAAAACACTTCAATATCGGCTCGCCGATATCGGATTGCCTTAATTTTTGGCCTAAACTCTTCGTCGAAACCCGCACTAGCTTTTTCATCCAAAAATTAATAAAATCGGCTATGAATTTCCGGAGAAAATCGCGTGGGAAAATTATATGAAAATCGCCCAATAATCACTTTCAATACCGACTGCCAAGCAACGAACAAACAAACGATGATAAGACAAAACCGAAGATCAACATAAAACACTTTTTTAATATTACTCCAAATTAAAACACTTAAATCTCGGCTCGCCAATATCGGATCGCCTTAATTTTTGGCCTAAACTCTTCGTCGAAACCCGCACTAGCTTTTTCAGCCAAAAATTAATAAAATCGGCTATGAATTTCCGGAGAAAATCGCGTGGGAAAATTATATGAAAATCGCCCAATAATCACTTTCAATACCGACTGCCAAGCAACGAACAAACAAACGATGATTTACTCTTACAAACCTAACACTTGCGTATGTATTAAATTTATAGTTTACTGCCCTAGAGGCGCGCGTATAGATGTTAACACATCAAAAAAACTTTACAAAACATAAACTTTTATAAAATGTCAATGTTTGAATACTTTATAATTAGAATAATTAAGATACTTAAAGAAATGAAGACTTTGCATTTCCCATATCACCTACCATATATACATTTTTCATTATACCCTCGCATGTATACTCAACATACTCGTATAGAGACGCATAAATGTTTATAAACATGCATTGCATTAATGTCCATGTTCAAAATCATGTTTCTACCATGTTTATACAATAATAATCGGCAACAAAGTCTTTTTGAAATGCGCTTCGTCGTTGCGATTGTTGTGACGCTTAAGAGAAATACTAATTAAAACGGAAAAGGTATGATGCAATTGACCAACATTCCATATTTGGTAAAAACTTATCAAAGTTGTATTCTGTTATGGTTTTGTTTAGATACAGTCAGGCCAATATTGTTTTTACAGTGATGGCCAGCATTTCTAAGAATTTGTTGTCGCATACTCTAGATGTGGAATAAAATATGAAGTGGGCGTGGATGGACCATTGTGCTAAATTGTTACTGCTCGATCATAGTTAACACTGGCAAAGGCTTAATATATGTTTGCAGTTGGTAGCGAAAAATGATCAGATTTATGTACATTATCTATGAGATCCCCTATTTTCTGTACCATTTTGAATCAAGCAAGTAAGTGAATGTAGAGTCTTATGCCTCCTGTCTCATTATACCCTACACCATCAATGGAACAGGATACACTATGTGTTATTTACTTAAATAAATAAATTATTATACTAAATTATTTAAACAATATATAATGATATTTCAATACAGTTTAAATAAAATGTCACAACGAACATAGGGTGTCAATGAATTAAAAAAAATGGTTTCCCATTACATACCATGAAGGGACCGGGGAGAACTTCTCACAATCACTGATCTGTGCGCTTTCCATTTTTCACTCACTGATTGGGACCTACAGTTTTACACCGATTCCGAACGGTATTTTGAGAAGCTTTTATCATGGCTATATACTCGATAGTGTCGCCGTCACTAAGCGAGGTGACCGTCGTCGAAAGAAATTTTAAGGTGGTTGGAGCAGGGATCGAACCCAGGATCTCCTGTACAAGAGGCGCGCACACTACCCATTGCACCACCGACGGCCACAATGAATTCACTCCAACGATTATTGTCTCAGCCGCGTTATTTAATTTGGCTCCATGATAGTCGAGTTTTTTTATATCACTTTTATTGTCCTCCTTGCCAGCGATATCCTTTCAATAGCATTTAAAAGTGTCATTCAAGTTCCGCTCTAGCAATACTGATGTTCGATGACCAAGTGGCGGGTGCTCCAAATACAAGTATCTTTTTAAAAATTAAATAAAGTTAACTAAATTTAATTTATTTTCCTATTCTATGGCTCTGTGGCCGCCGGTGGTGGAATGGTTAGTGTGCGCGCCACTTGTACAGGAGATCATGAGTTCGATCCCTGCTCCGACCACCTTAAAATTTCTTTCGACGACGGTCACCTCGCTTAGTGATGGCGACACTATCGAGTACTTAGCCATGAAAAAGCCTCTCAAACTACCGTTCGAAACCGGTGTAAAACTGTAGGTCCCAATCAGTGAGTATAAAACGCACAGCTCACTGGTTGTGAGAAGCTCTCCCCAATTCCTTCATGGAATGAAATGGGAAACCATTTTTTTTTTTTTTACAATGGCTCTATTAGCAAAAATAAATAAATCCATTGTATATGGAATACGATTTCATTTATGTGGCTGCCAGGCTTGCAGTAGTTTATCCAGTCACTCCAATTTTCCAACATTTTGTTGACTTTTTCTGGTTCTATCTCGCAAATGGTTCGGACGATATTAGCCTACAGGGTGTGTAACGTTTCTGGATTATTCGCATAGCATCGGCCTTGAACGCGCCCTACACCCAGATATCTAATTGTTTGAAAGGAGGTTGTAACAACAGTAAATTCGGCTGTTGCGGCCGAATTTCGGTTCCTACAACCAAATTGACGTAGTCACGACCGAATTTATGCGCCGCAACTGAATTCAGTTGAAAACCTAAATTGATTCGGTTGTGACAACTGAATCTTCAATTATATTCGCTCTGTAAATTAAATTTTGTAAACTATCTGTTGGAAGAACAGAATTTAGAATTAATTCGGATACGACAACCGAAATTGGTAACAAATTCGGTTGGTGTAACCGAATGTAAAATCAATTCAGTTGCGACAACCAAATTTGGCATCAATTTGGTTGTAACTATCGAATTTGGTATCACGATTACCGAACATAGTGCAAAAGATCAATTGATTGCTAACACAATCAATCAATTGATTGATAACAAAGATCAATTGATTGATAACACTGTAACAAAATTAGATTTTTTTCAAAATGATGGGGTTCTGTCAACGGATTCTGGTAGAAAGGTCTAAAAAAAATATACGTGTTTCGGCGTTTTGCCAGATCTGATCAGAATTTTTGTTAGGGCGGGTCAAAGTTTCCGCCCCTCATTTTTTTTGTGTCGCACAGTGTAATCTGTGTGACATGGTGCAGCATCCTGCTGACGCCAAAGATTGTGCAAGTTCATATCTTCCATTTCAGCCCATTAAAGGTTCGTAATGATGGCTCTGTAGTGTAAATAGTATTTCCAGCACCATTTTCGAAAAAATGAGCCAATGATGCCACTACTCTAAAATCCACACCAAAGGGTCACTCTCCGTGGATGCATTGGGTTTTCAACAATGACGAGCGAGTTTCCCGATCCCCAGATGCGACAATTTTTTGGTTGTTGGCATAGCCGCCGAGATAAAAAAAAAATGCGCCTTGTCAGAAAATATGATCTTTCTGCCAAATTCAATGACCTATTGGAGCTTCTGTAAGGCCCAAACTGAGAAGCCGTAACGAAGTAGGTGGTCATTTGCCTTCAATTGCTGAGTCAACTGGCCCTTTTAAGCTAATCATCCAAGATCTTTATGAAAAGTTCTCATCATGCAGGTGCGTGAAAGGCCGAGTTGTTAAGTTGAGTCGATGATAGTTGATTGAGTTGCACACTTTTGCCACAGCAGCCACATATTCGTCGGTACGCACCATATGGCGACAGGGACCGTGAGTTTTGTCCACTAGCAAGCCAGTCTCAGGAACTTTTTGCTCAAATTTGTGCACAGCACGCGTGGTGGGTGCTACATTTCAGCCACATATTCTCTTCAACTATCGCACTTTTGAAATAAGATTGCATAATTTTCCACCGTTGTTCAAGTGTAAAGCGACTCAGTTTGGCCTGCGGAGGTATGATACTGACTGATAGTCAATATTTCGTACAGAAAAAATATATCAGTGTCAAAATAACATCTGATTTCAAAAAAAACCTGAATTTGGACCACCGGTTTTTTGGCCGATTCAAGTTCATTTTGTTCAACGCAAATCCAATTCAATAGGGCTGTGATCTGTGTTGCCAGAAGTCTTCATTAGAAATTGTATTAGACCAGTAAATACCGAGAACGGTTGATAAACGTTTGGACCTTCACACTGTTGTTGATTATTCACAATTGTGTTTTTGTGAGTTCTACTTATTAAAATTTGAATTTCCCAAACAGCCCCAAAAATGTGTCTTGCAGGTAAAAACTCCTGTTTTCGTACCTTTTGCGGTTATTATCAACCGATTTTCAGTTTCTCAAAGGATTTGGTAAGAAAGAACTTAGGTCTTTCGAACAAAGTATACATTATTTAGGAACAATAAACAACATGAGTGTATTTGTCCTAGAAATTGTGAACGTATTCATTAAATTTACAGAACTATTCAGAATTTTATGGAATTTGTTCATAAAATTAATGAAAAACTTTTGATGAACAGCTTCTATGAACTTTTCTGAGTTTTATTTTATCAATATAATATAAAGAACTAATAAGGGGTAGAAGCCGCATCCTTGCCTAACTGCCGCAAATGTGGCAAAAGTTTACCGTTCGTTTACATTAAAACCAACTTTATATGGTGCATCCCTGTACATCTACCGAATCATTGATACTATCTTATAGGTGCCTCTACATTAGTTGCTTCCATAGCCTCGTCCGTAAGCAGATAGAACAAGACAAGACACATCCCTGTCTAAATGCCGCAGAAAGGTTGGCTTTCGTTTCCAATAAAACAAACTTTGTATGCCGCATCCCTCTACAGCTCTATCTTGTTGGGTATCCCTTTTTGATTCAGTTAGACAACATTAAGGAACTATCGAAAGCTTGGTCAACATCTACTTAAAGTAGATAGAGGGGCAAGTGTAATCCAACCGATTGCTCTATGGTTATCCGAAACGTGATTATGTGGCCGGAACATAAACGAGCAGGCGTGAAACCCGCTTGCTCCTTACGCACAATTAACATCTCCACTGGAGAGATCTGCTGAACTTTGCCTATTACGAGTACATTGAGCAAAGTAATACTACAGTCCTTCCACAACATTAGGTCACCTTATTTCGGAATTGTGTTTTTGCATGCACTTCTGATGACCGACGAAATTTCGTTGACACACCATATTTTAACAGCTCCGCTGTAATGCTATAAGGTCCAGAAGATTTGTAATCCCATATATTTCCTAGTGCAACCTCGATTTCAAATCGCGACTTGAGATCCGTTTGAATATCGCTTCTTGGCTTGCAACGTATGCTGCCGTAGAAGTACTCTGATTTTCATCATTCGGAAGTATTGAATGTGTTGTAAAGTATTTACACCATCTCTCCACTTGCAGATCTAATAATGTCGCCCCTCCTCTGCCATCAATAGCTTCATCATTAGATGCAGTACTTCCCATGTTGATAACGCTCAGCTGTTATATTGAAAAGTACACTCTAAAGAATTTACTATCTGTAATTCAAGCTGTTTCGGATTCTTCCGCTATATTACTCAAATAGTTATCGTAATCGTAATAGACCATGTACCCCGCTCTTCGTGCCGATTTCTAATAATCGGATTTAAATTGCCCTTTCAATATTGATGTCTTGGAGCGTATACGCATGTTGAGCAGGCGTTCAAGATTTGTAATATCGGTGCAGGATTCTGTACTAATCCAATGTTAATTCTCATAGCTTTTCTCGCCAAGGACCTCTAGCTAGATTCCTTCAGCGTTTGAGCAATGCCTGACCCGGTATCTTGACTATTCTGTCTCAAATTAGCTTGAAAACTTTGATCGTACATCACTGATACAAGTATGGATGTTAGACGGAGGGTGCCCACTAAACGTTAGTCGTCGCTACCAATGTCAAAACCATCACCGTTAGAGAAAGTCACCGAAAACATCTTTCTAACAAGTATATGGACAATTTGATGGAATGTGTGACCATCTCGTGTACAATATATATATTTACTGGGGAATTTGGTTCCGCCGATAAACAGGCAATGGCGATTACAGGAATCTGTGAGTCTGTCACCTTTTTTATTCTTAGAGTTCATGCCCATGTTTTCCCATAACTTCCTGTAAATTTTTTTTTGCCGCTGCCATCTTTGGCATTAAAATCCCCCAAAAATATTTCAACGTCACCAACTCACAATGCAAATGAAGAAGGTCCAAACGTTAGTCAATCTTTGTCTGAGACAAATACTCCGTATCTACTCGCCCAAGATAATTTCTAACGAAGTGCACTGCAACGTACATTCAATAGGACTGAAACTGGATATACGTAAACTAAAATGGACTTGGGTCGGCTATACTCTTAGGCGCCCAGCATCAGATACTGCTAGAGCGGCACTTGAATCGAACCCGCAGGGGTATTGAAGGCAAGAAAGACCACCAAATATATGGAAGTGGTCTAGTTGGCTAGAAATCGTAACTGTCCTCATCAGACACAGCGGGCTACAAATCACCCGGCCCTGGCGGCAAAGCATCAGTGGATGTCGACAGTGGACTACGCATTTTGGCTCCCTATCTCGTGAACCTTGAAATAAGACGCATTAACCTGCCCTATAAACCAGTCAAATCGACGTAATCCAAGATGGTACTTATTCCGGAAGCATATTGATTTAAAAGACTTAAGACCAATCGGTCTCTCATCATTCGTTCTGAGTGCATAAGAGAATATAATTGACTCATATCTGCGCACGACCAAAGGTGCTTCTCAGCTGTCCATATGCCACCACACACACAGCAGGGATACTACGGTACGCTTTAGTGAGCTTCATAGAGAAATATATTTATTTAAAGGAATATGCTGGTGTTTCATTTGACAATATAGAGGGTACTTTGAATATAGTCCTCACGGAGGCGATAAAATTGGCTCTGTCGACACAGTGTTTTGTCCAAGGGATCATTAATTTGGTCTGTAGATTTAATACGCGAAGGCTTATAATCTTGTCCCTGTGTCACAAGACTTTAATTCAAAATGTGAATCGAGCAATCCCCAAAGTGGAGTCTTATTTCCACTTCTCTGGAATTTACCACTGGATACTGTTTTACTTAAGCTATAATGATCTGCTGATACATTCGCATCATAGGCTGACGACCTGATAATTGCAGTGCTAAGAAACTACTTCCCCATATGCAGAGATATTCTCCAGGACTTGATCAGGAGGCTCAGGAGACTCACTAAGTAGACCAAGAAACCCGAGCCCGTACTCTTTACCAAGTTCGTAATATTCAGCTATGTTCTTTCTGTACGTGGCCAGGAAATGTGCTTGAGGGGTAATATAAGATGTCTAGATGTGAGTCTCGATAGAAATCTTAGTTTCAAGCCGAACACTAGGGCTAGTACTAGTATAGCCACAATACCCCTATATTTGTATAAAAGGTCTATTGGAAGGTGATATGCCTCTAACTGAGGCACTTACTGGATACATACAGCGATAGCACCTCGCTACGACATTGTCATTGTCATTGTCATCGACTTATCTAAGTATTTTGACAAAAGCCCAGAAAATTGTTTTAGGTGTCCAGGGTCCAGAGAATGGTGTGTATCACGGTTGCCCTTCGCACAATATCTACCGACCAAATGGTGGCTGCTCTTCACTTGTTACTACTAGATAAATTGAGCAGGCAAATGATTGTAATGTCGGCAATCCGCCCAAGACAAACTTCGTGATGGGCCTATGTTCATGGAACAATTTGAATGGATCTGCGGTGATCCTTTATATACGCTGGCAACTTGAGACCCACTTCTATCTTTGAAAGAACTTAAAGAGACGTAAACCAGGCAATAAAATGTATTTAAACTTCTGTAATTATAAGTTCAAATTATACGACAAAAAAGGTTTTGGAGTCTATTATTAAGAGGTGTGGATAGACCTTGCACAAAGGCTACCAGACCATTGTAGTGTACGTCAGGTAGAAGTCATGGCAATCGGAGAAACTGCTCTCTAAATAGGAAGAAACGTCTGTACCCTAGAGGTGTTAATACGAGTATAATATTTACCCTGAGAATTAAAATGATATAAAATCTATGCAATCTGTGGTCCTCGCTGCAATTGCCGCGCATCTCTAAATAAGGTTTATAATCTATTATATGGGTGCCATCGCACAGGAACATTCAAAGGAACCATCAAAAGATGAGCTGCAGGGACTACCATACCTGATCAACTGGATATGGAGCAAGTGTTATTGCCGCTTGTTGCATGCAGCCTCATACTTAAAACCGAAGTTCTTACGCATGCCAATTATATTTGGCCTGAATGCAAAGAATACGGGATCACCACGCAAGCCAAGTTGTAAGCTGAATCGTCCACTAAACGTCATATCCAGTCATAGGCAGGATATATAATACTAGCAGCTGTGATCACTGGGCACTGTTTAAAAGGCAGGCGCACGTCTAGACTTGAAATCAGAACTCAAGAAGCCGTGGTGGTGAAGAGGAGGTCGTGAGTGTCGAACATCTCGTATGCAACTACAAGACCTTTTGTGCGAGTAGCAGACAGTTGTTTAAGGTCATACTCCTTTTAGGATCTAACGTAGTCTCAAGGAGCTAAGCTGAATGCCCTTAGGAAATATATTTTTGCAGATCACAAATTGCTTCATAAAAAAAAATAGTTTCCCATTACATCCCATGAAGGAATAGGGTAGAACTTCTGACAACCAGTGAGCTGGTTCGAACCCAGGAGCTCATGTACAAGAGACGCGCACACTAACCATAGCACCATCGACGGTTCACGACGGTTCATCAGGGACTAATAAACCTCCTATCTTGCAACACCGGGATGGGATATCAGATGGCTTGAACGCCCCTTAAGCACACTAGATCAATTTACTAATTTATTGATGGAGACTGAACGTGACACCCAGTGGTATAAAAACTGTATAAAAATGTGCCAATAGTGACACCACCTTCTACCTAACATATCCTATGACCTAAATCATTCGACACTGTTTAACAGGCAGATACGCTGTTATACTTGCAATCTCCCATCGTGATTACTGCAGTGGCTGTCGGGATAAAGAGAAGGACGGGAGCTTCTACCTTATCCAAGTATACTGCCCGGCTGTTTGTGGAAGTCGGAGACAATATCTTGGATCTTACTCCATGTTGGATCTAACAGACATTAAGTGAGTTACACTGAAAGATGTTACTAATTTTTGGGAAGGAAGGTTTGGGAAGGACTTTCACAGCCTGTGAGCTGTGCGCTTTCTAGATTTTCACTCACTGATTGGGGCCCGCAGTTTTACACCGGTTCCGAACGATATTTTGTGAAGCTTTTTCATGACTAAATTCTCGATAGTGTCGTCATCACTAAGCGAGAGTTTGACCGTCGTCGAAAGGAACGTACATGGTCTGAGCAGGGATCGACCATGTACGACAGCCGAGCACACTAAGAAAGGGAGATGAAACATTTATTTCAGTGTTTTTTATTGACAAGATATGGAGAAGCATGACCTTTCATACCAGTATATGACCATGTATATTTTCTCATTTAATATACTGCCGCCCTACAAAGCTCTGGTATTTCACACGTCTGTAGAATGATTTGCGAAACGTTATTTTTACGAAGGACACAATGTCGGTGTACTATCACTGCTGTACCTGCTGTCGAACACAACGCTGGTCCTTGGACAGTGGTTTAGATGTTGGAAGTATTTAAAAATTGCTGACATACAATTTGAGCCAAGAACCACATGGTGCTGTATTGCGAGGAACCACAAGTTCCACGTTGTACGATATCAATCGTAAGATATGAACCACCTTGAATATCACATACCTAGACCATCTGTTTGTGCCGAGTTTACAGACGCAGCTTGACAGCAATTGATCTATATCGTCGACTCTCACCAAGACTGGCTTGATGGAGATTGACTATATAAATGGCGACGGTGTAGTATTCGGAGGAAAGAAAATATTTGCTTTATTCGGACACAGCAAATACCAGCACAAAAATATGCAAGGAATGAGCATTCCGAGGCCTTGTAAAGTCACATCGCCTGTAGCTGGTCTTACTGTTCTGACACAAATTAATCCGAATGGGAGCAAAAATTTCAGTAATGTATGAGAAATTCATACTACCAAGCCTACAAGGTCAGGAACATTTTGTGAATTGAAAAATGGTTGGTTTTTGTTGCAAATAATAGACAATCCAGTTAAACACACTCACCCTGCATGACTAGTTTCGAACTCCGTGACAAGTTCACCATCAAATGCCTAAATACTGTGCCGGAATTGATACCATCGGTAGATCATCAGTTGTATATATACAAACTTATTTATGCAATTAAAATATGCGAATTATTATCGATCGAAGATCCCTAAGTATCACACACTGAAGGGCCTATAATTCCAACACAAGAACAGAAAGCTTTTTTCCACCATGTTCTTCTTTTCCTCATGCGTTCTCGCATTGTTGCAGTGCTTTGAGGTGGGGTTTTTAATCTATACCACAGAGTAGTATTTGTCCGTGTTATAGCTTATTTGATGGCCGGGATAGTGTCAATTACGTTTATTTGAATTTGTATTTTATGACCGATTTTATGTTAGTTTTCATTTAATGTATGAGAAATTCATACTACAAGCTTACAAGGTCAGGAACATTCTTCTAATTGAAAAATGGTTGGTTTTGCCAAAATCGGTCTTCATTGAATTTCAACTGGACACGAAGAAATTACTTACTTACTTACTTATACGGTCACGAACAACCCCGAGGGGTCAGGGACCTTATAAAACGAAAATAAAATTTTTCGCCAACCAGTTCGATCTTTTGCCTTATCTCTCCAGTTGGCAATACCAAGTGTACGCAGGGATTCGTCAACCTGATACTTAAAGCCGAGTCTTAGTTGTCCTACTTTGCGTCTTCCTTCGAGTTCGGTTTCAAAAACCCTTCATGCTGGTTCGTCTTCATCCATTCTACGGACATGGCCTAGCCAGCGAAATCGCGTTATTTTGATCCGCTTAACTATGTCAATGTCGGGATAAAGCTCATACAGCTCATGGTTCATGCGTCGCCCATACTCGCCGTTGTGCACGGCAGATCCGAGGTATATAAATTCGTCTACCACCTCGAAATTATAACAGTTATCAACGTTCACGCTTTGGTCTAATCGCGTGGAGGCCCTGCTCGTCGAAACCATTAATTTTGTCTTGTCCTCATTTACCGTCAGACCAACTTTTGCTGACTCCTTATCAATGCTCGAAAACACCGCAGTAACTTCTCCACCTGTGCGTCCAATGATGTCTATATCATCAGCATACGCGAGCAGCATGTGACTTTTGCTGCTGATGGTTTTATTCATATTGACTGCAGCTTTTCTCAGAACAAGCTCTATTAAGATGTTAAATAGATCGCACGATAGGGTGTCACCTTGTCTGAGGACACGCTTAGCTTCGAAAGGTTCGGTAAGATCCGTACCAACTTTTACTGCGGATTTGGTGTTCGTTTTGCCGGAATAGCAAGCTCCCTCGTATAGCGCTATCGAAGGCAGCCTTATAATCGACAAATAGATGATACATGCCGATTTGTTTTTCGTGGGTCTTGTCCAGGATTTGGCGTAGCGTGATAATCTGGTCAGTTGTCGATTTTCCAGGCCTAAAGCCACACTGGTATGGTCCAATCAGGTCAGCGATAATTGGTTTTAGTCTTCCGCACATTATGCTTGATAGAACCTTATATGCTATGGATAAAAGGGTTATTCCACGGTAGTTGGCACAGATACTCGGGTCACCTTTTTTAAATATGGGGCATAGTACACTGAGACTCCAATCGCCGGGCATGCATTCATCTAACCAAATTTTGCTAATGAGCTGATGCATGCATCTTATCAGCTCATCGCCGCCAGCCTTAAACAGCTGCGCCGGTAATCCATCGGCTCCTGCGGCTTTGTAGTTCTTAAGCCGGGCAATAGCTGTTCTGACCTCGTCTTGGTTAGGAGGGGGCAATCGACGTCGTCGTCCAAATTTAGATCGACTGTCTCGTCATTGGATATCTCAGGTACCAATAGCGCAGAGAAATGATCTCTCCATATTCCCAAAATAATCTGCACATCTGCGATGAGATTTCCGTCCTTGTCTTTACAGAAGGGGGGCCCTAAACCATGTCTATTAGTTCCATTTTTGGTAGAATTTTCGGGCTTCGTTTTTCCTTCTGTATCACCCAATTTTCTCACTCTCGCGCTTTCTCCACTGCCATTTCTCACGCCTAAAGAGACGGTTTACCCCCTTTCTTTTCGCCCTATACCGCTCAGTTGCAGCTCGCGTTGCAATTGACTGAAGCACGGCAGCGTTCTTTTCAGTATTTACAATGCGACACTCTTCACCGTACCATGGTTTGTTGCGAAGCGGTGTTTCAAAACTAAGTACGGTTGGTGCGGCAGTTTTTATAGAGTCGGAAATGGGTTTCCACTGCGCTTCAGGATCGTTATGGGGAGGGGGTGGGTTCTGTGCCAAATGTTGCGAGAGCTTCCTGCAGTAGGCTGTGTCTACCTCTGGTAATTGCAGCTTTCCGATGTCCAGCTTCCTCTGCGTCTGGGTTCGTACGATTTTCGCTCTACTCAATCTTGTGCGAACCTTTGCTGCTACCAGGTAGTGATCATAATCAATGTTTCATCAATTATCACGTGATCGATTTGGTTCTTCGTTCCTTGATCAGTTACGAAGAAATTACAAATTCAAAATTAAAATATTTTACAAACCCCAAATGGGTGTTAAAACGCCAAGTCGATGAAACTAGGAGTATGCACGCTATTGTTATTTTGACTGTAGTTGTGCTAACTATTGTGTTCTTTGAGATGTTGAAGAGATCTTTTGTAGGACTCACCTTTTGGATAACTTGTATGGTTAGTTAGGTGAAGTCTTTACTAAAATGCTCAGGTGATTTGGTGTCTTAGAGCGTTTAGCAGGAATATTAGGTTGAAATCAATCAATCGTCGATTAAAATTTTATGGAGCTTTTCCAAGATATGCACTAGTGTGCATATTTTTCAAGTCGTAAGATACATTAATAAGGTAATAAGTCGTGCGACAACTTGGTAAACGGCTGACTTCTTGGTAGTTTGAACATGTAAATTTTTGTTATAATCCGCTCAGTAGGCTGACGGTTTAAATTTTGTTGCAAATTTCTTATCAAGTCATCATTGTGAGCAGTTCTACCGTTTATCCTAGACAATAACTTAATCATGATGATAAACTGATGACAAGGAAATACCTGATATTGCGCTTCTACGTAAAATGCATGCAATTATATTTATACAAATTTAATAATTCCATTAGTGGTATTCACGTAAACCCGCAAAAGCTGCGAAAACTCGAGAACCTCGGAAACTTGTACAGCTAACGTCAAAACACAAATGTAAAAAAGTTGCGAGTTAATTTGTCTTAGCACACAAAGAAAACGAAACGTCTGACATTTGTGCAAGTGGTTTTGTATGAGAACATTATTGTTTTGCTTTGACGTTTGCTCTGGAAGTTTTCAAGGCTTTCGAGTTTTCGCGTTTACGTGAATACCACTATTTTGTCTAGCTCTTCGGATAGAATTTGTTTTCATATTTATATTTATTAAACGAACACAAATGACAACAGCAATGACAGACTTCTGTTGATAACTCCCCCTTCGCATTTGCCACAATTTTTTGCGTGCCAATTATTACCCGCCTCAGTTTCAAAAAAGGGCTTTCGGATTAGACAATTTCATGTATTTTCATTTCATTTGCTATTCTATTCTATGTGTCTTCTTGTCATGGAATCATGTTCTATAACACTTGATCTGATCGAAGTGAATGTCCACACATCAACCAATGACTAAATTGGCAATAAAATTTCATTTGTCTTCTTGAAGTCTTGAGATTATTTAACTTCTTTAAGATGGCCATGATGATCATCCTTTGGTTACCTTCAATTCGATGACTTGCACACATGGTCACAGGAGACCGGTATTTAGAGGACACAAAAAGAGCTCTATTTGATCGCACATTAGACAGGAGAAACGTCATTATGGGCATCAATCACAGATGTGGGGCCCATAAAAGGTATGACAGATCTTCTGCAGATCATTGATATTATCACAATGATGATATAGGGGAAAGATGCTATCATGTTTTTGTCTCTCTCTCTCTCAGTTCAAACGTATCAGTTTTTTACACTTCTGAGGCAGAGAACATTTAGTGGAATAGTTATCGGTTTGATTGTTTTTACACTGATGTTGCCCCAGTCATTCGATTTTGTTTAACAAGTGCAAGATGCAATTAGTTGCGCTATATTTGAAACATTAGAACTTTACGTTTTTGCGTCTTAAGTTCTTAGGATTTTGCGCAGTTTTAGAGTTAGTCTACATGTTTTCTTTTTATCAACTTTAACGTATTTTCTGCTTATTACTGGTATCATGTTGGCCAAGAGTCGCTGTTTCATATTGTTCTTGCTCCGCACGAATGGTCACTTTCCAAATGTGTACTTTGTATTGCAAGACCATTAGCACGTTCTCTACTGCAACCCTATTTTGGTGATGGAAAACGAAAAGTCTCTAATGAAACTGTTTATCCAATGTCGGTCTACGTCATTGTCATGATGAGTGTTTTATTGCCTCATGTCACCTCCCGAGTGGCGAAATACAAATATAGTCGGAGAGAGGACTTATATAGTTTATTGATATGGACACTCAAAGGTCTTTAATTGGTTCAATAACTATGGTAAACTACATGATTGGCAATATTATTTGTTTGAAATCATTTGTTGCTATTTTTTATAAGATGTGTCTGGTATTCGAAAATATAACAGCGGTTAATTTTAGTAGTAAAGTCAAACGGTGATTGTTGTCCGTGCTAAGTTCGAAAACTACATTTATACCGAATTAAGAGTTGCTTGCGGCCTTAGTAGAGACATAAACCTTCACAATACGGAATTTTATTTTGGCTGTTAATATTTCAATATGTCAACCTGTATAGCGAATGTTAATGCAGTTACAGAAATTATCAGTATAATTGAAACCGAAAATGTTAATGACAAAAATATACTGTTGTTGAAGCTACTTATAATAAAAAAAATCACATGAGGTGTCAGGGGACACCCGGTTGGAACGAAGTTCCTTTCGCTATATATTATGTACTAGTTAGTTCCAACACGCATAAGGCGCCTGTTGAAAAATACTGTAATTTAAATGGATCTTTAAGAAAAAAAAAATCCAATGAGTGTTCGAACTCACGGGCGATGTGTTAACACCTTTTTGCTACACGGTACCTGTTCGATTTCTATGAACACATTCGTAAATGTTACATTGGAAAATAAAAAACACCGTTCAATCATATGATGACGTTACAGTTAAATAATATTAATACTTAAAATTATTTAAAGACCCAGTGCAAGCACATGAGTCATTATTTTCTTGCTCAATACTTTTTGTTTTATTCCCACAAAAGTCAAAGAATGCAAAGCAACAGACACTTGTACTTACATACATACATTGTTATATTCGTACGATATAACCGAAGATCAACATAAAATACTTTTTTAATATTACTCCAAATTAAAACACTTCAATCTCGGCTCGCCGATATCGGATCGCCGATATCGGATCGCCTTAATTTTTGGAATAAGCTCTTCGTCGAAACTCGCACTAGCTTTTTAATCCAAAAAAATCCAATGAGTGTTCGAACTCACGGGCGATGTGTTAACACCTTTTTGCTACACGGTACCTGTTCGATTTCTATGAACACATTCGTAAATGTTACATTGGAAAATAAAAAACAGCGTTCAATCATATGATGACGTTACAGTTAAATAATATTAATACTTAAAATTATTTAAAGACCCAGTGCAAGCACATGTGTCATTATTTTCTTGCTCAATACTTTTTGTTTTATTCCCACAAAAGTCAAAGAATGCAAAGCAACAGACACTTGTACTTACATACATACATACATTGTTATATTCGTACGATATAACCGAAGATCAACATAAAATACTTTTTTAATATTACTCCAAATTAAAACACTTCAATCTCGGCTCGCCGATATCGGATCGCCGATATCGGATCGCCTTAATTTTTGGAATAAGCTCTTCGTCGAAACTCGCACTAGCTTTTTAATCCAAAAAAATCCAATGAGTGTTCGAACTCACGGGCGATGTGTTAACACCTTTTTGCTACACGGTACATGTTCGATTTCTATGAACACATTCGTAAATGTTACATTGGAAAATAAAAAACAGCGTTCAATCATATGATGACGTACAGTTAAATAATATTAATACTTAAAATTATTTAAAGACCCAGTGCAAGCACATGTGTCATTATTTTCTTGCTCAATACTTTTTGTTTTATTCCCACAAAAGTCAAAGAATGCAAAGCAACAGACACTTGTACATACATACATACATTGTTATATTCGTACGATATAACCGAAGATCAACATAAAATACTTTTTTAATATTACTCCAAATTAAAACACTTCAATCTCGGCTCGCCGATATCGAATCGCCTTAATTTTTGGAATAAACTCTTCGTCGAAACCCGCACTAGCTTTTTAATCCAAAAATTAATAAAATCGGCTATGAATTTCCGGAGAAAATCGCGTGGGAAAATTATATGAAAATCGCCCAATAATCACTTTTAATACCGACTGCCAAGCAACGAACACACAAACGATGATAAGACAAAACCGAAGATCAACATAAAACACTTTTTTAATATTACTCCAAATTAATACTCCAAATTAAAACACTTAAATCTCGGCTCGCCTTAATTTTTGGCCTAAACTCTTCGTCGAAACCCGCACTAGGTTTTTAATCCAAAAATTAATAAAATCGGCTATGAATTTCCGGAGAAAATCGCGTGGGAAAATTATTTGAAAATCGCCCAATAATCACTTTCAATACCGACTGCTAAGCAACGAACAAACAAACGAAGATTTACTCTTACAAACCTAACACTTGTGTATGTATTAAATTTATAGTTTACTGCCCTAGAGGCGCGCGTATAGATGTTAACACATCAAAAGTTTATCATTTTACAAAAAGTATATTGATGTGTTAACATCTATACGCGCGCCTCTAGGGCAGTAAACTATAAATTTAATACATACACAAGTGTTAGGTTTGGAAGAGTAAATCATCGTTTGTTTGTTCGTTGCTTGGCAGTCGGTATTGAAAGTGATTATTGGGCGATTTTCATATAATTTTCCCACGCGATTTTATCCGGAAATTCATAGCCGATTTTATTAATTTTTGGATTAAAAAGCTAGTGCGGGTTTCGACGAAGAGTATATTCCAAAAATTAAGGCGAGCCGAGATTGAAGTGTTTTAATTTGGAGTATTAATTTGGAGTAATATTAAAAAAGTATTTTATGTTGATCTTCGGTTATATCGTACGAATATAACAATGTATGTATGTATGTACAAGTGTCTGTTGCTTTGCATTCTTTGACTTTTGTGGGAATAAAACAAAAAGTATTGAGCAAGAAAATAATGACACATGTGCTTGCACTGGGTCTTTAAATAATTTTAAGTATTAATATTATTTAACTGTACGTCATCATATGATTGAACGCTGTTTTTTATTTTCCAATGTAACATTTACGAATGTGTTCATAGAAATCGAACAGGTACCGTGTAGCAAAAAGGTGTTAACACATCGCCCGTGAGTTCGAACACTCATTGGATTTTTTTTAAGAAATTTTTGATGTGTTAACATCTATACGCGCGCCTCTAGGGCAGTAAACTATAAATTTAATACATACGCAAGTGTTAGGTTTGTAAGAGTAAATCATCGTTTGTTTGTTCGTTGCTTGGCAGTCGGTGTTGAAAGTGATTATTGGGCGATATTCATATAATTTTCCCACGCGATTTTCTCCGGAAATTCATAGCCGATTTTATTAATTTTTGGATTAAAAAGCTAGTGCGGGTTTCGACGAAGAGTTTAGGCCAAAAATTAAGGCGATCCGATATCGGCGAGCCGAGATTTAAGTGTTTTAATTTGGAGTATTAATTTGGAGTAATATTAAAAAAGTGTTTTATGTTGATCTACGGTTTTGTCTTATCATCGTTTGTTTGTTCGTTGCTTGGCAGTCGGTATTGAAAGTGATTATTGGGCGATTTTCATATAATTTTCCCACGCGATTTTCTCCGGAAATTCATAGCCGATTTTATTAATTTTTGGATTAAAAAGCTAGTGGGGGTTTCGACGAAGAGTTTAGGCCAAAAATTAAGGCGATCCGATATCGGCGAGCCGAGATTGAAGTGTTTTAATTTGGAGTAATATTAAAAAAGTATTTTATGTTGATCTTCGGTTATATCGTACGAATATAACAATGTATGTATGTATGTACAAGTGTTTGTTGCTTTGCATTCTTTGACTTTTGTGGGAATAAAACAAAAAGTATTGAGCAAGAAAATAATGACACTTGTGGTTGCACTGGGTCTTTAAATAATTTTAAGTATTAATATTATTTAACTGTAACGTCATCATATGATTGAACGCTGTTTTTTATTTTCCAATGTAACATTTACGAATGTGTTCATAGAAATCGAACAGGTACCGTGTAGCAAAAAGGTGTTAACACATCGCCCGTGAGTTCGAACACTCATTGGATTTTTTTTATTTATAAAATGTATTTTTTAAAAAAAAGTATATTATTCGGTCCTTTTTATAAGACTATGTACATTAGTTTGGGCCGTTACTTGTATGGAGAGTTTTTTTTTTTTTTTTTGATTTCATATATTCTGTTCAGTTCAGTTTTATGTAAAAAAAATACAACCAAATTTCATAGCGATAAGTTGTGTTTTAGCGGGTGCGTCCGCCCCTCAAAGTTGGCCTTCAAACCCATTTATGTAAATGTAATTTGTTTGTATATGAGTATCTTTTTAAAACAAAATTTTAAAAGAATATGATGTATAGCAATATTTTAGCTCTTCTAATCAACAATATTAGCCTCAAAGAAAGTTTTTTGCTAAAATTAATATTTTATAAAATAATGAAAAAATATAAATATAATTTTGGTATATATAATTGTTGGTATTTTGTTGGTTATTTTCTTCATTATTTTCTAAAGTATTAATTTTAGCAAAAAAAACTTTATTTGAGGCTATTGTCGTTGACTAGAAGAGCTAAAATATTGCCATATATCATATTCTGTTAAAATGTTTTTTTTTAAGATACTCATTCATATACAAAGTACATTTGAATAACTGAGCTTGAAGGCCAACTTTAAGGGGCGGACGCACCCCCTAAACACACAAACTTATCGCTATGAGGTTTTTTTTGTATTTTTTTACATAAAACTGAACGATTTGGGTGGAGAGAATATAATAAATCAAATACTAATATAATCTCCATTCAATACTTATTATATTTTCCCGAAAAGGTCCCTGTTTAAAGAGCAGAACTTCTTTTATTAAAACTAATGTTTTTTTTAAGAAAATGTAAAATTTTAAGAAGAAGTACTTTCTGTAAGAAAAAGCCATAAGAGTATGATTGACTTTTTAAAGAAGTGGTACTCTTTTTAGGAAGATGTACTTATTTCTCCAGAAAAGAAAAAAAAAGGTTTTATTTTATTTTTAAGAAAATGTACTTTTAAGAAAAGAAATTTTTGTAAGAACGGAAACAGTAGAGAAGGATATTCTTTTGCGGAAAAGTTTTTTTTAAGAAAAGGTACTTATTTTTTAGAAAATTGTCTTTTTTTAAATTTCTTTCTCTTTGGCTTTTCTAAATTTACTTTCTATTTCAAAACTACAATATGTAATACACAGGCTCCACTTAGAAAACCTCCCTTTAAACTAAACCAAACCAAAAGTACCCAATATAGTTCATAATAATGGGTTGTGATAAAGTAGTTAAACCAAAAGTTGTTTACAAGTTTATCATTTGGCCCCCATCCCGCAACGACCGATAAGGAACTTCGTTCCAAAAATTATAAAACCGGTCAATTCAAAAAAATATATGAAGCCTGTGTTAGATAACACGGGCGCATAGGTCAGACGTAGAATACGTTAGTCATTTTGCAATTAAAATATATGAATTAAATATAATTTTTGATAAATGATTTAAATCTATCAAATTTATCTTTAATTTTTATGTTAAAAATTTAGGATAGTTTATAACAAAATTTGGGTACAATTTATATCAATTTGATGCACTTTTGAAAACAAGTGTAAATACTGCATCTGGCAACACTGGTTCTGTAATGTTCACACAGATAATCGTACTGCTCTTACACATGATGTTATAATACATAAAATACAAAGCATATGAAAATTAATACAAAATTTGAAGGAGTTAAATTTTGATTTACTTATAGAATCAAAAAAATTATATGTAGCAATATGATTATTTAACTACAAATCAAAAGAAGACATATTAAATATGTTACGACCATACTTGAATTTTCATCAATGCATGCATAAAGTATTAAAAACTTATAATGAAAGTGACAAACATTTTCTCAAAATGTTGTGCTCCAGATCAACACCCCTACCTTACCGTATAACGTATTCTACGTTAAAACCTGGTTTTCGGTTGCTTTGAATAATGTGGCTTTTAAACCCGGTTACATCGGAGGTTTTTTTTTGTAGGTAAACCCCGGTTTTCACTGTTTTCCGTTTTATATCTAAATTTTATATCTAAAATTAATCCACATAGCGTCTTTAACATGATTTCGGACCGGCCAGCTGTTTTTTTATTGCGTCAAATCAAGTTAAACATGTAAAGTACACTCAGTGTAAACGAAGCTTCAGGAATTGGATTTCCTCAAAACAAACATGATAATGTATACAAATTGGGCAAAACTTTACATTTTATGGAAAAACAACCCCCAACCAGTGTTGCCAGATAAAGTTGGCTCAAAATCGTCAAATTGGTATTGGTATCGATATCAATTCAATTTGATTCACTTCAACTCCACCCAATTAAATTCTATTCAATTCCATTTAATTCAATTCAACTCCATTCAATTCTATTCTATTCTATTAAATTCAATTCAATTCAGTTCAATCCAATCCAATTCAATTCAGTTCAGTTCAGTTCAGTTCAGTTCAATTCAATTCAACTCAATTCAGTTCAGTTCAGTTCAATTCAATTCAGTTCAGTTCAGTTAAGTTCAGTTCAGTTCAGTTCAGTTCAATCCAATTCAATTAAATTCAATTCGATTAAATTCAATTCAATTAAGTCCTATTCAATTCTAGTCCATTCAATTCAATTTGATTTACTTACATTCCATCCAATTCAATTATATTTAACTCAATTTAATTTATTTCAACTCCCTTCAATTCAGATCAATTCAATTCGTTTCGACTCAATTTAATTCAATTAAGATCAATTCAATTCTATTCCTTTCAATTCCATTTGATTCACTTCAACTCCATTCAATTCTATTCTATTCTATTAAATTCAATTCAATTCAGTTCAATCCAATTCAATTCAATTCAGTTCAGTTCAGTTCAGTTCAGTTCAGTTCAGTTCAATTCAATTCAATTCAGTTCAATTCAATTCAGTTCAGTTCAGTTCAGTTCAGTTCAATCCAATTCAATTCAATTCAATTCAATTCAATTCAATTCGATTAAATTCAATTCAATTAAGTCCTATTCAATTCTAGTCCATTCAATTCAATTTGATTTACTTACATTCCATCCAATTCAATTATATTTAATTCAATTTAATTTATTTCAACTCCCTTCAATTGAGATCAATTCAATTCGTTTCGACTCAATTTAATTCAATTAAGTTCAATTCAATTCTGTTCCATTCAATTCCATTTGATTCACTTCAACTCCATCCAATTCAATTCTATTCTATTATAGTATATTCAATCCAATTCAATTCAATATAATTCAATTCAATATAATTCAATCCAATTCAATTCAATAATATAATAATTCAGTTCAACTCAATTCAGTTCAATTTAATTCAATTCAGTTCAGTTCTAACCAATTCAATTCAATTCGATTAAATTCAATTCAATTAAGTTTAATTCAATTCTATTCATTTCACTTTAATACAATTCAGGTCAAATCAATTTAATTCAATTCAATTAAGTTCAATTAGATTCAATTTAATTCAATTCAGCTCAATTCAGTTCAATTCGATTAAATTCAATTCAATTAAGTTCGATTCAATTCTATTCATTTCAGTTCAATTCGATTCAATTCAATTCAATTAAATTCAGCTCAATACAATTCAGGTCAAATCAATTCGATTCAATTCAATTAAATTCAATTCAATTCAATTCAATTCAATTCAGTTCAATTCAATTCAGTTCAGTTCAGTTTAGTTTAGTTCAATTCAAGACAATTCGATTCAATTCCATTAAATTCAATGCATTTCAATTCAGTTCAATTCAATTCAATTTAATTCGATTCAATTTAATTAAATTTAGTTCAATTCAATTATATTCCATTCAATTCCATTGGATTCAATTCAACTCAATCCAATTAAATACAAGTCAATTCAATTCAATTTAGTGCAATTCAATTAAGTTCACTTTAATTCAATTCTATCCTATTCAATTCCTTTTAGTTCATTTCAACTCAATTCAACTCAATTCGATTCACTTTAATTCAATTAAGTTCAATTCAATTCTATTCTAGTTGATTTAGTTGAACTTAATCCAATTCAATTCACTTCAAATCAATTCCATTCCATTCAATTCTGTTCAATTCAATTCAATCTAATTCAATTCAGTTCAATTCAATGCAATTCAATTCAAATTAATTCAATTTAATTCGATTCAATTTGATTGAATTTAATTCAATTAAGTTCAATTCAATTATATTCATTTCAATTCAATTCAATCTAATCTAACGTAGACTACGATTATATGAGATTATATGTCAAACATATACGTTTTACTTGCACGTACTTTATTGACACATCGCGACATGATATCACAATAAATATAAGCTCTCGTATAAACGTAGTAGTGGTCTAATCATGCCTAACTCTCATCAGTTCTTGTTATCTTCATAAGTGATATATTAACTAATGTGTTTTTTAAAGAAAGTTCAAATATGTAATATAAGTACATTTATGTATATGTTAAAATATGAATAAGTGTGTTATATTTTCTGAATAATTATGACTCTTGTTTTCGGGCACAGGAAACAAGACAAGAAAATGTTATTTTGTGGTGATTTTGTATTAATTTTTCAACAAAAAGGTAAACGTATTATTTTCCATGAAAAACGATAAGAACCAAGAAATAACCCTAAATAGAATCGAAAACTATCCAGTTTCACCCGTTTTTTCCATTCCATAAAACCGAAAACCGATTTCCGGAAAAACTGATTTTTCGAATAAACCGAAAACCAGCTATATTGAATATTTACGACCTGACGTAGATTTTCACTATGACTCGCAGTATTCGAATTATAGTTCGACAAAGTCAAAATTTTTGATTCATGTGAATTTTTTCTGTTAAATATAAAAAGTTGAAAAATCTATAATAATATTATAAAGAGGAAGTATTTGTGAGTTTGGTACTTTAGTTTGTATGTAGGGGGTAATCTTCTAAACTACTCATCCGATTTTAAAAATTCTTTCACATATATATATTTTTCCCCCTACTAAAATTCAAGATGAAGTCTGCCGGGTTTGCTAGTATTAAATATTGTATGCCCAAAAGTTGTTTTCTGTACATGTCAATTTTTTGAATAAATGTGATATAACAAAGTAGTGTGCAAAAGATGAAATTCCCCTTAACAGCATCACATAATTGTAATATTTGTAGCAAAAGATCGTATTTTTGTAAAATATTAAATATTTCGAACACTAAGATCCAAACAGATTCAAAAGAAGTATTTTGCATATAAAATTTGCAACCTTTTACAGTCGTTAATAATCAGCGACGACACGGAAAAAATTACTGAAGAAGTGCTTCTGAAGTCATGCTCTAGAGAGTATTACACCAAATTCAGTATGTTGACAATCTCACAACGCTATGCTCCAACCGATGTTTGTATATGTTAGTTTTACATACTAGTAAGGAGTTAGTGATATTCTCGTATATGTATATCGAACCGAACCCCATGGTTAGAGCCAGTTATACAAAAAATTAGTACGACAAAGAACACAAGCCTAACCTTGAAAATGTACGAATATTGGACCAGTAAAAACAAACTAGAACGAGATACAGATTATAGAGTTTGCGGATACAAGAACAACAAGATAAGGCAATGATCAAAAAGGGCGTCACCGCATCACCTCATGCTCGTCCTTAACGTTATTTATTTATTTTTATTATTATAAATATAAATCCAAAATACAGTTATTTTAATATAACAGTAAGTTCAACTGAAACCCACCATAACCGTATAATAATATTCAGGAACATAATAGGTCAGGAACATTAATCTAATTGAAAAATGGTTAGTTTTTGTTGAAAATAATAGACAATTCTGTTCAACACACACTCACTGGCATGACTAGTTTCGAACTCCGTGACCTCCGTCATCAGATGCCTAACTACTGTGACCGAATTGATACCATCGGTTGATCATCTATCGTATATAGATAAACTCAATTATACAATTTTACATATGCGAATTAGTATCAATCGAAGATCCCTAAGTATCAACACACACTGAAAAGTCTATATAATTCCAACACAAGCACAGACAACTTTTTCCCACCATGTTCTTATTTTGCTCATGCGTACTCGCTTTGTTTCACTGCCTTGAGGTGAGTTTAAATCTATATCGCAGGATTTTATTTTTCCGTGGTATAGCTTTTTAATGACCGGGTTAGTGTCAGTTACGTTTCATTTGAATTTGAGTTTTATCAAAGGCACCCAAACACCCCTCAGTTATTGGTTGCACAGCGATGACGATAAGTAATAGAACTTAGGGTACATCCCATCCAGAAATTCACTGGCGAACTCCGATAGTAGATCACATTTGCACTAGAAAACTTTGATAAAAGATAAATTGAATGTAGCGACTGACATCAAAATCCTCTGGAAAAGAGAATACCTAATGCAAATTCAACATTTGCATTTTCATTAGATAAAGTAATGCAAATTAAATCCAATGCAAATAAAAAAAATCCCAACATTGATATTATCCAATAATTAAGCGTAAGAACCCAAATGATTGGAAATTTAACACTCAATTGTCCATATACTGATGCATGCATGATTTTGGGTGGGGATAAAACTAAGACAGATCCTCTGACTGATTCTAATGGTTATGGTATTATTGCCTAGTCTTCTATTCGCGTATTTACTACTACTGTATACTATACTTAGTGCATTTTACTAGTTTTAAAATTCAAGAGAGAGCTAGCAATTATGGTTTCTGCTTTTAGTGTAAGTTCAAAAACAATTTTGAAAAATTTACCTATTTGAATTAATGAATGAAAATTAAAATTACCAGTTTCTATGAAAGAAAAACACTATTTTTCAAACAATGAAACAATTCACAATTTTCTAAAAACTTTCTTATCACTACTATTCCGAAAAAGAAAATTTTTGTATTTTCTGTTTTGCTAGTGTTAGAAATGACTCGGAACAGAACTTTTATTGGAACGAAATTCCTTATCGTACGTTGCGGGATGGGGACTAAATGAGAAAAAAGTGAACAGTTCACAGGTGGCTGGAAAGCCGAAAAAGTTTTACCACGATGCCCAAAATTCTGATAGGTCTCCGGGGACTGCTTGAGACGGAAAAACTCCACCCCGAAATCGTAGCTGTTCATGTCCACTTTTAGGGTAGGGATTTAGAGTTGCCAAAAAAGTGATTTTTCAAACGATTCAAAATATTTTTCCTGGTATTTCGCCAGGGTTTAATAAGTTTTGTATACATGTGTTTTCTTTGGCCAGATTTTTTCCCTTATCCGTAAAGAAAAAATTCAACAAAAAACTCCAATTGCACACATTTTACACGAAAAATATTGGCTGATTCGAAAATGTTGTGTTTCTCTGGAAAAATGTAGTAGACATATATGTATAATTAAGGAAATCAATTCAACACGTCAGAATGGGTCTGAACTAGGGTGCGTAATATTGTTCAACTTCCGTCGGTTCCAGAACTTCAAAAATTCACGATGAACTGATTCCCCAGCTTGTTCGGACCAAATCCTTCCTCTCGCTCCATTAACTCTAAAGATTGCTCGAGGTGTTTCAGGCATACGTGAATTTTCAAAGTTTCAGTTACGTCTGTGGCTGCAAGAGATTTGTTAAGGTCACAAATCCACTTCTGCAATTATCCACCAAGCCTCGCATTTGAAAAACAATCATAAACTATTTAAGCGAGTGCTTTGAAAGCCGACAAATATGCAGCCATGGGTAATTGACCTCGGTAAATAGGAAATCAGATTCCATTAACATTTTCCTACAGGCATTTCCATCGAAAGAATCACCATGGTAATTTTTTGATATTACTTTGAGATGTCATGGCAAGGTTAGGGCTTTTTCTTTTCCCAAAAGAGGCACAATAACTTTCCAAAATATGTGGTTAACTAAACCTTGCAATATATGCAATTCCGGCATCACGCATTTTCCAATAACAGTCATATCATCCCCGTTCTAAAACAACGGTAGGTTTATTGTGCTGTGACTGGATTTGACAGATTTTTGATTGCCTCACAGAATATATGAATTCTTCGTAATCTTTTTGCAAATTCGAGTTCACGTCTTGTTTCAACTCTTTTAACGTCACAAACCAATATGGACATGGGAAATTAGCGGTTGCGGTTTGTTGTCCAATAATAACACTGTGGAACAGTGGGTCTCAGGCTTGGACGTGGTACCACAAAACCCCTCTCGGTTTTGCTCCTATACGTAACAAAATTTTTGAGGTGGGTCAGTGCCCTATTTCATATTTTACTTCAATTAATCCTAAACAGCTTGAAATATTGCATTACAACCTCTCACAATATTGTAGCTATTTTCCCATTTCAGATTGATATATCCGACATGTATAACATTGCTGGTTTTCCTAGTGTCCATTGTTGCCGAGATGATGGATATGGTGGTACGTCGTTATATATTAGCAAAAGGCTACACTATTCGGTGGAAATTTGTAAGAGTGAAAATTTTGTAGAACTTATAGCAGTTAGCTTTTCCAATTTTTAAATTGATTCAAAACCAATGAAACTTGTGTCATTATATAGATCTCAGAAATGCAATGTTAATCAGTTTTTAGATATAATTGGTTCAACGTTAAGCAGTCAGGCTCAAAATCCTATAATTGTCGTTGGTGACTATAATATTGATATTTTTCATAATCCTGATTTAATTACATTATTTCAAAAGTATGATTGTAATACTGCTCCATAATCTAGTTACTAGACCAGATAGTAAATCGTGTATTGATCTCGTTTTTAGTAATTTTGTTGATAGATTATACGTTGATTCAGTGGAATGTAAACTATCCGACCACAATATATTTTGCTGTAAAATTAAAAGTAAGAGGAGAAGCAATAATTATATAGAAGTTATGAAAACTCATTGTGACTATGATAAAGCCAGAAGTCATTTAGATGATATTTTGCCAGTAAACTACGACTCATGGAGTGTGTCAGAATTAACGGATAAGTTGGTATCTTGTATGGAGGATGCACTAACTTATTCAACAACGACGACGAGAACCAAGAAGGATTTGCGTTTTTAGCTTACGCCGTGGATAAATAAAAATCTTCAAACAATAATTTTATTAAAAGAAAAATTAGTGAGAAAAAGACGTAAGTCAAAGGGGAAATATAATGTTGAAGATATTTTAAAACGAATCAGCAAAATTATAAAAGTTGCTAATGGTGAGTGTAGGGAAAATTACTACTCTGACAGTATGTCTAAGGTAGGAAATGATCCAAGAAAAGGATGGAACTTTCTTAATAGAACCCTGGGCAGATCAAAAGAAAATAAGATATTACTTAAAAATTCTCAAGGTCAAGTAATACTAGATGATACTATCAAGGTAAATAGTTTTAAAAGTTTTTTCCTTCAGTCTGTTCAAGACCTAAAGCGGAAAATTGAAATTCTTCCTGGAGATGCATTTAATAATCTGCGTACACTTGCTCTATCAAACACATCTTTCACTATTGATAATGTCAACGTTAATGATATTACACAGATTATATTGAACATGAATGTAAATAAATGCCCTGGACATGATAATATCTCCCCAAAATTTGTCAAAGAATGTCATGAGATAATGACTCCAGTTTTAACGGTAATTTTTAACAAAATGCTAAACTCATCGACATACCCCGATATATTGAAAGTACACAAAATAATACCAATACCCAAGGTGAACAATGCTACTACAGTTGACAACTACCGACCTGTTTCTGTTTTATCTTCAATAGACAAAATTTTCGAGAAAATTATTTATGATAGACTTCGTGCTCATGTGGAAGAAAACAATCTATTATATAAGTATCAATTTGGTTTTAGAAAAGGCTGTAGTGCGCAGGATGCTGCCTTAAATGTTGTAAGGTACATTTGCAAGGGATTAGATGATGGATTTAATGGAGTTGCTGGAATATTTTTAGACTTCTCCAAGGCTTTTGATCTTGTTGATCACACAATTTTATTGCAGAAATTGGAGTTATTATGGAGTACATGGATCAGAACTTTTATTATTTAAAAGCTACTTCTCCAACAGAAAACAGTATGTTCACATTGGAAAGGCAAAGAGCTATAGTGGTAATGTTGAGTATGGTGTGCCGCCAGGAAGTGGGCTAGGGCCTTTGTTATTTTCAATGTATTTAAATGATATCAAAAATTTTGATTTGAGTGGTGAATTATACTTGTTTTCAGATGATGTTTGTCTTTTTTATCCGTACAAGCATGACTTAGCCTTGGAAACAAATATCGAGAGAGATGTAACTTTCATATTTGAATTTGCTAGACTGAATACGTTACTGCTTAACCCCGACAAAACAAAACTTGTTCGTTTTCGACCGCATTCCACAAGTGTGAATAATGGCTTTAATGTATATGTTGACGGCAAACCTATATATGAAACACATTGTGTGAAGTATCTTGGTATTACGTTGCACAGTAGCTTAATTTGGGATTTACATATGCAGGATGTGAAAAGGAAAATTGCTCCCCCGATTGGTATGTTGTTTAAATTAAAACATAAACTGAATGCTAAGACTAAATTCAGTCACATTTAAATTATATGGCTATAATATATGCATACAATAAGAATAGCAATTTGTTAAAATCTTTACAGTGCATGCAAAATAAATCATTAAAAAGTGTTTACAATTAGCATATAAATTTTCCTACAATTCTTTTGTTTAGAGATGTATGCAAAACTGTTCTACCAATTCACGGATATGTATGAAAGCGAAGCTTTAAAGTTTCTATATAAAAGTTTAAATAATATTGGTTACACAACAATTTCGTTTATGCAAAATCAATCAAGGAAACTTGAGAGTAGCCTTTTGCAGATTGGAGAGAACCAAACAACGTATTGACCACGCTGGTAGTAATGCATTTAATAACTTACCAGAAGATTTAAAATCTATAAGTAGAATATCGAATTTTAAGCAATCGTGCAAGAATTATCTTCATGATAATATTTAAATGCTTCTGTTGCGATGCTATAATAATTTTGTGAATTATGTCTATACAAATTTATATTACCAAAATGTGTATATTTTCAATTACATTGTACAATTAAGAACTACATATTTGCCAACTTGCCCCTAAAATGTCTTACGGCGCTGGGGCCTAAATGAAAATGAATGTAAGCTGATTTGTACAAATAATAAAATAAAATATAAAAAAAAAAAAAAAAAACTTGAACAGAATAGCATTGATTTGTATCAAATCAAACAGTTTCTTGACATTCTCATAAGTCTTTTTTATTTTCGGTACAATACACAGCTTTTATCAGCTTTCAGACTCTTATTATGAGTAATATCTGACACTGGATCTAGATACATAAAATTCCGGTAATATAGTCATTAGACTGGCCACTAAAAATAGATTTCCGATTGCTGGGCGGAAAAAGTTTCCTTTTGATACCAAATGCTTAGCATTAAAATTTGGTAGCGATCGGAGATCGTTTGAGCCTGCCGCCCGAGACTTAAAGTTTGAAAAATCGAAATATATGGGAAAAATCAATGTTTCCTATCTGTTCTTTATCCGGAATGAATAAACAAATACGCCCTTTATATTCACCGCAGATTTTCGTTAACTTATTTCAATATTTAAGTTATCATTAGGTGCGTTTTTTAATCAACTCTATACTAGAGTTCAATTTTAGAAACTTGGCATGACTGGGAAAATAATTTATTTCATTTGGGAACAGTGTGATTACACAGCATAAAACTTGCACCTTTAATTAATTAAAAATTAATATCTTTTCATATAATAAATATAACTGGGGTGTAATTTCGTTGATAAAACAAAAATTGTAGTGAAATAATTAATATAATAATTAAATTGTCTGTACCCAAGATTGCATTTTTGATTTGCAGCTTGATAATATAATGTCGGACGAACCATCAACCTCTGCCGAAATGGAACCACCCACATCAAAAGTGATTACTCGTGCGTCTGATAAAGTATTACGTCAAATATATTTGATTGGAAATGTGACACATCAAATAACTGGAGCTAAATTACCCTTCAATCGACAAGTATTGCAAGTCTATTTTTATAATATTCGATTCGCCAAATTATCGCAGAAAGAAAGTGCAAGATTGGCAGTGAACGCTGCATCCCTACAAGCCCTCTTACCGATCCGTGATTTGTACAAATGTGCTGATAAATTGATAAAACTGTACAACGAATGGCGACGTGTTTCTAAAAAGTCGTCGAAAGGGAAAGCGAACAAAGATCAGGCAGAATTTCTCGAAAATTTGGACAATCTCTTCGACATTGCTCACAACAACGCGTTGCAGATGATTCGCATTGAAGAGGATCGGGAATTTTTATTGAAACAAAGACAAAAAGGGCGCCACGGATGCATGACCGGAGTCGATATGCATTTATTCAGCCGTGAAAAGCAATCGCAAGAGCGAAGAGCAAGAGAAGAGTCACGAAAGCGAAAGCACGATGAGTCTCAAAACGTAGATATTGGTAAATATTTTTAATTTGCATTGTATAATACATATCAATTATTGGAATGAATGAATTTCTAACTTCTTTTATGATTTCATTCAGCGATTGAAGAAAACAATAGTGCTAGTGAAAGCGATAATATTACCGACGACAACGATCCAACAATGGACATGGACGATTATGACACTCAACCAGAGGAAAGAAGAGGCCGTACGCAATTGATAACACCACGTCTTTCAGATGCTCTGGATGATGCTAAGGTTTCCGATAGAAAAGCAATACATATAATAATGGCAGTGGCAGAAGCCTTGCGTGTCAACTTTGATGAGCATGTTGTCAATCGAACGTCTCTCCAAAATTTACGAAGAAAGCACCGTGAAAAAGAATTTGAGAAGATTCAGGCCGAGTTCGTCGAAGACGTAAATTACTTTACTTTTGGTTTAATTTTAATTATATATATATTTTTTTCCCCGTAGATAAATAGTGCACAATCATTAGTTGTTCATTGGGATGGCAAATTAATGGAAGCAATAGTTGGTAAAAAAAGTTGAGCGAATCGCAATTCTCGTCAGTTATAAAGGCACCGCAAAATGTCTCAGTGCAGCAATTATAGAACCCGCCACGGGAGAGAATATTGCGGGCGCTGTTCGTAATGCTTTAATCAGTTGGAATATCATTGATCGCGTTGGTGCCATGAGTTTCGACACTACTTCTTCAAACACTGGACCTAACAATGGTGCAATCGCATTCTTACAACAATATTTAGACCGGAAATTAATCAAACTTCATCATATTTTCGAAATTGTCTTGAAAAGTGTTTTTGACTTGAAATACTCAGCGACCAGTGCACCCGAAGATCCTATTTTCAATCGATTTGCGGAAGCTTGGGACAATCTCAATCACACTTCATTCAAATGCGGACTCGACGACGAAATTGTCCGTTCAAAAATAAGCGAAGAGGATTGTGATGAAGTCAAACATGTCTGCTATCAAAATTTACAAAAAGATCAAATTCGCGCTGATTATAAAGAATTTCTACAGCTCACAATCACATTCCTTGGTGGAAACGGTGGCAATTTTCGGACGTACAGTTCAACGTCCCATGCAAGGTTTATGGGAAAAGCAATTTATTACCTGAAAATATTTCTTTTTCGCGAATAATTCAAATGCACAGATAGACAATTGAGCGCGCTGCGAGATGTATGTATTTTTCTAGTTCGACTATATGTCAAAGTCTGGTATGGATGCCCAAATGCCATCACAGCTCCAAATCAAGATCTACAATTTGTAAAGGACTCGATCGCATACGCTGAAACAGATGCAGCAGTGTCCAACACAGTTCTATCAAAAATCATAAACCATTTGTGGTATCTAGCTCCAGAAAACGTTGCTGCAGCATTTTTTGATCCTTCCGTTTCAGATGAAGCAAGGCAAATGTCTCCAATCAAGTGAACCGAACGTAAACCTATTGGAGAACCGTCGAATTGCAAACGTTGAAGTTTTACGTTCCAGTTCATTGAGCGAATTAGTATCATATAAAACAAAATATATTTTCACTGCATTTGGTTTGCCTGCCTGTTTTTTGGAAAAAGATCCATCGTTATGGGAAGAAGATGATGACTATCAAGACGCTTTGGAATTTTGTCGTAATTTGTTCGTCGTAAAAGATGCTGCCGAACGCGGCGTCAAATTCATGAAAGATTACAATCGAATCTTAACAAATGACAAAAATCAAAAACAATTGGTATTTCAGTTCGTCGAGTCATATCGTCACAAATTCCCTTCACATAAGAAATCCACACTCACTTAAATTTGCTTGTATTTAGTATTTTTCTGCTATAAAATTGTCTAACTTTGATATTTTTCATTAAATTTTGAATTTATATAGCTCGTTGAAATGGTAATTTAATTGGCAATTCGACTAAATATTAAAAATCAACAACTAAAACTAGTTTTATGTATTAAAATTGAAGTATTTCAATAAAAACATCGATTTTTCCCATATATTTCGATTTTTCAAACTTTAAGTCTTGGGCGGCAGGCTCAAACGTTCTCCGATCGCTACCAAATTTTAATGCTAAGCATTTGGTATGAAAAGGAAACTTTTTCCGCCCAGCAATCGGAAATCGAAGGAATTTTCTATAAATAAGGCCCAGTCTAATAGTCATACACACTGTGCAAAATCCCTGGCCACCGTCTGCCATTACTTTAGTCACAAAGTTGCCAACTAAACTTCTCCTATATATCACTTCATCCAATATTGCCTCTGAATTACACAAAATTAGGGGTCTCTTCTGTGGGATTTCACTCTTTTCTATATCAAACTCCAGCATCTCGTAACTGTAAAATTCTTCCAAAATTCTAGCCCTTTCTACAACTTGCTTAGAATAATTAGCTGGGATTGATTTCCGACCAGCTGTAGCTCGAATAAATGTCGCTAATTGCTTCATTTGTTGTCCTGAAGAGCCCGAATGAAGTATGCAATTCTTCGTGGGAAATTTTACATTATCAAGGGGTTTTTTGAAATATAATTGTCTCGTACGGCCCCCTGTGCTCAGAGCCTTATATTTTGTCGCAAATGCAAATCTGTTTACTGTTTGCTTGATAAACTCGCTGCAAACCTGCTCTTTTTCTTTGTGTCGAAGGATATTGCCTAAATCCAAAAAATTTGCTACCTCTTTTCTTTTTGAAGGAGTATATTTTGTACACGTATAAGATTCACTCCCAATTTCTTGATAACATTCAGCGCACAAGGTTTTGAATTATTTTTTCTAAATTCCACCCCTAAAAGTGGGCCGATTAGCCCACATGAACAGCTCCGAATTTGGGGTGGAGCTTTTCAGTCTCGGGGGATCCCAAGGAGTCCCTGGAGACCTATCAGAATTTTGGACATATGCTATAACCCAGTATTATCACCTATATTGGGTACTTTTGCTTTGGTTTGTGTCTAGACTAACATATGTTGGGGAATTTATTGTTCAATGAGAAGTTTTCTAAGTGGAGCCTGTCACCAATATTTAGTATATTTTCTAGTTTTGAACTCAGTAAAAAGTAAATGTAGAAAAACCAAAGTGAATGAAGTTTAAAAAAATACAATTTTCTTAAATAAGTACCTTTTCTTAAAAAAGTAAATTATCTTACAGCAAATTGCGGCTATTCATGCAACTAGGAATGAGAAAATCGAGAAGTCATTCCTGAAGTTTGCTTTAGTCTCTCTAAATTTTGCAGTCCCTATTCCTTCTTATGAAAGCCGTTGTTTGCTTATTTCTCTAAAGTCATTAGTGTCCAGAAGGGATATGGCCTCTATTATGTTTCTTCATGGAATTATTTCTGGCTCTGCTCTCACTTATTCGTTGTAGTGCTCCATCACGCACTCTACGCCATTTTAGTACATTTAACGTTGAAACACATTTAACAAATTATGCTTTAAATGAACCCATAAATAGATCCATGATACTTTTTAATAGTTTTTGTTATCACTTGTATAACACTCTTCCTAAAAATGAGTTTAAAAAATTGTTACTTAATTTATTAGATTAATAAATATAAATAATTTATTTGTTAACATATAAGAATTATTGTTAAATATTTATAAATTTGCCAGTCTGTAAGGATGTATTTCCATAGACGTAAATAAATGAAATGAAATTACCTTTTCTTAAAAAACTACATTTTCTTTAAAGAGTACCTTTTTTGTGAAACAAAATAACTCTTCTTGAGATAAGCACCTACTCTTAAAAATTTACCTATTCTTCAAAAACGACTATATAGTACCTTTTCTTAAAAAACCATTAGCTTTAATAAAAGAAATACCTCTCCTTAACAAATGGCCTTTTCGGGAAAATATAATACGTATTATTACAAAAAGGATCTGAAACATATAAGTACTTTTTTTTAAAAAAAAAATTTTAATTTTATAAAAAAAATTGTTTAAAAAAGTTTATCATTTTGCATAAAGTATCTCTTCTTAAAGATCCATTTAAATTATCGTATTTTTCAATGGGCGCCTTAGGCATATTGGAACTAATTAGTACATAATATATAGCGAAAGGAACATCGTTCCAATCGTGTGTCCTCTGACACCACATGTAATTTTGTATACTATTTGTTTCTATCAGTCAGCAGTTTTAGTTCAATTAACAGTTTCAATGAATTCAGAAAGAGGGTTTGGTGAAGAAATTCCAACTTTAATTCAGGGTGGTACAGCCACGACTGGACAAATTTCACCAGCGTATTCCTTGGCTAATTTCATGAATATATGTCCATCTACGACCATCCCCGAAAATGCAAGGGGGCGAAATGGCAGCGGTTTGAAAATTTTCGGATTGGTGGTCGGAGAGTACTAGGGTAAAATTGCTAAGTTTTGAACCAGTGGTCTTGTTGGAAAGGCGTTTAAGAGACATTTCAGAATCATTACAAGAATTTTAAAAAAAGTGAAATCTCCGAGATACGGAGCTTTCAAAAGAAAATTGGGGAAAGGACCTAAGAACGTGCACATAACCTCAATTTTGGCAGATAACTTATATCTCTTATCTCCTAAAAAATAGCCCTACCTCTTACCTTTTCAGAATTACCTAAACGAAGATCAGAGGTCTTGCTGTTCCAAAATTATGACTATTTAACTGAAATGCTCCAGCGCATTAAGGCCTTATTGTACGGGATTGGCTTAACACCAATTTCCCTCAACATTGGATTGGACGAGTTGGACCAATCGCCTGGCCGCCACGATCTCCAGATCTCACACCACTTGATTTCTTATTGTGGGGCTACATGAAAGATTATGTGTAATCTGTGCAGATCCACACTCGTGAGCAGTTACTTGCACGCATTGAGGAAAATGCGGTGAAAGTTCGTGAAAAGATGACCGAATTAAACATGTTCGATGTGGTTCACAAACGGCTGCAATTGTGTTTAGTAGAAAACGAGAACAACATTGAAAATTTCCTTTAACATCAAATGTTTTTTTCCTTTGGGTTTGATTTTTCAGCCAAAAATTTCAATAAAATAAATGTGTGCTGTTATTTCGCTTCCAACCAAAAAAAAAAAGTTTTGCATTTCAGTCAAATACGAGTAGTCATAACTTTAGAACGGTAAGACTTCTGGGCTTCGTTTACGTAATTTTGGAAAGCTAATAGATAAGGCTATTTTTTAAGAAAAAAAATATAAGTTATCTGCCATCTGAATGAGAAAATTGAAGTTATGTGCACGTTCTTATGCCTTTTTTCCCAAAATTTTTTTTTTTTTGAAAGCTCCATATCGATTTCGATTTCACTTTCTTTTAATTTTTTTATGATTCTGAAAGGTGTCTTAAAGTCCTTTCCAACAACCCCAAAAACAAAGAAATTCGACCACTGGTTCAGAACCTAGCAATTTTACCCTAGTACCCTCAGACCACCAATCCGAAAATTTTCAAACCGCTGCCATTTTGCCCACTTGCATTTTCGTGGATGGTCATAGATGCACATATTTTCATGAAATGAGCCAAGGAATACGCTGGTGTTATTTGTCCAGTCGTGACTGAACCACCCTGTATATTCAAACAATGGCGCCCACAAAATAACGGCTGCCACATTTGCAATACAATTGATAAAGACTTATGTCAAGTGCATCTTTAAACTTGACATTTAGATCCCTACCAAAATGACTTGCACATACTCCGTCATCAGTATCAGTCAGACGTTATAAGATTCAGTCAGTTATAAGTAGCAGTTCGTTTACATATCCTGCACTAAACAAAAGACTTAAGACCCAAACGGCTGTTTTGGTTTATAAGCGACATCTATTGTTGAACATAAACAACTTCACTGCTTAGCTAAGACAACAACCTGTAGATGATATTAAGATAACACACAAGATAAAGTAAGATAAACAGTGATGAGATATATAACACAGTTGCAACTCTAATAAGAAAATGTACAACAAAACAAAACAGCACAAACAACAAACGTCAATTGAACAAAATATACGACTATGTTGTTTTTTGCTTTTAATTTAAAAATTAAATTTTATATAAAAATTGTTTTACAAAATACTAGCATAATATAAAATTTTTAAATAATTTTGTAAATAGTTTTGGAATTTTCAACAGATTTTCAACATTTCCGCCACCCTCTTTTAGCCCTATTCGCATTGCAGGTTGGCTCTCTTTTCCGGTGTTTTCTTGCGAGAGCCCATGGGGAGCCGAGTCAAACAAACTTCCAAATCGAATTCAATGAGAATCTCATATTCATTCATTCGAGTTGAAGCCGTGAACGAGTACACAACGTGTCGCCGGAAGATTGAAAAGCGGAAAATAAAACAAAAAATCGGTTGTTGTGTTTTTTTTGTGTGTGAACGCTCGCTCGTTCGTTCGTTTCTCTTTTTTGTTTGTTAGTGTATTTTTAATAAAATAAAAAAGCCGTCTCTGTGTGGTTGTTTTTTTTTTGTATACATACCCTATGTATGCGTGTGTGTATAGTTTGTGTTGTTGTTTTTCCATAAGTAAAGTGAGTTAAACAAGTGGAAGAGGAAAATTAGAAATAAAGATACAAGTAAAGTTAAAAAAGAAGAAGTAAAAAAAGGTATACAACAAAAAGTAAATACGAATCTGAGCATTAAAAGAAAAGCGCATACACTCATGTACACAAATGTAATGGGAGTGTATACGTGTGTGTGCGTGTGTGTTCGAGTGGAAGGTGTGTTTAGTTACAATGCAAAGAAAATGAAAGATAAACAAATGAAGATTTTGAGAGTTTAATGGAGAAAAATATAAAGAGCAAAACAGGAAACGGTACGGCATGTTCAGCAAAAACACAGGATTAGGATTATCTTCACAATAAGAGAAATTTTGCACATCTCCGTATGCCTTTCCGGTATGCGTGCAAATTTTTTTGAAGTTTCTTATTAGCGATTTGTGGATGTGTGTGTGTGTATGTTTTGCACTTTTTTTGTGTGTATTATACCCTCATGTTGTTGTTGGGTGTACTAATGAAAGTCTTTCGCCGCGTTTTTTGTTGTTTTTGTTATTATTGCTGTCCGTCTCGTCTTCCATTACACCTCCTATTTTACGTTCGTTGATTACTGTGCGTGCGCCGTTTTAATAAAATCGTAAACGTCTCGTCTCATCTCTTCGCTGGTCGTTCTTTCGTTCGCTCGTCTGTCTGTCGTTTGTTGACGCGTCGCATACCTTTGCATTGCAGGCAGTTTTGTATTTTGTTGTTATGGCTTTCTGTCTGTCGTGTGTTTTTTTTTCCTTTTATTTATTTCGTTCAACAATAACAGCAAAACATCTACGTTGATTTAATTTAAACAGCAACACACATATTCAAACTTGTACACTCGAATGAATGTAAAGAGATGTGATGCTGTTCTCTTTTAGTCTATGCTGCTTGCAGTCAACGTCGGCGCTCTAATATTGTGTTTTTATTGTTTTCGCTACTATTGTTATGCCTTTCATTGTTGCTGCTGTTTTGAAATGGAAAATGAAAAGAAAATTTTGCCGTTTTATATGACTCGATTTTGAAGGGTTTTCCGGGAATTGTAAAGGAAAATCGACAAGTGAAATGGCATCAAAAAAAATATAATGGTGCCTCAAATGTTAATCCCCTAGTGGCAGAAACAGTTTTTCTCATGAATCCATAAAAAAACAAAAAATTTTGTAGCGGAAGAATTTCAATATCATGGAAATACGAGTATAATAAAAACCCTTAAACCAACGAAAAACACTAAACACGTTGAATTTAAAATAATTTTATATTTTTTTCTAAGTTGAAGTGGTTTCGATGTTAACCGAAATGTAACAACCAAACACAATTCAGCATACAAAAATTAAATTTTAAAATTCAGATTACAACTCAAAATCGCAAACAACACAAATCCACAATTATAATTATTAAAAACAAAATATAACATTTAACGATAATTAATAATTGTTACATGTATTTAATCAAATCAGATGAAAAATCAAACAAATCGAAAATGTTTCTTATATCTGTTTGAACGTTTAAACGAAGTATTATGATACCCAATGAAATAAAATCAAAATTAAACTTCAAGAAGAAGAAGTTCAAGAAGTTTTAAGAAACATTAAAATTGTACACAAATGAATTACAATTGATAATCAAAAAATTTCACTTCACTCCTCGACAAAGATAATAAAGAAGGAAAACGATAAAATAAAAGCTTTCTTTTAATTAAATATTTCAATCACGTTTCTTTTTTACGAAAAAGGTGCTAAGCAAAATTTAAAAAACGTTAAAAGTGACATCTTATTAAAATCAAATAAGACAACACTGGAAAACAAAGAATAATAATGAATAGATGTAAAAAGTCTACTTTTAAAATTTAATTAAAAACTCAAGGAATAAGATATGACGGAAAAACTACAAAATTAACAAGAGGCATGAAAAAATTCCCCAACAACAACTGTAGAAACTTCATATGCCTATGACGTGACGCGTGACGGCCTCCCTTATGGACTAAGAAATAAACAAATAATTCCTCCATTACATCCCATGAAGGGATCGGGGAGAGCTTCTGGCATCAGTGAGCTTTATAGATTTACACTCACTGACTGAGCTCAACAGTTTTACACCAATTCCGAACGGTTGTTTTGGGAAGCTTTTTCATGGCTTACAACTCAATAGTGATGCCGCCACTACGCGAAGTGATCGTCGTCGAAAAAAAATTTAAGTGGTCAGAGCAGGGGTGGAAATCCAATTTCTCTTTTGAGAGTCGAAAAGTGTTAAATTGAAAAAAAACACAGAAAAATATTTCTAATGTCCAATTAAAAATGTAAATTCAAAAAAATTTAAAAACCATTCGCAATAGTACTAATTTTCAAAGCATTTCCTTCACATCTGACAGTTTTGGTTTTCAAATATTTTATATCGTCACCTAAAATGCAAACGGCCGTAATTACACTTTTTAGTTTTTACGGGAGAAGGAGTAAGCCTTATAAATTACTACTTAAAACTTAATATCCAAATTTTAGATTCAAGCACAGAAACCAAAGACGGATTTATTTCTGAAAACAAATTAATGGAAAAAAGTAGTTTTTGGCGTAGAATACGTCTTACCTTACGGTATAGGGAGTCATGTCAGATTGTTATTGTTATAATCTTTATTTCATTGATTATGAGGAAACGGTGAGATAACTTTTTTTAAAAATTTTGTTGTAGGTAAATGAAGGTGTTATCTTTCATTTGATATACATTTCATATTGGTTGATATCTTCCTAATATTTAAATTTCTCAAATGAAAATTGTTTAAACACATACACTCAAACATATGTGTGGTGTTTGGTTGAGTGTTTGAGTTTGTAGCGTGAACACAAACTATGCTGCTGTTTCAGTGTGGACACAAACCTTCGGCTGTTGTTTTGATTGATGAAATATTGAAATTTCGTATATTTACTTATGTATTTAAGTGAAACAAAATGTTAAATGTGAATTTGAATTTAACATGGATATATAATTATAAAAAATATAAATGAAATTGATTTGCGTCTGTTATTTATCATTTATCCTTACTCTTTTAATTTAAAAACATATTTACCCTATTTTTCCTACCATAAGCTTATGTATATTATCAAAAGTAACTATCAAATAAATAAATTCATTTGCTTATGTTATTTATCATTTATTGTTATATATGTTTTCTGTCTTATCGGATGGCGTATTCTACGTTAAACTTAATGGCCGTGTCTCTGACACAGCCTGCAGACTGTCTGCTGTATTTTTTAAGAAATATTTACAACGTTTATTCCTTCTAATTTAAAAAAAAAATGAAAAGGGTAGTTACGACCTTTTGCATTTTAAGTGACGATACAGGTTTGTGAACTTGAAAATATTACGAGCAAATACCAAGCAAAGCCACAAACCTCTACCTATACATTAAAACAGAATTGCCAGCAGTCAAATAAATGCAAAATATCAAAAACATTCCCGTTTTTCATTACGATTGGCATCCGATTCCACAGCCTGCAGTTGCATTGCCTTGGGAAATGGGAACAATATTAAGGGCGAGTTTCACACTCGTCATTTAAAAGCTGAATGAAAATTTTCGTATTTAATGGAATTTAAATGTCAAACATCTGGCATTTAAAGACCATTTAAATGGAGAATTTTGAACTGTGAAATTGAGCATAATTCTTTTTAAACTTAGAATCATATGAAAATTATAAAAATCCAACAATGTATAGCTTTAATGTTTGAGCGAGTACATGGCGTTACCTTTAGGTCCAATTACCACAGACCCTTCGCAGTAAATCTGGCTGTGTTTCGAAAATAGCGCGTCGAATTTTGGCTTCCAAGTGCTCAATTGTTTTTGATTTATCGGCGTCCACCTGCGACTTTACATTAACGTACTTACTTAGGTAGGTGAAGGGCCTTACAAAATGAGGATATCAACTTTCTCCAACCTTCTCAATCTTCAGATTTTCTCCTTCACTTGGTAACACCAAACTCTCGCAAACAATCTTTCACCTGGTCTCTCCACCGAATTCTTGTTCGTCCCCTTTTTGTCGATGTCCTTCGAGTCTGTCTACGAATACCTTTCGCAGTGGTTGATTCTGATCTATTGTACAGATATTCCCAGCGTAAACGCGTTATTTTGATTCGCATAACTACGTTGATGTCGGGATACAGATTATTCAGCTCGTGGTTCATCCGTCGCCGATAATCGCCGTTCAGTAATATAGGGCCATATATTTGTCGGATCATTAATCGAAGACTCCCAGGGATGTTTCATCAGCATGCGATATGACCCAGGATTCTGCTGTATAATGCAAGATCGGTTATATGATAGTGTGATATAGTTGGATCTTCGTTTCTTGAGAGAGGGTATTATCTCTGAAGTCCTTGCTTAGACTGAAATGAAACTTGTTTGTAAACACGATTTCTAAGCTGACGTTATGGCTTCTATTTACGGCAGATCTCAGGTAAATGAATTCGTCCACTACCTCGTAATTATAACGGTCGCCCTTTCGTCATCTCCCTTTCAACATCCACCCGGTTCTGCTTCTCGAAACCATTTATATTAACTTATCCTCGTTTACTGCGAAACCAACTTTTGTTGATTCCTTCTCAATTCTCGAAAATACTGCAGTAACTTCTCGCAGATTTCGCCCAATGATGTCTAAGTTATCAGCATACGCGAGCAGCATGTGACTTTTGCTGCTGATAGTTTTAGTCCTGTTGCCTGCAGCTTTTCTCACAATGATCTCAATTAATATATTGAAGATATCGCATGATGGAGTGTCGATCTGCCAGAGGCTTCGTTCTAAATAGTTAGGTGAGATCTGTACCAACTTTTACTGAGCGTTTCATGTCGGTCAGTGCCATTCAACAAAGGCGTGTTCGCTTAGCAGCAATACCAATCTCCGACACAGCTTGGTACGATTTTCCCCGTAAGGGGACATCGACGGCAGTCCTATAATTTACAAAGATGGTGGTAGGTGTCGATTTGTTTCTCGTGGGGTTTCTCTGTCATAATGTGAATATCTGATCGATAGTTAATTTCCCACAAACGGCTTTAGTCTTTCGCACATTACCCTCGAGAGGATCTTGTATGCGATGGATTAAAGGCTTATTCCACTACAGTTAGTACACGCTGAAAAATTTGTATTTGTTCTTGTTTGGATGTAAAAATAACTTATTTAGAGCTTGTTGCAAATATAGTATACTTCTATCCAAATACATTGTCTTTGCTATTCAATATAACATGTTTGGGACACAATGCTTAATAAGTTATAATATATGTATTTTTATGACCCAAATATGGCTTTGTTTGTTGAAAACTGCTGGAAACAAAAACGTGACAATAAATAAAAAAGATAAGCAGATCGAAAGCAAAGCTTCCAAGCATGTACATCGTTCCTGCAATATGTTTCTGAGGTCGTTTTTTCCAGCGTTTTTTGGGTATAAGGGCGTTTCAACAACGGCTTGCGGAGTTTCATCGCCCCAAATGTCTTCGTATTGGAATAGCCATTAAACTAAAAATCTGCTTCATCACTGAACAAAAAGTTTAAATATAATGTCCGATGAGTATTTGGAATTGATCGAATATATCCATGTTTTCCAAAACAATATTGAACAGTTTGCAAACGGGGCTCCGTTGATAGTCTGTTCATGGTGAATTGCCAAACCAAACAAAAATCGTTTCCCATTACTTCCCATGAAGGGATTGGGGAAAGCTTCTCACAACCAGTGAGCTATACGTTTTCTAGTTTTTACACTCACTGAACACTAACTAACCACAGAAGAACAGAGAACTGTCAAATCGGTTGTCACAGAAAACAGTGTTGCCAAATTAAAGTTCTTCGCCTCCACAAAAAAAGTCGCGCACACTGTCAGCCGTGATTAGTGTGGCTTAATCCCAGTATGTGCAACAATTACACTCGACTTAAACAAACCGATTTACATTTAAAATGTTTGATCCAAATTTTCTGAGAATTTATGGACCTATTGCATTCCACATTGGCTTGGAAAATTCACCTATTTCGTTTGGTGGAATGGATTTTGGCAAACTAGTCTCGTATACAAAATTTTATTAGGATCAATTGTCCGCCCAAAATTTGTATAAATTACTATGCATTTTACTATTACATTCCATGAAGGGACGAAGATGATTGCGCTTTCTACTGATTGGGACCAAAAGTTTGGCGCCCGAATGTCAAAGTTCAAAAATTTTGAAATTATGTTTTTCTAAGTGACAGATTGTTGCAATATACTTATTTTTCGGCAGATTTTTGCGAAACTTGGTGGGTTTGCAACACAGAAATTACTTTGTATCTGGTAAAAATTTAGGCAACATGGGGCAACGTTAACACGTAGCGCCTTTAGGTCAAAGTTGAAACATTTTTAATTTATCTATTTCCAATAGACAACTTGCAGAAACATACTAATTTTTATTCGGATTTTTATGAAACTCGGTACAAATGTAACAGTGAAGTTCCTCTTAATCTGGTAAAAATTAGGACAAAATTGGGCGACGTTAACACTTACCTCCTCAAGGTCAAAGTTCAAAAATTTATGAATTATGTATTTCCAATAGTCAGCTTCGAGCAACATACTCATTTTTTACCAGATTTTTACCACAAACTTCGTAGAATTGTAACTATGAACTTGTTGTTTATATGGTAAAAATAAAAAAAAAATAAAAAAAAATAAAAATAAAAAAAAAAAAAAAAAAAAAAACTTTGACCTAAAGGCGCTACGTGTTAACGTTGCCCCATGTTGCCTAAATTTTTACCAGATACAAAGTAACTTCTGTGTTGCAAACCCACCAAGTTTCGCAAAAATGTGCCGAAAAATAAGTATATTGCAACAATCTGTCACTTAGAAACACATAATTTCAAAATTTTTGAACTTTGACCTTCGGGCGCGACGTGTTAACATTGTCCAATTTTCCTCAAATTTATAGCATAACATTTTTTCATCAAGTGGCATAATATGCGGCCCGGCAATCCTTGAATTTCAAAAGTAAGGGAAAAAATGCCACTCTAATGTGTATTGTATCTGCTATATCATCAAATATGTTTAACGACCCTCAAGTCGAATTGTATCATAGTAGGAATGCATTTGTTGAACATAGCTAAGAATATAAAACAGTGAACAATTAAAAAGTACACGATTTAATTTAGATATACAACGCGTGTTTTGTAACGGGTGATCATATTTTTAATTGTCTTCTGTATTTTAAGAATGCGAGTCAGTTGCTCTTAACCCTGCACCATCATCATTCGTCGAAACGACGACGCCCGATTATATTTTCGAGCTTAAATATGTATATGTTTTTCAAAAATTTTTAACCTAAATTTTCGTATAGCGTTAGTCGTTTCAAAACTGATGAATATTAATTAGAAATGAACTAAATAAAAAAATTGCATTAATTTTAGTTCCCATTTTTGCTCACGATATTATTTATAGCATCTTGAAAAAGGTCATAGACAAAATAACGAAGCATGACGTTAGTGTACAAAAAATAAAGATCACGTTCTAGGGTTAAGAAGGCGAAACAGTTGTCTCCTACAGAAAATTTTTAGATGGAGATTCTTTCGCCTGAAAATACTTTAAAAGCGGTTAAGGCCGCATTAGGTATGCACTATGCTGCCGCTACATCCTGCCTTATAATATTAGTTCCTGTTTCCGTAATAAAGCACTAGTCCCTGGAGTACTATAGTTTGACACTAAACCAAGAAGTTATATAAGCAGCACCAACCGTGTCGACTGCACGTGTGTACTTATTTGCAGTCATTGAATATTTGGCCACTGAAGTCATTTAACAATACCAGCTGTGATAGCAAAGTAATTTGTATCATGATGGGATGACAAATAAATCTCCATCAGTGGCGTACAACTCTCTTTTACATGACAACGATCCCTGCTCTGACCACTTTACATTCAACGACGGTCACCTGTCTTAGGTTAGGACAGGTTCGGTAGAAGTGGGTGTCGCTATTGGCACACTTATTCTATGAGGACCGTTGTGGTATATGGATAATGCGTATTCTGTCCCTATTGTTGAACCTGTAAATTGACAAGCCGTTCAAGCCATATGATAACCCTACCCGATATTCGAGAATGTGGCTGAAGAAGAGACGTACACAAGACCCCGGAAACCAATCAGTACTTTTCAAAAACATCTCGATATCATTCAGGTTAACTGCCTAAATGCCTGTTAGATCCACCATGAAGTAAGATCATAGATATTATCTCTGAACCTCCCATGAAGTGATTGGTAAGAGCTTCTCACAACCAGTGAACTGTGCGCTTTCCAGTTTTACACTCACTGATTGGAACCTAACATTTGCACTGGTTCTGAACGGTGTTTTGAAAGGCCTTTTCAAGGCTGAATACTCAATAGTGTAGCCGTCACTAAGCTAGGTGAACATCGTCGAAAGAAATATAAGGCAGTCGAAAGAAATATAAGACAGTTAGCAAGGACCGAACGCACGTTCCCAATTACAAGAGCCGTGCACACTAACATTGCACCACCGATAACTAATACTTGATAAGTAGCCATGAACCATGTTATCAACCCCCCGTTCGGAACCGATATAAAATCAGTGGCTAGAAAAATAAAAAGTACATAGCTCAATGATTGTGAGATATTCTCTGCAGTCGCTTCATGGGACGTAGCCGGAAAATATTTTTCTATTAAGTTTTAGAAACAAATTTTATTCCAAAGATTCCCTGTTCGTCCAACCATTTGTCGGCATTTTCTGCTTTTTTTTATTCTTGTTTTATATGAAAGAACTACACTGCAATGGAATAGCTTCGTTACTCGAAAAAAATTTGTTCGCCGCCTTGACAAATATTTTCAACGCAAGTGACCTAATATACAGATTCATGGTCGCAACGAAATGGGGATCTGTAAATGAAAACGTTGCGCCATTGTGACAAACATATTTGTTGAATATGTATCATTGTATATTTTTTTAATTTTGCCTTTATTCATATACATATATGTATATGTATGAACCATTAAGATTTTAAAACACATCAGAAAATATCTTAGTCACGATTTGTTTCATGTTAATGATTTTACGTTATCGAAAACCTTTCGCGCTGGCTCATCTTCATTCATTCTGATAACATGGCCTAGCCAACGCAATTGGCGTAATTTGATTCGCCTAGCTATGTCCACGTCAGAACATAGATTATATAGTTCTGCGTTCCAGCGACGTCGGTACTCGCCGTTTTCTTTAACAGTACCATACATTCTACGGAGAATTTTTCTCTCGAAAACTCCCAAGTTTCGGAGCCATATGTCAAGACAGGTAAAATGAGAGTCTGCTATAGCTGGACCTTTGTCCGTCGAGAGAGGGCTTTGTTCCTAAACTGCTTGTTGAGCCCAAAATAGCATCTATTTGCAAGCACAATTCTCCTATCTATCTCCAGGCTGACGTTGTTGTGCTTGTTCACGGCGGATCCAAGGTAGACAAATCCATCTACCACTTCAAAATTAAATCGGTTGTCAACGTTCACGTGCAGCTCAAGTCGAGAGGTTTCTCTAGTCGTTGACACCATCAATTTTGTCGTGCACTCATTAACAGCAAGACCCACCTTCGCTGATTCCTTTTCGATTCTTGAAAATACTGCAGTAACCTCTCGCAAATTTCGACCAATGATGTCTATGTCGTCAGCATACGCCAGCAACATATGCCTTTTCGTGTTAATGGTCTTGTTCGTATTTACTGCAGCCTTTCTCATCTCCATTAAGATGATGAAGAGATTGCACGAAAGTGTGTCGCCTTGTCCAAGTCCTCGCTTGGTACAGAATGGTTCAGTGAGGTGTTTCCCCACTTTCACTGCTGATTTGGTGTTGGCCAGCGTCATTCTACAGAGGCGGATCAGTTTTGCAGGAATACCAAGTTCACACATAACTTCGTACAGTTTTCCCCGTATGGGGTTATCGAAAGCAGCTTTGTAATCTACAAAAAGGTGGATCCAAGTAAAGGGTTTTTTAAAAAAATCTTTAATCTTTCAATCAGAAGTTACAATAATTTTGAAATGACCATTGTCAATAGGTTAATTAGTACATTCAAATATTTTCAAACAATTTAGAACAAATTGGATCCCCACTTGAGATAGTAATTTTAAAAAGTTTTAAGTTGGGCGATTTTTGGACTTCTCGTCAAAGCAACACAGTCGTTGAATATTTAACTATTATATTAAATAGTAAAACCGAAGAAACTTCTAAAAGTTATGAAAATAAGGCAACGAAATGAATTTAAGAACATCATAAAATAGTAATTTTTAAGTTAAAGTTTTAACCCGCCGCTTTAAAAACAACAACAAATAACTAAAATATTCAAAAATATGTTTATAACCTTTAACAGAATGTTCATAACCCTTTTCAATAAACAACCACATTTAAATATTTTGTATCCAAATTAGAGATTAAAAAATATAACCCACCAAATGTCTAAGGCGGCGCAAGCAAAGTACACACCAATAAAAACAACAAGTTTAAACATAAATATTTATAAACAAATAAATATTAATAAAAATGAAATTTTTATATTTTCTATACCTACATACCTACATACATATTTGTTGTTATTAAACCTCAAAATATATGCACATGTTTATGACTGTATTTGGTTTAAGGCAACGCAATTTTAACCAAAAATAACAATTTTACCAACCAAATCTTCGAACAAAATAACATCACCAAAAATAAAAAACCTTCAACGAAAAAAAATCTTAACTTGTCCTAAATCCCAAACTTGTCCAAAAATTTGACAAGGCAAAAAAAAAAAACAAATTAGCAATTTTGTTTTTGTTTTTATATTCGCTTTTAGAGTTTTTTTTTTATTTCTGCTTAAACAAAACTTGTTTTATTACGATACGATACTTATATTCTCATAATTCTCTTGTGGTTACTCTCTTGTCTTCTTAACCAGTTTCACTCTTTCACGTTCTCAGCCAGCAGACTTCTTTAAGTGCATTAAAGAAAACTTCCTAAGTTATAGAAAATTTAAATATTTTTTTAAGAAATTTTTACCACAAGGCTGTTGCACAAAGTAGCTACTAGTTACACCACACACAAGTGGTGAATGAACAAAAAATACTCTATTTGGCATTTTTTCAAAGTTAACACTAAAAAATTTCCCTCAAGTCTTTTCTTAATGATCACATGCTTTTACTCTCATTTTTGTTTTGTTTTGTTTTTGTTTTTGTTTTTTCTTCACTAAATATACATAACAATAACAAATTAAAAAGCATTCATTCGTTTGAACTTCGAGTTGTATGGAATTCGAGCTTAGTTCGTTGGCTAGTTGGTTGTTGTTGTTGTTAGTGGTAGGTAAATGAGAGTTGAGTTTGTGGATAGAGTTGCCAAAGTTGGGTGAAATCTATAAATGGTTAAATTTGAAGAAAGTTTAGTTTCGTTGAAGGTGTAACCTGTTTTATAGTTTTACTGAAGGGTGGCATCAGACAAACTGAGAAATTTAATTTCAAACTGACCATTGAACATTTTAAACTACTGGATTTAAAGCAGCTAGTTAAATTTTTATTTTGGAGCTTGCAAACGTTTCATTAAATAAAACAAAAAGTAAAAACTAATTCAGAATAGAGTAACAAAAAAAAATAGCATGCGAAACACCAACATTTCAATAGTTTCGAAAAATTTAATTATTTAAAACCCGATTTCTCCGATTACACTGTGCAACAGTGGGTCTCGGGTCTCAAACAAACCAAAAAATTGTGAAAGTCCTTGGACGTGGTACCACAAAAGCCCCGCTCAGTTTTGGCCCTATACGTAACAAATTTTTTTTTACAGGCCGAAGAAAATTTTGGATGTGGGTCAGGGCCCTATTTCAGGTTTTACTTCAATAAATCCTAAACAGCTTGAAATATAGGATTACAACCTTTCACAATATTGTAGCTATTTTCCCATTTCACAATTCTCTCTAACATATTTCTAAGGAAAAGCACAGTGTATATCGATTATTTCACGAAACGTCATAAACAATTTCACATATTTTTTCACATTTCTTGCTTAACGATAAATAAATTGCGGTAGCTGTTTTCAAAAGTATTGTAGCTTATAAATTTCTTGATAACTTTTCTAAATACACTAATCAACAAAAATTATATTTAGGGCTCCATAATTGGTGTAGAAATCCTGCGTTTAACCATATTGTTTAAATATTCACCTATATATATTAAATATTAAACAAATTGCAAATTAATACCAATTCGGAAATTTTCCAGTTTTTAAAATTTTCGCTCATATTTTCTATACGATTAACACAGGAATGTAATAATTTTTTCCAAAGATGTACAATATAGACTTTCGACAAAATTGCCAAATACACCAACGTCCTAAAATGTCGTATAATACTTACAAACATCTGGCTGTTGTTAGCGTTTTTGGTCATAATTTCCATATTTTTAAAAGCTTTTTCAAGTAACCAAAACAACAATCGATAACTTGAAGAAGTTTTTAGAGATGTGTCAATTACAAACAAAGACGCTAAAACAACCATAAATGTATTTGTATTATGCGACCATTTGAGATTTTATACGACACTTTAGGACGTTGGTGTATTTGGCAATTTTGTCGGAAGCCTTAAGTTGTACAACTTTGGAGAACATTATTACATTGCTCTGTTAATAGTATAGAAAGTATGAGCGAAAATTTTAAAAAATTAAAATTTACTGAATTGGAACAATCATTTTTCAAACCCAAAATGCAATTTTTGTTCATTAGTGTATATGACAATATTGTTAAGAATATTAAGCACTACAACTTCGTAGAAGATATCAATTTGTAATTTGTTTAATATTGAATACATATGGGTGACAATTTAAAGAATATGATTAAACGCATCATATCTACACCAATTATGCAGCTCTAAATATAATTTTAGTTGATTAGTTTGTTTAGAAAAGTTATCAAAAAATGTATAAGTTACAGTTCTTGTGAAGACAGCTACCGCAATTTATTTACCTTTAACCAAGTAAAGTGTGAAAACGTAAAATATGTGTAATTTTTCATGACGTTTCGTGGAATAATCGATTAACAGTGTACTTTTCCCTAGAAATATATTAGACGGAATTGTGAAATAGGAAAATCGCTATAATATTGTCAAAGCTTGTAATGCAATATGTCACGCTGTTTAGGATTTATTGAAGTAAAAGCTGAAATAGGGCCCTGACCCACCTCCAAAATTTTATTCGTCCTGTAAAAAAAATTTGTTACGTATAGTGGCAAAACCGAGCGGGGTGTTGTGATACCACGTCCAAGTACATTCACAATTTTTTGGTTTGGTTCAGGCTCGAAACAAATTCCCTTCATTTGTGTCACAGTGTTGTTTTAGAAAAATTATTTAAAAATCGGAACTCAAAATTATTAGAAACACTGAATTCACCGGTTATTGTGGAATATGTCAATGAATTAAAACCCGAATTTACTGGTTTTCTTTTGTAATCATAAAATTGATTTACACCGGTTTGGTTTTTTATAACTTCATGTTACAACAAATATATAAATTTCAAAAATCATAATTACACTGTGAGACAAAATTAAATTTTTTTCGAAATGATGGGGTTCTGTCAACGGATACTGGTAGAAAGGTCTTAAAAAAAATATACGTGTATCGACGTTTTGCCAGATCTGATCATAATTTTTTTTAGGGTGGGTCAAAGTTTCCACCCCTCGGAACTTTCCTGCAACATATCCGCATGCAAAATTGTGTGTTCCTTACTTCTGAGGTACAAAGTATGTTCAGAAGTTTTATAGAAAAGATTCAGATAAACATTTTGGTGGAACAAATTAACCCTCTAACGGTCACGTATAACCATAATTTTTAGGTTTTTTTTGAAAACTTGCAAAAAACTGCTCCAAAATGACGGAGGGCTTGGTCAAAATGTTCTACAAAAATTATCGCCATAAAATTTCACTATATGTGTCCGAACACTCCGAAACACAAATCTTAGCCCAAGGGCTAGACAATAAGCAAAAACTAACTGCCTGCTAAGGGTTAATAATGAATTTTGTCATTTTGCTGTTTCCATTAAAAATAGTCCACATAATATAATGACTTTTGCCATATTTCATCTTTTATCTAGCACTTGGGCTAAGACACTTGGGTTCATTTAAGGTGCTTGGAAAAAACAATCATCAACATCATCGTCATATTGAACTTGTAGATTATGTTCATGAGGGTCATCTCTTACTTACTTACTTACTTATTGGGTCTCGAACAAACCCGGGGGGTCAGGGACCTTACAAAACAAAGATAACATATTTCGCCAACCAGTTCGATCTTTGGGTTTATCTCTCCAGTTGGTAATAACAAGTTTACGCAGGCATTTGTCAATTTAATCCCTGCAGCGGAGTCTTGGTCTTCCTATTTTTTGCCTTCTTTCAAGTTCAGTTTCGAAACCCCTTCGTGCTGGTTCGTCTTCATCCATTCTACTTGACATGGCCTAGCCAGCGCAATCGCGTTATTTTGGTCCACTTAACTATGTCAATGTCGGGATATAGCTCATATAGCTCAAGGTTCATGCGTCGCACTGTTGGCAACCCTAAATGAAACTTAACTCTCAATGACGCAAAACGACTGAAGTAAATACCTGCAAAGCAAATCATAGTAAAACTAGTTTATTTATGAGACAAGAAGGGTACAAATTCAAGTTTTAACTAAACATCAGATATCGAACTTAAACAAATAATTAAAAACAAAAATTAAAATGCTATTTTAAAAATATAAATGAAAATTTAAAAAATGAAATAATAAATAATTATATTTATGTATAAAAAACTCGAAAAAAAACAACTAAAACAAGTGTTCCACAACTATGAGCAATTTACTAAGCCAAAGTAAATTCAAATAAAATATTCAAATAATTCAATAAAATAAAAATAAAATTATCACATTCGTTTTAATAAATAATAATAATTTTTGTTACAGTTGTAAAAATGACGACGACATATCACTGAAAATTTGACAAAAGAAAAAAATACATTTATAACAAACCAAACTAAAAACAAAACTCCCTAATCATGACCAATTTATTAAAAACTTAAAACATTTACCAGAATTAATTAGTTTGTAACTAAGCAACTAGAAAAATTACGACGACGGATACTCTTGGCAAATCTAGCAAAAAAAAAAACAAACACGCACAAATTTACGTGCTCTTTGTCTCTTTTTCTTTCTCCGGCTCTTTCGCTGTCTGTCTTCGCCACCCAATAAAATAACACTACTGTGCAAGTCCCCACTCCCCACCAACGGCGTCGCATGACACGAGTCTGTCTCTTGGACCACCATCAATTTGGAAAATCAAATTAAGATAAAAAGCAACAGAAGATACAAACAAATTCGATTTATGTGTGAAACGGAATATAACATTTTATTAACACAACGAAAAAATGTTAATAAATAAACATTCAAATGTCGTGAATTCCACCAAAATGTCTGCTATGAAAATCAACAATATCATTACCACCGTGCTGCTCCCCAGCACCCGCATCCGTAGCACCGGCAGCAACAGACGCAGCGGCGCTATGACAGCCAACAGAAATGTCACCACCATCAAGAGCGCCAGTATCAACGTCACCACGACCACCATCCCCTGTATATTAGAGAGTATACAAACACTCAAGCAGCGACATCATCAGAAGTCATCCCTGTCACCGTCACTGTCAACGTCAAAGTCATCGTCAGCGTCGTCACTTCTATTACAGCTACAACGAAATCTACTCATTGGATTTATTTTAACTATTTTCTATGTACAGGTGAGTTTTGATCAAACAATAAAAACAACAGACCAACAATACAAATGACGACAGACCGACCGATCAAACCCAATCCAACCAACAAAGTGAATTGGTCGGTCGTCTGGTCGGTGGGGTCCGGTCCGGTCCACTGAACGTTTGTGTAAACATTCCACAATTCTTTTTAATTTGATATTTTGTTTATTTACTTATTATTGTTCTTTAGTTTTATTTGCATTCTCGTTCTCGTGTACACTAATTTTACTTTGTTCATATTTTCCATATCTGCTTTGGAGTTCAATTCCGTATTGAGTTGTTGGACAAGCTAACAAAATATTGGGCAGTTACTGTTTTTAGCTGCGTCAGTTGAAGTACTCAGTAGCCAATTGATCTAACTCCACTAAATAACAATTGGAAAAGAAGTTTGGGACTTCCGGGTAATCCCATCATCATTTCCAATTGAAATTAAAAAGCAAATCAATTGAACTTTAAAAATTCACAATTAAAAATGAAAATACATCAATATGAATTCAAACATTTCACTTGAAAATTAAAAGACATTAATTGGAATTTAAAAAACATCAATTGAAAGTTAAAATAAATAAATTGAAATTTAAGGACATTAATTGAAATTTAAAGCAAACCAATTGAAATTTAAAAGACATCAATTGAAATTAAAAGATAATGAAATACATCAATTGAGTTTTAAAAGATAGCAGTTGAAATTTAAACGACATCACTTGTATTTTAAAATACATCAATTGCATTTTAAAAGACGTCAATGAAAATGTTATAACATCAACTGAAATTTAAAACGCTACAATTAAAATTTAACAGACATCAATTTCAATTGAAAAAATATCAACTGAAATTTAAAAACCTAATATATATGATAGTTTAAAGGTTGTTAAATTTCAATTGATGTATTTTTAATTTCAATTAATATCTTTTAAATTTCAATTGATGTCTTTTGAATTACAATTGATGATTTTAAATTTCAATTGATCTCTTTTAAATTCTAATGATGTCTTTAAAATTTGAATTGATGTCATTTAAATTACAATTGATATCTTTTAAATTCAATCCATATCTTTTAAATTTCAATTGGAGTCTTTTAAATATAAATTGGTGTCTTATATTTCAATTGATGTTTTTTACATCTTAGTTAATCGGTCCTGTTCTGCAAACAGAATCATTTTGAATCAGCATTTTCTTTCGGAATAGAAAGTCTACAATTTTGATGTTCTTAAAACATGAAATATTTTTGTTCTGAATTGTTTGTTTTCAAAATCACAAGGCATTTGCATTCTAATTCAACACTGATATTTTTCTTCTGAATTATTTCGCAGAAACCCAAATATTCTGAAACGTTGTATGTTTGTCTGGATTCTGTTTACAGAACAGGGCCGATTGTTTTTAAAATTTCAAATACAATTTTCAAATCTCAATTGGAGTCTTTTAAAGGTAAATTGGTATTTTTTTAATTTCAATTGGAAATGATTTAGTGCGAGGCTATTTGCTCCATTATTTTGATAATAATAAAAAAGAGGGTGTTGACTATAGCAAGATTGATATATTTTAGTACTAATAGCATTGAAATCTCTTAGACATAGAGTAATGTCATACAGAGCTGCCATCTTTCTCATCTGACGTTTCGTTTTACACTATTCGTGGTGCGGTTGGTGCGATAGAGTTGTTTAACGTAAATTGACTTACACCAGGTGGAATTACAAACTTTTTTGACTTAAATTGTTCATGTCATTTTGATGAACAACTGTGGAATTTAAACATATTTTGGACTTTTTTGTTATATTTTATTGTTAGTTTATATTTATGGTGTATTTGCACAAACATTTTAATGCACAAAACGAAATGCCCTTGCTGATTTATTGTTGGTTGGTTTGAGCCAGTGCCTCTATCTGGTATTATTAAAGCAATACTTTCCAACATGCAACACACAAAACTCCGTAAATTTACTGAGTCAAATCGCTTCTCTATACGTCATGTCTCTATGCTCACACAGAGACGAGATTCGTTGTCACATATTTACAGCCAACTCAAATTTGGCGGTTCCGTGTTGTTCAGTTGTTGTTATTCAGTTGTGATTACCAATAATTGTGTTCAGTATCACCAAATGTTGTGCATATCAATTGATTTGTAATTCAGTTTTGGTTGCAAGAACTGAAATATTTAGTTGAAGCCACAGCAACAATAAATAAATGTGATCTGTCATTCGAGTTTTAGTTGTAGCAATCAAATTATACTTTAGTGGTGAATACTCTATTAGCTGGATGAACGAAAAATTTAAAAAATAATTCGGTTGTACCAGGTAAAAACAATTTTATGTTTGCGATTGGACGCACCGTTTCCGAGATATAAGCATTTTTTTTATTTTAACGATTTTCCTATTTTGGCGATTTTTTGAAACTTTTGATTTTATTTGAATGAAAAAACAATTTGTTTATTATTTAATTGTCAAAATTTATATCTAGAAATAACGGACGTCTATGTTCAAGCGGACATGGAACTATATTCGCTCTTATTTTGATGATTTTATAAATTTTTTTGGATTTATTCAATTTTTACCCTTTGTTTGCAATCGATCAGCAGAAATCAGCAAGCATTGAATCTATTCTTTTTCCAGCGAAACGGTCTTCGAATGCCATTGTGGTTTGATGAAATCAATCGCCAGTTTCGTCTGTTTCTGTGGACAATTGTCGTTCGTAAAAATCGAAATGTGCATGTAACATATGGATTTTCAACGACATATTAACGCCAAGTTTGTCGAAAGACTTCATCATGTTGTCAATATAATCACGGTAGTCTGGTGAGCGATTTTTGCAAAGAATGTTTTCAATTACCGCACGAATTAAGTTGCATGCGTTTAGTTCAGTTTCATCTAAGATTTCAGAAAAACTCGTATCCCTTAAAAGTTTCCGTATATCTAGACCGTTAACTACACCTGCTAAAAAAAATTGATATAAAATATATTTCAGTCACACACTTTTAGATTTTTTTTTTTTATTAAACCAACACTAAGGGGATGCCCCCTAAAAATGCAGTGCATTGTGTTGGCGAAGGAAAATTGAGGTAGTGGAGGGTGGAAAGAGGGAGTAGTGTCTGTTGACATTTGCCTAGAGTCTTTGAATGTCACAATTGGTATGAAATACACTAGCCGGAAGTTTATTCCACATACGGACTGTACGGCTGAAGAACGAATTTTCTCTATAGTGTGTAGTGCGGTCAACCGGCCAGTCGATAAAAAAAACGGATGAGAGTTCCTGGAACGCCGCGTGCTTCGGCTAAATATCCTCACGTCTGGCATAAGTTGACGGATGTCCGAGGAACACATACCGTGGAAATATCGATAGAACAGCGACACGCAACCCACATTTCGACGATGCTCAAGGGAGACAATAGAGTTGGATTCCCTACTGCCCCCTATCAAAACCGTCGCTCTCCTCTGGACAGGGTCGAGAAGCCCCAAAGATGTCCTAGGAGCACCTGCCCATATATGGGAGTTATATTCCATCTTTGACCTGATGTAGGTGGTGTAGATATTGAAGTATTTCTTGCACCGCTTTAAAAAGCCCAGACACTTGAATGCATCTTTCGACACTTCAAATACATGTTTTGCCCAACGGACGTCACATTGTATTTTCATGCCCAGAACATCAAGAGCGTCTGATTCATCAATATCCACACCGTCCATAGACAATGATGACACACCTGGGTCAGCAATCCGCTTTTGAGACAACAAACAACACTGGGTCTTACCCGCATAAAAATATACTCTATTCATTCGACCCCATTCAACAATGGACACCAGATCCCGGCCGAGTGTTTCATTCATCGTCCGGCGTTTGGCTTCAATCTCTTGAAGACTTGGCCTATGGTCGAATGAATATTAATGACAGAGATTACTTTCATCCGCAAAAGAGTAGATTGGATTCACACAGTCAGACCAAGGAGATCGTCAATGAAAATAAGAAAAAGAGAAGGAGAAAAGGCCTGTGATCTGCATTTTTCGTCACTCATTTTTCTGGTTTTTCAAAATGGTCAATAAAATTATTATATTTTTTATGTGTTAACATCTATAGCGGCGGGTAGGGACTAATCTATCAAAGTGAACACTTTGATATATATGTTGTAGCATCTGTTTGTAATAGGGATGCCAATCCCAAAATCCCGAATCCCAAAATCCCGAATCCCAAATTCCCGAATCCCAAAATTATTATAATTATTATGGCCCCAAATTGTAAGATGTAAACTAATTCTGCTTCCAAATAGATGTCTATTATTTCAACGGTTACATTTTGTCGAAAAACAAATATATAAATTGATTTAACAAGAGCTTTTGCAGGTTTTTCCCTCAAATAAAATCAAAATTACCTTAAATCTACTACAAATTTAAAATCGAAATATCTCGTTATTTCGAGCTAACTTTTTAAAACGGAGTATACCACTGAATGCTATGAGCCAAAAACTAGTTGGGGTCTCTCGGTGTTCTTGTGTGTCATTTCAAAACTTGAAATTTTACCTACAGAGTTATTGGTTTTCATATTTTCTGTGTAATCTGTTCCATACTAAAGGTACCACCCACTGTTAGTGTAGGAACACATACCATTATTGTATCGTATTTTGAAAACTTTTGAACCAATAAATATCATCAAATTATAACAAATTACATGTGTAATGCAATTTAATGAAAAACATACGTTTCTTTGAACATTAACATATAATTCTCTGGACAATTACCTTTATGAGGATATACAGGGTGATTCGGGAAATTCCGGACAAATTTCTCCAGCGTATTCCTTGACTCATTTCATGAAGAAAAGTCCTCTAGGACCATGTCCGAAAATGCAAGGGTGCGAAATAGCAGCGGGTTCAAAATTTTCGGATAGGTCGGAGGGTAGTAGGGTAAAATTGCTAACTTCTGAGCCAGTGGTCGGATTTTTTCGTTTTTGAGCTTGTTGGAAAGGTCTTTAAGAGGCCTTTCAGAAAAGTGGAAAAAAGTCAAATCGCCGAGATACAGAGCTTTCGGAATGGAAAAAAATTCATATAACCTCAATTTGCTCAGCCAGATGGCAGGTAACTTATATTTTTTTTCCTGTTGGAAGATAGCCATACCTCTTACCTTTCCAAAATGACCTAAACGAAGCCCAAAGGTCTTACCGTTCCAAAGTTACGAAAAAATCCGACCACTGACTCAGAAGTTAGCAATTTTACCCTACTACCCTCCGACCAACAATCCGAGAATTTTGAACCCGCTGCCATTTCGCACCCTTGCATTTTCGGACATGGTCCTAGTGGACTTTTCTTCATGAAATGAGCCAAGGAATACACTGGAGTAATTTGTCCGGAACTTCCTGAATCACCCTGTATTTCCAAAAAGTAAATAGAAAATTATCTAAAATTTTGGGTGATTTTTCGAACATATGAAATACTTAAGTTTATTTGTGATATTGCCATAAAACTTACCAAAACCTATTTTGCCTTAGCGCTTAGGTAAAATTATGCACGAATTTTGGGCACTTGTACCTCGATTGAATTGAATACTCTTATACCCACAAAATGGTTTTTTAAATTTCCTCTGAAATAAGAGAAAAGACGCTAGTTAATTTTAACTATTTTCTTGCTTTACTTTTTGTTCAAAAAATCCAGGCGCTGTATATAACTATGAGAATGTTCTTAAACTTATTTGAAGAACGTGAAAAAATCAATTTCAAGAAAATTCAATTTTTTTACTAAAACCAGCAGGTACTCCATTAAAACTCCCCCACCCGATTTACCTAGTAATGCTACTAACTAGAGCCCCCCATTACCCGGTTTTACGGTCGACCGGTCTACCCAATCTAGACCGGTTCTAAACCGGTCTTTACGGTCTAGACCGGTCTTTACGGTCGACCGGACGACCGGTCTACCCGGTTAACCGGTCGACCGGATAGACCGGTCTACCCGGTCAGACCGGTTTTTAGTACTTTAACAAAAGAGTATGTTTTTTGGTACTTTTTGGTACTTTAAGAATTTTTTCGTAGCAAGTGTGTAATATCTTCAATATGAAGGACTTATTGAATTCAAGGACCAGTTTCGGAAGATTTTGGTTCTACCAGTACCAAAAAAATTTATGTCTCCAAGTCGTAATTACGTCTAAATTATTTGCACGAATTTTTAACCCATTACGCCCCAAGGCTCAAAAACGCCGTACATGGGACCGAAAAAGACCGTGTCATTTTCATATAAATGTATGAAAAGTAAAGGACTTATTGAATTCAAGGACCAGTTTCGGAGGATTTTAGTTCCACAAATACCAAAAAACTTTAAATTTTTATTTTATTGTTTTTAAATTTTTGAATTTTTTGAAATTTTTGGATTTTTTTCAAAAATTTTCGATATTTTCAAATTTTCGCTTTTTTTTTTTAACGAATTTTCGATTTTCATGAAAATTTTCCAATTTTTATCAAAATATTGATTTTTCAAAAATATATCGATTTTTAAAAAAAATTTAAATTTTTTTTTTTTTAATTTTTTGCTAAAAATTTATTACTTTTTTCAAAAACTTGGATTTTTTGTATTAATTTTTATTTTTTTTGCGTATTTGCAAAAAAGTACCAAAAACAACCCTTTTAAAAAAAATATGAAATATGAAAACCGGGTAGACCGTGAAGACCGTAAGAACCGGTCGTCCGGTTTTAAAAACCGGGTAGACCGGTCGACCGGTTATGACCGTAGGCTCTACTACTAACATCAATTCAAGTTTTAGCAGAAAACCACTGAAGTTATACGCACCAATTAAATGAATCTTCCCCCCCAATACTACTTTTACCTTAATATCAGCAACTAACTAATTGAAATTTTATTTTAAAAATTATGTTTAACCAACCAACGGATAATAAATCTCAAACAACAAGAAGAAACAACAACGAAACAAAAAGCGAAACCAGGTAGCAAAAAATAATTACAATAATAACAATAATAACAATACAATGAAAAAGTTTGAAAATTACCGTACAAAAGAAACAGCAAAATTGAAAAAGTTTTGTAAATATTCTCAGCACGTGGTTTGGAGCAGAACGAAAATTGGCAAAAACAAATTATTTATAATTTATAAATGTTTTTTTCTTTTTGTACATAGAATATTTTAAAATAAAACAAAATTCGGTGCTAAATTCTCATAGTTTACAACAAAAGTAATTTTTTGTAGACATTTTTTGTGATTAGGCCTTATTTTGTAAAATGCAATGATACAACTTCTTGAAGTTGATAGTTGCTTGCACTTAAATGCAATGAAGGTCCAAACGGTTAGAGAAACATGTTCTTCTCATTCTGTAAGACACTTGACCCACCGCCCTGGATGTACACATAATTTTTTGAGAAAATTGTACAATTGCAATTGAAACTAAAAAAAAATATATTAAAAAAATATCAATGAGTGTTCCAACTCACGGGCGATGTGTTAACACTTTTTTTATTACACGGTACCTGTTCGATTTCTATGAACACATTAGTAAAAGTTACATTGGAAAATAAAAAATAATAGTTTTTTTGCTGAAGGCTCTTTTGCTATTGCACTTTCTTTTTTCTTACATCTGCTTTAACATTAGATGTAATATTGTTAACATAAATAAAACAATATTTAGTTCACTGAAATAATTGTTTTTGTTTTGTCATAAACAGAACAACAACAAAAAGTATTGAATTTTATGTTTCGGGATTTGGCAACCCTAGTGTTGCAATCTGGCAACTGACAGCTCTATCGTAAAGTTGTACATTTTTGAGGTTATGCGTACTCAGAACTTTTTGACATACGAGCGCTATTTGTGTTGTTTACAGTAACTTAAAATATTTATCTCGGCCCAAAAATTAAATTAAATCGTGAATATTTTCGTGCGAATATTTTGTACAACTTTCGACGTGGATTAACTCAGCAACAGAGCATGGATGAACTTCATTCAATTTTTTAGCGATGAAGCTCCATCAAGGACCAGTTATTATCGATGGTATGGTGAATTCAATCGTGGTCGTAGTTCACTCCAAGACGAATTTCGTGAAGGTCGTCCAAAAACAGCTGTTGTTCCGAAAACCATTGATGCTGTGCGCAAACTGATTTTGCAAGATCGTCATGTGACCTATCGTGAGATTGAGACAACCTTAGGCTTTAGTGGGACCTGCATACATTCCATATTGCATAAACATTTGACTGTCAAAAAAATTTGTTCGCGTTGGATCCCACACAATTTGTCAATCGCTCCAAAAAAGGCTCCAAGGTCGAAATAAATGCTCCAAAAATACGATCGCGGCGCTTCGAAACACGTCTATGACATCGTGACAGGTGATAAATCCTGGATTTACGCGTATGAGACCGAAAGTAAATTGCAGTCAACTGTATGGGTGTTTCAAGATGAGCCAGATCCAACAAAAGTTGTTCGCGCCCGAAGCAGTTCCAAGCAAATGGGCTTCTGTTTTTTCGGAAAAACCGGACATGTCGCAACCGTACCACTAAAACAACGCAGAATGGTGAATTCTGAGTGGTCCACAACCATTTGTTTGCCAGTTGTCTTCCAAGAAATCACGAAAACCAACCGCCGAAGACGGATCACTCTTCACCACGACAATGCGAGCTCTCACACATTGGCTGAAACAACTGTATTTTTGAGCACCCAAAACATCGATATGATGGGCCATCCGCCGTATAGTCCTGACTTGGCACCGAGTGACTTCTTTCTATTTCCGTACGTAAAAAAAAACTGAGAGGTCAACGTTTTTCGACACCTGAAGAAGCGTTTGCTGCATTCAGAATGCATGTTTTGGAGATACCTCAATCAGAGTGGCAAAAGTATTTCGACAATTGGTTCAAACGCATGCAAAATGTATAAATCTTCATGGGGAATATTTTGAAAAACAATAAACTAATTTTCGATGATTAAAATTTGTTTTTGTTCTCTAATCCCGAAACATAAAATTCAACCCGTATTATGGTACAAACAAATGGTAGAAGCACTAGCCCAACTGATTTGAACTTTTTCTGGAGTGAGTTTTTCCCTTCTGTCAAAGTTTGTTTACTATTTTTTGTATACAACCACCGTTCATCTACAATTGCTGTTTTCGAAATGTTTTATCCGTAAAAATCACATAGAAACGTTTTAATTTTTATACTTAAACACTTTCAAAATATCAAATACAACACACTCATTTTGTAAATGGGACTTTTTCCAATTTTGTGTACATGTTGATTTTGTCTTCTTTTATTTGTGTGGTACTGCATCCACCATTATATTTCTACCGTGAATAGTATAGAGAACTTATTGCACCCATTTTCCGCTCTCATGTAGAGAGTCTTAGTAAAAGAGCATAAACGAGTCGTATTCTCTTTATAGAATATTTCAATATAAATGCACCATTTCCACAATGTTATTACATAAAACAGAACAAAAAAATCAATGTTTCAAATGACATCAACGTTTCTAGTCTATACTATACCCCAGTGGCGGAAATCATGACCTGGAAGGCCTGAAATCATGACCAAACAGTCCTTCTTTAAAATACGGAAAGCCTTCCCTACACATTACTTCCTCCTTTCTTTTTAAGGAGATTGGGAGGCAAGGCCTTCCTTGCTTATTACCGAAAGAAGGCTTTACAAGGCATGCAAAGAGGAAGGCCGTGGAAGGCATTTAATTTAAATTATTTTTGTTAAACAAAAATAAAATAAAAATAATTTATTTTATCACAAAATCATTACTCACTTCTACATATTTATTTACAAGTATGTATGTATCTATCTTAGAAAGCTGTAACTCGCCTAACTTCAAATTGAAAATTTTAAAAATACCCTGAAAAATATTAAATAAAAAATATAATTTTAAAATTTGTACGAAATTTGAAATGAAGTTTCAAAATTGTATAAATCTTTTTCTTGGTTATGTCTGGTGAAAAAATTCATGCATTCCGCAAGCATTATTTTAGGAGGCATTATAAAAAAAACCATTCCGCATGCCTTATTTGTGGAAGGCCTTGCGACTTCCGCCGCTGGTACTATTCAATACTCTTTGGCGACGACGACTTGCTTGTTTGTTCGCTGGCGCTACATCAATACCATCATACTTATTTTCAGGAAGAGACTATTGTTGTACAACAAATACGTATCTGATGCTAACTCTGTGTGTTGTTTGCATGTGTTCACTTTGATAAATTGACTACCCGTGCCTATAGGTGTTAACACATCAGTATAAACGAATTAAATTTAATTTTAAAATGCTATTTTAAAAAGTAATTTTATAACAAAAAGTAAATTTTCATAGAACATATTATTAGTATAATAATGTGAAATTGACTATTATTGTGGATGATTGGGAATATAGCTATTTCAATGCCCACCAAGGCATATCATCTGCCCCCTTCTACACAAGTATTTAGTTATATCATCACATATTATAAGGATAAACAAACCTCAAGTAAGCGAGAATTGTCTAAACTCCTACTTGTGGGAAAACATCCACAACAAATACTTTTTATCAATATTAACAATATTTCCATCCTATGCAGGGTTTAATCGAAAGCCATTGCATAGAAAAAAAATTAATTGAAATCTACAAATTCTAATTCAAATTTAAAATAAATTAATTAAAATTCCAAAATTTCATTTTAAAATACTTAAATTGGAAGTAAAAGTTTACAATAAAAAAAACCCAATCTATTTAAATAGTATTTAATTATTAGCTAGAAAACCGACCCTACAATAACAGCTCTGTATTACCGACAAAAAGATCGACCAAATTTTGTATTTCCTCCACGAAACAGTCGGGCCAAACGTTAGTGTACCTCAAGTTTTAATTGAAAAGGCTGCAATTTTAGACGCAAAAATGGTTTGAATTTTTAATAATTCTTCTGTTTTGTATTCTACATACTCCATTTTTATTATCCACTGGGTGCCTCGGCAGACTGTGTCCTGCCTATAAAAATATTTATGACATCAGATGGTAAACAATAATATAACAAATATAAAAAACACACGTTTGAGTATGCGTTAAGATTAGGGAATTCCCGTCCGGGATTTGGTTCCTTTTCAACTCCCGCATTCTCGGGAACTTCATCCGGGAATCCGGAGAAATTGTCAAAAGAATACAATGGAAGAAACAAAATTGTATGAAATAAGAGCAACCCTGTTTTTACACAAATTTGTACATTTATTTTGTAACATTTTAGCAACAATGCTCAAACTCATAACCGTCAAATTGCCAGACATTTTTAAATGATGTATTTTAAATTTCAAATATAGTTTTCAAATTTCAATTGATATTTTTTAAAATTAAATTGATATTCTTTAAATTTCAATTTGAAATGGTGTAGTGTTATTCAACGTTTTGACAAAGTTTCGAATAATTCAACTTCAACAAATGCTTGATGAAAAATACTTTTATTTAACTAAAGCATCGGAATTATTTTTTACAAAAAAAAACAACACATATTGAGATTAATTAAAATTTTCATTTCACTGCCTTTGTCGGCTGTACTTTAGTTTGTTTCAATTACAAATTAATTGTTATTTTAGCAAATTGTTTATAGATTAATTAATTCCATATATATGTGCATAAAAATGTGCACAGTGTTCCCATTGTAGTATTTGACCCCCCTTCTCTATTACAATATTTGCTGATACTCATCTCTATTTGCTGTCACTGCGACTCTTGATAGTTATTTTTGTTATTTTATGTTTTGCGTTTTTGTCCATATTCATTTGAAAGCTTGACAAAAAAAAAACAGCATCCATTTTTTTATTCGTTTTTTTTTATTATCATTAACAATTGCAATTGAATTGCATGCAAACAATTCATTTGTATTGAGAAAACTGTTACAATCATACAAATTAAAACTGCATAATATTTGAGAATTGTCAGACATGTCGCGATGAGTGGCAAGGGGTACACACATGTGCGACTAACCCGAGTAGGGTAATCAAGAGACGCAAGAACTTTTGGGTTCGTTGCAAGAACAAACCAGAATATTTTTTGAAAAATAATAAATTTTCAAAGTCGTATGCAGTTTTTGAAAAGATCCGGAGACATTGAAACAACGATGCGAATATCCTTGTTTTTAATGTCTTAAGATCTAATCAAAACTCATATTAATTTCAGTTATTGTGTGAAGAAACATTATGATTAAAAAAAAAATAAATGGTTTCCCATTACATCCCATAAAGGGATAGGGGAGAGCTTCTAACAATCACTGAGGTGTGCGCTTTCCAGTTTTCACTCACATTATAATTAGTACCCATTTTTTACATATGGTTTAAATACCACCTTCTTAGATATGCGTTCTTTGGGTTTTGGTTACGAAAAATTAAGTATAGTTTTTCTTCATCAGTGAAGGGCATCGAATAATATCCATATTTAATTATATGAACACAATTAACAAAATTTGAATGATTTTTCTACTCATTCCGAATCAGAATCAACTTATAAAGAACCAGAAAGAAGGATCGTTTATCAAAAAAACCCAAATGGGGTGTCAGGGGACACCCGGTTGAAACGAAGTCCCATTCGCTACACATTGAAAAATTGCTGGGCCCGATATTTTTCAGTGTGTGTATATTATGTACTAGTTAGTTCCAACACGCCTAAGGCGCCCGTTGACAAGTACCATAATTTAAATGGATCTTTAAGAAAAGATACTTTTTGTAAAATGATATTCTTTTTTATTAAGAATTTTTTTTATAGAATGTATTTTTTGAAGTATATTTTTAGGTCCATTTTGTAAAACTATGTACTATATGTTCCTAAAAAGTAATTTTTTAAAGAGAGGTACTTCTTTATTTAAAAGTCAATGTTTGTTTTAAGAAAAGGTACTATTTTTAAGAAGTACTTTCAGTGAGAAAGGCTTTAAGAGTATGCATTTTTTTTTACAAAGAAGTACTTTTTTAGGAACAGGTAGTTTTTAAAGAAGTGATACACTTTTTAGGAAAATGTAATTTTTTAAGAAAATTTACCTATTCTTAGAAAGTCTATTTATCTCAAGAAACGATAAGGTATTATTTTATTTTTATGACAAGGTACTCCAAAGAAAATATATTCTTTTAAGAGAATGTATATTTTCAAACAAAAATTTTACAAAGAAGTACTTTTTTAAGAAAATATACTTTTTAAAGAAGTGGTACTCTTTTTAGAAAAAGGTTATTTTTTTAAGAAAAGGTACTTATTTTCAGAAAGGATACTTATCTCAAGAAAAGAAAAGAACTGGTAATACTTTATTTTTAAAAAAAGGTACTTTTAAGAAAATACATTTTAGCAAGAAATGCATTTTTTTTAAAAAAAATTTACAAAGAAGAACTTTTTTAACAACAGGTACTTTTTTTAGGAAAAGTTTATTTTTTTAAGAAAATGTACTCATTTTCAGAATGGATCTATCTCAAGAAAAGAAGAGAACAAGTATTATTTTATTTTTGCGAAAATGTACTTTTAAGAAGATAAGTATTTATTAGATTTTGTTTTTTTAAAAAAATTTTTACAAAGAAGTACATTTTTAAGAACAGGTACTTTTTAAAGAAGTGGTACTTTTTTTAGGAAAAGGTTATTTTTTAAGAAAATGTATGTACTTATTTTCAGAAAGAAAAGAAATGTTATTATTTTATTTTTAAGAATCGGTACTTTTAAAAAAATTTTTGTAAGAGAAGGTATTTTTTTAAGAGAAGTTATTTTTTTGAAGAAAATGTTTTTTTAAGAAATAGGATTTTTTTTAGAATTGTGTCCTTTTTTCAAGAACAGGAACACTTTTGAGAGTAAGTACTTATTTCAAAAAAATTTATTTTATTTCACATAAAACGTACCCTTTAAAGAAAAGGTAGTTTTTTAAGAAAAGGCAATTTGTTGTAAAAAAATTTACTTTGTTAAGGAAATGTACTTTTTTAAAAAAAAACTTTTTTTAAGAAAAGGTACTTTTTGTAAGAAAATGTACTTTTTTTTAAGCAAAGGTACTTCTGTAAGACAAGGTATTTTTTAACAAAAGGTACTTTATGTAAGAATATGACTTGGTATTTTTTGAGAAAATTTACTTTTTTAAGAAAAGGCACTTATTTAAGAAAATTTTCTTTTTTAAACTTCTTTCACTTTGGCTTTTCTAAATTTACTTTTTATTGTGTTCAAACCTACAACATATACTATACATTAGTTAAAGGCTCCACCTATAAAACGTTCCATTAAACAAGAAATTTCCCAACATATGTGCGACATCTAGTTAGTCTAGACACAAACCAACGCTAAACTAAACAATATAGTTGATTATAGTGGGTTGTTGAATAGTGTTAAAACAAAAGTTGTTTCATTTTTGTTTTTCAGTTTGACCCTATCCCGCAACGTGCGATAAGGAACTTTGTTCGAAAAATAGACGAGTAATATTTTTCATAGCCGGAATGCTGTAACATTTTAACGCTCAAAATCCGTAGTTAAATTGGCACAATTCGGAAATTTGGTATTGAAATATTATGAATTTTGGCGATTTAACTAGCCTGTTTTTATCGTTAAATGGCTACAGAATTTTGGTACTGTCGGCACGACAGTAGAATAGAAGAAGAAGCATAGAATTCAGACGGTGAAAGATAAATATCCTGTAAGATTTCATAGGACTTTACTCCAATGCCTCGTTATGGCACACTTGAACATTTCTGCTTTTATTTTGTGAACATTCCTTTAAAGATCGAATTTGCAGTCATTGATCTTTCATTTTGACTTCTGATACTGCGATGATTTTTATTTTCAATTAGTTTTGTTTTAGCTTTTCATCCATTATTACAAACAAGTCGTAGTCAACCAAATCGAGTGAGTCATTTTGGATTAAGGTTTGGGGTTTTTGTGTGTTATGACACCAACTATAAATTATACCTCTTGTGATTTTAAATGTTATCTTGATGTTGATGGTAGAGAATAAAAAAAAAATATTTACCAATGAATCATCAGCTTTGACTCTTTAAAAAGACACCTCTCATTCATTATGTACAAGATCAAAATAACTTTAACACTATCTTACTTTTTTATTTGGAATTGAAATGAATACACACTTTAATCATTAATGTTTCAAAATTATAAAAGATGAAAAATTACAAAATTAATCCAGTCGTATATGAGTTGTTTGACGTTTGACAACAAAAAATCAGAAATTTACAAATGCTAATTGAAACTATTGTGGGGGTTTGATTTTTTTTTATTATTAAATTAAAGTCTATGTTTATTAACCGACAACAATCAAACAGCATCATTACATTTATATTTTGTTTAACATTTAATTATTATTAACAGGCCTTGTGTTTCTGATCTGAGTTGTAGGTGTGGGAGTTAAGTCATTGCCAATTTGTATTTTTTAAACAACAGAAACCTTCAGACGATTTTAATTTTTGTAATTTATATTTATTAACTTTAATAAAAATCACGTGTTTAATTTAATAGCATTATAAAAATTTTATAAAAAACTAAACTGAATAAGATGTGTCGATTTTCTTTCCAAATTTCGCTATATTCATCATACCTTTAATTGTGGGTTGTAATCATATGGCTGTTTAAAAGCTTATTTTTATGTGGGTAGTTAACTTTGTGTTTACTTAATCGCAATTGAGAGTTAATTAGGGTTTAACTTTGCATTTTGGTTTTCAGTGGCGAGTTAATGTAAACCGTCATATTGTTAACGGATATGGCAACCCTTGTATTCATAATGGAAAAACATATGTTTTGTACTAAATACAAAAACAAACAAGAGGAGCAACCAAAATGGAATTATTTAGAATAAGAAACAAATGCATAAAATGGAAATCAATTTAACAAAAATGTATAAAAAAATTTTGTAAAAATGGTTAAAAACTACAATTTAACTGCAAATAGTAAAAACAGAAACATGTATTTTATACAAACTTACTTTCCGGATTTTCACAATCAGTAATGTAATTGTTAAAAACATATGTTTCTAACTACAGGTTAGCCAACCAATATTGGGTGGTTAAATTATTGTTAACTGAAGAAAACAATTCGATGTTTAACCATAACTTAACTATGAAACGAAAATGTCCACTGTCTGAACAACTGGGCATAAGAATATACAAATATATTTTCACACATCTACATGTACTTCGTAGCCTAATGAATTTTTGATGTGTTAACATCTATAGGCACGGGTAGGGCAGTCTATTAAAGTGAACACATGCAAATAACACACAGCGTTAGCATCACATATGTACGTGTTTGTTGTACAACAATAGTCTGTACCTAAAAATAAGTGTGATGGTATCGATGTAGCGGCAGCAAACAAACAAGCAGGTCGTCGTCGCCAAAGTGTATTGAATAGTACAGAGAACTCATGGAACGAATTGTATGACTCAAAATCACTGACGACATCTGGCGAATGATTCAAAATGTATTACGTATATTGATGTGAAACATTGATGCCTTTTGAAACATTTATGCTTTTTGTATTGTTTTATGTAATAATATTGTCGAAATGGTGGATTTATACTGAAATATTCTATAAAGAGAATAAGACTTGTTTATGCTCTTTTACTCAGACTCTCTACATGAGAGCGGAAAAAGAGTGCAATAGGTTCTCTATACTATTAAATATTTTTTGTCGTCGCTCTGTTAATAACAAAACAAAAACAATTATTTCAGTGAGCTAAATATTGCTCTATTTATTTTAACAATATTATATCTAATGTTAAAGCAGATGTAAGAAACAAGAAAGTGCAATAGCAAAAGAGCCTTCAGCACAAAAACTATTCTTTTTTTTACATTTACTAATGTGTTCATAAAAGTGAGTTCGACCACTCATTGATTTTTTTTATTATAATTACTGTTAGCTAATAAAATTTCGTGTTCGAATCTGTAATTGATCCTCAATATTTTACTTCCCACAACAGAAAATAATAGACATAGAATGCCGAAAATTCAAACCAACCAGAGCTTACTATTTATGAGAAAGACTACACTAGTTTACATCCTAGTTTACATGGGTGGTAAAAATCTCATAAAAAATGGAAAACCACCAAATTACGTTACTTGAATATGGTCCACTTTATTCTGATCTCAGGTAATGAATGTACACATTATGTGCAAACAACCAAACACCTGTTCGTAGTGTCAAAAAATCATAACATGTAATACTGCAACCATATTTGATATTAGATGAGCTATCCGAGTGGAAAGCAATGAAAAAGCTTTTCAAAATACCGTTCGGAATCGGCGTAAAACTTAGTCCCAATCAGTGAGAGTAAAACTCGCACACCTCACTGGTTTGTGAGAAGCTCTCCCTAATTACTTCATGGGGTGTTACGGGAATCCATTTATTTATTTATTATCCGAGTGGAATTTATCTTAAAGCAATAACTTATATCGTAGTATATTCCAAAACGACAACATTAGCAACCGAAATCGTTAAAACCAATAAACACTGAAAGAGTTTGTATTGTGGTACCTGTAAATGTTTGTATTGTGGTACTTGTGTATACTGGGTCATAACTTCTATATTAATCGATTGAATTTCTTCAGATAGGCAAAATGTCAATCAAGCCATTGTTTAAATACAAAACTCCGATCCAATTACTTTTTCAATTAATCAATTACTCGAGTACTTGACTGAACAAATTCGCTCAAAAATTAGAAGTTCAATTGCACCAATAACTATTTCACATGGGCCAATTGCACTGTGTGTGGATTAAAATTAATTTTTTTCGAAAATAACAAGGTTCCGGCAACGGATTCTGGTAGAGGGGGTACAAGAAAAATATACGTGTATAGGTGTTCTGAAAGCTTACGTCTGAACTTTTTTTAAGGGGGCGGGGTAAAATTTTACCCGTTTTGCACATTCTTATACTGAATCAGCATAGGGAAATATGTTGTCCTTACATGTTTGGTATAGGATGTGTTCAGCAATTTTATGTAAAAATTTACGAGAAACATTTTTGTGGAATACTTTAACCCCCCAACGGCCTGAATTTATGGGTCTTTTTGTTCTATTTGTGGTAAAGGGTAAAAAACACCCCTAAAACTGTACCACAAAAATATTTCTCATAAAATTCTACTACAAGTTTCTTAACACACCAAAGCTCAGAACTCAACTTGAATGAGAAAACTATGTTAAAACTGAAAATCTATTTAAGGTTAATTTCGTACTTATTCCGAGTTGGCGCTAAAATTACCCACAAAACTGCCGATTAGGGGAATAGTGGGTATTGAAAAAATATTCCGCGAAAAATTTCACTATATCTCACTGAACAAAAGAAAGCTGTAGATATAATGTATATAACCGTTGGGAATGATGCAATTGAAAATTTCATCAAACTAAATGCAAACGAAAACGCATTTTAATTGAGAATTTCCCACTATGCAAGTCTCGAAAAAATATCGCAAGCAAAACAAACAAGGAATCAATTGCAAACAACTTCTTTCCATCTCCGCAGAACCATAGAAATCATTAGAAAGAAATTTTGTTGTTTTCTAAAAGACAACACGTGCTTTACGTTCATCAGGGATGATTATAATTTGCGATATTTTTCGAACACTTCCATAGTGGAAACTCTCAATTAAGATGAGTTTTCGTTTGCATTTAGTTTGATGAATTTTTCAAAAGGAGCATTCCAAACAACCTCTGATGAAGGTCTGTGACTAGATCTGAAATAGCTATACGGTTTGTCAAAAATCATGAGGATGCATTTGCATATAAAATGGTCTTGAGGTTGAATAATAGAATAAAATACTACCACTAAAAAGCCGGAATAAAATCTAAATTTTACACAATGCAAAAATATCGCAAAATAAAAGATTTGCAAAAGCCTCTTTCCATGTCCAGAGAACTATCGATTCCCATTAGAAATGATATTTGTTGCTGCTTCACAATTACCCTGGGCAACCAATTATTATTGCCGCTGGGAATGGGTAGGGTATGGGGAAAATAATGGGTAGCTACCCATGACAATGGGGAATTAATCACGATTACCCATTACCCACACAGTAATGCGGAAAATAATGGGCAGTTACTCAAAATCGCTAAAATTAATAAAATAAAAAATAAAAACTCCCTAAGGCGCTCAAATGTGTTAGCGATTTTTTTTTTAATGTGATGTCACGCTGAAGACATCCATTGGTTAAAGCCTCCTATTGAGGTATAAAAAATTATTATTTTTACGATTGGACGCACCGTTTCCGAGTTATAACCAAATTTTTTGTTTTGGGGGTTTTCTTTTTAATCTTCCAGACGAAATGGACCACTTTATGAAACTCCTTAGAAATCCATAAAAATTGGTTATTTTTTGATTCGACGCTCCGTTTCCGAGATATGATAGACTTTTCAATTGTTTGAAATTGTGTTTTTTTTTTTGAGGATTTGATTATAAATATTTTAATAAAATTATTAATATATTTTTTAAAAATTTATTTTTAAGTAATATGTAGGTTAGATTAATATTTAAATCGCCTTGGAAATTAAAAAAAAATGTCGTTAATTTTTGGTTAATATTTCACATTTATAACAAATTCATCGTATTGTTTGTTCTCGCCACTCAATTTTGAGAAGTGAAACCAAAAATTAAAGCATAAAGTTCGTTCTATTCGACAAAAGGGTCCTTTAAAAGTTAAAGATTTTTACCGCCTGTTGTCAGCTGTGCTGCTCTTCAATCTTGAAAAAATACAGAATCTGGGTTTTAAGCGTCAGCAAACGACTTGAAAAGAATGTCCTTGGTATAAACATTTAATTTAACCATTCTATTAAAATTCAAATCTTAAATTAATTTTATCTACTTTACTTGGTTATTTATACAAAAATAATAGAAATCTTTTTATGATAAATTATTATATTTTATTGCAAAATGCGACTTTTTTAACCTTTAACATTCCTTTCTAAAATCATTTTTACAACTGACAAATTGCGTCAAAATATTATAATGTTTTTGTTTCATTATTTATGATATTTTGTGAATTTTTCTGATCTTTAAAACAAAAACCTTGAAAACATTGAAAACAATTAAAAACACAATTAACACAATTCAATTGTCAAAAAAAAAATACCATGAAACGTTTGAAAAATTATTTATTTAGCATCTCATGACTAAGATCCGGATACCTTGAAATTGATCTTTAATTTCAATAACTCAACTCTCTCTAATTGAAGGGGTGGCTGGGGTGGTAATAATGATTAATTTATTGATTTAAGTCTATGGAATTTGGAATTTTGAATATTTAATTAAAAATTTGTGAATAATTTTATAATTAAAAATGTCGTTCAATACGTATGAGATCAGGATTAAAATAAATCTGTAAATTCCAAAAATGTGGAATATGAATAAATATTCAAAATGTTTTGAGATCATTTAAAATTAAATAAAATTGAGAATTTAAATTTTGTTATTGTTATTTATGTGACTTCTTGTTCATTTTAGTATTAAATAATTAGATTCAAGTTCATAAGATTGATATGTATTGCACCCTAAATTCAAGAGTCATAACTAGACATTTTAAAATTTTTTTTTTTTAATCTGCTGTAATTTTCTCTTCCCGTCTGAATACTATTGAGAGTATTCACACATTTTTTGTCTTAGCACAATCAGTTTTTAATTCTAATTTATTACTGACAAATTGTACTTTATTACATTCACTGCTACACTTTTTATGTCTGCCTTTCGGGTTCACACATCTTTCCTTTCTCAAATAACAACTATATCAATTACGTGCGTATAATTAAGCCTTAAGCACCTCTCAAATTGATCAATTAAAAATGCGTAAATTACCTATGAGAACACAGTGGGTTGAAAAAAAACTTTTCAAAGTTCAAATAAATCAAATAAACAGTAAATTATTCGTACACTTTAACATATATGGGTTTCTTTCATTTGCATTGAATTTTAATTTGCATTACTTTATCTAATGCAAATGCAAACGAATTACCATTGTTCGTAATGGCAATTACAAAATTTTGAATTTACATTTTCCCAGGCAATACAAATGAAGGTTGTTGAATCGGATGCCAATTGTAATGAAATATGCGAATGCTGTTAATTGTTTTGCACTTTTTTGACTGCTGGCAATTCTATTTTAAAATATTTTATAGTTATGTAGAGGTTTGTGGCTTTGATAGGTATTGCCTCATAGTACTTTCATATTCATAAACCTGTACTATATTAAATTTTTTGAAAACCAAAAGTGCCAGATATGAAGGAAATGCTTTGAAAATAAGTAACAGGTGTTTCAAAAGAAGTCATCTGATGTTATTTGGCTCTCATTTTTTTTCTAAATGAAAAACTTCGATTCTGTTTTTTGATTATGTTTATTTGAACTTTTAGAATTTTACTGGTTAAGTTGAGAAGATGATATCGGTTAAATGGACGCCGTCAAAATTGATTACCATACGGGCTCGTTTTATGGCATATTTGTTCATAATGATTGGAAAATTATAATGAGCACTGAGGCTCATTTCCACCTCAGCGGGTACGTGAACAAGCTAAACTATCGCTTCAGGGGCACCGAAAATCCACGAGTGGTGCACGAGGAGCCATTACACCGGCTTAAAGTGACTGCATGGTGCGCTGTTCACGCTGGAGGAGTCATCGGGCCATTTTTTGTCGAGAACGCCGCTGGTCAAACGACAACAGTGGACGGTGCGCGCTATAGGGCCATGTTAACCGAGTTTTTTCTGCTGCAATTCGACGAAATAGGACTGGAGGATATGTGGTTCCAAGAAGACGGAGCAACGGCACACACTGCGCGAGCCACAACCGATATTCTGAAGGCGGCGTTCCCGGGTCGCCTCATCTCTCGTTGTGGCGATTTGCACTGGCCCGCAAGATCGCCCGATTTAACCGTTCCAGACTTTCTTTTGTGGGGTTTTTTAAAGTCCCGTGTTTACGTGAACAAGCCCTCAAGGTAAACACTCGACACGAGTGCGAGAATCTGTCGCCCGAAGTTGTCGCCAAAGTGATGAAAATGCCATAAAACGAGCCCGTATGGTAATCAATTGTGACGGCGCCCATTTAACCGATATCATCTTCTCAACTTAACCAATAAAAATCTAAAGGTTCAAATAAACATAATCAAAAAACCGAATCGAAGTTTTTCTTTTACAAAAAATATGAGAGCCAAACAATATCGGATGACTTCTTTTGCAAAACCTTGTACAATTGTCAATGATATTGAAAGTTTTTTGAATTTGCAGTTGGACAGAAAATTCAAATTAACCAAAAAACTATAATTGTCAAATAAACAAAATACACCCCGGTTCACTTATCTAAAGGCACTAAAAATTCCATATTCTGCAGTGTGTGTCTTTTGCAATTTGTAACCGATTGCAGAATTTTAAAATGGAAATGGAAGCTTGACATCTTGAGATTTAGACAAAATCATGACAATAATGATTTCTTAACTAAAGAACGATTTTTGAGCAATTTATAAAAAAGTCCAAAAATGTGATATTTTTTTTTTTTTGGTTCACTTGAATAAAGGCACTTTAACTAATTTTAATGAAAAACAGTATTTCTTGTATGTTTAATTTATTTTACTTTATTTAAGAACTATTAGTACTGGGTACAACCCCCTTTGTTTTTAATAACTTCAAATATACGGGTTTTCATTGAGAGATAAAGAGAATTTATGTAATCCCACGAAATGACGATGGGCAAAAAGCAGCAACCCCAGACATTTTCGATAATGTTTAGATCTGGCGAATAGTGTGGCTACTCAAGAATATTAACATTTTGGCTTGCAACGAACTCCTTTACTACTCTGGAATTGTGTATTGGGGCATTATCCTGTTGCAATATCCAAGATATGGGACCAAATAGTTCACAGAACTTCGGAAAACCCGATTCCAATAACGTTTTATAGCTTGCACCAGTCATTTTTGCACTTTGAAATTTAAGATCGATGGTGCCATAGCACGTAATAGCACTCCACACCATAACGCCACCCTCACGGCTGTGATGTCGGTTCAAAAAACGCTTTTCTTTGCGTAGATCATAGAAATAATAGTTGTAGCCATCAGCCCCTTCCAAATTAAATTTCTTCTCATGCGTAAATACAACGGTTCTCCAGTCATTTACATAACCTCTTGAATTGAAGCCGCTTTTCCTTACGAGGAGCATTAAGTGGGGGTTTTTTTGTAATTTCAGGTATTTAAGATACTCACAGCTCTTAATTACTCTGCGTACTGAAGACTTGCTCGCTTCCACTCAAGCTTGAGGTGTTATTTTTGACAAGGATAAGGCATAATTAGAAGAAATTCTGATGATTTTTCTTTTCTCATACGTAGATAAAGACAATGAAACTCTTCCTTTAAAATTTTTTCCATACGTCTCGGGGTCCTTGATGTAACTGTCGACAACTGTTGGGCTCCTTCCAATTTTTTTAGCTATTGCGCGGTTAGAATGTCTTGCAGAACGGTAAACATCGATTTTAGTTTTTTCCGATAGATTTACAATTTTTTGTTTTGCCATTTTGACTCGTAAAATGATTAAGATGTAATAAATTATAATAAACAAACGCTCCCTACAAAAAATCATCGTTTACTTTAAAAATTATAAAAAAAAATAATAAAGCGCCTTTATTCAAGTGAACCACAAAAATAGCACATTTTTGGACTTTTGTTATAAATTGCTAAAAAAAAAAGTTTTTTAGTGAAGAAACCACTACTTTCATGATTTTTTTTATATCCCAAGATGTCTGGCTTCCATTTCCATTTAAAAATTCTGCAATCGATTACAAATTGCAAAAGATACAGGCTGCTGAATATGGAATTTTTAGTGCCTTTAAATAAATGAACCGGAGTGTATCAGCCATATTCTTGACATTTGACTGTTTTTGCTTTAGCTGGCATAATTGTGAAGGGGCTGACAATTAATGTAAGACCATCATATTGAACTGGCAGTATTATGTTATGACTGACTCTTACAAAGGTTAATGCTTAGTGTCGTTAGAAGAAGTCATTATAATCTATCAATTTTAATACTTCATTACTAAACCATTTTCAATTGAAATTTAAAAAATCAATTGCAATTAAAAATCTCTATATGAATTTTGAAATAAATCACTTGAAATTTAAAAATTCCATTTGAAATTTGAAATACAACAATTGAAATTGACCACATCAATTGATATTTAAAAAACATCAATTGACATTTAAGATACGTAAATTGAATTTTGAAAGATATCCATTGAAATTTAAAAGACATCAATTGGATATTAGAAACGTTAATTGAAATTTGAAACACATGTCTTTAGCTAAAGTACAAATTTCTTTGGAAAATTAAAAATTTTTTTTAAAGTGGTCCAGCTCACGGGATCTTAATGCTAGACACGAAATATTTACGGAATCATCAGAAAACAAACCAAGGTACATTTTGAGGGGTGGAACAAAAGGCAAATTTTTTGTGAGTCGGTCTAGTAGAGAGTTAATGACGTATTATATAAATATCATAATTTGATGGATAATATTGGCAAACTGCTGGCGATTGATGTCTTTGACCTGGTGACTTTTATCCAAATTAATGAAAATGTCAAAGAGTGTCATGAAGTTTTATGTGTAACAGCGGCACGATGACCAGTGACATGACGCATTTTAGCCATCGATGTAAATTTCCAACTGGGTTGCAGACTTTTGCTGCACTGTAAAATATATGTTATGCACAACAGACTGCGGAAATTAGTAAATAAACATGCTTTATATTTCAGCAGACACATGTTGGTTCTTTTAGCAATCATATCATACCCTTACTACAAAAGAGTCATAACTCAAAATATTCAGATTTTATTGTTTCGCTTATAAACCAATCCGAGGAGTATTTCTGCCCACTGACAAATTCCGGCATTATTTTCTCTCTTTCATCATAAAAATCCAGTTAAAGTATGTCTATTATACACAATTTTCATAAATTTTTTAGCTTTATCTTTTGAAACGAAGTTCCTTATCGCTCGTTGAGGGATGGGGGCTAAATGAAAAAATTGTAAACAACTTTTTTTAACTACTTTATTACAACCCATTATAATGAACTATATTGGGTACTTTTGGTTTTGTTTGGTTTAAAGGGAAGCTTTCTAGGTGGAGCCTGTTTATTACATATTGTAGTTTTTAACCCAATAAAAAGTAAATTTAGAAACCCCAAGGTGCAAGACTGGCATGGCAAATCCATGAAATACAACCCAGACATTGGAATTACATTTGGCAGAACACTTACTCTTACACTCTTACACTAGTACTTTTGGTTTTTTTTGTGTCTAGACTAACCTCTCGGGGGATATTTTTTGTTTAATGGGGAATTTTCTAGGTGGAGCATTATAATGTAACTCCAACAAAATTTCGAAATTCTTAACGAAATGTGATACCTTCACCTAATTGTGAATAAAATCAAAATTTATCCATCGATTTTCTTAGGAAATACCTCATTTTATTTATAACAGGTCAGACTTTACTACCAAAGTGCTAAACCGAGCACTTTTTGCCGTTTAGGATTTTTTCTAATTTTTTTTAAAAAAAAAAAATTATAAATTTTGGCAAAAAAACATTATTTTTCACCACAACTTTTTAGATAACTACGAAACTCTTGCGCAGGCAAACAAATAATGTAAAGGTAACTTGTTGGTATTTTAATAGCAAATTCGTTGGTATGTTCCTTAATGCAGTGAGACCAATCGTTATTTAGTAATGGTAAAATCCGTGAAACAAGCTTTTCAAAAATGGACAATTTTACTAAAAAATTTTAAAAAAAATTTTATCCATAGAGTTTAAAATTTCGACCATTTTTGTACTAGGGGGACCATAATACATCAAAAAAAATAGTGGTTATAATTATGCATTTTGGCTGTTGCATAGTGTAATTAATACAAAAAATAAAAAGATTTAAAACGGCCCTTTTTACGGTTGTTTCCATTGAATGCATAATTGCTTTTTTTATGAAATTGGAAGCCGCTGTTCTTTTGCTTCTCCTTTCTTTGCTGTCTGTCACGTTTTTGTTTTCAGAAGGTTTCAGTTATGCTATGTAACCCTATATATGAACTTGATTCAAGCCAAGCCTGGGTTAATTAATTGTGTTTCTTTTATTGTTTGTATTTCACAAATGAAAAAATTTTAAACAACTTTTTTTTAACTACTTTATTACAACCCATTATTATGAACTATATTGGGTACTTTTGGTTTTGTTTGGTTTAAAGGGAAATTTTCTAGGTGTGCTCCACCTATTGTAGTTTTGAACCGAATAAATAGTAAATTTAGAAGAGCTAAAGTGAAAGAAGTTTAAAAAAATAAAATTTTCTTAACTAAGTGCGTTTTCTTAAAAAAGTAAATATTTTCAAAAAAAATACAATCTACCTTTTCTTAAAAAAAACCTTATCTTAAAGAATTACCTTTGCTTAAAATAGTAAATTTTCTTACAAAAAGTACCTTTTCTCAAAAAAGTAAGATATTTAAATAAGTACCTTGCTTAAAAAAGTACAATATCTTACAAAAATTGCCTTTTGATGTGTTAAGATCTATTGGCGCGGGCAGGGGCTAAATTCACAAATTGAATACATACAAACACAGTCTGCCCGACTGCGATAACACAGATTGTCGGACTGCGATCACAGATTGTTTGGTGTTAAACTCCTCCGAAACAACCGGACCGATTTGTATGACATTTTGTGTGCATATCGGGTAGGTCTCAGAATCGGCCAACATCTATTTTCCATACCCCTAAATGATAAGGGTGACCCACCCCTATATAGAACACAAATTTGTCCGACTGCGAAACACAGATTGTCAGACTGCGAAAAAAAACACACACACTGATGTAGTGGCTGTGAATAGTTGTATTGCGTGGGTGCGGAGCATTCTCAGAGCAAAGAGAGTGTAGAAAAAGTGAATGTAAAAGTGAATTGTTGTGTCAGGTCCAGAATTAACATTTCTTATGATTCTCATAAGTTAGTGCTAAGAAAAGATGTTAGTGCTTTTCAAACCACTGTGCATTCGTCAAGTAGAAAAACTGCACTTAATTAGAAATTGATTTTATTTTATCTCTCCAACAACAGCCAGACAGCTCTATCAGCAACAAACGTCATCATCATAACATCTGACACGATATAGCGCTTACTTTTGTCAATAATTTCATTTAATTTTAAAAATCTATTAAATAATTGAAATTGATTGTTGTAATTGAGTGTAAGTACGTGTGGAGGTAATTTTTCGCCCCATCAATTGATTGAAGTTGAAGTGCAGCTACACAAATCCCACTATTATTAGCAGGTTTTGTATCTTTTGTTGACGCTTTGTTTTGTTTTGTTTTAGTCATCGTGACATTTTCAGATGATTGATTGACTCAAGTCTGTGTCGTAGACAGAAGGAGAGAGGTAGGTAGAAGTATAAATTGAATGTTTTAATAACTTTCACTCAACGCGCGTGAATAAATATTTTAAATACAACATAATGTGTTAAATAAAGATGAATTTTTAAATCGTTAGAGTTGTAATATAAAAATTTAAAAAATGATAATTACTAAATAATTATTAAAATTAAATACATATTTTATATTTAGGGCGATCAGAACAAGGATCAGAACAAGAACAGAAAAGACTGCTAAAAAGGAGAAAGCAAACATGTTTGATATTGCAGCAAACATATGTTTGTTCTTTAGCAAACATACATATATTCAAGGGAGATCAGAACAAGGATCAGAACAAGAACAGAAAAGACTGCTAAAAAAGGGAAAGCAAACATGTTTGATATTTGAGCAAACACATGTTTATTCTCTTGCAAACATACTTATATTCGCTGCTTTAGCAAATAGTTTATGAGGTATTGTCTTAACACTGCAAACACTTTGTTGTTGTGACACTATATTTGTTGTAATCTCAGACAATTTGCCGCTGATAAGTAGCAACTAGTGTTTGCTGTTAAAAGTTAACTTTATTTGTTTTAATTTGTTCTTTATTTTTAGGTGAACAATTTAAGATAATAACTAAGGCCATATTTGTACAACATTCTAATTTTGGATTTTAAATTTTATACATTTAAGGTATGAAATCAAAATTTTTTTCAACCAGTTGTTTGTTCCCACGCAAAGACATTTTGCGATCAACAACCTGTGATTTGGTTGCTTTCATTGGCCTGGTTTTCTTAGTGGTCATTGATATCTTACGCACCATATTTGGTTTTACTCATAAACAACAAACAAATAGGTTATTGTTAATAATTTGTCAATATAATGGGAATTTTTTTTAACACAAATTGTTATTTATGCCGCAACCGGGTAATTCAAAATTAAATTGTAGATTCACTAAAGGCTAGAAATTAGTATTCGTACTTTAGTTAATGAATTGGCATACGATTATATTATCCCTTTTCGTCTTCGAGTATATTGATCGCTGGTCAGAAATAATATGAAGTTTGAGGGCGTAGTTCTTAATAAAGCCCTTGGTGGCCACTTGAGAGCTTAACACTCATCGCACGGAATAGGTTTTAAAAGTGTCCTTAATTTCAAGGGAGTCTTCATTACGGGAACAGTTCATTAAGGACGAGTTCATTACGGGAACATCAAACTTTTTACGAGTCCTAGTGTACATAGATTGGCAAACATTTTTTTTTTTTGACGTAGAATACGTCTTACCTTACGGTATGAGGAGTCATGTCAGGTTTTTATTGTTGTAATCTTTATTTCATTGAATTTGAGGAAACGGCTAGATGAATTTTTTTAAAATTGTTTTTGTAGGTAAATGAAGATGTTATCTTTCTTTTGATATACATTTCATATTGGTTGATATATTTCTAGTATTTTAATTTCTCAAATGAAAATTGTTTAAACACATACACTCAAACATATGTGTGGTGTTTGGTTGAGTGTTTTTGGTTGCTCAACATTGCTTAGGAACATGTATCTAGTAAAAAGTGAAACGAACACCAAGCTAATGTTGCTTGGCAACATGTATCTAGTAAAAAATGAAACAAACAGTAAGCTAACGTAATAAAGCTTTTTTGCGAAAGCTTCAATAAAGCTGTTGTAACATTAATTTTGAATTGTAAAGCGTAAAGCTTTCACACAACGCTCGAATGCTAATGCGAAGACTCGATAAGGTAAACCTTTTTTAATATAAGGGCGGCCCTGTCAACATTCGCAGAACTTATTTCAATAAAAATATTAATTAAAATACATAAATTAAATTAAGTTTAAAAAAATTGAACATAATATTTTTTTTTAAACGGACTTGAATTAAAAATATTTTTCAAAATTTTGACAGATCATCTTTTGAAGGCGGCATTTTTAAATCTTGATCAAGCATATAGACAATAGACGTCTAAAAGTACCCTCGTATAAAAAAAATGTTTGACGTTCTCTTAATCAACTGATCAATCCCCATCTTTTGACACCACCACATTTAAAATTCCACACGCTAAAATATAACGGCCTCGCTAACATATTCTCCCATACATAGTCTGCAGGAACCATGTATATGCTTGGTACACACTTCAAACATTCATATGTCTGAAAGTCCCAAACTTGTATTTAAATGTAAACAGTATCATGTTGACTGGCAAAAATGTATGCTTTTACGTGGGAACATATGCGTTCACTCACGTGGAAGCATTCGCCTGGTTCCCCCAAACCTACACAGACTTACGTGGAAACATATGCGTATTTCCTTTCAAACATAATAATAGTTAAAGTAGAAACGAATTATTCTTTAGTTTCAATATATGTGTATTATTTTTTATAATTAATTTTATCAATACAAATCCACATTTATAAATAACACTATGCAACAAAATGAATAAAATTATTTGCAATTATAATCACTATTTTTTTTTTGATGTATTATGGTCCCCCTATTACAAAAATGTCTGCCCTCAGAATCACAGCAGACAAAAAAGAAGCCGAAATCATTCCTAGATTAAAATATTAAATAATAATAATTTATTTACTCATTTAATAAAAATAAAAACATTATTTACGGATTATAATGTAACTCCAACAAAATTTCGAAATTACCTTCACCTAATTGTGAATAAAATCAAAATTTATCCATCGATTTTCTTAGGAAATACCTCATTTTATTTATAACAGGTCAGACTTTACTACCAAAGTGCTAAACCGAGCACTTTTTGCCGTTTAGGATTTTTTCTCATTTTTAAAAGAAAAAAAATGTATAAATTTTGGCAGAAAAACATTATTTTTCACCACAACTTTTTAGATAACTACGAAACTCTTGTGCAGGCTAACAAATAATGTAAAGGTAACTTGTTGGTATACTAATAGTAAATTGGTTGGTATGTTTCTTAATGAAGTGAGACCAATCGTTATTTAGTTATGGTAAAATCCGTGGAACAAGAGTTTCAAAAATGGACAATTTTACTAAAAAAATTTTAAAAAATTCCCTAGAATTTAAAATTTCGACCATTTTTGTACTAGGGGCACAATAATACATCAAAAAATATAGTGGTTATAATTATGCATTTTGGCTGTTGCATAGTGTAATTAATACAAAAAATTGAAAGATTTAAAACGGCACGTTTTACGGTTATTTCCATTGAATGCATAATTACTTTTTTTATGAAATTGGAATCCGCTGTTCTTTTGCTTCTCCTTTCTTTGCTATCTGTCACGTTTTTGTTTTCAGAAGGTTTCAGTTATGCTATGTAACCCTATATACGAACTTGATTCAAGCCAAGCCTGGATTAATTACTTGTGTTTTTTTTACTGTTTGTATTTCACAAATGGTCGGCCGTTCCGATTTTCTCAGTAAAGGCTCGGACAGACAAAGGTCGTCACATTGTTGCCCTGTCCTTAAAATCATTTCTCACTTTGGTAGCACACATACATACATATATACGAAACACCTACACTAAAATGAAAGCAACATTACAAGGCATTTAATCGTCGGAGCCTTTGTTTATTCTTTTTACACTGATCAAGCGCTTTTGATGTCCTCACTATCCACTATCTCGTTGTCTCTTTTTTATTCTCTTGCTCTTGAGAGAGCATAAACAGTGCAAGAAACACAGCTGTATTTGTATCGCAAACACAGGCATATTTGAGTCGCAATCACATATATTATAACATATTAATCATTGTATCTCAAACATGTAATATTGAATAGCAAACCCAATATGTTTGATAAATGTATATTATATTTGCGACAAGCTCTACACACACTTTATATTTGCATCCAAACACTAAAAAAATACAGATTTTTCAGCGTGCAAAAACCACGGTTTTCAGTACAAAACTATGGTTTTCCGGATTTCACTTCACCCTCGGTTTCATAAATTGCGATAAATACAATTCCTTTAACATATAATTCCCATATTTTCTTCACTGAAACTTCGCCACGGTTTTCACACGGACACAGTTGTATCAAAACTTCAAATAGATCAGTCACTTTCTACGAGGATTTGATGGAACTGCGTCACACACTTCCACACTTCACACGGACACAGTTGTATCAAAACTTCAAATAGATCAGTCACTTTCTACGAGGATTTGATGGAACTGAGTCACACACTTCCAAAAAATGTCACACAAAACCGAAACCGAAATACCGATGAAACCGTTTAACCAGGGTTTTTGCTCTTAACTGTGTGCCGGTTTTTTAAAAAGCTTAATTTTCGAACAAACCGGTTAATTCACGTAGGTTTACCGGGGATTACTTAATTTGTTTTAATATCCTTAAACAATTTAATAATAAATAATATGATTTTCAATTTTTCATGAAATTTTTGGAGTCAAGAAACATGATTTCTATTTTAAAATTTTCTAAAAAGTTCTAAATAACATTTCCAAACAATTTTTTTATTCAAATTTCAAAATTTTTTTATAACTTGAATTAATTAATTGACCAACCATTTTTTTTTTCAAATTTCAAAATTGTAATTATTTTATAAATAAATGTTTTAAACTTAATAAGAGTTTCATACATGAAAATCTCATTCAAATTTGAATATGATTTTCGTATTTATCTCAGCTTAAGGTGAATTTGAATAAAACTTTTAAATTGTTTATTGAACACGCATTCCAAATTGAACGCAATTTTTAAATCTGGCAACATTCGAAGTGTCATTGTTTGACATTTGAACAATTGTTATTGTTTGCTAGTAGAAGGTACGAGGTTAGTAAAAATGGAACGCTACACGAATGAACAACGCATTCTCATTGTGAAATTGTTTTACCAAAATGGTGAAAGTTTTGCGGCTGATTTTGCCGCTAAAATCATCTTCAGGGACGAGGCATTTCCATCTTAATGGCTTCGTCAATAGGCAGAATTGTCGCATTTGGGGTGAGGAAAATCCTCGAGTGATTCACGAGAAGCAACTGCATCCTAACGTGTCACTGTGTGGTGTGGTTTTTGGGCTGGAGGAATCGTTGGACCTTTTTTTATGAAAATGAGGCAGGTCAAGCGCAAACAATCAATGGTGTTCGGTATCGTGAAATGATAACCAGTTTTTTCTTGCGTCGAATTGAAGAAATGAATGTGGAGGGCATGTGGTTCCAACAAGACGGCGCCACATGTCATACAGCCAGAGAAACAATTCAATTGCTGCATCAGTCATTTCCCGGTCGTGTTATTTCGCATTTTGGAGATCAGAATTGGCCGTCTAGATCGTGCGATTTAACACCATTAGATTTTTTTCTTTGGGGTTTTTTGAAGTCGATGGTTTACGCGAATAAGCCGACGACGACTCAAGCCTTAAAAGAGGAAATTGGACGCTGCATTAATGAAATACCGCAGCATTTATGCAAAACGGTCATTGAAAATTTCATTAAAAGATCGCGTGTATGCCAGCAAAGCCGCGGCGGCCATCTGCACGATATAATGTTCCATACATAACCTCATTCTGTCTACTTTACGATATAATAAAGTTTCACGATTTTTTTTAAAATATCTGTGTTTTATTTAAAATTTAAAAATTGCGCTCTTGTTGGGACACCCTTTAATATGACATAATTATTTCATTTAAAATTATAACGTTATTGTCAGATTTCAAGAGAGTTGTAAAATTTTGAGTTTTAAACACGAATAAATATATGAAATGGTTCGCTAAACAAATGTATTGTAAGTGCTACATGTATAATTTAATTTAAAACATAAAAACCGAAGAACCCGGTTCCATTAGTTTTTGCCGAAATAGAAATTCTAAACCCGGTTTCATGAAAAATTGATTTTTCGAACAAACCGTAAGCCGGTTTCTTGAAAAATTGATTTTTCCAACAAAACGAGAACCGGTTTCCAAAAACTTCTGTTTTTTTGGGCACTCTAGTCACGACGCATGCTTTCAACAAGTTGATATACGATCCCAGTGTGCCATACTTGACTGATTCGCTTTCTACATTTTTACTGACTTGTAATGGGTTCGAAATGGATCCGCCAAGTCGCAATTTCACTGATTCGCTTTCTGCGTTTTTACAGACTTGTAACGGGTTCGAATGCATCCGCCAAATCGCAATTTCACTGATTCGTTTTTTATATTTTTACGGACTCACAACGGGTCCAAAACGGATCCGCCAAATAGCAATTGCACTGATTCAATTTTCTATCTGTTTTTTTTTAACATTTGAAAATATAAAATCTAAAATATTATTATGATGGCTACAAGCGGCACTGAATCGTAACGGCTTCGAAATGGATCCGCTAAAACGCGGTTTCACTGATTCACTTTTCTATCATTTTGCGTACCCGTTTTGGAGTTTTTTGTTTGGAAGGGAGTAGCTTGTTGCTACTGTCTAGCGTCTACCTCCTTTTATTGAATCGTAATATCTTACCCGATGATCAAAACTCCAATAATCCCAATGAGTTTCGATAAGAATTTGATTGTACTGAAACACGCTTTGAATATACTACTCTATGACTCCAGTAGGAATCCCAAAATTTTTTCTACAAATGGTTATCCTTATGTTTACACTATACCATACGCTTTCTGCAAAGGACAATTTTCAAATATTCAAAAACTTTTCTAATAATGTAACATGATAGAACAAGGAAGGTAATCTCGTTACAACAACTGATTTGAACTTTTTTCTTACTTCTGTGTCTCTCTTGCAAAATTTTTTATTTGGCTTCGAGTTTAGGAGACCAAACAAACCACAACAAAAAAGTATAATAACAGTTCTGAATGTAAAAGTGTTTTTGATTTTGTTGCTTAGTGTTATCATATACTACTACACTAAAAAAACTGAAAAAACACCCATTTTGTAGACCATTGTACTTATAAATTCACACATCTTTTGCACAAAAATTACAGTACAATTCCACTTTAAAAAGTAAACAGCCAACGATTCTTGTGTCATTGTCATCTCAACCCAAAAACGGAAAAGATTAAATTAAACTTTATTAAAGAGCGGCTGTTTTTATCTCTCGCAAACACAAAATCGTCAGCATCATATAAAGATCATCAAATAGTTTATTTGGTATATTTTATTGTTTGTATTAATTTATGTCTTTGCTTCTTTTCAGTTTAATGAACAATTTAAACCAGAAGTCACATATCATATGAAACCACAAACCACCAGATATTCGTTAACACTACCTACGAAATTATTGCATTCAGTCACGTTTTTCGTTAAAATAATAATGAAATTAAAAAAAAAAAAACACACAAACAAACAAAAAGCCATATGTGTACATAAACGTATAAGTATTATATATGTGTATGTGTTTACTTAAACACATACATATATGTATGTATAAGTACATATGAGTCTACAAAATATTCTATAAGCGCCAACAACAAAGTTTCAATAATGCTTTATTTATAAATGAATATGAGAAACTCCGGTATAAAAATAAACTACCGGCATAAAAATTACACAGCAAATAACAGAATTTTAAAGAAGTTCTAAATATAACGAAACATATTCTATTCCTTTCCGAGAGCCAAGTGATGAAAATAGTTAAACATTATTCACGGCCTGTTTTAATCAGTACCCTCGTCTAACAACGATTTCCAAGCTTCTCGGTTCCTCAGTCCACGCGATTACTACAATATATGGCAGGGACTGAGACAAGAGTCTTATCCAATTTTTTTTTTATTATTTAGAATCGATTTTAAAAACTCGTTGACATGATATTTTACTAATATAAAGTACTTGAATAATTAGATTGGATTCTTGTGCGACTGCCATATGAACGTTTCGTATATCCACCGACTTTTTCGTTCCTATAGAGACTATTTACATTGCGACGATAGATTCATGGAGATACTTCACTTTAGCTGATATTATTCGTCAAAGTGACGAAACTTCTTATTTCTAGTGTAACCGAAGATCATCAAAGTGAGTCTAAATTCACAATTATTTTTTATATAAAAATGTCATTAGAATGCCAACAAAAAGTTTGTGGTGAATAGTGCACCACCGTGACCGTCGGTGGTGTAATGGGTAGTGTGCGCGCCTCTTGTACAGGAGATCCTGGGTTCGATCCCTGCTCCAACCACCTTAAAAAAAAATTTCTTTCGACGACTGTCACCTCGCTTAGTGACGGCGACACTATCGAGTATATAGCCATGAAAACGCTTCTCAAAATACCGTTCGGAATCGGTGTAAAACTGTAGGTCCCAATCAGTGAGTGAAAACCGGAAAGCGCACAGCTCAGTGATTGTGAGAAGTTCTTCCCGGTCCCTTCATGGGATGTAATGGGAAAACCATTTATTCATTTTTATAGTGCAGCTTGCTTAATATTAATAACGTCTAACTAAACTAAATAAGGTCTCTTCTTCCGCCGTATAATTGAATATCAGGATGAGGTATCATATGGCTTTAGAGTATCCAAAAAACAACAAATTACGAGGGCGGATCAATAACTCCGTGACTTTTTGAATGAAACACAGTTTTTTTTTTTGCAAAAAAAAATATTTTTCAATAATAAATAAATAAATAAATAACCACCTTTTAGCTCAATACACTTAGTCCAACGTTTCTCCAATTTTTGTATCCCTTCCAAAAAATAGGATTTTTCGAGGCCCATAAAATAGGCATTTGTTTGATCAATAATTTCATCGTTGGAGCTAAATCTCTTTCCACCGAGCCATTTCTTTAGGTTTGGAAATAGGAAATAATCACTGGGGGCTAAATCCAGAGAATATGGCGGATGAGGTACCAATTTGTAGCCTAATTAAACAACTCCAAACAGTCCTCTGAAGTTCTCACACGATTACGTTTATGGTCAATTGAGAGCAAACGCGGCAGCCATCTGGCAGACAGCTTTCTTAAACCCAACTGATCATTTAAAATCGAAACCACACTGCCGTATGAAATGCCTTTGGCATCAACAATCTCACGAACTTTTACTCTTCGATCGGCCAACACCATATCGTGGATTTTTTCCACATTTTCGGGAGTTTTGATCTCTATTGGCCGTCCTGAACGTTCAGCGTCATTTGTACTTTTTCGACCACAACGAAAGCCAGTAAACCGCTTTTTTACCATTAAAATCGATGGTGCAGAGTCCCCATAGTATTTATAGAAATTTTCCTTGGTTTGATTGACGGTTTTTCCCCCAAAAAATAATGTTTTAAAAGCACTCGAAATTCACTTTTTTCCATTTTAAAAAAAATGCACGAGGTTATGTCTCGAACAGCTGTTAAACGACAAGTGAATGATGAAACTTGTTCACAATTTCTCAGTAGTCTATTAATAGCTGGTACTTGATGAGAGCAGTGTTGCATTTCATATAACTACGAAGGAAGTTCGAAAAGTCACGGACTTATTGATCCGCCCTCGTATTGTAAAACCGGTCTTCAGTGTGCTCGAAAAATTAGTTTTTCACGAAACTGTTTATCGGTTTATAATTGTGTCAAAACCCGATGGAACCATTTCTTCGGATTTTTTGGTTTAAACCAAATTACACATACAGCACTTGCAATACATTTGTTCAGCGACAATATCCAGTACTTTTTCGTGTTTACAGCAACAAATTTTACAACTCTATTTAAATTTGACAATAACGTTTTAATTTTAAATAAAAATTTAAATCATATTCCAATTTGGATTGCGCGTTTAATAGATTATAAACTGTAAAACTTTTATTCAAATTCACATTAAACTGATTTAAATTCAAAAATAATATTCAAATTTCAAAGCGATGTTCATGTATGAAGAAGATCTTATTAAGTTTAAAACATTTATTTATAATTTCCGATTCTCTTGTTATTTTATCGATCTGTAAAGGGAAGGAGAAGGGAGCTGACGAGATGCGTTGGTGGGCATCAAAATAACTATATTCCCAACCATCCACCGAAATAATCAGTTTCCCTGCTTCTTGTAAAAACTGTTTTCTATTGAAAATTATAAAAAAAATAAATGGTTTCCCATTACATCCCATGACGGGACCAGGGGGAACTTCTCACAATCACTGAGCTGTTCGCTTTCCAGTTTTCACTCACTGATTGGGACCTACTTTTTTACACCGATTCCGAACGGTATTTTGAGAAGCTTTTTCATGGCTATATACTCGATAGTGTCGCCGTCACTATGCGAGGTGACCGCCGCCGAAAGAAATTCTAGGTAGTCAGAGCAGGGTTCGAACCCAGGATCTCATGTACAAGAGCCGCGCACACTAACCATTGCACCACCGACGCCACCGATTATATTTAATGGGAAAAAAGAGCTTGAACCGAATTATGATAAAAAAAAAAACTGTTATTTATACAATAATTTAAATTTTAAAAAAATGTTTGAAAAACTTATGAAATTCGAAAATTATTTTGAATCATAAAAATGTATACAAAAATTTTTTTTGGAAATGTCATTTAGAACTTATTGCATAAATCATATAGGAAATGGAAATCGTGTTTCTTAATTCAAACATTTCATTAAAATTCGACAATCATATAAATTATTATTAATATTTCTAAGGATATTAACAATTAATAAAAAAAAAAATACCGGCACACGGAAAACACGGTGACACAAATGAAAGGAATTTGTTTCGGGCCTCAACCAAACCAAAAAATTCTGACAGTACTTGGACGTGATACGACAAAACCCCGCTCGGTTTTGACCCTATACGTAATAATTTTTTTTTACAGGCCGAAGAAAATTTTGGACGTGGGGCAGGGCCCTATCTCAGATTTTACTTCAATAAATCCTAAACAGCTTGAAATCTTACATTACAACCTTTTACAATATTGTAGCTATTTTCCCATTTCACAATTTCCTCTAACGTATTTTTATGGAAAAGTACACTGTTAATCGATTATTTGACGAAATTGCGTGAAAAATTTCACATATTTTATATGTTTTGACATTTCTTCGTTAACGATAAATAAATTGCGGTAGCTGTTTTATAAATTTCTTGATAACTTTTCTGAATACACTAATCAACAATAATTATATTTAGAGCTCCATAATTGGTGTATAAATGCTGCGTTTAACCATATTCTCTAAATATTCACCCATTCATTATTGAACAAATTACAATTTGATATCTTCTACAAAGTTGTTGTGCTTAATATACTTAACAATATTGTGAAATACTCTATTGAACAAAAATTAAATTTTGTGTTCCAAAATGATTGAACCAATTCAGAAATTTAAAATTTTTTAAAATTTTCGCTAAATAATTTTTAATAATGGATTGTAATAATGTTCTCCATAGTTGTATATCTTAAGGCTTTCACGTTTCGTGAAATAATCGATTAAGAGTGTACTTTTCCATAAAAATACATTAGAGGAAATTGTGAAACGGGAAAATAGCTACAATATTGTCAAAGTTTGTAATGCAATATTTCAAGCTGTTTAGGATTTATTGAAGTAAAACCTGCGATAGGGCCCTGACCGACCTTCAAAATTTTATTCGGCCCGTAAAAACAAATTGTTACGTATAGGGGCGAAACCGAGCAGGGTTTTGTGGTACCACGTCCAAGTACTTTCACAATTTTTTGGTTTGGTTGAGGCCGGACACCCACTGTTGCACAAAAAACCGGTTAACCATACCAGGGGTCTAATCATGTATGACGATAATCGTCCAGACGATATTGTGATGACGATATTGCTGATCATAGAACCATTTAAAATACATGCGTACACGATGAAAAAAATGGCCTCTGTAGCATATTCTTCCAAACTTATTCTGCGGGAACCATGTATATGCATGGACCACACTTCAAACATTAATATGTTTGCAAGTCCCAAACTCATTTGTATGTAATTGCAAACAAAAGCATATTTTCTGGGAAACATGTATGCTTTAACGTGGACACATAGGAGTTCTTCATACTACACATTCATATATTTACGTGGAAGCGTTCGCGTGTTTCCCCCAAACCTCTATATACTTACATGGAAACATATGCGTATTTCCTCCCAAACATAATAATATTTAGAAACAAATTATTCTTTGATTTCAATATATATGTATTATTTACTATAAATTTTATCAATATAATTAATTTATAATTTCTAAATAATTAATACAAATACAAAAAATTAAAACATTTAAAACGGTCCTTTTTACATGTACTTGCATTGAACGCGTAATGTGTTTTTCATGAAATGGTACTCTGCTGCTCTTTTGCTTCTCCTTTCTTTGTTGTCTCTCACGTTTTTGTTTTCAGAAGGTTTCAACTGTGCGTTGGTACACAAAGAATCTAGTTATATACAACTCTGGTTCATGCAAGACAAGCGTGAATTAATTACTTGTGACTTTTTTTTATTATTTTTCACAAATGGTCCGCCGTTCCGATTTTCTCAGTAAAGCCTCGGTAAGACAAAGGGCTTCACGTTGTTGCCCTTTCCAGTTTCTTTCCTAAAAATCATTTCTCACTGTGATAGAACACATACATATATGAAACACATACAGAAAACCCAAAGCAACAGCACAACCCATTTAACCGTCCGAGCCTTTGTTTATTCTTTTTCCAGTGATCACGACCCATTGACGACTGAACACTTGATACTAAAACGCAATACATCAGCCAAAATAAGAAACACCGACTTCATCGGCAATTTACCCGAACATCACTGACTGAAACAGGAATGCAAACATACAGATACACACTTACAAGATAGGCTCTCCCTCTTTTACTCTCTTGCTCTTGAGAGCATAAACAGTGCAACAAACACACCTGTGTTTATATCAAAAACACAGATATATTTGGATATCAAACACGTATATTATAACATATTAATCATTGTGTTTGAATAGCAAACACAATGTGTTTAGACAGAAGTCCATTATATTTGCGATAAGCTCCAAACACACTTTATATTTGCATTCAAACAACAAACAAGGACAGATTTTTCTTCACTACCGACAAAACGATAATGACTTTGATATCGGTTTTTACAAATTTAGTCCCTAGTTCAATACATTGTAGGTGCGAGGATGGGGACGGAATATGTCGTTCGTAATATCACAACGGTCGTCATTAATCAATTAGTGTGTCAATAGTGACAGCCAATTTTATCTAACCTAACGAATATATTTTATCTCGCCAACGAATCGTAATTCTATTAGTGTGGACCGTCCTTTTTTCGCGGCAACCTTAGCGCACACGGACGGTATACAATTTTTGGAACATAACCGTCTGTCAAGCAATAAAAAGAGCACAACCAACAGATCGTGGGATGCTCTGGCTAATTGGTCTTTAAAATAAAACATTTATTTTCATATATTTTATTAGTTTTTTTAGTGAATGAATTGCAATGTTTTAATTATTAATGCACCATTGGTTTTTGTTTTAACAAAGTGTTAATACATAATACAAACATTGTTTACCCGTAGTAAAATATTATGTCAATAAAATAATTTAATTTAATTTTAATTTATGTTTTATTTTTGCCAAGAATACATTCAACAATATACAATTTCGGCATAAACATGCAATAAATATAAAAGAATCGCATTCAAGTGCCACTGTGTCAACAGCCAAATAGATTGGATACTTTAAAAGCGTCTGGTTGGATATGCGACTGTATTTTTTGTTTTGTTTTGATTTGCTAAAATTTATTATGTCAACCTTTAAAATAGATGAATAAACAGAGGCAACGACAGCAGCATTAGAGTACAAAGCCAAGAAATTATAATAAAAATGTTCTCACATATACTCTATATGTATATTTGGATATCGTGTGGCATCAGACATTCATTCATTCATTCATTCAGTCAGTCAGCAATATCAACAACATCAAATATCCTCGTCGTCATCAGTACTGGCATCCGCCTGATCCCCAGCATCAGCAGACCCATGAATGCTGCTCATCATCTTCAGTGTCTGTCTGGTGTGTTGCAAATTTTGTACTCTGTATGCAAGAATCTTTATTAAAGAATATTAAATATTCATAATTTGGTCGATGTCGTTGCTGTTGTTGTTGTTGTTGTTGCTTCATTTCCATTCATCTGCGAAAAACAGAAACAAATGCTAAATTGAAATTTTTCATAAACAGTCATTCAATATTCAAGCGCCAAAATAATATTTTAGATTGTCTGTAGGTTTTTTGTTTGTTTGTTCACCTCATACATTGGGTAAGTTTTATTCCTTAATCATAAGTATTTGTTTTACAGAAACTAATTACACATGGTGTTGGGACAGTACAAATTCAGTTTTTGTAATATTAACTTCAACTTTATTTTTCGAACACTTGCATAGTGGGAAATTCTCCATTCAGATGAGTTTTCGTTTGCATTTAGTTCGATGAATTTTTTAAAAAGCAGCATTCCAATCAACAGCTGATGAAGATCTGTTGCTAGATCTGAAATAGCTACACGGCTTGCCAGGAATCATGGGGATGCATTTGCAAAACATCTTCTTTTTTATAAAAACTATATCTCTATTTATAGAAAACTAATATAAAAAAAGGAGCAATAAAAAGGTCGAATAACTAAAAATCATCCCTATAAAAATTATATATAAGAAGTTTTCATATATTGGCCTTGAATTACACTCACAGAAAAATTCGGCTTAGGCAGCCGAATTAGTCGCAACCCAATTTCGAGGTTATTACAACCAAATTAAATGGTGGCACGGCAGAATTTAGATGGTGGAACAACTGAATTTTTAAACTTTTTTCTATAAATTTTTGATGGTGATCTATTGTGCGGTATTCTCATATATAATTACACTCACAGAAAAATTCGGTTGAGATAACCGAATTAGCCGTAACCGAAATTACAGGTTGTCACAACCTCATTAGAGGTTGGCACAACCTCATTGGAGGTTGACACAACCTCATTGGAGGTAGACACAACCTCATTGGAGGTAGACACAACCTCATTGGAGGTTGACACAACGTCATTGGAGGTTGACACAACGTCATTGGAGGTTGACACAACCTCATTGGAGGTTGACACAACCTCATTGGAGGTTGACACAACCTCATTAGAGGTTGGCACAACCTCATTGGAGGTTGACACAACCTCATTGGAGGTAGACACAACCTCATTGGAGGTAGATACAACCTCATTGGAGGTTGACACAACCTCATTGGAGGTTGACACAACCTCATTGGAGGTAGACACAACCTCATTGGAGGTTGACACAACCTCATTGGAGGTTGACACAACCTCATTGGAGGTAGACACAACCTCATTGGAGGTAGACACAACCTCATTGGAGGTTGACACAACCTCATTAGAGGTTGGCACAACCTCATTAGAGGTTGGCACAACCTCATTGGAGGTAGACACAACCTCATTGGAGGTAGACACAACCTCATTGGAGGTTGACACAACCTCATTGGAGGTTGACACAACCTCATTGGAGGTTGACACAACCTCATTGGAGGTTGACACAACCTCATTACAGGTTGTCACAACCTCATTAGAGGTTGGCACAACCTCATTGGAGGTTGACACAACCTCATTGGAGGTAGACACAACCTCATTGGAGGTAGACACAACCTCATTGGAGGTTGACACAACCTCATTGGAGGTTGACACAACCTCATTGGAGGTTGACACAACCTCATTAGAGGTTGGCACAACCTCATTGGAGGTTGACACAACCTCATTGGAGGTAGACACAACCTCATTGGAGGTAGACACAACCTCATTGGAGGTTGACACAACCTCATTGGAGGTTGACACAACCTCATTGGAGGTAGACACAACCTCATTGGAGGTTGACACAACCTCATTGGAGGTTGACACAACCTCATTGGAGGTAGACACAACCTCATTGGAGGTAGACACAACCTCATTGGAGGTTGACACAACCTCATTGGAGGTTGACACAACCTCATTGGAGGTTGACACAACCTCATTGGAGGTTGACACAACCTCATTGGAGGTTGACACAACCTCATTGGAGGTTGACACAACCTCATTAGAGGTTGGCACAACCTCATTGGAGGTTGACACAACCTCATTGGAGGTAGACACAACCTCATTGGAGGTAGACACAACCTCATTGGAGGTTGACACAACCTCATTGGAGGTAGACACAACCGCATTAGAGGTTGTCACAGCCGAATTAGAGGTTGTTACAACCGAATTGCGATAGTGTCACAAAATAATTTTGAAATTAGTTTTAATTATTATCTGATGATTTATTTTCCTAAATTCTTACCAAAAAATTACATATGGAAAAAAGTCATTTATATAGGGAAATCTTTAGGGTTATGGCTTGTTTATTCATGTCAGTTCCGACCCTTTTTGAAGTCCTGGACATCATGGGCCACCGCACCAATTCTGACGTGCGTCTCAAACGACCGATCTTGAAAAACTGCAAAACCGTGGATATTTGATTGAGCACGTTCTGCAAAAAAAATACGTTTTAAGACATAAAATATAATTACAATATTCTCACTTACCTTTGGTAACAACTACAAAACAAAAATTGATACAGCCCCGACGGCAACAATTATTCATTCTTAACTTATTTTAAAATGATATTTCTATTTATAATTTTAAACGTCAGGTATAAAATTACATGGAATTATATTGTGGTAACCGAATTGAAAATGAATTCGGTCAGACCTACAGAATTCAATAGAAATTCTAAATTCGAAAGGCTAAATTCGATTATTGCGACCGAATTGATACCAAATTCGATATATACAACCGAATTGATGACAAATTCGGTTGTTGCTACTGAAATTGTGTCACATTCTATTACACCAACCGAATTTGGTATCAATTTCGGTTGTTGCATCCGAATTAATTCCAAATTCGGTTCTTCCAACCGAAATTTTAGAAAATTTAGTTGACAGAACGAATATAATTGAACTTTCAGCTTTCACAACCGAATGCATTACGAAATGAGGTTGCTTCCACCGAATTTCAGTTCGGTTGTAGCAACCGCAATTCGATGGCAACAACCGAATTTACGGTTGCTACAACCTTTTTTCAAACAATTAGTTCTCTGAGTGTACAGATCAATTTATTTGGAGTAATCGTTTGGAAATCAAATTCATTTTACATGCCACTTCCGTAAGTATGAAGTCCCGGCCATGACATGTCACCGTTCGAGTGTCCAAAACCGATACCGAAAAACAGCTGAAACCGGTTAACTGCATTTTAGGTATTAACCTTTTGCCGTTTTTAAAAAATCTAATTTTCGAACAAACCGAATACCGGGTATTTGACGTCGGTTAATCGGTTAAACTTTATCTACTCAATTTGTGTTAAATATCCTTAAAAAGTTTAATAATAAATGACATGATTTTCGAATTTTGATGAAATTTTACAATTAAGAATCATTATTTCTATTTTCAAATATGATTTCTTGTTTCAATAAGTTCTAGATCATATTTTCAAACAGTTTTCTTCAAATTTCAAAATGATTTTATGATTTGCAGAAGAATTAATTAAGCTTTTCACAGTTCAGCTTTTCAAATTTCAAAATGTAAATTATTTTATAAACAAATGTTTTAAACTTAATAAGATTTTCATACATCAAAATCTCTTTCAAATTTGAATTTGATTTTCGACTTTAAATCAGTTTAGTTTGAAGTTGAATAAAACGGTTAAATTTAATAATAAAAGCGCATTTCAAATTGGAGTTTGATCTAAACTTTAATTCAAAATTATAAAGTGATTACCAGATTTAAATAGATCTACGAAATTTAGAGTTTTGAACACGAATAAGTAAATGAAATGGTCGCTAAACAAATGTATTGTAAGTGATACATGTGTAATGTAATTTAAAACATAAAGATATTTTAACAAAAGTTGTTCAGCTTTACCAGGGCTACAATTTTGCAAATATTGTGAGTCAAAAATGTGGAGTAGCTTGAAGTTATGCTGAAAAAAGTGAAAAAAAATCGTTTGTTTCAAATAAGTAAAAAAGTAAGAATTGGTAAAATCAATTTTTTAAAACACTGAAAAATAACGACCTCTCTAACATATCCTTCCAAACATATTCTGCAGGAACCATGTATATGTTTGGAACACACTTCAAATATTCATGTTTGCAAGTCCCAAACACACTAGTACTTATGTATATGTAAACAGTATTATGTTTACTGGCAAACATGTATACTTCTACGTGGAATCATGCGGTTTTCATCCCAAACATACAAATACTTATGTGGAAGTATTCGCCTGTTTCCCCCAAATCGACATATACTTACGTGGAAATATATGCGTATTTCCTCCCAAACTAAATAATATTTAGAAACGAAGTATTCTTTGATTTCAATACAAACAATTAAAAGATTTAAAATGCCCCATTTTATATTTACTTGCACTGAATGCATTATTTGTTTTTTTTTTCATGGAAATGGTTCCGATTTTCTCAGTAAAAGCTCGGACAGACAAAGGGCTTCACGTTGTTACCCTTTCCAGTTTATTTCCACAAAATCGTTTCTCACTTTGGTAGTACACATACATATATACGAAACACATCATACACAAAAACCAAAGCAACATCACAAACCATTTAACCGTTCAAGTCTTCGTTTATTCGTTTTTCACTGATCAAGCGCTTTTGATGTCCTCTGTCCGATGAACCATTGATGACTGAATTCATGAAACTAAAACGCAATACATCAGTCAAAATAAGACATTGACTTTGCACGCACATTCAGGAATATTTACGAATCACTGACTGAGAGAATAACACAAAAATAGAGATCCACACTTACAAGATAGACGCTCTCGTTGTTCCTCTTTTATTCTCTAGCTCTCGAGAGAGCATATTTGAGTCGCAAACACATATATTATAACATATTAATCATTGTGTCTCAAACATGTAATATTGTGTTTTGGACACAATGTGTTTGGACACAAATATATTATATTTGCGACAAGCTCCAAACACCTTTTATATTTGCTTCCAAACAACAACAAAATACAGATTTGTCAGTGTGTAAACATTTCAGTTTAACTCAGTGGACTTGCCTCTAATCGATACAATTTAAAATCATCCCTCATGAATTTACTAGAACGTTGATGCAAAAATTGCATGCCAACAACTAAAAGATTGTTATTTTTTTGACCAACTTTAAAGAACAAAGTACGCGGCTAAAAAGGTTTTTTTCGGGTTTTTTGCTTTAAATTACATTACACATGTAGCATTTACAATACATTTGTTTAGCGACCCTTTCATATACTTATTATTGTTTAAAACTCAAAATTTTACAACTCTATTTAAATCTTACAATTACGTTTTATTTTTAAATGAAACAATTATGTCATATTCCGGTTTGGAATGCGTGTTTAATATAAAATTTAAAAGTTTTGTTCAAATGTGGTTGTTTTTCGGCCCTTTTAAGTGTATTTTCAATTTTGTCTTTTGGGCTTTGGCCGTTAAAATAAAAGAAATAATTTTCGTATTCAAATTTACATTAAACTGATCTAAATTCGAAAGTCATATTTAAATTTGAAAGAGATTTTCATGTATGGAAATCTTATTCAGTTTAAAACATTTATTTATAAAATTATTTTAATTTTTAAATTTGAAAATAAAAACGTGTTTAGAAAGTTCAATTCAGTTTGAAATTACGAATTAAGTTACGAATTGCCATTTAGGACTTTTTGGAACACAAAATCATATTGTTTGTTTCTTAATTCCAAAATTTCATTAAAATTCTAAAATCATATAATTTATTATTAATTTGTTTAAGGATATGTACACAAATTAAGTAAAACCTTGTTAACCGACGTCAAATAACCATTTTCCGGTTTATTCGAAAACTACGTCTTTTAAAGAACCGGCACACGGTTAAGAGCAAAATATTCCGGTTAACCGGTTTCACCGGTTTTTCGGTTTCAGTTTTGGACACTCTATGTCGGACGGCCAGGAAATCTGCGACGACATTCACCCTGCGCCAACACAACCAACGAATTGTTGCGCAAAAAAAATGGAGACAATAATTCTGCTTTCTTGCGGAGTACACCGATTCATGGCTTATCCATTTGTATTCAACGTTTGTGTACTTCACAAATGTCAAAACCCAATTTTCATTTGACGCCATTTGCAATAGTTATAGGGTTTCCCAATAGAGTGATTACTTTTGTCCCACCTTGTACATTCAGCAGTTTTCAACAAACAAAGCCATAAAAACATATATTATAACTTATTAATCATTGTGTCTCCAATACGTAATATTGTATAGCAACCATAATCCCTACTCTGACCACCTTAAATTTCTTTCGGCGACGGTCGCCTCGCTTAGTGATGTCGACACTATCGAGGATTTAGCCATGAAAAAGCTTCTCAAAATACCGTTCGGAATCGGTGTAAAACTGTAGGTCCCAATCAGTGAGTGTAAAACTAGAACACGCACAGCTCACAGGTTGTGAAAAGCTCTCCCTAATCCCTTCATGGGATGTCACAGGAAACCATTTATTTTATTTAACCATAATGTGTTTGTGACACAAGTATACTATATTTCCGACAAGCTACAAACACGTTAAATTTGCATCCAAACAACAAAAAAGGCAGATTTTTCAGCGTGTGGTCATCACTGAAACCAACGCCTATTTAAGGGCCCTTCCTTCGAGAAACCCCTTTATTTGGAAGGAATAAGTAAATTCGAACAACGATTGACTAAACGTATCGTAATAAGAGGAGACCAGTTTCAGAAATAAAGCGTTTTTTGCTTAAAAAAAATATTTTATTCGACGAGTCAGGGAGTTGTCAACTACCTGCGTATCGTTGCATATTCGGACACACAACCCACACACCGATCTAGTGTTGATTTCGTTTCTAAACCAAAATGTTTCCCTTGTATGAGGCGACATTTAAAAAATGTTGCCATCGCCCCTTCAAAGTTGTGCCTTTGTTTGGGGTGAGAAGAGAGCATAGAAATGTTGCATTTTCTCACAACTGCACGCAGAAAAATCCGTCTTTTTTTGTTGTTTGGACGCAAATAGAACGTGTTTGTAGTTTGTCGCAAATATACTATACTTGTGCCCAAACACGTTATGTTTGCTATTCAATATAATGTATTTGGGGCACAGTCATTAATAGGTTATAATATATGTTTTTGAGGCCCAAATGTGGCTCTTTTTGTTGAAAACCCCTGAAATCAAATACGAAACAGACAACAAAGAAACAAAAAGCAGCAGGTCTTCAATTTCTGAAAACGGTGATTGCAAACATGGGCATGTTTCCTGCAATATGTATCTTGGGCCGATATTTTTCAGCGTGTGTATTTTTCCGTTTGGTTTTTTAGCATGTTTTATTTACCTCGCTTATTTTAAATATTCGACCAGTATAGTACTATGATGGCCAAAAGTATTTTGACAAATATGCGTGCAATTTAACTTCGCTTTTCTCTCTTATTCAGAAGAGGTAACGGTTTCCATTTTATTTTTTTGAGAGAGAAGAAATATGTAGCTAACTGAGCGCAAAAGATAACGGTGATTACTCTATGCATTTCTTTTCTATTGAATTTCGTGCACGAGGTCGAGCTTTTTGGCTGGACAAAAGTATTTTGCCATTGCAGTCTTTAGTTATTCTTAGTTTCTCGTGCTGTGCGAACGACGTTGAGCCATTTGGAGAGTTTTTTTTATTAATTGTTAGTCTTTTTTGCTTTCATTGATACCATTTTAAAATAGAAATGGTTAAAACACATGAAATAAGCCAAGATCAACGAAATGAGATGGTTATAAAGTATAATCTAGGCATTTCGGTTCAAAATATCAGCAGATTATACAAAGTGCCTCGTCAAACTGTTTATTATCAAATAAATATGCATAAAAAATGAATTCCACAAACAACTTGGCTAGATCAGGCAGACCACGCAAAACAACTTCCAGAGAGGGCCGCCTGATAATGGGAAAAGTTAAAGAAAATCCGCTGATTACACCAAAACCGATATCAATAACAATGAACGAGGAATATAATGTATCAGTTAGCAGGAAAACAATTGAAAGGCGCCTGAAGGAGACCAATTTTGTAACGTATGTAGCTCGACATGTGCCTTACATATCAGCAAGAAACAATCTAAGCGTTTGGCATTTGCTGAACAATTTGTAAGCAAGCCTCAATCATTTTGGGAGCAAGTATTATGGACTGATGAAAGCACATTTGCGTACCATGGTTCCAAACGGAAAATATTTTGGCTATTACCTAAGGAAGCTCGGAGAAAAGTGGCGCCAGTATGTGAACGGGTACCGCATGGTGGAGGTTCAGTAATGTTTTGGGGTTGCGTGTGCTCTAATGGCCTAGGCGATTTGGTACCAATTGACGGTACAATGAATGAAGGCAAATATATCCAAATTTTGAATGACCACGCATTCCCTTCCTCTAACAGGCTAATTGGGCAGTCATTTATTTTGCAACAGGACAATGCACCGTGTCACAAAGCCCGAAGTATTACCAATTTTCTTAGAGACATCGAAGTGAATACGTTGGATTGGCCACCTCAGAGCCCTGATTTGAATTAATTGAGAATGTGTGGGCTTACATAAAAAGAAAGAGGAGCTCATTGAGAATGTGTGGGCTTACATAAAAAGAAAGAGGAGCTCATGCTTAACCAGAACGCGCGACGAGACCATTGCTGGGATCGAAGGACTTTGCAAGGAGATTTCGTGGACAACCATTCAAAATTTAGTTAAATCGGTTCCTGGGCGGTTGAAAAAAGTTATCGATGTTAAAGGTGGTTATATTTTTCATTAATGTTCCTTGCATTCATAAAATTTTTTTCTTTTTTAATTTTGTCTCTTAAACGTTCTATATACTATGCATTGTCGAAATACTTTTGTCCACCAAAAATTATCAAAAATATTTTTTGATGTGTTAACATCTATAGCGGCGTATAGGGACTAAATCTATCAAAGTCAAAACTGCTAAAACCAGATTTTATGCTGCTGCTAAAACCAGATTTTCTGCGACTGCGAAAGAGACTAATGACGTGTTAAACAAAAATGAGCGAGCAAGAGAGCAATGAAAGAGTGGTGTGGCAGGGGTGAGGCAAACGAAATTGTGTCTATAGCGTATGTATTAACATAATAATGTATGTATGTACATGTGTCTGTTGCTGTTGTTGAACGGAGATATAAAGCATAGCCACGCAAAATTTCATTTGCAAGCGGTCGACGTTATGGTGACACACTAATACGTACAAAGTATGTGTGATGTTGTGTGTTTGGCTGCTTCGTTGCTGTTGATATGGCAACATGTGGTTATGTGACACACGTATACGTCAGCTACTTCGGACAAAGTATGTGTGATGTTGTGTGTTTGGTTGTTTCGTTGTTGTTGCTATGGCCAAACAAAGCGAGTCATTTGATGTTCAGCATTGCCCGGTGTATACAAAAACAAGTAGAAACGGTGTTAAGTTCGGCCGGGCCGAAGCTTATATACCCTCCACCATGACAATTTACACTCCCACTCTCCACTCTTTGCATTCCCTTAACAGTTTTTCTTTTAGGTACCCCCCTCTACACCCACTACCCAAACAATCACTCCTAGACATAGCAAGCACAAATAAATCACCAACATATCAGTAGTTGTAGTAGTTGTTGTTGTTGGTGTGTTGTTTTTTTATTATAGTAAAAGGTAAGTCCAATAAAATGTGGGTGCGGAGCACTCTCTGAGCAAAGAGAGTAATGACGTATTATACGTATATAAAAATGAGATAGCAAGAGAGCAACGACAACTTTGTGAACTTGTGTAGCGTATGTACGAATATAACAATGTATGTATGTATATACAAGTTCCTGTAGCTTTGCATTCTTTGACTTTTGTGGGAATAAAACAAAAAGCATTGAGCACGAAAATAATGACACATGTGTGGTCTTTAATTAACTTTAAAAATTAATATTATTTAACTGTAACGTCATCATATGATTGAACGCTGTTTTTTATTTTCCAATGTAACATTTACGAATGTGTTCATAGAAATCGAACAGTTACCGTGTAGCAAAAAGGTGTTAACACATCGCCCGTGAGTTCGAACACTCATTGGATTTTTTTCCTTTTCACTCGCACTGAATGAACTAAATTATTTTATATTTTTTAAAAAGCTTAATTTTTTTATTGATATATATTCAAATTGTAGCAGATTTTTCTATTAAATAAACTACAATTACAATCAAAACACAAACAAATTTATATATGTCAAAATATTTTTGGCCACCATTGTATATGGAGACCTAAGCCATTTTAAGCGACTCTGCATACAAACTGGTCAATTAAGTGGCAATAAAATTGGTATTTTTTGTTATTCCCGCTAAACTAAAAAAACGACCACTTTGTTTGGAAAATTAAGCGAATTTAACTGAAGCCGCTTAAATTTGCTTAACGCACCGCACGAAAGGTAGAAAAATTTGCTTAGCAAGGACAAACAACCCATTTTATCGGGCAACATTCTTACCCGTGACTCGCTGAGAGGGCAGAAAATACAAAAAAAAACATTCTCAGAAACGAACATAAAACCTTGAAGTAGGGTTGAATTTTTTTCACAAAATAACAAAAAATGCACTTTTAGGGCAATGTCGCTTTTAGGATAAAGGGCAAAAAAAATTTTGAATTTTTTCTCAGAATCGAAATCACCATTAATTAAAATTTGCTAAACAGTCACTGAAACATTTTTTTTGCTCCCCGCTGTTGTTATTGGTCACTTTTAATATCTTAATCATTTTCGCGGATATGGCGTAGTGTCGGATTACATACAGTACGCCCTCCTGCTTCCTTTGTGTCTGACGAGCTGATGGCCGTTTGTTTTATTTTAACATTTCACTAAACAGCCGAAAAAAATAGTTTGTGGATCTGACTGACAAAGTTTACTTAATTTAACATTAATTTCCCCCCAATTGCTATCAGCAACAGTGGCACACCGGCAAATAAATTGCAGAGTAAATATATATTTATTATGGCAACACTTTTTTGTTCTTTGTCTGTTAGTTGTAGTTTCTAGCCGCTTTATGGAAGCAGTTGGTTTTTTGTTGTTATCAATTTGTAGATTTTGGCGATTGGAGTTGATATTTTCGTTTGTATCATTGTTCGAACATGTAGATTGTTTTTAGATCAGTTTTTGTAAATGTTAATTTTTTTTATAGACAATTTCATTTTCACATGCTCACGTTTTTCGTTTACATTTTTGTTTTCTGTTTTTGTGACATTTTGAAAGAATCCGATTTTGTGTCAATGATATACATACAAACAGTTGTAATCATCAACAATTTGTTGATATTTAAATTGTGGTTTTTTTCTGTGTTTTAATTTTTATATTTTGGCTAACTTTTGGGTGAAATTCAAATTGTGTTAATTTGTTTTTACATTCGCATTTACAAATCTGTTAACACACAACTTCAATTCACTTTCTCTTTGGCAGTGTAAATTACGTTTGTGTTTGTATTTTTGCATTTAGATACGCTTAGTTTTTCAAAATCACATTAAATGATTTTCATGTGGGTCAAATCATTTGTCTGAGATAGAGAAAGGGTTTACAATTTCAATAGCACCAGTTGAATTAGAGCCAAATAAATAGACGAATACTTGGAAATACAGAGAAACACATTTGAATTGAAAGCAGACAAGACGTGATTGTTCGAGACGAGGAGTCGCATGTGTCTCAAATACAAAGCCGCACTCAGATTTCAAAATCATCAAGTACCATACTGGGTCTGCAATGGGTATTAATTTGGAAGTTAAATGAATCAGCTGATTTTTGTTTTGATTTTGTATTAGTTTTGACCGGAAAAAATCTGGTATGATTGTGTATTAAGAATTGCAGCAGTTGCAGCTACAGTATTATGAGTAAGAAGTAATTTTATTTTCTCTATCTCAATCTAAAAAAATTTCAATAGTCAGCAGTAATATTTGCATTTATTAAAGGGTGCTCCAATAAAAGTGCACGATTCAATTTAAATACAATTTAAGCGGGAAATAATCCCTGACCTGCACGCTGAAAAATAACAGCCCCAGCACTTTGTTTTCTTACATGTTTTGTTTTCAGCAGATTTTAACAAACTATCCTATTAATCATTTTGACCCAAACATGTTATATTGAATAGCAAACACAATGTGTTTGGACACAAATATTCTATATTTGCGATAAGCTGCAAACATGTTATATTTGCATACAAACAACAAAAAACACAAATTTTTCCGCGTGTGTATTAGGGTGTCCCATCATTAAAAATTTTTTTTCCTCAAGCTTTCTTTGAAATCTTATAGGGTAAAGTATTTTTGAGAATTTTTCAGATTTTTCGGAAGTGGTTTAGAGGTCGCGCATCTCGAATCTGCTCCAAAAATCGGGTATTCCGGGCGTTTTTTGAATTTCACTTTAAACTCGGTCAATAACCACGACTGTCTTAGTTTGTAAGTCAACATTTTTGAAGCTAAACGTCCACGCATTCATTTTATATGCCTTTACTACCAGTTTTGGCAATGAATTTCCTCAATAAGATACCACGTATTAAATTTTTCCCTAAATTTTGTAAAATTCCTATGAAAATTTAAAAAACTAATGATGCACTTTAAAAGAGAATTCCAAGCAATTGTTTAAAAAAAAATTTTGAATTTGCGGTTACTGTTCCAGAGTTATACCATTTTAAAGCCTTTTACCCATTGTATGAAACTAATTATATTACAATCTGTTTGCTATTGTTGCATCGGATTTGCTTTAAATTTCTATGAAAATTTATAATACTAATGATGCAATTTGAAAGAAGGGTAAATTCCAAGCAATTTTGTAAAAAAAAATCTTTGAATTTGCAGTTACTGTTCCAGAGTTATACCACTTTAAAACCCTTTACCCATTGTAGGAACCTAATAACATTATAAACTGTTTGTCTTTTTTCGTCGGATTTGCTGTAAACATTGTACTATTGAAAAAATTTACATGCGTTAAGCAACGACAAAGAATTACTTACTTACTTATCCGGTCTCGGACAACACTGGGGGGCAGGGACCTTGCAAAACGAAGATAACATATTTCGCCAACCAGTTCGATCGTTTGCTTTATTCCTCCAGTTGGCAATAAAAAGTGTACGCAGGGCTTCGTCAACCTGAACCCTCCAGCGGAGTCTTGCTCTTCCTATTTTTCGTCTTCCTTCGAGTTCGGTTTCAAAAACCCTTCGTGATGGTTCGTCGTCGCGTTATCTTGATCCGCTTAACTATGTCAATGTCAGTATATAGCTCATACAGCTCATGATTCATGCGATACTCGCCGTTGTGCACTATAGAGCCATAAATTTTTCGGAGTATTTTTCTCTAGAAGACTCCTACAGATGTTTCGTCTGCTTGCGATAGGACCCAGGATTCTGCGCCATAAAGCAAGACAGGTTGAATGAGAGTCTGGTACAACTGGACTTTTGTTACTCGAGAGAGGGCTTTATCTCTAAAGTGCTTGCTTAGCCCAAAATAACATCTATTCGCCAGCACAATTCTCCGCTTGATTTCAAGGCTGACGTTGTTGTTTTGGTTCACGGCAGATCCGAGGTATATAAAATCGTCCACTACCTCAAAGTTATAACGGTTATCAACGTTCACGCTTTTGTCTAATTTTGTCTTGTCCTCATTTACCGTCAACCCACTTTTGCTGACTCCTTCTCAATTCTCGAAAAAACCGCAGTAACTTCTCTAATTGTGCACCCAATCATATCTTTATCGTCAGCATACGCGAGCAGCATGTGACTTTTGCTGCTGATGGTTTTATTCATGTTGACTGCAGCGTTTCTCATAATGATCTCCATTAAGATGTTAAAGAGATCGCAAGATAGGGTGTCTCCTTGCCTGAGGCCTCGCTTAGTTTCGAAAGGTTCTTTAAGATATTTACCAACTTTCACTGCGGATTTGGTGTTCGTCAAGGTCATCCTGCAAAGGCGTGTGAGTTTTGCAGGAATACCAAGCTCAGACATGGCTTCGTAGAGTTTCTCCTGTATCGGACTATCGAAGGCCGCGTTATAATCGATAAATAGATGATAGGAGTCGATTTGTTTTTCGTGTGTCTTCTCCAGGATTTGGCGTAGCGTGAAAATCTGGTCCGTTGTCGATTTTCCAGGCTTAAAGCCACACTGGTATGGTCCAATCAGGTCAGCGATAATTGGTTTTAGTCTTTCGCACATTATACTTGATAGACCCTTATATGCTATGGGTAAAACGCTTATTCCACGGTAGTTAACACAGAGACTCGGGTCACCTTTTTTAAATATGGGACATAGTATACTGAGACTCCAATCACCGGGCATGCATTCATCTAACCAAATTTTGCTAATGAGCTGATGCATGCACCTTATAAGCTCATCGCCGCCAGCCTTAAATAGCTCTGACGGTAATCCATCGGCTCCTGCGGCTTTGTTGTTCTTAAGCCGGGCAATAGCTGTTCTGACCTCGTCTTGGTTTGAAGGGGGCAATCGACGTTGTCGTCCATATTGTGATCGATTGTCCCATCGTCATTGGATATCTCAGGTACTAGTAGCGCGGAGAAATGCTCTCTCCATATTCCCAACATGCCCTGCACATCTGCGACAAGATTTCCGTCCTTCTCTTTACAGAAGGGGGGACCCTGAATCAAAGAATTACACGCAGCAAAAAATGGCCCTGGCAACATATTGCAGGAATCATATAAATGATTGCTTGCACACATATTTATGTTTCCCGCAATATGTTGCTGGGGTCATGTTTTTCTGCGTGTTATTCACAAAATTTATCAAAAATTTACGAAAAAATTTGCATATGCATATTTGCATATATGCATATGCAATAGAAGTTTGAACGTTTCGCATTAAAAATTATGACTTACAAACTAAGAAAATCGAGGTTATTGTCCAAGTTTTAAGTAAAATTCAAAAAACGTCCGGAATACCCGATTTTTGGGGGAAATTCGACTTGTGCGACCTCTAAGCCTCTTCCGAAAAATCTGAAAAATATCCCAAAAATACTTTGCGCTATAAGGTTTCCAATCAAGCTTGAGCAACCATGAAAATCGAAAAAGAAAAATTTTTTGGGACACTCTAGTGTGTATAGCTCAGAGGAAATCCAAAAATATTCTTCTAAAAATTATATTCAGGTCGTATGACAGATAATTAAAATTAATTGCTTTTTAATCGAGTGGTGAAATTTTGATTGCACTGTAGAGTAGACATATTCCTGTTAAATATGGAATAAAATATCTGACAAATGGCCCACGGCTCTGTTCACAGGTCCTTGTTCTTTCCATGAAATATTCAACGACATTTTGACAAAGATGTGGCCTTGAACTCATAAATTTTTTGTGATTTATTCTGATAGGTACAACATTTCGTGGCCGTCGGTGGTGCAATGGTTAGTGTGCGCGGCTCTTGTACATGATATCCTGGGTTCGAACCCGGCTCTGACCACCTTTAAATTTTCTTTTGCCGACGGCCACCTCGCATAGTGACGGCGACACTATCGAGTATCTAGCCATGAAGAAGCTTCTCGAATTACCGTTCGGAATCGGTGTAAAACTGTAGGTCCCAATCAGTGAATGAAAACTGGAAAGCGCACAGGTCAGTGATTGTGAGAAGTTCTCCCCAGTCCCTTCATGGGATGTAATGGGAAACCATTTATTTTTTTTATTTATAGGTACAACATTTCGCAAAACTCCAAAGCAAGGTTCGATCCCTGCTAAGCCCACCTTACATTTCTTTCGACGAAGGTCACCTGGCTTTTTTCTTTCTGAAAATCGTTGTAGAACACACTCCCAACATTCATATATTTGCCAGTCCTAAACTCACTTATATTTAAATGCAGACATTAGCATGTTTCGGCTGATGTCAGGGTGGCCGCTAGAAGCGTTGCTATGCGAGAACCAAATATAGTTCTTGCTATATCAGGCTATAACATGTCAGAGTGGATGCTAGAAGCAAAGCGAGTTGTTGCATGTGCAATAGGTTTCATTCAAATTGCTCAGTGAATAGCAATGCAAAAAACTAAAACCAAACAATGCAAACATACACAATAAAGTCCTTTCTAGATACTTAGTGATGATACATACATTTATTAATACATGCAATTTTTAATTAATCAAAGAGTTTTAATTAAGCAAAGTATCTTCTCTTGAATCGGTATATTTTATAAATTACTTTTGCGAAGTATATATGAAATAAATAAAACCAACAATCAGAAAGGCAAAAAATGCTTGATCACCTACGATCGCAGACATATACAATAACGATGTAAGCAACACACAACAAACAAAAAGAAATTCGAAGCGAGTCGATGCTAGAAACCATGCTTTGTCGCTTCAACTCGCTTCTATTATCGATCTCACTCTGACAGGTTTCGCGCGAACGCATAAGAAGCACACATGCAGAGATTTATAGCAAGTTATAGGTCACTATCATAGCAACGTTTCCAGCGGCCACACTGACATCAGCCTTACTTGCAAAGATGTATGGTTTTAAGTGGAGCCATATGCTTACGTCGAAGCAGTCGTGTGCTTTCTCTCAAACGCACGATTAAATACTAATAGCAACCACAAGGTGTTTGGACACAAGTATACTATATTTGCAACAAACTCCAAACTAATGATATATTTGCATGCAAAGAAGTAAAAGATACAGATTTTTCAGCGTGCAACCACTGAATTTCCGGCTTCATTTTGAAAGAAGTAATTACGTAGCCCGTGGCCGTCGGTAGTGCAATGGGTAGTGTGCGCGCCTCTTCTACTTGAGATCCTGGGTTCGATCCCTGCCCTGACCAAATTGAATTTCTTCCGACGGCGGTCACCTCGCATAGTGACGGTGACACTGTCGAGTATTTAGCCATGAAAATGCTTCTCAAAAATACCGTCCGGAACTGGTGTAAAACTGTAGGTCCCAATCAGTGAGTGTAAAACTAGAAAGCCCACAGCTCACTGGTTGTGAGAAGTCTCCCCGATTCCTTCATGGGATGTAATGGCAAACCATTCATTTATCTTTTTATTTTAATCACGTTGCCTGGCCAAAATATGCACCATCGTTATGGATGCAGTTGTTTCTCATGTAGTCGATTTTTTGAGCTCCAAAGTATTTTTTTTTTTGCTGTTTGGATGCAAATACAACGTTTTTGGCAGCTTGTTGCAAGTATAATATGCTTGTGTCCGAATACGTTGTGTTTGCTATTCAACATTATATGTTTGAGAAACAATCACTAATTGGGCATAACACAGGGTGTTTCAAAAGTGACCACCCTATTGGACGATGGTCTTATTTTGGCAAATGGCCGCGAATGTCGAATCTGTTTTGACATTTGTGGACTAGACAGATGTAGAATACAAGTAAACAAGCCATGGAGCGTGACAAATGTAGAATACAAGTAAACAAGCCATGGAACGCGGAATAATCGTGTCTATTTTTTTGCGTAACAATTCGTCTGTGGTGTTGGCGCAGCGCGAATACCGTCGCCGATTCCCCGGCCGTCCGACACCGACTGCGCAAACCACTAACTACTAACCTTGAAGAGTATGGAACCACTCGAGACGTTGCCAGGAGTGGCCGGCCCCTAAGCGCCCATTCTGCCGATAATATCGCCGCTGTTGCCGAGGATGTCGCTGTCGCCGGAAACATCGACCAGACGCCGTGCGATTTTTCCACCAAAATCATAATGAGCGATGAGGCTCATTTCCACCTCAGCGGGTACGTGAACAAGCAAAACTATTGCTTCTGGGGCACCGAAAATCCACGAGTGACGCACCAGGAGCCATTACATCCGCTCAAAGTGATTGCATGGTGCGCTGTTCACGCTGGAGGAGTCATCGGCCGATTTTTTTCGAGAACGCCGCCGGTTAAACGACAACAGTGGACGGTGCGCGCTATAGGGCCATGTTAACCGAGTTTTTTCTGCCGCAATTCGACGAATTAGGACTGGAGGACGTGTGGTTCAAACAGGACGGCGCAACGGCACACACTGCGCGAGCTACAACCGTTATTCAACATTCGACACGAGTGCGAGAATCTGTCGCCCGAAGTTCTCGCCGAATTGATGAAAAATGCCATAAAACGAGCCCGTATGGTAATCAATTGTGGCGGCGCCCATTTAACCGATATCATCTTCTCAACTTAACCAATAAAATTCTAAAGGTTCAAATAAACATAATCAAAAAACAGAATCGAAGTTTTTCATTTAGAAAAAAAATGACAGCCAAACAACATCGGATGACTTCGTTTGAAACACCTTGTATATGTTTTTGTGAACCAAATGTGGACTAGTTTATTGAAAACCGCTGAAAACAAGATTTTTCAGACAACAAAGAAACAAGAAATCAGTAGGTCTTCACTTCATGAAAACAATGCTAGGAAAGATGTGTATGTTTCCTGCAATATGTTACTGGGGCCGTTTTTTCAGCGTGGTTTTAAGATCCCGAATATGAAACAGTGGAATCTCGACTAACATAAAAACAATTTGATTATTTATAGTATAAAATATAAATTCTTGCAATAAATAAACTTTTTAAAAAATTATATTCATATTTCCATTTAGTTCCTTGTGTGGCAAGAATTCCATCGATACCGTGACACATTAATGGAATTTCAAACATGCGAAAATGTAATACAATCTGTTATTTCCAGCTGTATACTTTCAAACAGAAACCAATTTCTACTCTCATTGGTTACTTAAGGCAACTAATCACATAACCTAAGTTCAAGATAAATGTTCGTAATTTCCAAATGAACAAGTAACTGTCACATTTAACTCGTTTTGAAAACCCGCATCTCGATTCCAGTTAAAACTAAGAGGTTTTCCTTGTTTCATGTGACAGAGGCGGCTTTTCTCAAGTATAGAATCTGCTTTACATGTTGCGGCAATAAATCACTTTTCGCTGAGGGAACACATAAATCGCCATGCCGTCCATACATTATTATTATAAACGGCTAATACTGAAAATCACGTTAACTACTACACACAGTCGTGTATATATGTATGTACATATGTATATGATACATATGCATAATATTTAATACACTCATTCATATACATACATAAAATTCAAAAAACAAAAACTACACAAAACATTAACTCTGAAGGTAAACAAGTTTTGTCTGCATTCGAAGTAGGAATGGTATATAAATTGGCAGTAACACAACACACAACTGTTTGCTTATTTAAACGTACTCATTTTCAGTTTAAATACAACAACAAAAACGCAAATAACTGTTGAATATTGGTTGGGTCTATGCGAAAACAAACTATGTTTATCCACCAGATACCAACAATCAATTCGCATATTCACCTTACATAGTGTAAAAGTACAGTGAGGGTCATTTAAAGTTGTGCAATTCTAGATTAAAGCTTTTCGCATTGGTCGGCTTAATTATAAATTAGTTATTCACTTGACAATTATCTTCTTTTATTTATAGAAAAAAAAACACCAATTTAATGCAACTTAAATGGTCACATTTGTGCATTTAAAATATAATTAGTTAACCTGAAATGACCATATGATTTTGACAGTTGTTTTTTATGACAGCTTCAAATTATTTATTTAGCATATCAGTACCTCGGAGGTAAACTACACTATGTCGTTTTCGTTAACTTTTCAGTAGAGCACTTTTAATGTTGTTGGACAATGATGCAAAGCGCCAATTTATTATTGCGTCCGTTAAGACAGAAGAACCGAATGTTCATCGTTCAAATGCAAAAAAACAAAAACCCTAGTTTACAGGTTTTTTGTCAATGACCACTGCTCTACTGAAAAGTTAATGGAAACGACATAGTGTAGTTTACCTCCGAGGTACTGATATATTCACTGAAAGAAAACGTACATAAAAATTATGGCAGCAAATTTAGTTTAGCAACAAATGCCCCAATTCGTCCCTTTTTCTTCCCTGATATGGCACTAAACGGTGACAAAAAAAAAAGAAGAAAAGTGCGCTGGTCCATATTTTCCGAAATAAAGGCCTCCAAAGCTTGAATGTATAATCGGTCATAAGTCAGCCATTTATTATCCGATCTGGTAAAAATGGACCAATTAACTGTTTTGATAAACATTTATTTTTTTTTCAAAAAAAAATGCACTGTTGTACTTATTTTTCGGTAGGCTCAGATAACACAGTTCAACACGAAAAAATACAACCATATACGGACACCTCTACGTGATAAAAGAACAAAAAAAAGGGCCCGTGTCTCCCTGTTTTACCCAAAGTAATGGACTTTTTTCTTATGGGCCCCCGAAAAAAATTTGGGGCCCCGGTGTCATTCTTTCAAAAAAGTGATCATTTTGTCAGGCTCATATCTTGCATATAGTTCGGAATTTTGATTTTCTCTCCGAGGAAAATTTGTAGCCCTTGTCATAAAGAACAAAAATTGTAAACATATAAAATAAAAAAAACTTCATCTTCATGGTCAAAATCCCAAAAAACTTTAAAAAATCGATTTTTTACCTCCTTTCTCCTCTCCTGTTCAGATTCATAGGTAGCAAACCGTTCCAAATTTTAAGGAAACAATCAACTACAAAAATGTACCTATGATTTCAATAAACAACTTTCTAGAACATATGAACTTCGTAGAAATGATTCTTAACACCGCTTACATCAACATTGACATACTATGCTATCTCACCGACCGCGCAGCAGCACAAGCAAAGCAGTAAGCTCTGTACACGCAACAAGAGCCGCAGCACACAATATAAGAATCATTCCTAGGAAGTTCATATGTTCCAGAAAGTTGTTTATTGAGATCTTAGGTACATATTTGTTGTTCATTGCTTCCTTGAATTTTCAACGGTTTGCTACCTATGGACCTGAACAGGGGAAAAAGGTAAAAAAGCGAATTTTTTTAAAGTTTTTTTTTGCGATTTTGACCTTGAAGATGAAGTTGCTTTGATTTTATATGTTCACAATTTTTGTTCTTTATGATAAGAGCTACAACTTTCCCTCAGAGAGTAAATCAAAATTCCGAACTATTTGCAAAATATGAGCTTTGAAAGAATGACACCAAGGCCCCAAATATTTGGGGGCCCATAAAAAAAAAGTCCATGACTTTGGGAAAAACTGGGAGACACGGGTCTTTTTTTTGTTCTTATATCACGTAGTGGTGTCCGTATATGGTTATATTTCCATGACTTAAACAATTACACACAGTGTAATAGACAAGACATTACCGTTTTTTTTCTAAGGTATAATATTCACCAATACCCTTTCAAAGACCGGAGATATTAAAGTTCCTTGTTTTTTTGGTGTTATACAACTTTCTGCGTGGGATTTTAGGGATTTTCTCCTCTGGGGTGTGTCCAACACCAGCTTCGCAGCGTCAGCATGGTATATTTGTGTTATAAATCTTGTGCCTGAACAAACTTTGGCCGCACTCTGAAAAATAAACGCCCCGGCAACATATTGCAGGAAACATGTACATACATGTTTTCAAGCATTGTTTTCATAAACTGAAGATCTGCCGGCTTTTTTTTGATGTGTTAACATCTATAGGCGCGGGTACGGCCTAAATTCACAAAGTGCATCCAAGCACAATTTGTCCGACTGGGCTCACACAGATTGTCCGACAGCGATCACACATTGTTTGCCGTTAAACTCCTCCGAATCGGCGGGACCGATTTGTATGAAATTTTGTGTGCATATCGGGTAGATCCCCGAATCGGCCAACATCTATTTCTCATACCTCTAAATGATTTGTCCGACTGCGAAACACAGATTGTCAGACTGTGAAAAGAAACACACATTGATGTAGCGGCAACGAATAGTTGTATTGTGTGTGTGCGGAGCACTCTCAAAGCAAAGAGAATAATGACGTATACGTATTTAAAAATGAGATAGCAAAAGAGCAACGAAAATTGTGTGAACTTGTGCAGCGTATGTACGAACATAACAATGTATGTATTTACATGTGTCTGTTGCTTTGCATTCTCTTTTTATTTTTTGTGGGAATAAAACAAAAACAATTAAGCAAGAAAATAATGACACTTGTCTTTAAATATTTGTTAGTGTTATTAAGTATTAATATTATTTAAATGTAACGTCATCATATGACGTTCTTTTTTATTTTCCAATATAACATTTACTAATGTGTTCATAGAAATCGAACAGGTACCGTGTAACAAAAAGGTGTTAACACATCGCCCGTGAGTTCGAACACTCATGGCGAATGAGAGAACAAAGAAGACAGGAACTAATTTTAAATAGTGCTTATTGGTACTAATGACAGCTAAATTATGTTTTATGTTGTTTGCATTGACCGATAATACGCATTCCATACTGTCTCAATCGCTGTCTCAATAGTGGACAGCACTGAGAATATTTCGTTTTGGAAATTTGAGAGCTGTTTTTGATCAGTCACTGCCGCTTGGTTATAACACACATAAAAGTTCTAAAATTCCTCTTAATAATCGCAATAAAACTGAACAAAAAGTACAAAAATAAAATAAAGTTTTGTAATTTTAGATCTTATAATATATTATAAAAATACATTAGAATTTGGCAAGTTCGGACGATACCTGCATGAAAATAGCTAATTCAATTATTTTAATACTGCGGCTTGGAATAGACTCACCTTGGGCGCAATAAGCTATGCAGCCAAAAAAAAAAACGATCAGATATTGAGTCCTGTGCCGCCAATGGGTCAGCTCCGTAGAACAACGAATAAAGTCTGTCAAACAATTATTAATCATAATATGGACGAGACGTTATAAAGAAATAGGGGATAAAGACCAAATTGTATAGGAAATTCGGAAAAAAATCATAACGGTTTTAAATATAGGTTAACAGAAATTCATCACAATTATGTAAAAAAGCTTCAATTCAGGATGATGAAAAAATTTGAAAAAAATTGTCGTTAATTTGAGGAAAGTTTCCATTGTATCAATAAAATAATACATCAATTTCTTGTAAACCTATTGATGAAACATTTTAATTTTTGAATTTTTCGCCAGTTTTTGTTAGTTTTGAATGTTAAGGTATGAGAAGTTCATACAGGCTTTCAAGGTTTAATACATTTTTCTGAGTGAAAAATGGTTGGTTGGTCTTCATTGGAATAGTAGGTAAATCACAGAAACACACTCACTGGCATGACTAGTTTTGAACACCGTGACAAGTTCATTATCAGATGCCTGCTCACTGTGCCTGAATTTGTACAATTGGTAAGATTATCGATCGTACATATACCAACTTTTAGAATTATAATTTCAAAGTTCAAAAGCGACTGGAGAAACAATCAGTTTTTCCTACAGTAAATGAGATTTTTGTACCGATTACATGGATTCCCCTATTCATAATGCCAGAGTTGTAACAGAATTAATTTCAAACCAAAATGTTCGTCTTCTTAATTGGCCACCATATTCTCCCGACCTAATCATAATTGATAATGTTTGGGGTTGGCTTTCCTGCAAGGTTTATGAAGAAGGAAGCGAATTCGACGATAATGAATCACCAATTCAGGCTATTAAGGGCTCGTGGAATGAGATTTCTTTGGATTTTTTAACAGCACTTTATGAATCAAAAAAAACGTATATTTGAAGTTATTTTAAAAATGGAAGGCAGCACCCGCTATTAAAAAGTCAACAATATTATGAATAAACTAAATAGTAATGGTTCTTATTATTAAATTATAAAATAATTAACTTTTAATTAATATTAGTTAAATGGTTCTAATCATATGAACGGAAAATTCTGTATTATATTTTGTCTTTTTTGGAAAGTACCTGTATAATACTGTTGTTTTGTTCTTCTTTTTTTTTATTTTAAAAATTGCAGAAAATTCCCTTTCCGATGACAGTAACATTTTAGCTGTTGACGAAAAATTTCAAAAGAAATAGCCTACTAAATGCAGAAATTTAAGTGGTTCTAATCATCTGATCGAGAGTGCATTTTGCATTGGATTTTTAAGAAGGAAAGATTTTTTGACCTTTTTCTGTTTTGTCGAGGAGCCGAATCCTCCTAAAAATTTCCTCTTTTAATGAAATGCAGGAATAGGCAACATTTTGTGTGACACTACTCTGTTTTGATACTTCACACACAAACGTGTGACGACGGTTGGTCGGTAGTTGCGACAAATCCTATATATAATTCATATAATGGATATTTCATAATGGATATTTACGTTGTGGTGATGAAACGTAAATTTTTTGTTAAATTCCTCACCACAATCGAAATGATCTGTTACACCAATGATAAAAATCGTAGAACTGATGAAAGTGCTTATTGTTTTAAAGAATATATACGTTGTGGTGATTAACTTTCTGCGTAGTCTGTAGTTTGTTGAATCTTTTTTTGATGTGTTACCATCTATAGGCACGGGTAGGGCAATCTGCTAAAGTGAATACATGCAAAGTATCACATACGTGGTTGTTGTACTACAACAGTCTCTGCCTGAAAATAAGTATGATGGTATTGATGTAGCCGTAGCGATCAAACAAGCAGGCCGTCGTCGTCAAAAAGCATTGAATATTATAGAGAATTCATGGAACGAATTGTAGAACTCAAAACCACTGGCGACATCAGGCGAATGATACAACACGTGTTACTCTCTTTTTGTCATAAGTTGGTCCATTCACAATTTTGGTGTGAAACATTTATGCCTTGTGAAACATTTATGCTTTTTGTATTGTTTTATGGAATAACATTGTCGAAATCATGCAAATATTGAAATTGAAATATTCTATAAAGAGAATATTTTTTTTTTTTTTTACTCAAACTCTCTACATGAGAGCGGAAAAAAGTGCAATAAGTTCTCTATACTATTCAATATTTTTTGTCGTATTGAAAACAAAAAAAAAAAATTATCACAGTGAGCTAAATTTTGCTTTATTTATTTTAACAATATTACATCTAATGTTGAAGCAGATGTAAGCAGACAAAAACTATTTTTTTATTTTCCAATGTAACATTTACTAATGTGTTAATGTGTTCATAGAAAACGAACAGGTACCATGTAACAAATAGGTATTAACACATCACCCGTGAGTTCGAGCACTCATTGATTTTTTTGTGTGTATTAAACCCCCTTTAGTTCACTTGTATCTGTACGAATTTGCCATCCCCTTACTGTATTTATAGCACATCCAACAGGTATATAACATCACAGCGTCTACAATAGTTGGCTAAAAATAAGTCAGAGAGAGAGAGAGAGAGGGTGATAAAACGCTTAAAAAGCAACAGTACCCAGTAACCAACCAACTACAATAAGAAACCTAAAACCACCGCAAAGAGGAGAAGGTATAAATCAAAGCCACGATATTTCACTTATTTGCGAAAAAGTCAATAAATAAATAAATAGCAAAAATATAACTCGATCGCGCGGACACACACACTCGCACACGCTCAGTTAGCAATTGCGTTTTAGCGATTAAAACGCCAAAAACCAGTTTTCGGGTAAATTTATTGTCGTTATATCGCTTGTTCACAGTCAGTCAGTCATTCATTGGAGCTTGCAGTTTTTTCCCCAGTTAAAGAACTCAGTCGGACACAGTGCAGGGTTTAGGTAAATAGGAAGATTTTGTTTTCGCGAAACTGATTTAGATTATATTTTTAAAATATATGGGTAACAACAATGTATCAATGTAACACTTCATATATTCAAGAAAGTATGCACTTCATATGGTTTTCTAGAAAATATTTGATATTAAAATTTATATAACTTTTTCCCCATAATTAGATATAGAAGACTTAAAATGTTCATTAGATATACGCCCTTTTAAAAATATTTTATTCGAAATTAACAAAAAAAAAACTATGTAGATTTATATTTAAAAGAGCAAAAATTATTTTACAGTCTGAAAAAATATGGTCTATACCAAACATAGATATTTTTGCTATAACATATGTATATCGAACCCTAACTGCGAAGAAGTACTCAAAATTTAAAAATTGTCAGCAGACGCATAATACTGGTTTTACTATTTTCAAAAATTTACGAAAATTCTCAATAATAGGCAGGGATTTCTTTGACGAAAGGGTTGAGAAAATAGCATCTCATTTTTATAGCGGAGAGATAAGGCTTTTTTATTGATTTGAAACAAACAATGAAAATCTGAAATTTCGGTAATGAGCCTTTTGTAGTTACGCAGCGATGTGTTTGTCTAAGTTTTGTAAACATATTTATAATTGCAGAATAATCACAACACATGCGTATGTTTGAATGTGAACATACTTGTATTTGCTGTCAATAATAATATTTTTTTGTATCAAATATGTTATATTCGATGCGTATTCTATCAGAAAAGAAAGTGTGATTGACGCGAAAGAAAATATTTATATCAAAGGGAAAACAAGCCACGTTTCCTTCCCAAAAAAAAAGTATATTTTCTGTCACAATTATATTATGTTTAATGTGAATTACTATATGTTTGATTACATATAGTTTTGAAGATACACTCCGGTTCACTTATTTAAAGCCACTAAACTATTATTTCCATGATCTGGGCAAAGAAAAGCGATTTTTGAACCGACATCACAGCCAAGAGGGCGGCGTTATGGTGTGGGGTGCTATTACGTACCATACCTCGGAAATCGATCTTGAATTTCAAAGTGCAAAAATGATCGGTGCAACCTATAAAACGTTATTGGAATCGGTTTATTTTATCTTGGATATTGCAACAGGATAATGCACAACGCCAGAGTAGTAAAGGAGTTCATTGCACGCCAAAATTGTAATATTCTTGACTGGCCACCCCATTCGCCAGATCTAAACATTATCGAAAATGTTTGGGGTTGTTTATCTCGTAAGGTCTATGAAGGCGGTAAACAATTTGATGACAATCAGTCACTAATTCAGGTCATTAAGGATGCTTGGAATCAAATTTCGATGGATTACATAAATTCTCTTTATCTCTCAATGAAAACCCATATATTTGAAGTTATTAAAAACAAAGGGGGTTGTACCCATTACTAATAGTTCTTAAATAAAGTAAAATAAATTTAGAAAAAACACATGAGGTGTCATGGGAGACCCGGTTGGGACGAAGTTTCTTTCGCTATATATTATGTACTAGTTAGTTCCAGCACGTATAAAGCACCCGTTGAAAAAGTTAAAAGGCACTTTTTATAAAATAAAAATTTTTTTTTAAAAAATTTTTTTTTTTTGCAATGTATTTTTGAAAAAAAAATTATATTTTTAGGTTCTTTTTGTAAGAATATGTATTATATGTTCCGGAATATGTATTATATAGGTCATTTTTTAAAGAGAGGTACTTCTTTTATTAAAAGATAACGTTTTTTTTAAGAAAAGGTGATATTTTTAAGAAGAAGTACTTTCTGTAAGAAAAAGCCATAAGAGTATGACTTTTTTTACAAAGAAGTACTTTTGTAAGTACTTTTAGGGTACTTTTTAAAGAAGTGGGTGGTACTCTTTTTAGGAAAAGGTTATTTTTTAACAAAATTTACTTATTTTCAGAAAGCCTACTTATCTCAAGAAAAAATGGTAATATTTTATTTTTAAGGTACTTTTAAGAAAAGGTAATTTTTATAACAAGGTTTTTTTAAGAAATTGTAATTTTTTTAGAATTGCTCCCTTTTTCAAGAATTATAAAATCATAAGCAAATATCGAATTGACCTGGGTTGGAGGAATTGCTATATTAATCAAGAATATCATACAATACTACAGTCACGATAACAAAAGTAGATATTCGCTAGATGCTTTAGAGACATGCGCCATAAAGATGCCCGTTGACTGCGACAACTGTTTAGTTGTTACATGTGCGTACTATCTGGCCGACAATATAAATTCAATACGAGCAGACTTGCAAAAACTATTTGATTTTATGAACTTTAACTGCAAGCACACAGAATGGGGTAATACTATTAATAACGCAAAAGTCAATATCACAAAGCCAACATGAAAGAACACAACCCTCATATAAGTCCCTGACTGTACAAATCTAGTAATAATTACCAAATCCTAAAAGTATGCAGAATAATACTGGGTTATAGCATAATACGGTTAAAAAAAACTTGCTTAAATATTTTTCATTTAGCCCGCAACGGGCGGTAAGGAACTTCGTGCCTTTATTCAAGTGAACCAAAAAATTAGCATACTTTTGGAATTTTTTTAATAAATTGCTGAAAAACAGTTATTTAGTTAAGAAACCACTATTCTCATAATTTTTTTTATATTTCAAGATGCCTAGCTTCCATTTCCATTCAAATCGGTTACAAATTTCAAAAGATACAGGCTGCTGAATATTGAATTTTTAGTGCATTTAAATAAGTTAACCGGAGAGTATTTGAATCTGATTTTTGTCATTGCCGATTTTCGTAATTTACATGTTAATATATGACATTACAGAGTCAGAACCAATTTTCTAAGTGAAAAATGGTTGGCTTTTTGTTGGAATAATAGACTTCACCGAACCATTTAGTACAAGGCGATGCCTCAGGCGCGGCGACACCCTATCGTGCGATCTCTTCAACATATTAATTGAGATCATCGTGAGAAAAGCTGCAGTCAACACGAATGAAACTATCAGCAGCAAATGTCACATGCTGCTCGCGTATGCTGATGATTTAAAAATCCTTGGGCGAAATCTGCGACAAGTTACTGCAGAATGTTCGACATTGAGAAGAAATCAGTGAAAGTGTGTTTGGCAGTAAACGAGGACAATGCCAAATAAATGGTTTCGACAAGCAGAACTTCCACCCGATTGGGTGGAAGGGTGAATGTTGATAACCTCTATAATTTCGAAGTAGTGGATGAATTTATTTACCTCGAATCAGCCGTGAACAGAAGCACTAGAGTCAGAATAGAAATCAAAACGGAGAATTATGCTTGCAAACAGGTGTTATTTCGGGCTAAGAATGCACTTCGGAGATAGGACCCTCTCTCGAGGGAACAAAGGGCCAACAATATCAGACTGTCATATCTAGAGTTTCTAAAAAACCCGCATTTTTTAAAAACCGCGTGTCAGGCTGTTTGAAAAATCAATTCTTCAAGAAACCGGTTTTCGGTTTGTTCGAAAAATAAATTTTACAACAAACTTCTTTACGGGTTTTCATTTTACCAACAACCAGTGGAACCGGCTTTTTCGGCTATTTTGTTTTAAATTAAATTACACATGTAACAGCATTTGTTTAGCGACCATTTCATAGACATATTCCTGTTTAATACTGAAAATTTTACAAATATGACAATAACGTTTTAATTTGAAATAAAAAATATATATCATATTCCAATTTGTAATACGTGTTTAATACATAATTTCAAAGTGTTCTTCAAATTCACATTAAACTGATTTAAATTCGAAAATAAGTTTCAAATTTGGAACAGAATTTCATATATCAAAATCTTATTAAATTTAGAACAGTTATTTATAAATTTAGAACAGTTATTTATAAAATAATTTTAATTTTGATTAAGCTTAATTAATTCTTTATTCATTTTATACTTAACTCTTAGTCAAGTCATAGAATCCTTATCATAAAGTCTATCAATTCAATCTTCAATTTGAATAAAAAAATAGTGTAAAAAATTTTAATAAAAAAATTGTTTGGAAATGTTATTTAGAACTTATTGAAACATAAAATAAAAATTGGAAATAGGAATCGTGTTTCTCAATTCCAAAATTTAATTAAAATCTAAAATCATATCATTTCTTATTAATTTGTTTGACACAAATTGAGGAAATCGCGTCTCCGGATTGTACGAAAATAATTTTTTTTAAAAAGCCAGTTAAAAGAAAAATCCGGCTTCACCGGTTTTGCGGTTTTTGTTTTAGATACTATAGCCATATCGTATGCTGCTGAAACATCAGTGGGAAAAATGCTCCAAAATATACATGGTCCTATAACAAAAACCCGCCAGTATCGACGACGGATGAAATACGAGCTGTATCTATATCCCGACATCGACGTACTTATGCGTATCAAAATAATCGCTTTTTTCGTACGCTAGTCCGTGCCAGCAGAATGGATCAGAATGATCCAGTGCGAAAGGTATTCCTTCGTACTCGCAGGAAATCGAAAGATAGAACGACCAAGAATTCATTGGAAAGACAAGGTGGAATAGTGCCTGCGAGGGCTTGGTGTTACCAACTGGAGGAGAAAAGCTGAAGACCGAGCCAGTTGAAGAAACATGTCATTCTCACTTTTTACGGCCCTTGACCCCACTGGGTTGTTTGGGACCACCTAAGTAAGAAAGTAAGTATAATAATAGGCAATTCAGTAAACCCACAGGCGTAACTACCCCGCTGAAAAACTGACCCCATAAACATATTGCAGGAACCATGTAAACTAAAGCAAGCACTGTTTTCATGAATTGAAGATCTGCGTTTTTTTTTTGTTGTCTGTAACGTGTATGATTTCATCAGTTTTCAACAAACAAAGTAATATTTGGGTTACAAAAACATATATTATAACCCATTAATCATTGTGTCTCCAACATATAATATTGAAACGCAATGCCTGTAGCAACAAGTATTCTATATTTGCAACAAGTAATAAACTCGTTATATTTGCATCCAAACACCGACAGAAATGAAGATTTTTCAACCTGAAGTTTGTAAAAAATCTATAAGCTGAAATTTGTTTTTCTAAGACGGCTTTAAATTTCGAGAGATGAATTAAAGATCTGCTGCCTTTTTGTTTCTTGTTTGTTTGTCGCGTTTTTTGAACTCGTCACTTCTCCACAAACGAAGCCATATTTGGGTCACAAAAACATATATTATAACAAATTAATCATTGTGTCTCCAACATGTAATATTGAATAGGAAACGCAATGTGTTTGGCCACAAGCATACTATATTTGCGACAAGCAACAAACCCGTTATATTTGCATCCAAACTTCAACAAAAATACAGATTTTTCACCGTGTAGTTTGTAAAAAATCTTAAAGCTTAAATCTATTTTTCTAAGACGGTTTTAAATTTCGAGAGATCGCGTAGTAACGTTAAACCAAGTTCTTTTTGTTCTGAGCAAAAATAAAACATTTTAATTTTCAAAATTAATTTCGGTTTTCGCATCAGTCGAAATTTTACGAAGCTGCAAACAATAAAAAAATTTCCTAAGAAGTATCTAGAGAAAAATTCCTCCAATTCTTCATGCGAAAAATAAGGAACGTGTATCGAACAAATTTTTAAGGCTTCTAGGACAAACCTTGCAATCAATCAAATCGCGCTGAGAAAAGATCAGTGTTGCCTATCACTTTTCAATTTCCAAAAAGAACAAAATATTCTTGTCAACCCTGATTTGTTGCTGGTCAATTTTGTAGCAATTTATGTTGATCAATGATCTCCTTGCTTTCGAACTTAGTACAAGTCATAATACAAAACTAGCATTCAATAATTGCTTAGGTAAACCGTTTTTTTTTTTAATTTTGTAGACATAATCAGTACTACAGGGTTATTAAATGAAAACGTAATTACTCTATTTATACCGCCAATTTTTGGTGTTTATTTAAAATTATCTTATGCTCATGGAAAACTGCATCAAACCAATCATTAATATGACCTTTGATATTTCCGACACAAAAATTGCATATCTATTGATTATATTGAAGTTTGGAACTGAAATGTTTAGAAAAATCAGTCAGAATGAATGATTTGGAAAAGTATTGAAACTGTCTGGTAAAAATTTACAAATTTTATTACGTATTATTTGTTCTTATGTTTGCAATAATTTTTGTTGCAATTTTTCTTTTTTTCCTTTCAAAAACATATTTGTCATAAATCGCAAAATTTTTGAAATTCACAATTTTAGGTTTTAAATTCAGTTCTGTTTGAATCGATATTACAATTTATGGAAATTGATTTCGATTATGTGAAAACTAAAATGTGTTGAAAAAAGGTGGAGCGCCTAATTTATTTGGAAATATCTTGACTACAAATAATAGTCATTGTAAAGGGTGAGTCAAATAATAATTCTAAATTCTAAATTCACCCACATTAATACAGGGTGTCTCAAAATGAAGTTTACATTTGTTTAGCTGACTGCGAGAACGCTTTAACTTGCGAGGGCGCGAAGGGTATACCAGTACGTAGCCCAGCTCTTGGGAATTCACTCACTCGTTTCTCGGGTGCGGGCCACGCGCTGTGCTAGCGAGAGTTTTACAAAAACGGTGATTCAGCGACTGTAGCACATAGAAGATTCTGTAGTGTTCGAGGTTTTCGTCACTTGAATGATGCACCAAGCATCGCTCTCATTTGAAAATGGGTCACTATATTTGTAGAGACTGGTTCAACTCTACAAAGCCAAAATCTGAGAGGCCAAGGCCATCAAGAACGGCAGAAACTTTGGAGAGTGTAAACCAGTCTGTTCTCGCGGATCACGAGAGTCGTCCTGCCGAACCGTCATTCGAACACTTGCATAGATAAAATTATCAATTCAGATGAGTTTTCGTTTGCATTTAGTTTGATGAATTTGATTAATTGAAGGAGCATTCCAAGCAACCGCTGATGAAGATCTGTGGCTAGATCTGAAATAGCTATACGGAATCACGAGGATGCATTTGCAAACATCTTATTTTCTAAAAAACTATATCTCTATTTATAGAGATACAGAATGGTCTTGAACTGGAACAATAAAATAAAAAAGTACCAATATAAAGCCCGAATAAATAAAAACTCATCCCTGATAAACGTAGAGCTCGATGAAACTGCAGGCAATTGTTATTGTCTGTAAACATTGTGTTGTCTTTTAGACATCAACAAAAATCACTTCCAATGAGTACCGATGGGTCTCTGGAGATGGAAAGAAGTTGTTTGCAAGAGTTTTGTTGTGTGTTTTGCTTGCGATATTTTTCGAACACTTGCATAGAAGAAAATTCTCAATCCAGATGAGTTTTTGTTTGTATTTAGTTTGGTCAATTTTTCAAAAGCAGCATTCCAAACAACAGCTGATGAAGATCTATGGCTAGATCTGAAATAGCTATATGGTTTGCCAAGAATCATGAGGATGCATGTGCAAACATCTTTTTTATTAAAAAACCATATCCCTATTTATAGAGATATAGAATGGTCTTGAGCTTGAACAATAAAATAATAACGTAATAAACATTTTTTTAAAAGACATATTAGTTTTTATTTTATTGATATTCAAAATATAAACTTTCTTTTGAGACACCCTGTATTATTATTGATAATCAAACTTGATTATCATGCAAAAAACTGTTCTTCATATTTATTTTTAGCTGCAACTGCGGCTAACATGGTCCATTCTAAGGTTCCAAATTTATACGACGCATTTCCAGATATAGGCGGTTTTAATGATATAGGCGGTCAATTCCCTGGTCCGAAGAGTGAAATTAACGGATCACCGAATTGTTATTGCAACAATACCATGATTTCACTCAAATATTGACGAGATGCCGTACTTTGAATTGAGGACGCAAATAATCCATTGCCAGGCGCGATAACGGCCTTCATTCACTGTGACTTTTCGGTCTATGCGTCGCCCAGCCTAGAATCCACACCAAACTATTGATTTGTCTGAATGTAATGGTGGCTTTTGAATCCCTCTGGATTTCTCTTCTGCCATAATACGACAATGTTGCTTACCGACGTACCGAATAAGCCCAAAATTAAACCAGCATCATCACTGAACAACATTTTGGTCTGAAATATTGGATATTTATCAAGATTTTCAAGAGCCCAAAGTCTGAAACTATGACGAGGATGAAATTTCGAATAATACTGAACAAAAATTCAAGAGAAATTCGGTTGCAGCAACGTAATTTTTCATATATATTGCATATATACTAAGAAAAATTACATTGCTGCAACTGAATTAACTCCAACTTCGTTTGTTGCAATCGATTTAACGCCAAATTAGATTGATGGTTGTGTCCGAGTTGATGTCAAAGTCAGACGTTGAAACCGAATTGATAATGAATTCGGTTGTTACGGTTGTTCGGTTGTAGTTTCACACAGCGCATGAAACAATCGATTTTTTGAAGCACCGATTCCCAGACTGAATCATCTCCCGAAATTCCGATCCCAATGTTTTGTGAAATTTTTGGTTTTTGTGAATAAAATACAAGCAACTCCTGAGCAAGGCCGAGATCAAACGCGTCATTGGTGAGATACGATAATATTATGAAAAGATCACGGGGTCTGTGATCAGATTCGTGAGGGCCATTTTTAGATATTTGATATTAGATATTAGACACTGTGCAAATCGAAACAACAATCACATGAGGTGTCAGGGGACACCCGGTGAGAACGAAGTTCCTTTCGCCACATATATTATGTACTAGTTAGTTCCAGCACTCCTAAGACGCCCGTTGAAAAATACGATAATTTGAATGGATCTTTAAGGAAAGATACTTTTTGTAAAATGATAAACTTTTTTTAAGAAAATTTGTTTTTATAGAATATATATTGTTTTTTAAGTATATCTTTAGGTCCTTTATGTAAGACTATTCAAAGTATTATATTTTCCCAAAAATGTAATTTTTTAAAGAGAGGTATTTCTTTTATTAAAAGCTAATCGTTTTTAAGAAAAGGTACTATTTTTAAGAATAAGTACTTTCTGGAAGAAAAAGCCATAAGAGTATGATTTTTTTTAGGAACAGATACTTTTTAAAGAAGTTTTACTATTTTTAGGAAAATGTTATTTTTTTTAAGATAATGTACTTATCTTTAGAAAGGCTACTTATCTCAAGAAAAGAATAGAAAAGGTATTTTTTGATTTTTAAGAAAATGTACTTTTAAGAAAAGAAATTTTTGTAAGAACATGTTTTTTTTAAGAGAAGGTATTTTTTGAAGAAAACGTTCTTTTTTATTAAATGACAATTTTTTTTAGAATTGGTATTTTTTTCAAGAATAGGTACATTTTTAAGAGTAGGTACTTATCTCAGGAAAAGTTATTTTGTTTCACTAAAAAAGTACTCTTTAAAGAAAATGTAGTTTTTTAAGATAAGGCAATTTGTTTTTTTAAGAAAAATTTACTTTTTTAAGAAAACGTACTTATTTAAAAAAAATACTTTTTTTAAGAAAGTGTACTTTTTATAAGAAAATGTATTTTTTTAAGCAAAGGTTAAAGAAGTACCAAGGTATATTTTTTAGGAAAAGGTACTTTGTTAAAGAATATGAATAGGTATTCTTTTTGAGAAAATGTACTTTTGTTTAAGAAAAGGCACTTATTTAAGAAATAAACCTAGAAAACAGGTAGGACAATCTATCAAAGGGAACACATGCAAACCGCACACAGCGTTAGCATCACATACGTGGTTGCTGTACAACAATAGTCTGCCTGAAAATAAGTATGATTGTATTGATGTATCGGCAGCGAATAAACAAGCAGGTCGTCGTCGCCAAAGAGTATTGAATAGTATGGAGAACTCATGGAACGACTTGTATGACTCAAAAGCACTGGCGATCGTATTACTCTCTTTTTGTCATAAGTTGGTCGATTCATAATTTTGATGTGAAACATTGATGCCTTTTGAAACATTTGTGCTTTTTGTATTGTTTTATGTAGTAACATTGTCGAAGAAATCATGCAAATATTGAAATATTGAAATTTAAATATTCTATAAAGAGAATAAGACTCCTTTATGCTCTTTTACCCAGACCCTCTACATGAGAGCGGAAAAAGAGTGTAATTAGCTCTCTATACTATTGAATACCTTTTGTCGTCGCTCTGTTTATCACAAAACAAAAATAATTATTTCCGTGAGCTAAATATTGCTTTATGTATTTTAACAATTTTACATCTAATGTTAAAGCAGATGTAAGTAAAAAGAAAGTGCAATAGCAAAAGAGCCTTCAACACAAAAACCATTCTTTTTTTATTTTCCAATGTAATATTTACTAATGTGTTCATAGAAATGGAACAGGTATCGTGTGTCAAAAAGGTGTTAACACATTGCCCGTGAGTTCGAACACTCATTGATTTTATTCTTCATAAATTTATTTATAACTGCGAAACTGTTGATTATCTTGGGAAATAGTTTAGGTATAGATTAAAGGTATTGTAGTTGTTAATTATTCTAAATTTGTTTAAACAAAATCGGATGTGTGTGATGAATTTTGTCATATTTCAACTATTATCTAGCACTTGGTCTAAGATTTGTGTTTTGGGGTGTTCGGACACATATAGTGAAATTTTATGGCGATAATTTTTGTAGAACATTTTGGCCACGCCCACCGTCATTTTGGAGTAGTCTTTTGCGAGTTTTTAAAAAAAGTAAAAATTATGGTTATACGTGACAGTTAGAGGGTCAATTTGTTCCACAAAAATGTTTATCTGAATCTTTTCTATAAAACTTCTGAACATAGTTTGTACCTCAGAAGTAAGGAACACACAATTTTGCATGCCGATATGTTGCAGGAAAGTTCCGAGGTGCGGAAACTTTGACCCACGCTAAAAAAAATTCTGATCAGGTCTGGCGAAACGCCGATACACGTATATTTTTTTTAGACCTTTCTACCAGAATCCATTGACAGAACCTCATCATTTTGAAAAAAATCTAATTTTGTCTCACAGTGTAATCGGACAAAATCGATGTCGCACCTTCATTGACCGATATTAAAAATAGCATTTAGAATAATTGATCGATTAATCCAATTTTTAACTTTGCTTACCATTCACTAGTTTTATCGTTATTTGCTGATATTATAATGTTTTGGTATTAGAGTAACGCAATTTTGACAGTGACTCATTTTATCACATCATCAAGTAAAAACTGACAACACAAATATTAGTAATGACTATTGCAAATTCTTAAGAAGGGCATTTAAGCACAGATGGCATTCTTACTAATATTTGATATATATTAAAATGCTGATACTTGCAAAAACTTTTGTCAAAGTAATGAAAACTGCATCACTACCAAAATATTCGTTTACGTTAGCCAATTCGTATTTGTTAGTCAAAATTCAACTAATTTCAAATATTCAGACTTGCCGACCCAGTTTTTTGTTGTATTGAAATTTGTGTTGCTTTTTCACAATTCTTTTTCATTAAAAATAAGGTCTTGGTATTTCAAATGAAAACTACTTCCGTGTTGTGCCGCCCTTATTCACGCACAAATCAATTCGATTTCCAAAGCTATAAGTATTTAATGGCCTCATAATTTACAAACTTAACAACCCGAAGTCAATTGGAAATTGTATACAAAAGCCGACATTTCATGCGGAGAAAACCATTTGCACCCAATAGGAAATGCACTTGATATTCAGGAAAATAATAATATTACAACACCCGTTACAAGCACCAGACACGCGCAGGGACAAGCAAACGGAAAGATACTACATAAAATTGCAACTAAACAGAAAATTCAATGGATTTTTCTACACTCGAAGCCAAAGATAAACAAAACGTAAGCAAAGAAAAATGGAAATGGAAATAAACACAACAGCTACAGAAAAGCACACCAAGAGTTGAAGTTGAAAAATGTTAAAAATGTCTTGTCACTATATGTGGCATATGCACAAACGCAGGCACAGATGCCACATGAACTAAACCATACCATATAATATACGCATATAAGCAGAGGAATCTCAATAGATGCAGCCCAACATGGAATGATTAAGATGCAGTCGTACCATGCAAACAGTGCAACATGCCCCACACTCAATTGCTACCTACCGAACTCATGCACATAGACTAGACAAACACCACAACCGATCGGTGAGCTCGTAGTAGGAAACATCATGCATGCATCATCTGGGATTGCATAAAATGGGTGCCGTGTGTGCTGAGAGCAGGCGGCAACAAACAAAACTAAATTTAAGTGCATTCACTAAGATACCACACACTCTTATTGAATGAGTAAGGAGGCGATGATGATGTGATGTGTAATTTCTTATGCTGATTCTAGAGCTAAGGCGGCTGTTGAAGGAAGGCAGGTTGAAGAAATCGTAAGTAGCCAAAGAGTCGAGAAGAAATCTTGATATTCTTGAGACTCAAGTGAGCAAGTCAAGGGTTAATATCCTGTAATCAAAACAAACACCAGTAAGTTTAATGAAATGTGCAACATGCGGCGGCCGTAGTTACGGGAATGGACATAAATAAACAAATGGTGTTAATAAATATCAATTAAATTGTTGTTTAAGATAATTTAAATTTTGAAATAACACACAAGCAAATGGGGGTGATAATGAATTATGGCCAGGAATAATAAACATGATCTTCAATCGGATTTAAAATGAAATCTGGCACAGAGATATACAATTTAGTAAAAAGTTGCATATAATGTTGTTGAAAAGCAAACAAAAAAACAAAATTAAGGAACTATAAATCAGCAATATCCTCAAGAAGTGAGAGCATCTGCGATGCTGTTATTAACCCACTCGGGAATTTCCGGTCACTTTGTAAGAAGACTAATAACTTTGTTAGTCTTCTTCTAAAGTGACCGGCGATTCTTGTTGCTAACTCTTTTTCATACATAATTTGCTGTAACGAAATGTATGACATGCTTGGATATGTGATTCATCAATTTAATGAATTTATTCTTTGGTTGTTTTTCCATGAAAAATTGCATAAGGGTAATGTACTTTTTCAGTAATAATATGTATAATTTTTTGAGTTTTTGCATCTGAGTTGCTGCATCTGCTTCGTCCCTACCCTTGTCCATCAGATCGTTGATGCTTGTCACAAAAATTTATTTAAGTCAGTCTAATTTTTCATTGTTTGGATTTTACTCATCTAATATAATATTTTTTTTTTATTTTCAGGTAAGCCTAAAAATCTTTTAATTAGTTTTGCGGTAAGTTTGAAACCAAATAATTAGTCATACTTGAAGTAGGTTACAAGCAGGAGTATAGAGTTCACTAAATTTGTTAAAACTCCGACTCCAATCCGAAATGTAAAAATTCTGGACGCCGACTTCCACTCCGACTCCCACTCCGACTCTGCCTTCGACTTCGACTTCGACTTTCACTTTGACTTTGACTTTGTCTTTGACTTTGACTTTGACTTTGACTTTGACTTTGACTTTGAGTTTGACTTTGACTTTGACTTTGACTTTGACTTTGACTTTGACTTTGACTTTGACTTTGACTTTGACTTTGACTTTGACTTTGACTTTGACTTTGACTTTGACTTTGACTTTGACTTTGACTTTGACTTTGACTTTGACTTTGACTTTGACTTTGACTTTGACTTTGACTTTGACTTTGACTTTGACTTTGACTTTGACTTTGACTTTGACTTTGACTTTGACTTTGACTTTGACTTTGACTTTGATTTCGACTTTGACTTTGATTTCGACTTTGACTTTGACTTTGACTTTTACTTTGACTTTGACTTTGACTTTGACTTTGACTTTGACTTTGACTTTGACTTTGCCTTTGACTTTGACTTTGACTTTGACTTTGACTTTGACTTTGACTTTGACTTTGACTTTGACTTTGACTTTGACTTTGACTTTGACTTTGACTTTGACTTTGACTTTGACTTTGACTTTGACTTTGACTTTGACTTTGACTTTGACTTTGACTTTGACTTTGACTTTGACTTTGACTTTGACTTTGACTTTGACTTTGACTTTGACTTTGACTTTGACTTTGACTTTGACTTTGACTTTGACTTTGACTTTGACTTTGACTTTGACTTTGACTTTGACTTTGACTTTGACTTTGACTTTGACTTTGACTTTGACTTTGACTTTGACTTTGACTTTGACTTTGACTTTGACTTTGACTTTGACTTTGACTTTGACTTTGACTTTGACTTTGACTTTGACTTTGACTTTGACTTTGACTTTGACTTTGACTTTGACTTTGACTTTGACTTTGACTTTGACTTTGACTTTGACTTTGACTTTGACTTTGACTTTGACTTTGACTTTGACTTTGACTTTGATTTCGACTTTGACTTTGATTTCGACTTTGACTTTGACTTTAACTTTGACTTTTACTTTGACTTTGATTTTGACTTTGACTTTGACTTTGACTTTGACTTTGACTTTGACTTTGACTTTGACTTTGACTTTGACTTTGACTTTGACTTTGACTTTGACTTTGACTTTGACTTTGACTTTGACTTTGACTTTGACTTTGACTTTGACTTTGACTTTGACTTTGACTTTGACTTTGACTTTGACTTTGACTTTGACTTTGACTTTGACTTTGACTTTGACTTTGACTTTGACTTTGACTTTGACTTTGACTTTGACTTTGACTTTGACTTTGACTTTGACTTTGACTTTGACTTTGACTTTGACTTTGACTTTGACTTTGACTTTGACTTTTTTCTTTAATTTGACTTTGACTTTGACTTTGACTTTGACTTTGACTTTGACTTTGACTTTGACTTTGACTTTGACTTTGACTTTGACTTTGACTTTGACTTTGACTTTGACTTTGACTTTGACTTTGACTTTGACTTTGACTTTGACTTTGACTTTGACTTTGACTTTGACTTTGACTTTGACTTTGACTTTGACATTGACTTTGACTTTGACTTTGACTTTGACTCTGACTCTGACTCTGACTCTGACTCCGACTCCGACTCCGACTCCGACTCCTACTCCTACTCCTACTCCTACTCCTACTCCTACTCCTACTCCTACTCCTACTCCTACTCCTACTCCTACTCCTACTCCCACTCCTACTCCTACTCCTACTCCTATTCCTATTCCTACTCCGGCTCTTACTCCACAAATTAACAAGGATAATATAATTTTTATTTTGTTTAATGTTACCAATTATAAAGACGGTTGAAAATATAGAAAGTATTCCTTCTACAAGGTGGGGCAAGAGTAATCACCCTATGTTCTTTTGCGGTAATTTTTTTTAAAGAAAAGATTTGGTTCTGCTTGTGAAATTTGTTTATCTGATCCATTCGAATTTATTCCATCAAGTTGAGAAAATAATGTAGGCCAAGTGGCTGCCGCCAGAGTTGATGACCATACGGTCTCGGTTTGTGGAATTTTCCATCACTCTTGCCAGAACTTCGGGCGACAGGTTCTCTAACTCTTGCCGAATATTCTCCTTAAGGGCTTCAAGAGTCTGAGGCTTGTTGGCGTAAATCCGCGACTTCAAAAAACCCCATAAAAAGAAGTCTGGAATGGTTAGGTTGTAAGGGAAGCCCGTCATTTAAGTTAGAAAACAAATAGCGAGTTCACCCGAGGACATTGTGGTTCCCTTATAAAGAATTGAAAGGAGAAAGAAATAGTTGTAGAGAAGAGGAAGAATGTAGAAGAGAGAGTCTAGCGTAAAAATGTTTTTCAGTTATCCTCTTGTGCTCTGCTGAACCAGCGAGTTTTTCCTATGAATTTGACGAGGGGTTTAATTGAAGCACCTGCTAGTTCATGGAGATTTTGCGAAGAGCATGCCCCCAGGAAGGCTAGACGATACTCTTACAGTCCTCTACATGAACATAGCAAGTGCTGCAATGACTCCTCCTCTTCTTCATCTAAACAACTTCTGCAGAAGCCTTCATGCGCAAATTTCATACGTGCAGCCATGTGGTCTATCTCGCAGTGTCCAGTTATAACTCCTGTTAGAGTGTGTACTTTCCAAGGGAAAGCAGCACTTTGGTACGTGTTCCACCCATACCCGGCCAAAAGGTTGAGCTATCCTACACTACTGTACCGATTCCCATCTCGACTTGGTTAATGCTAGTCCCAGTTTGTCGACTTGGCTCCTCAGTTCCACGAACGGAATATATACGCCCATTGTCGCAGCGTCTTTCCGAGCCGGTTCTGGAGTATTCGTCTGCTATTTCGTTGCCGTAAATTTTGCTATGTCCCGATACCCAGCAGAGCGTGATTTCGTGCGCCTGAATTTGGGTTAGGGATAAAACGCAGTTCATCCTACAATGTGATTTGATGATTCTTGAGTTTACGGCCTTGAGGGCTGGAGATAAATCCGTTTCCAGAATCTGTTTTGCGGCAAAGTTAATAGCATACATCTCTGCTTGAAAGACCATATATTTGTTCGGAAGTATGGTGCAAATCCTGAGAGAGTATATTCCCGATCCCGTGCCGGCTTCCACTTTAGATCCATCCGTGAAGATTGAGTTTTCACCGGCCCCAGTAACGCTATTTGCCGCCAGGTCTTCAGGGCTAGGTATACTTACCTTAAATTGTTTGTCCTGAATCATTCTCGGAGCCATGTAGTCCGTTGGCTTGTTCATATTTTCGAAAGTACCCATGCTGTCCAGAACTGGGCCATGGCCTTGTGTAATGTTGACAGGCATTCCCGATTCCCTTAGCCGTAGGAACACTTTCGCCGCGGTGCATTTGATGTGTATATCGATCGGTTGGAGATTCAACATCGCCTCCAGTGCCACTTGAGGGTCAGATCTGGAACCGTTTTATCGAGTGATCTGACTGACCAGTGCAAATCACCAAAATGAAAGCTTAAGCGACCCGGAAATGCTTCCTTCAGAATATCGGTTGTGGGTAGACCAGTTTGCGCCGTTGCACCATACCATAGGAACCACATGTTCTCCAGCCCCAATTCATCCAATTGGGGAAGAAAAAATTCGGTAATCATGGCTCTGTAGCGCGAGCCATCCACAGACATTGTTTGGCCCGCGTCGTTCTCAATACAAAATGGCACGATGACTCGTCCATCGTGAACAACACACCACGCAGTAACTTTCAGCGGGTGTAATGGTTCTTCGTGGGTGACACACGGATTTTCGGTGCCCCAGAAACGATTATTTTGTTTATTCCCGTTACCGCTAAGATGAAAACCTCATGATAACTTGCGATGAAAACCCGTCCACCTCCTCATTGAAATTCAGGATGGCTTGAGCGTAGGTTACACGCGTTTGTTGTCGGTCAACAGTTAAAAGCTGATGGACTGTCTACACTTTGTACGGAAACATCTTCAAATTTGTCACCAAAATTGCCCTAATGCCCAAAGGCGCTAAAAGTTGCGCTAAAAAGTATGCAATAATTAGTATGCAATAATTTGAGTTCATATCGCAAACAACATGACAAAATATTTGTTTAGTGCTGTAAATACATCTTCGCATACGTTACTTTTTTGTTTTTGAATAAAGCTGCATACTTCCAAGCAAAATGTTCTTGGTTTTTAAACGGCTTTAATCCTAGGAAAAATTATTTTCAAATTTTAGCGGTAGAAGCTGCATTAAATGAGGCCCTCATTAGAAAATTATTTCGTACGTCAGCGACATCTGTAGGACAAATTTAGTACTCGTCGAGACCTACACAACGAAGTCTTGTATGTTATGATCGAGCCACAAACAAAAAAACTACGAGAAAAATGATTTTGGCTGTTTTTCACGGGCTCGGAGAAGAATCAAAATTTTTGTTTTCAAATTGCGTGGAGGTGACCCTTAATATTTGCCCTCGACTTTGGGAAAAAAAATTTATATGGAGGCCGACCCGGTCGACTGTGCATGTTGCGCTGTTACGAAGAATATACTTCATTTCTACTATGAATTTGTTTCATTACTGCAAAGAGTATGGTTCATCACTAGGATTAATGTCTTCGTTAAATTCGTTGCGGCGATTTATATATGTTTCCCTGCTGCAATGAATTTTTCTTTTATCTCATGGATTGAACGCCAGCCACTGTTTCCATTGTATTTTGCTGTTTTACTGATATTTTTATCGATAGGCCCTGTGTTCGATTCCTCTCTGACCACCTTACATTTCTTTCGACGGCGGTCAGCTCGCTTAGTGACGGCGACACTATCAAGTGTTTGGCCATGAATAAGACTTTCAAAATATCAATCGGAATCGGTGTAAAACTGTAGGTCCCAATCAGTGAGTGTAAAACTAGAAAGCGCACTGGTTGTGAGAAGCTCTCCCCAATCCCTTCATGGGATGTAAACTAGTTTTTTTTAATATTGGATTCGGAATGGAGTCGTTCATTTTCAAAACGCTGGAATCGGAGTCAGAGCGGAGTCGTGGATTTTCAAATTGTTATTGTCGGAGTCGTCCTATTTTTGGACGGACTTCACAACCCTGGATAAACAATAGTTTAGTAGGTATTCCCAATGGTACTTTGGGAGCAGGTATGTAAAATTCGATGTGCATTACAAATATACACCCCAGCTTCCCCTGGCTGCAAAGAATACTAGATTAAATATCCTCAGACCAAATGTGAAATATTAACAATCCAACTCCGTGAAAATCTATTAAATTTCGACCCTAAAGCTCTGTACAATTTATATTTGTTTACTTCTTCCCCCACACAAATGTTTTATTTAAGATGTTTATAATTTTTCTCATCAACTGGGTAAATAAAAACAAAACATTAAATTTCCCAAAAATAATAACAATAATGCAAGTTTTATACACACAACAATAAACAATAACAAAATAAGTAATTAAAATCTCTTCTTTACATGGAAAATAGAAAACAGCAGCAACTATTCTAAACAAATGACACAATATGTACATATGTATGTATCTGCCTCCTGGCCTCACCAACTTGGTAGCAAGTAACTCATTACTAAATACAAGAATCTGTTCAAATATAGAGTTTTTGTCATGTTGCACAAACCGATGAAATATCAAATCTCTATCTACCCCTTCCCCAAAGCCAATATATGTACATATGTTCTCCATCATTTCGATTGTTGTTGAATGTTAAACCCAAAATCAAAAACTACAAACTGAAACTTTCAACATGAAGTTCTTTCAATATTTTGTTTGCAAATAAAAAAAAGAAACTATTTTATGTTGCACACAAAAGTAATGAAAATCTATGAAACTCTACAAGAACTGCGTGTACATCTGGCACCCAACTACATACATCTGTTTGGTTTAGGTGGGTGGGTGACGGAGGATCTTTGTTGTTGGCTGATGAAAAACTACTCTAAATCTATGTACGTATGTCGCTGTGGACACATGAAATTGTGGATGAAACAAAATCTTTTTTGGAAATTCTGTTGCTCCTACAGCTGCTAGTCTAGTTGCTTTCGTACAATGTTGATATGACATTAGCAGCCACTGGCTGAGGCAGACATGCAGTAGTTAGTATCATCATGAATGACTTCACAAATGTTATAGGCGTTATGAATAACTGCAAACTGCAAAACTGGAATACTACTTTGCGATGTTGTGACATTGTGAGAAATTTATTGGAGATGTAGGTAACGGCTATTCCACTGTCTTTGAAGATATTCAAGATTTACTGAAATCTTGATTAAATGGAGATACTACGTGCGCCGATGAAAATTCTTCTTCACACAATTGCACTATCATACAGATTTATCCCCACAACGAAAGTGAGTTTATAACATGAACAAGTTTCGCCACTGTTATAAATATTCAACAAATATGTTTCACTGCTGCGATGAATGTTTCAGTACTTCGTCAGAAAATGCGAATATTCAGAGTTCGTATTTGCCAACCCAACAGTAACCCATACATATCGCCGTGCGGAAAGGATAATGATTGTTTACACATTACCTACACAGTATGCGGAGAATAATGGGTATATACCCACGATGATGGGTAATTACAGACCATGATTACTCATTACCCACAGACGATGAGGAATCGAACATCACAATTACCCATTTCCCACAGCGCATGGATAAGCGACCTTTACACATTATCCACGGCGATGACTAGTAGATTACCCAGGGTAACCCATCCCCGTTTTTGATCTAAAATATGTATAATTTAGTAAAAATGTCCATATCTCGAAAACGGAGTGTTCAATGAAAAAAAAAGTTATTTTTACGAGTATCTAACTAAGGAGGTTTCATAAAGTGGTCCAATTCGCATGGAATAATTTTGTTTAAAACAATTGCCAAAATAAGAAAATCGGTAAAATAAATATATGGTTACAACTCAGAAACTATAAGTAAAAATGTGGCTACAACTTGTAAACTTTGCGTCCAATACGGATGGAAGAATTGTTTTTCCAAAAAATCGCCAAAATAGGAAAATCACTGAAATAAATATGTGGCTATAATTTGGAAACACTGAGCTCAATCTCAAAGCTTATACATTTTTTTACCTCCTTTGGTAGTTTTACCCAGGGTATGTTCACTAGGGTATTCCATCAAAAACAATTTTTTTTTTGCTAAAGCTTTATTTAAAAGCTTATAGGGTAAAGTATTTTTGAGATTTTTTTCAGATTTTTCGGAAGAGGTTTAGAGGTCGCGCAAGTAGACTTTCTCCCAAAAATCGGGTGTACCGGACGTTTTTTGAATTTTACATCAAACTCGGTCAATATCCACGAGTTTCTTACTTTGTAAGTCAACATTTTTACAGCAAACAGTCCAAACTTTTATTGCAGTCCAAACTTTACATTTTGCTCAATAAGGTACCACGTATTAATGTTTTTCGTAAATTTTGTAACTAATGCTTTATATCTTTTAAAATTCCTATGAAAATGTAAAACACTAATGATGCGCTTTAAAAGACGTATAAATTCCAAGTAATTTTGTAAAACAAAATTACATCAGGGGACACCCGGTTGGTACGAAGTTCCTTTCGCTATATATATTATGTACTAGTTCGTTCCAACACACCTAAGGCGCCTGTTGAAAAATACTGTAATTTAAATGGATCTTGTAAAATGATGAACTTTTGTTAAGAAATTTTTTATTTATTGATTGTTTGTTTTTAAAAAAAAGTGTAATTTTTGGTCCCTTTTGTAAGAATATGTATTATATTTTCCCGAAAAGGTCCTTTCTTTGATGAGAGGTACTTCATTTATTAAAATAAAAAAAATGGTTTTCCGTTACATCCCGTGAAAGGATTAGGGAGAGCTTCTCACAAACCAGTGAGCTGTGCACTGATTGGGACCTACAGTTTTACACCGATTCCGAACGGTATTTTGAGAAGCTTTTTCATGGATGAATAATCGATATTGTCGCCGTCACTAAGCTAAGAAAAAGCCTAAGAGTATGCATTATTTTAACAAAAAATACTTTTTTAAGAACAGGTACTTTTTAAAGAAGTAGTACTCTTTTTAGAATAAGATTAGTTTCTTAAGAAAATTTACTTATTTTCAGGAAGGCTACGTATCTCAAGAAAACAAAAGAAAAGGTGGTACTTTATTTTTAAGAAATGATACTTTTAAGAAAATGAATTTTTGTAAGAAAATGTATTTTTTGTAAGAGAAGGTATTTTTTTTTCAAGAAAAGCTTTTTTTTACGAAAGAACAGATACAATTTTAAGAGTAGGTACTTATCTCAAGAAAAGCTATTTTGTTTTACAAAAAATTTATTCTTTAAAGAAAATGTAGTTTTTTAAGAGAAGGTGCTTATTTAAAAAATTACATTTTTTACGAAAAATTTACTTTTTTACTTTACTTTACTTTTTTAAGCAAAGGTACATCTTTAAGATGTTATTTTTTTAAACTTCTTTCACTTTGGCTTTTCTAAATTTACTTTTTATTCGGTTCAAACTATAATATATAATACACAGGCTCCATCTAGAAAATTTCCCATTAAACAAAAAATATGTTAGTCTTAACACAAACCAAAAGTACGAGTGTAAGAGTGCTGCCAAATGTAATGCCATGGTGAGGTTTGTGTTTCATGGATTTGTCAATCTTGCACTTTGGCTTTTCTAAGTTTACTTTTTATTACACAGGCTCCACCTAGAAAATTGCCCTTTCAACCAAACCAAACCAAAAGTACTCAATATAGTTGATAATAATGGGTTGTAATAAAGTAGTTAAAAAAAAAAGTTGTTTAAACATTTTTCAGTTAGCCCCCATCCCCCAACGTGGGATAAGGAATTTCGTTCCAAAAATTTTGAATTTACGGTTACTGTTCCAGAGTTATACCATTTTAAATCCTTTTACCCATTGTATGAAACTAATTAAAATTACAATCTGTTTGCTACTTTTCCATCGGATTTGCTTTTAATTTGTATGAAAATTTAAAATATCAATGATGCACTTTAAAAGATGGGTAAATTCCAAGCAATTTTCTAAAAAGAATTACACGTAGCATAAATGGCCTCGGCAACATATTGTGGAACCATATATATGACTGCTTGCAAACATATATATGTTTCCTGCAATATGTTGCCGGGGCCATTTTTGCTATGTGCAATTCTTTGTTACTTAACGCATGTAGATTTTTTCATGAATATAGTGTTTAGAGCAAATCCGATAAAAAATTGGCAAAGAGTTTATTAGTATTATTATTTTCATACAATGGGTAAAAGGATTTAAAATGGCGTAATTATGGAACAGTAACAGCATATTGCTTGGAATTTATACGTATATTAAAGTGCTTCATTACTTTTTTAAATTTGTATAGGAATTTTAAAAATTATAAAGCGTTACTAACAAAATTTTTCCCAAATTTACTAAAAAATTTAATACGTGGTGCCTTATTTAGCAAAATCATTGCCAAACCTGGTGGTTTATGCATATAAAGGGTTTTTCAACAGAGACGCTATAAAAGTAAATCGATAGGGACAGCAAACGACGCCATATTTTCTCCCGCTCTTTTGACATTTCTCTTCAGTAAGGTTCGCCATTTCAACATGGAAAGATATACGAGCCAACAACGAGTCGAAATTATTAAAATTTACTACCGAAATTTGGAGTCAGTGGCCTCAACTTTAAGAGCGCTACGATTCGGATTTTCATCGGAAAATCATCTTCAGCGATGAGGCTCATTTCTGGCTGAATGGCTTCGTCAATAAGCAAAATATGCGTTATTGGTCAGACAGCAATCCACACGTTAATGGGCCGGCGGCGTCATTGGGCCGTACTTCTTCCGTGATGATCAAGACCGGCACATTACTGCGAATGCGAATCGCTACCGTTCAATGATATCCGAATATTTTTGGCCCCAATTGGATAATATGGACTTGGAGGACATGTGGTTCCAACAGGACGGCGCCACAAGCCACACAGCGAATGCCACAATCAATTTATTGGAAACCAAGTTTGGTGAACGTGTTATCTCACGAAATGACCCAGTCGATTGGCCGCCTCGGTCGTGCGATTTGACGCCGTTAGATTATTTCCTGAGGGGCTACGTCAAGTCTATGGTCTATGCTAACAAGCCAGCGACGATTGATGAACTTCGTACGAATATCGAACGTGAAATTGCAGCAGTATCGGTCGATTTATGTTTGAAACCGTCGAAAATTGGGTTCAGCGTCTGGACTTCTGCAAGCGTGCCCGTGGTGGCCATGCAAAAGAAATCGAGTTTCATACATAATGGCATCGAACGTACTTTCACTGGAATACAGAATTTCATTGGTATCTAAAACCGGTTTTGTTTTATTTAAAAAAACTTTTGTAGCGCTCCTATTGAAAAATCCGATACAATAAAACTTTGAACGTTTTGCTTTAAAAATGTTGACTTACAAACTAAGAAAATCGTGGCTATTGACCGAGTTTTAAATAAAATTCAAAAAACACCCGGAATACCTGGTTTTTGAGGGAAATTCGAGTTATGCGACCGACCTCTAAACCTCTTCCGAAAAATCTGAAAAATACTTTACCCTATAAGCTTTCCAATCAAGCTTGAGCAACCATGAAAATCGAAAAAGAAAATTTTTTTGGGACACCCTAATATACACGTACTTCTTGGGGTTTACCGTCCGGCTAGTTGCGCACTCTAAACTTTAATTTGTTTATCTATAGTTCACAAATTAGACTCCATAAACTTATTTAATTTAGAAAAAAAAGTAACTTAAAAAGGTTCTTCTTGTCATTACCAAAGACTCTGTTGACAGATCTATAGTCGTTCCAATTCAACAATAACGATAATACAACATAATGAATGTCAAATATGTGTCGAAAGTAGTCGATTGTTATCGACAATTACTTCGCAAATATCAATTTTCAACCGCCGACACAAGACGCCGTCGTTATATGACAGTACTATAACCGGTATAAGGGTGGTTATTCTTAATCGTCTGTATTTTTTGGGAATTGTGAACTCCTTTTGCCCTTTTGTGTACACTTTTGTACTTTTGTACAAGGCGTAGTGATATTCCCACTCTATTTCCAATAACGAGATGTATCAGATTAGGTTACACGCTAAACAATCTGTCTTGTTGCTGTTGTTCGTGTGCAACAACAAAGTTTTTGTAGCTTGTGGCAAATATAGTATACTTGTGTCCAAACACAATGTTTTTCCTATTCAATATTACATATTAGAAACGTAATGATTAATATGTTATAGTAAATGTTTTTTGACCCAAATATGGTGTTGTTTATTGCGTGAAACGTGAAAGACAACCAAGAATAAAAAAATGTGGTAGATCTCCAACTCATAAAATTAATATTTACTTGCACGTAAGTATATGGATGCTCCAAACATATTCATAGTTCCTGCATAATGTTACAGGGGTCGTTTTTATCAGCGTGTTGTATTCAATTTTAACTGATTATTGAAATGAAATAAATTTGTTTATGTTCTTCTTGCGTGACTAAGCAATATAGTTCCAGTGGAAATTGTATTGAAAATTGTATGTTTAGAACAACTAACAGCTTTATTTGGGACCAGTTTAGGACTGTAGTTCCCAATTAATTTCTCTGAATATCAAAATTACACCCCTATCCAAACCCTTGTTTCAAATATGGAAACCTCCATATCTGCAAATTACGTTTTTGTGAATGAATTCATATTCTCTTGCTGAAAACATAAGGCAAAGTGTTTTTTTTATTTAAAACAATAGCAGCAAAAACAAAATTCCATCTGAGACTTTTAACTTTAGTTTTTTCTATTTTTTGTTTGTGGTTTTTCATTTGGAAACAAAAACTTTGCATTCCACTTCACGCAAGTGAAGATTTTTGTTCATGAACAAATGAAATTAGTTTAGTGTTAGAGTCGTTGTCAACCATCCCATTAATTGTGTAAATTTCTTTATTGAGAATTCTTTGGAATAAGACTGAATATAATGATATTCTTTGTTTTAATCTATGTGATATTGTTGCTTTAAAATGTTGCCATTTAACGACATAATTTATCAATTAATTCGCCACTGACCACATTTATTGGATGGACGGTCGGTATGCGGACCACCGCTGACAATATTGCCACCACGAAACCAGCATCATCAACATCATCAACATCATCATCACCATTAACATCATTATCAACATCAACATCATCATCATCATCATCAACATCATCGTCATCTTCAACAACACATGTGGTGGTTTTAACTCACTTTGATGTGATGTGTTCTATTGGATTTATCAATGACATATTTGGTGGGGTTTTGTTGTTGATGGGGGTAGAAAAGGGTATGGGCATTGGGTCAACCAGCAACCCCTTTGAGTTCCAAATGATTTGCTCGCACTAAACAAAATTCACATGAATAATTATTTGCTAAAATGTGATACAACCGAAGCCCCCATTCAGTCATTCATTCATTCATTCACTCATGTTGCTTAGTCCAATTTTCCATAATCAATTTAACCTCCCATGGCTAAATATAATAATGTTTTAGAAACCTATTGTGAGAGCCGCTGGCATGGAACGAGATGGGGTCACAAGAAGGTTTAGTTGAGGGGAGTATTAAGTATGATAAGACCGCTAGCATAAATGTTCTTTTGGTTAATACAATTTATAACAATTAAAACGGTTGGGTCTTTTAGTGAGATAAGTTAAATTCTGTATCGATTAGAAACATCTCTCTTTACTGTCAGCGAGAAAGGGGCTGGGTGTGAAAATATCGGCTATACCACATAATTCAACTTGATCATAAACTTCATTATAATTCATTCCCTCATATTGCCTTTAACAGCAACTGTGAGATTGAGCCATTGTGGCAGGTACTCACATTAATCTAGTGCATAATCTGCCTTTAACAGCAAAGAACCGTTGTACCCAGTGCTGTGGAGTCTGACCAAAATTTGTCAACTCCGACTACAGCACTTTTATAAGGCACAACTCCAAATCGATTCCGACTTGGGCTCCTGCGTTTCTTAAAAGTACAACTCCAATGTCATATATTCAATAATTATGTAAGAAACAGATATCGATGGCACAATCGATGGCACAACACGCCAAAGGCGATGACAAATTCTTTTCTAAATAGCAATTCTGATATACATTCGAATCATTGTCCTAATGTACGAGGGCGGATCAATAAGTTCGTGACTTTTAGAATGAAACACAGTTTTTTTTGCAAAAAAAATTCATTTTTCAACATAATCTCCTTTTAGCTCAATACAATTAGTGCAACGTTTCTCCAATTTTTCTATACGTTCTAAAAAATAGGATTCTTCGAGGTCCATAAAATATGCATTTGTTGGATCAATAATTTCATCTTTGGAGCTAAATCTCTTTCCACCGAGACATTTCTTTAGGTTTGGAAATAGAAAATAATCACTGGGGGCTAAATCCTGAGATTATGGCTGATGAGGTACAAATTCGTAGCCCAATTCATGGAATTTTGCCATTGAGACTACACACGTATGCACTTGGGTGCATTATCTTGATGAAAAATAACTTTTTTCTTGGCCATATGGGGTCGTTGTTCTTAATTCTCTTTAAATCGGTCCAGTATGTTGACATAATTAACGCCGTTTATTGTTTTTCGCTTTTGAAGGTAATCGATAGGGTTTATCCCGCGTGCATCCCAAAAAACTTTTGACATCACCTTATTGACCGACAAACTTAGCTTGGCCTTCTTCGGAGCCGGTTCACCCGGAGAAACCCATTGTTTAGATCCATCAACCACGATTCATCCACAGTTACAAAACGCCCCAAAAACTCCTTCGAATTGCTGTTAAACAACTCCAAACAATCCTTTGAAGTTGTCACACGATTACGTCTATGGTCAATTGAGAGCAAACGCGGCACCCATTTTGCAGACAGCTTTATTAAACCCAAGTGATCATTTAAACTCGAAACCACACTGCCATATGAAATGCCTATGGCATCAACAATCTAACGCACTTTCACTCTTCGATCGGCCAACACCATATCGTGGATTTTTTCGACATTTTCGGGTGTATTTACCTCAATTGGCCGTCCAGAACGTTTGCCGTCACTTGTACTTGTGCGACACCAACGAAAGTCAGTAAACCACTGTTTTATCATTAAAATCGATGGTGCAGAGTCCCCATAGTATTTATCAAGCTCAAACTTCTAAAAGTCACGGACTTATTGATCCGCCCTCGAATATTTTTCCCAGAAATGTAGCAACAGAAAATGCATTGATATAAAAAAAAAAGTTCTACTTCAGACGAGTTATCGCCTTCCGAAAAAAGTGTTATGCAAGCCACGATGTTCTACGTTATGGCCATCGCGGGAGAAACCAAAAAGTGTTAAATTTAATCAGGGTTCGTATTTCGAGGGTAATGTGTTACCCTGGGTTAACTTGGGCAACCCATTAACCATCGTCCTGGGGAATAGGTAACGATCGTTTACCTATTACCCACAGGGTATGAGGAAAATAATGGGTAGTTACCTACAGCGGTAGGGAATTACGCATTACCCACAGTTTATGGATAAGCGGCCTTTATGAATTACCCACTGGGTATGGGTAGTCGGCCTTTACACATTACCCGCGGTGATGGGTAAAACAGACCGAATAAAAACTCGCGCAAGGGAAATGATAAAACTTATGAGAGCATTTACATATGCGATTTAGCAGCGATCAAAAATCAATCACACTGAAAGGTTTAATTATTCCAACACAAGAACAGAAACCTTTTTTCCTCCTCGTTCTTCCTCTCCTCGTTTATTCTATAAAACATAGTGTTAATATTTTACTGTGGTTTCGAATATTTTAAAGAAAAGTGAGCATAGAAAAATGTTGCTGACCTTGTAAGCTTGTAGTATGACCTTCTTATACATTAAGACGTGCAGACTCATCACCGCAACGATAATGGATTTATACACAGCACATAACTTGTGGCCGCCGGTGTTACAATGGTTAGTGGGCGCGGCTCTTATACGGGAGTACTTAGCCATGAAAAAGCTTCTCAAAATAGCTTTCGGAACCAGTGTAAGACTGTAGCTGCCAATCAGTGAGTGTGAAAACTAGAAAGCTCAGAGCTTACTATGTGTTTGAATCTCTCTCGTATTAATACTCATTAAGTTTCTTTGTTGTTTTTCTGAAAAGGAAATTGTTATTAATATTAATTATGAAACAGAGAGCTCGATTAGAGACTAGTTTTTAAGTTTAATCTATGTAAATTATACTTTTGATTATTTAAGTACATATATAAAAATAACTTACAAATAAATAAATACTCTTAAATATATAAAAAAAAAAAAAAAACAAAAAATAACGGCCTCTCTAACATATTTTCCCAAACATATTCTGCAGGAACCGTGTATATGTTTGGAACACATTTCAAACAGTCATATGTTTTCAAATACCAAAATTACTTGTATTTAAATGCAAACAGTAGCATGTTTACCGACAAACATGTATGGTTTTACGTGGAAACAAATGCGTTCTTCATCCCATACATCCATATACTTACGAGGAAGCATTCGCGGGTTTCCCCCAAACCTACGTACACTTACGTGGAAACATATGCGAATTTTCTCCCAAATATAATAATATTTAGAAACGCATTATTCTTCGATTTCAATATATATGTATTATTTATTATAAATAGTTTTAACAATATTAATCATTTATAATAAAACAATAATAATAACTGTGTTTTTTTTTACCCCGCTAAAGTTAATTATAGCTTAATTTGTATGGGACAGCTAAGCGAAATTAAGTGGCATTTCAATTTCCCACTTAAATTCCGACTTGTGCAATGACAATGTTGCCACATGTTAAATTTCAAGAAATGGCAACAAAAAGTTATCTTAAATACATTTTGTTATCATTTCTTGCGAATGAAAATATTATCAAGGAGAGACCCAAAAGCAGAAATTTGCAAAATGACACACAGTTTAAGTTCATTAAAATTATTTTGTCTAATCGAACACTACGTATACTTTTATATCTCTAAGTTTGAATGATAGACTTTTATTGCCGATAGAAAACAAAATTGGAAATAAATTGTTCACAACAACGCTGGGTAAATATTATACATATTGCTCATGGTAGAATTATCTACCAGGTACAGCCGTTTAAACAGGTGATGAAATTTTTTCCATGTCATATTTCGCTTCACTTGTCAAAATCTTATGTATTTTGTTTTTATCCTCTTTTATATTCTTGTATTGTTGTTATATATGTGTAAAGTTTAACAACTGAAACGAATGAACGAAATTTCTGTTGTTGCTGCTTACAATTACAACAACATCTTCTGCTACCATGTGTTTGTTGGCACTGGCTACAAACGTGTTGCCGTATCGCATTTTTTTTTTCACCAATTACAGCAAATGTTGCCACATTGCCGTAGTATTCAATGTGGATCGTTTTATTTGGAAAGTCATAAGTGGCTTAAGGGAATAAAAAAACAGCCTTAATATAAATCATCTATAAATAAACATTTATAAATCATTAATAAAAAAAATTTATAGATTGAAAACGTCCCTTTTTACATTTATTTGAATTGAATGCATTATTTGTTTTTTTTTCATGAAATAAGAATCTGCTGCTCGTTTGCTTCTCCTTTCTTTGTTGTGTCTCACGTGTTTGTTTCCAGAAGGTTTCAACTATGCGTTGGATATCAGTATGAGTTGATAAACAAACAAGATATTTATGTACAAATCGAGTTCATGCAAGCCAAACGTGGATTAATTACTTGTGTTTTTTATTACAAAAATGGTCCGCCGTTCCGATTTTCTCAGTAAATGCACCGACAGACAAAGGGCTTCACGTTGTTGCCCTTTCCAGTTTCTTTCCTCAAAATCGTTTCTCAGTTTGGTAGCACACATCCATATATACGAAACACATACACAAAAACCAAAGTAACATTACACAAACCATTTAAGCGTCCGAGCCTTCGTTTATTCTTTTTCCACTAATCAAGCGCTTTTGATATCCTCTGTCCGATGAACCATTGACAACTGAATACATGAAACTAAAACGCAATATATCAGGCAAAATAAGAAACACTTCATCTGCAAATTTACACGAACATTCAGGAATATTTATGACTCACTGACTGGGAGAATAATACTAAAATACAGAACATACTTACAAGATAGACTCTCTCGTTCTCACTATTTTATTTTCTTGCTCTCGAGAGAGCATAGACAGTGCAACAAAAACAGCTGTATTTGTATCCCAAACATAAATATATGTGGGTCGCAAACACATGAAATCTAACATATTAATCATTATGTCCCAAACATGTAATATTGAATAGCCAAGACAATGTGTTTGGACACATGTACATTATATTTGCGACAACCTCCAAACACACTTTAAAGTTGCATGCAAACTACAACAAAATTCAGAGTTTTCATCGTGATTGCTTCGATGGCATTGTTTCATTACGTGGAGGAATATATTTGATAAATGCGATGTATTTGTTTCGTTAATGCGATGAACAGTTTGTTTTATTACTGCTTAGATTTTAATTTACTGTAGCGCAATAAAAGTTTTTGTCGCTTTGTTGAACTTGTTTCTTTGACTATGATATTAAAAAAATGCCACTGATTAATTGAGTTAAAATCACAAGTTAAAATCAAAAGTTTCAAGATAAATGTCGCAATAAAATTTAACAAATGTTCAAGAGCGTGTACTTGAACGAAAGCAGTTTTCTGCCGTAAAGAAAAAATGTTGGACTTTGACAAATAAAACGTTCACATATGGGCATTTCCACAGAAAAGTCTACTTTTTGTCACGTGACGCCACACTCGTTAATCTATACATATAAAATTGTTGCGTTACTGACCAATTCATCGGCGCCCTGGCTTAACGGCTAACGGTAGGATAATGAAATGTATACTGCTTTTGGGGTAAATATGCGAGATAAGAAGGGATTTTTGGAAATTCGTACTCTAAGAGACAAAAATGGGGCAAAAGGGGATAAAACTGGTACTACACCAAAATCCATGCGGCTAAAGACAGAATCACGAAATTTTTTGTATACATTCCTCTTAACACATAGAAACGTGGCGAGAAAGTGGCTTTTAAAAATTTGTACTTTTAAGGAGGAAAACGGGGCAACACGGCACAAAATTGGTATTACGCTAAAATCGAAACGGCTAAAGGCAGAAACGGTGGGAGGAGATAAGTGACTTAAACAGTTTTACTTTTAGGGAGAAAATTAGGTCAAACCGGGACGAAAATGGTACCACTGTGGATAACAAACGGCTGAAGACCGCATCATGAAATTTGGGTTGCACATTCCTCTTATAATGCAGACATACTAAGATACGTGATTTTCAAGATTTAAACTGTTGCAGATGCAAAACGGGGAAAAATATAGTACCTTCGTCAAAACGAAACGGTTGGAGATGGAATTATGTATTTTGGGGACTACATTCCAAAATAAATAGTACTTTTTATATACCTTTATGGTAATTTTTGTTGACACCGTTTTAGGTACTTTTTTGGTACCATTTTTAGTACCTTTTGCTTCCTTCTTTGCTATTTCTCTTATAGTCTGTTTGTAGTCCTCTGTACCTTTTTTCGTACATTTTGGTACTTTTTATGTACTTTTTGGTACTTTTTTGTTACGTTTTTCAACATCTATGTGATCATACTTGGCTTTTCTGGGTATCTTTCTCCGTTCATTTATGGTGTTAATAACAATTTTTGTACTTTTTTTACATTTTAGTACCTTTTTTTGTTGGTTTTTTTGTTGGTTTTGTCGGTGTAAAAACTGTAGGTCCCAATCAGTGTGTATAAAAATTAGAAAGCGCACATCTCAATAGTTGTGAGATACTCTCCCAAATTCCTTCACGGAATGTAATGGGATACCATTTATTTATTTATAATCTTTTGGTACCATTTTTAGTAGTTTTTGCAACCGTCTTTGCGATTTCTCTAGGATAGACAACCAAACAACCACTTGCAATAATAAGATATCAGATCAGATTTGCCAACAACTATAGATTTTGACCCAACTTCTCATTATGGCCGCTGCTGCCACAAGTAGATAGGGTCAAGATAGGGGCCATTTTCACTAACTTCATTACATACAAAAGTGGATATCTTTCGTTAAATTTTAGTTCAAATTTTTTATAGTATCATGTTGGTGAAATCACGAAGGTAAAAAAGTTCGAAAGAGATGAAAGATTGTTATTTTTAGATTGTCAAACTGCGAAAACAACACACACTGATGTAGCGGTAGCGAATAATTGTTTTGTGTCGGTGCGGAACACTCTCAGAGCAAAGAGAATAATAACGTGATTATATGTATATACAAATGAGAAAGCAAGAGAGCAACGAATATTGTGTGAACTTGAGTAGCGTATGTACGAACATAACAATGTATGTATTTACATGTGTCTGTCGCTGTGCATTCTCTCTGTTTTTTGTGGGAATAAAATCAAAAGTATTAAGCAAGAAAATAATGACACATGTGCTTGCACTGGGTCTTTAAATAATTTTAAGTATTAATATTATTTATTTCATTGGATTTTTTTTTGTTGATTTCACACACTGTGTCTGTAGACTAATGTATTACAATGGGTAGTTGTTGAGTGCCGCCATCTGGTGGCGAGTTTAAATATTCAATCGTGTGATATCTTTCAATCATATTTTAGATACCATGTTGTCAGCTCTGATCTTTAATCTATAGTTAAAGTGCGTCGATTTTACTATCATCCTTTTCCTTTTGCAAAAATATTTGATCAAAAATGATGTTTAGAAAAAATATATTTTAAAACCGCTATTGTTATACAAAGGAGAAAAAATTCGGATTGAAAATGAAAATAAATTAACTTAGTATTATTTTTCTGGATTACGATTCATATCGTTTATTCCATACCAAACTGAATGTTTTTCGTAAAAAAAATGCATTCACCACACACACTTTTTTGACATTAGTCAGCCATATTCGTCTGTTAAAAATATTTTGTGTATTTTGAAAAAACAACATATTTGTATACCCTCCACTGTAAGTGATAGAGGGTATATATCAGTTTGTCATTCTGATTGTAACATATAGAAATAAGGCTTTGCGACCCCATAAAGTAAATATCTTCTTGATCCTTATAACAACCGGAGTCGATATAGCCATGTCCGTCTGTCCGTCTGTTGAAAACATTCTCACGACTTCAATCGGCGATAACGAAATTGGTCCATTGGAAAACATTTTATGATTGGAAACGTAAAAAAACTCATAAAATTTTCACATTAATTTTTGTAGTTTTATACTAAACTACTCCTTTTGCCGTGTGGTGAATTTCCATGTTGAAAATCTTTGTTGTGCTTTATAATAGGTAAGTACTTTAGAATGTTTATATGTACTTTCATGTGTTCATACATTTATATGAATTGTCACGCTTCATCTAAGGTCGCTGTGGCCTGATGTGTAAAGGGTTGCGCGTTGGAGTCTGAGGGTTGTTGGTTCAACTCTCGTCCCAGCTTGTTTTTTTTTTTTAACAGTTCTTTAAAAAATGCTTTTTTATTTTTAAAAAATGCTTTTTTATTTTACTTGTGAACAAGTAACTTATTTTTATTTTTTTTAAAAAAGTACATTTTCTTAAAAAAAAGTAAATTTCTTAAGTACGTTTCAAAGTACATTTCAAAGTACATTAAGTACATTTCAAAGTACATTTCTTAAGTACATTTCATTAAGTACATTTCTTAAGTACATTTCTTAAGTACATTTCTTTCTTAAGTACATTTCTTAAGTACATTTCTTCTTAAGTACTTAAGCATGTGAACATTTGAGCATTGTGAGCATTCGTGAGCATCCTGCATTTGTGGGCATTTGTAAACAAGTAATTGCATTTGTGAACAAGTAACTTATTTTTATTTTTTTTTTAAAAAGTACATTTTCTTAAAAAAGGTCCTTTTTAAAATTTAATATTTTGCTGGTTAACACTAAGGTGGAGGGTATCAAAGATTCGGCACAGCCGAATTTAACAGTTTTCCTTGTTTTTTTTTTAATTTATACCTAATTGAAATGGAAAATTGTTGGAATAAAGAAAAAAAAACGATTTGTGGTGAAGGGGTTTTCACCAAATTGATTCAAATAAACTGTTTCTTTCAATACACATCAGTGGCCACCTCGTGGTGAAAGGTATTCAATTTGGTTATGCCTCTATTGTACATTTTATTAAAAAGATTTTATTTTGAATCAAAAAGCTTATGATAATCGGATAAAAAATATAAAAGTTGTTAAACTTTTTAGGCGCAAAAAATAAAAGTGATTCAGGCCTTTTTAATTAATGATCGTTGTTAATATAAAAAGAAACCTATTCTCACTTCTATTTTTAGGCAAATGCAATTGAAAGCTTATTAAGTAACGTCGAATAACTATTAAAATGTTCATGCAATTCTAAAATTGTATAAACCGTGGTCGTCGTTGGTGCAATAGGTAGCGTGCACGCCTCTTGTACGAGAGATCGTAGGTTCGATCCCTGCTCTGGCCATTTTACATTCCTTTCGACAACGGTCACCACGCATAGTGATGGCAACACTATCGAGTAATTAGCAATGCAAAAGCTTCTCATAAATAAATAATCCGTTCGGAGCCGGTGTTAAGCTGTAGCTCCCACTCAGTGAGTGTCAATATAAAAAGCGCACAGCTTACCGATTGCTAGAAGCTCTCCGCAACTCCTTCATGGAATGTAATGGGAATTTTTTTTTATTTTCTATAGTATATGAACAAGGTTGAGTGTTTATATCAAATAACTTATTTAATTTAGTCGATTTTCAGCTTTATTTCAGCATTTACCCTTAAGGAAAGTATTTATCAGATAGATATTTATGGCTTTTGTTACAATTCAAAAAATTTTATTAAAAACCTGACCAGCCTTACAAACAGAATTTTTTCAATTACTTTCAAAAAAGGATGTAGTCCTAAATATTAAAAACAATAAAAAGTGCAATTTGCAGGTAGTAATCATTTCCTTTTTCTAATCTATTCAAGTGCATCAAAAAAATAAACACTTTCATCTGGTCGAATAAGATAGTATCTAAATCAGTACTTATGTAGACAGGACGAAGTCTGACGGGCCAGCTAGTTGCTTATATTTTAGTACCAGGTAATTCGATTGTTTTCTCTATAGAGCTATTTGCGCTTTGGTAAAAGACGAAAAATCAATCGAACTGCTGGTCTTAAAATATAATATATGTATAAGTGTTGCGTTCCATGACATATAGTGAACTGTTCTGTAGAAATGTCCATATTCCGCTGCAGCCACTACACAATCGTCAGATATACCAAGCTTTTCATTGCATCTATGTAAACACGCTAACGAATATTTTTCATTCGTAGGACGCATTGTTTTTTCTTTCAGTGTACTATGTAAAAGTCAAATGCCATAAAATTTTTTCAATTATAAATAGCAATTTTCAGCAACTTGACTCGCTGCTAATTAATTCGGATAAACCAATCAATTACCAAACATATTTTCATGGCAAATGACAAGGCGTGACAAAATGTCTACATTTACCATGAAAATATAATTTTGGATTTTCATGATAATTCAGTAAAACGGAAAGTAAATACTACACTGTATCCTAACAAAAACAAAATCTATTCATAGATATCAAATACAATATCATCAAACGCACACAAATAGATAATGCGACGGCTGCTGCTGTTGCAACGGAACAGTGAAAGACTTTCACCCAGAAATTAAACCAAAAACAACAGCAACCGAGTAACACACAAGTCCGCAATGACAGTCATTCACTGTGCTGCCATTAACACCCAATGCCCAATATCAAGCGTAACAATAACAGCAAGAGAAGACATATGAGTCAGTCACATGTTGGTGTTCCATGCGCCGTCTCAAATTTCTATAGTACAAGCAGATTGCAGACACATCGAGTACTCGTACACCCAGCAAGGCAGCGAGCCAGCTCACAACCCACACTCTCTCGGGCATTTGTCGCATACACTGTAGGTCGATTCCATATGTACCTCAAAACCTCCACCACACTAAAACTGTACAGCATTTACCATTCAGTCTCAACACCAGTTTAATAATTTATGTAAAACTTTTGATTTTACTCTGGCTGCATACAACAATACCAGAACAACAACAAAAAACGAATGAAAAAAAGGAAAATAAGGAAAACAAGGAAAACCAATTTTCCTTGCTAATATCGGGATTGCAGGGATTTTTAGCATAATTTAGGAAAGTTTCATCCACATCCAACAGAGTGGAATATGTTACTTTTTAATTAGCTCTGTGTTTAACTCTCCACATGGCAAATGCCAGGCAAATGGTTAGTTAGTGTTTGAAGTCAGTTGTGGAAAAGGGGTGTGTCCCTGAGCTGCTGAAAAGGATACATTGTTTGGTGGTATCCTGTTTTGATTACTGGGTGCGTGCTGTTGTCACATGATAATCCATGGGTGAAATTGACACTCTGACTACTAATAATGCAACAGTTTTCATTGTTTTTCTGTCGACTTCAATTCACAGTCGGTTTACCTTTTAATCAGAATGGTAAACAATATAACAATTTTGTAATTTACATAGATTACAGATAAAGATTTTTTTTTGGTTTTTCTAACCAACTAGTGTGTTTCTAAGGGTAGTATGTAAAGGACTTTTTATTATTTTTGGGAGTTTCCTCGTAGGTCTGGTTATCAAGTTCAAAGCTATACAAACCAGGAACTCCTTAAATTGATTAACATGGATGTAGGAACTTTTTAAATTTTTGTAACTTTTAAATATTACAAATCAATGTTGTGTTTTACTTTTTCATTACACTTGTAATTTTGTCACTATTGCTGCTGTTGGATTTGAATGCAATTTTGTAATTGGATGGTGATTTTTTTTCTCAAATTTGTTATATCCTGTTTAAATATAGCCACCATAGCCATTTCCAAATGAAAATCAATTAAAATTTAAAAGTTCTATTTGGAATTTAAAATAAAAGGGTTTCCAATTTGAGTGATATGGTTTCTTTAAAAAAAAACACACACACTAATTCAAATATTTTTTGTATTTAATGTGAAGTACAATCGCTAAAATTAAATTCTGAATAAAACGTCTTTCAAATGGCCTCCATGTCTTCTTTTGGAGGAACGAATTCGATGAACCCAATTTTCGAGCACTTTTTTCACTAACTCAAGTCGTATATCATTAACAACACGTTCAATATTGACGTGTAAAGCTTGAAGAGAGTCTGGTTTATTTTTAAAGGCCAATGACTTCAAATAACCCCACGTGAAATAGTCTAATCGTGTCAAATCACAACTTCTTGGAAGCCATTCAATGTCACAATATCTTGAAATAATCGAACCTCTAAACTTTTTTCGCAATAATTCGGTTGTTGCACGGGCTGTGTCACACGTAGCTCCGTCTTGTTCAAACCAGAATTTGCCAAAATCAACTTCTTCCAATTTCGGCCATAACTAGTTGGTTATCATCGATCTATACCGTTCCTCCATTGACAGTAACGGTGTTACCAGCTTCATTTCGAAAGAAGTGCGGACTCATGATTCCACTAAACTGTCATTTTAGGTGAGTGAAATGGTTGTTCATGAATAATTTGTGGATTTTCTTCGCCTCAGAATCGACAGTTTGGTTTATTTACCGCACCACTCAGATGAAAGTGAGCCTCATCGGAGAATCGTTATCGTTTTCCAGTTGTTCCAAGACAAAATCAGCAAAATCATGACGCTTACACAGAAAGAATAACGATTCATCGCATGGATGAAACAATTTCGTTAATGTTTTTACGGTGCTACAACGAAAAGTCTCTTATATCCGACAATTTTGTAGTCGCTGCAACGAAATATTTCCTACATGATTTCTTTGTCAATTTTTCATTTCGTTACTGCAACAACTTCATATTCGTTCCTGCAACAATTTTATTTAATTTAAACTTTGAAGAAAACTGGTTTAAACATTAAAAACAAATTAAGCACATGAAATTTAAACCACTGATATTTGGTTTATTTGAAGCAACTTCATTGTTGTAATGAAAAACTTCATTGCAGCAATGACATATATTCATTGCAAGAACGATACATATTCATTGCAACAACGAAACAAATTCACTGCAGCAACGAAACAAATTCGTTGGAATAATAAATTAAATTCATTGCAGCAATAGCCATACTATCATCGCAGTGACGAACAATTTGCAATTGATGAACATATTTTCGTAGCGGGAATGAAACTATACGTTTGCTGACTTCCGATGACAAAATTTGTTGCGGGTGATGAAGATTTTCATCCCGTTCTTCAGTTCAGTTATTGGGTGATAACAATTTTATACGTATGCAAGCCCAAATCCTTTCTCAAATTCCGCCAGGTTGTGGTTTGAGACAATCCCAATTGTCGACAACGTCTTGGATTCGATAAATTGCGGTTTTCAGCAAAACTGGCCTAAACGGCAGCAATATTTTTAATTACTTCGAGCGATTCTTTGTCTTATTGGCACTTGAATATTATGTAAGGAAAATGTACGCTCGTGATTTGCAAAAATTGGATGAATAACGAGTACAGGTGGACGATTATTATGACCATAAAATGGCAAAAGGGCACGAAAAGTTGCAATTGGAGAACGATTATTTCGATAAACAAAATTTAATAATTTGTATAAGTTGCTCTTGCGTATATCTCCATGATGAAATTGTAAACATTACTAAATACAATGGAAAAAAATGGCAGATCATGACAAACTACAAATGACCGAAACGTCACATAGAAATCATATCACTCAAATTGGAAAACCCTTTGCATACATAATTTTTTTCCATATTCTTTATTTATTGTCTAATAGAGCGATAGCCAAAGGGTTTGGATGGTAGGAGAGCCTCTCCATATACAAGGTGAGGCAAAAGTAATCACCCAGTGTTCTTTTGCTGTAATGTTTTGAATGACAATCTATGGTTCTGCTTGTGAAATTTGTTTATTTACTCCATTAGAATTTATTCCCTCATATAGGCCAAGTGGACGCTGCCAGAGTTGATGAGCCTACGGGCTTGTTTTATAGCATTTTTCATCACTCTTGCCAGAACTTCGGCGACAGGTTCTCGCATTCTTGTCGAATATTCTTGTTAAGGGCTTCAAGAGTCTGAGGCTTGTTGACGTAAACCCGCGACTTGGAAAACTCCGGAAAAAGAAGTCTGGAACGGTTAAATCTGATGATCTGGCCGGCCAGTGCAAATAACCATAACGAGAAATTAAGCGACACGAAAATGATTCCTTCGGAATATCTGTTGTGGCTCGAGCAGTGTGCGCCATTGCAACGTCCTGTTGTAACCGCACACTCACAGAAACATTTGGTTGAGTCAGCCGAATTAGCCGTAACCGAATTTAGAGGTTGTCGCAACCTCATTAGAGGTAGAATTGATGCCGCATTCGGCTACTCCAACCGAATTTGGGACCTATTTCGCTTGTTGTATCTAAATTATTGACAAACTCGGTTGTTACAACCGAAATTTTGAAAAATTTGGTTGACAGAACGAATATAATTCCAGATTCGATAATTGTGACCGAATTGCTACCAAATTCGACAGTTACAACCGAAATGGTGTCAAATTCTGTTACTACAACCGAATTGAAGCCAAATTCGGTTACTCCAACCGAATTCGGTATCAATTTCTATTGTTGCATCCAAATTAATTTCAAATTCGGTTGTTCCAACCGAAATTGTAGAAAATTTAGTTGACTGAAGGAATATAATTGAAGATTCAGTTGTCACAACCGAATCAATTATGAAACGAGGTTGCTTCAACCCAATTTTAGTTGTGAGGACTGAATTTGGTCGTGACAATCTCAATTCGGTTGTGGCAACCCCAATTCGGTTGTAACAGCCCAATTTACGGTTGCTACACCCTCTTTTCAACCAACTAGTTCTCTGGGTGCCTGTTCTCCAGTCCCAATTCATCCAATTGAGGAGGAAAATATTCGGTAATCAGCTCTGTAGTGCGCGCCGCCCACAGTCATCGTTTGGCCCGCGGCGTTCTAAAAAAAATGGACCGATGACTCCTCCACCATAAACAGCACACCACGCAGTAACTTTAAGCGGCTGTAATGGTTCTTCGTGAGTGATACACGGATTTTCGGTGTCCCAGAACCGCTATGATGGAAATGAGCCTCATCGCTCATGATAATTTTCGATGAAAAATCGTCCACCTCTTCGTTGACATTCAAGATGTCTTGAGCGTAGGTTACACGCGTTTGGTGGTCAACAGCTAACAGCTGATGCACAGTGTACACTTTGTAAGGGAACATCTTCAAATCTTTCACCAAAATTCTGCGTAGGGACAGCCGGCTAATACCCAATTGCGTGGCAAGTCGTCTGGTCGATGATCCCAACTCCTCTTCGACATCTTGGGAAACCGTAGCGATATTCTCTGCAGAACGGCTGTTCCGGGGCCGGCCAGCCTTGGGAAGATCTCGCGTTATCCCAGTTTCTTCAATGCGAGTGGTCAAACACCGTAGTGTTTGTCCAGTTGGTGTCGGACGGCCAACAACTCGGCGACAAAATTCACGCTGCGCCAACACAACCGACGAATTGTTGCGCACAAAAATGGAAAAATTTTTTCCGCGTTCTTGAGGAGTAAACTAATTCATGGCTTGTATTCTGCATTCGTGTACTTCACAAATATGAAAACCGAATTGACATTTCGCGATATGGCGCGTTATAGGATTTTCCAGTAGGGTGATTACTTTTGTCCCACTTTGTATTTGGTGCTGACACTTTTAATGTGTAACAGAGCACGAAGAACAAATTTCTGAAAAGAACACTACCAGAATCACGCAAAAATGTTACAAATTGCCGTAGTTAAGGGATTTTGAAATTTAAGGTAGAAAAAATGTGATTTCGAGATAATTGAAGTTAAGTTTTTCATTGGTATGTTTAGGTCAGTTTTGTTTCTTGGCTTTTCATTTTAATATAAAATCACCCATTTTTTTGAGATAGGTGTTAGTTTTTATTGGATTGTAAAGAAGACATGTTCCGATTAAGTATGGAATAAAATATCCGTCAAAATATCTGGATCTGATGACAGGCCATTACTTTATACATGGAATTTTCTATGACTTTTTCACAGAGATGTGGCTGTATCTCACCCATGATGCGTTGGATCTCGGATTTGGGGTCAGGAACTGTTTTTGGTGTATTCGCATAAAGCCGGGATTTCACAAAATCCCAAAGAAAGAAATCGCACGGCGTTAAATCGCATCATCTTGGTGGCCGGGTGAGATTAGAATTTCTTGAGATAATTTGTTCTTAAAATTGTTGCTGCAATCACTCGGTTGTTCCACGCGCGGTGTGGCAGGTGGAGCCGTCTTGTAGAAACCACATGTCGTCCAGATCCATGCCGTCCAGTTGACGCCACAAGAACTTTGTAATCATGTTCCTGTAACGAACGCCATTCTGAGTCACAACAATTTCGGCCTCATCTTCAAAAGAGAAGGCATAATCATGCCGCCAGTACATAATCCACAGCAGACAGTTGTGGGTGCATTTGTTACTCTTGGACTGCATAAGGATTTTGAGCCCCAAATTCGACAATTTTGTGTATTCACGAAGGCATTCAGGTGGAAATGCGCTTCTTCGGAGACGATGACTTTTTTTAAGGTAAGTAGTGCTCCGTGAAATTTGAATTGGTTGACAACGATGTACTTACTTACTTATGTGGACTCGAACAACGCCGGAGGGTCACGGACCTTACAGAACAATGACAATAAATTTCGCCAACCAGTTCGATCATTTGCTTTATATCTCCAGTTGGTAATAGCAAGTGTACCCAGGGATTCGTCAACTTGGTCCCTCCAGCGGAGTATTGATCTTCCCATTTTTCGCCTTCCTTCAAGTTCGGTTTCGAAAACCCTTCATGCTGGTTCGTCTTCATCGATTCTACTGACATGGTGATGTCGGGATAAAGCTCATACAGCTCAAGGTTCATGCCAAGATTCAGGGACATAAATCTTCCGGAATATTTTTATCACGAAGACTCCCACAGATGTTTTATCTGCTGGCGATAATACCTTGCGATAGAGGCAAACCCTCTCCACCGGGTTTTTGCATTTTACCTACTGCCAGTATATTTGATTGCAGCCGCCCATATATGAACCAGACGCTGACCAGAATGCAATATGTCGAACCTGGATTTCTCTCTCGTGTACAGCGGAAATGTTTTCAAGAGACCGACCTGTACCAATGAATTCTTTTGAAGCAATCGAATCTCCAGTTGCTCCAACTACATTAATTCGATTGTGACAACCTATCTATTAGGTTGTGCCCAATTGGGTTGTCTGAACTGAATTTTCCTCTGAGTGTAAAGTTGATCATTCAGATAGATTGACATAAGTAATGCTATGATACAACTTTATCAAATGTAACACATACGGTACCTGCATTCACTTGCATCAGTCCTCTTGTTGTTCCCTAAATTCTGAAATCCATAAAGTTTTGTGTAATTATACACTTGATTTTCAAATGTGTAATTTTCCTTTATACACCCAACATAAATTTTAATTACACGAAATGAAATTTTGTGTTAATTCAATAACAAAATTCAAAGAAATTATATTTGGATTTCAGCTACAATGATTTACTACCACCTTCTCTTCGAAAGCTATAATCAATGATTGCACACCCTTTGCCTTCCAGTTCAGCATTTAGTTCAACTAATAATAGTTCTTAGAAGTAACCATTAACCACCACCACCACACCCTTATATTTCGGTAAAGCCTATAATAATCTCATCGAATTCAAAGACTTCCTTCAATGTTTCTTAAAATTATAATACCCGTATTAAATTTTAATAGACTTCTTCTGTGAAAGCATGAAATTACAATGAAAACGAAAACGAATCAATATCAAGAACGAAGTAATTAAAGTTGTATGTAGTTCTAACATAAATTTAGGGAGACATGTAAAGTATCTTATACTAAAATGAAGGCAATGCATAAAATTTCACAAGGGATAGAGGAAGAATGTCATTCAACATATGGTCAGTTTCTTGGGAAAAACACAAAACACCCCCACCTCAGATTTAACATAAAAGGTCTATCATTTCAATTTCTTATGTCCATTGAAAACCCTTATAAAAACAAATGAGTCCATTACACATTCGTGGCCTCAATATTCTGTTTGGATAACCATTTATTTTCTCTTTTTCGCTTGAATGCCTGCAAATGAAGTAATTTTTGCACAAATTAAACACTTGACAAAATATCAAAATCACCCAGTATTCGATTTTGGATTCGACCTTTTCTACTTATGTATGTCCGACTTGGAACAAAAGATCGCATGTCCTATGGGCGAATTTAAGTGACAAGTCCGTTTAGGTTTCATGTGGTGGGTGGAAGGTGGGTTGGTCTATGTAGCAATTTAATGTTTATTACAGTCCTTGCTGTTTGATTGTATTTATTGGACAGCTACCAAATTGAAGGAATATTTTTATTATTGCGTAAAGTAATACATTTTGCGGAACTCAAACCCACCCTTGAAGTTCATTATTATAAGTTCGGAGAACCATTTTTATGATTAAATGTTAAATGTCAGCAGATTCTGTTTTATTGGCAGCATTGATTATTTATTTCGATAATTGAAGCCCCTGGTCGAAGAAGGTGTTAAGTCACTTTTTTCGAAAACAATATTTTCCTTCTTTTAATGTTTCCATATTACCTGATTTAAAAAAAATTAAAACGCATTTTTCTTAAATTTCATTTTAATAATTTTAATATCAGATGTTGAATTTTTTTGTTATGTAAAACAAAATCAGATACCATGGAAACATTAAAAAGAGGAAAATATTGTTTTTGAAAAAAATGACCAGGGTTTTCAATTGTACTACAAATCATAAATTGAAAAGGTTTCAGAAAATTCCCAGAAATTGAAAGCCTTAATTATACCTATGCTTTGTATTAGATCTGTGAGAATCAAGGTAACATTCGGAACTGGTCTGTTTGAAATTCGTTTGCTGCTTTTAAATACAACAAATAAACACGGGTTACTATTTATATTTCGAAAACTGACATTGGACAGTTTGAATGTTTTTTTGCGTAAATATAGATAGAACGTTTTCACATACGAGCACTACGAGTATTTGTTGTATTTACAGTGTGTTGAAAAATGCACCTTGGTCAAAAAATGGAATTAACCTGTGAATCGCTGGTACCAAGAGTTCAGTCTCGGACGATGTTCGCTCCAGGATGAATTCCGTAAAGATCATCCAAAATCGGTTGTTCTGCCACACAACATCGATGCGGTGCGTGAACTGATAATGCAAGACCGTCATGTGACATATCATGAGATATAGGCATCCTTGTCACTTCAACATATTCGATTTTGCATGAACAATTGGCTCTAAAAAGGATTTGTTCGCGTTGTTAGGCAATCGCGCAAAAAAAGGCTCGTGTCAATTGGTATAAGGAAATGATTAAAAAGTTCGACCGTGGTGCTTCAAGAGATGTGTGTGAAGAATGATGGATATAGGCGTATGAGCCGGATACAAAACAGCAATCGACCGTGTGGGTCTTTCAAGACGAGCTAAATCTATCAAAACTTGATCGTGGAAGAAGCACAGCGAATCAAATGGTCGCCTGTTCCTTCGTCCGAATGTGTCATGTGGCCACTCTTTCACTTGAGTGGTATACGACCATTTGTTTGCCGGAAGTCTTCGAAGAAATTCGTAAAACCAACCGCCAAAGACAAATCATTCTCCATCATGACAATGTCTCACATCTCGTCAAACAGGTGAATTTTTGAGCAGTCAAAATACCGAATTGATGACTCATCTTCCGTAAAGTCCTGATTTGGTACCCCATGACTTCTTCTTGTTCCTGAAAGGCAACCTGCGTGATCAACGATTTACGACCTCCGAACAATCAGTTGAAGCGGTCAAAACCCATGTTTTGGAAGTGACTAAAGAGGAATGGAAAAACTGCTAGGTCAAATGGTTTGAACGAATGTAAAAGTATATGGAAAATCAAGGGGAATATTTTGAAAAATAACAATGCAATTTTCATTTCAAAATATTTGTTATTATTTGCTATTCCAGAAATATAAATATCAACCCTCTACAGAGCTGTTATTGACATTTCATTTTAATTTAAGTGACTAAATTTCACCATAATGATGTTCGGGAAATCACTGTTTTTTTAAGTCATTAATCAGTTCATTAATCAGTATGCTTTTTTAATGAAATTACATTTAAAGTTAAAAAATTATGTAAAAGATTATTATACAGGTATGTTCTGACTTTCACTTGAAAGTGTAAGGGTCACTTTCATTATGTCCGTTTATCTTTTATCGTTACGATAAAGTGCCGGTTAACAAAAATTCAGTTTCTCAATGTATACTTAAAACATATCCGTCCGTTAACGTTAGCAGGAGATTTAACGCCGAATATTAGTTTATCGGAACGATAAATGCAAACAGCTGATAACTGTTGACAACAGTTGTTTTGTTTTCATGTTATTATAATTTAAGTAATTGGATTTCTTAAATTGACTTGAGTTCTTCCACCAGGCCAACAACTAAATGTTCCTCGACATCTAAGGGTTCTTCGCACTGTGTCGTTTTGATTGTTTTCCGCCATAATAATAAAGTAAACAGCTGAAATCTTACAGTGATGTCAACTGTGGTCATACATTTCATTAGAGTTGCCAGCGTTGCCATATCTAACTTCCTATTAAATTAACCGGATTAGGAGAAAATGAACAAGTTTAACAGGGAAGTATATCGTACCGATCAGTAACCAGCACACACTTTTACCGGACATTGAGAAAATGCACCGCAGTTATTGAATTTTTCTAGAAATAGCACTCATTCAGCCCGCAGTCCGTATGCTCAGTGCGGATTAGGGTGTCCAAAGCCGAAACCGAAGAAAAGGTGAAAGCGATTGACCGGTTTTTGACTATTAACCGTGTGCCGGTTTTTAAAAAACATAATTTTCGAACAAACCGGTTTGACATCGGTTAACCGGTTTTACTCAGTTTGTTTTAATATCCTTAAAAAAATTAATAGTAAATGATACGATTTTCGAATTTTAATGAAATTTTGGAATTAAGAAACATGAGTTCTATTTATTTGAATTTGAATTTTATTGAACGATATTTGTTAGTTTTTGGTTAATGTATCAGAAATTCGTGCTTTTAATTTTTTTCAAGACCAGCAAAACCTATGTGTTTTGTCCTAAGAACATGGTGAAAAACTCTGTTTGTTCTTTGTTGTTGGAATCGTAGGCCTTTCAGTGAAGTTGATACTTAGGCATCTTCGATCGATACTAATTCCCACATGTGAGTTGCAGAATTGAGTTTGTATATATACGATTGATGATCAACCTATGGTATCAATTCAGGCACTGTAGTTAGGCGTCTGATGATGAAGTTGTCACGGAGTTTGAAACTAGTCATGCCAGTGAGTGTGTGTTGAACTGAATTGTCTATTATTTCCAACAAATAATAACCATTTTTCATACATGCAAAATCTCTTTCAAATTTAAATATTATTTTCGAACTGAAATCAGTTTAATGTGAATTTGAATCAAACGTTTAAATTGTATATCAAACATATATTCCAAAGTGGATTATAAATTTTGGATCTATTGTCGTATTAAAATGGAGTTGTGAAGTTTTAAGTTTTAAATACGAATCAGTATATGAAGTGGTTGCTATACAAATGTCTTGTAAGTTCCCCATGTGTAATTAAATTTAAAGCAGAAACCCCGAAAAAATCGGTCCCACCGGTTTTTGCAAAATTAAAAACCGACAAATGATTTCGTACAATATTGGTATCCGAATAATCCGAAAAATGCTGGTTTTTTTTGGGCACTCTAGTAGGGATATGACTTTTTCTATTTTGTTTTTTAAATAAATAAAAAATAAATGGCCATATGTTATAAGAAATGCTACAAAAATATTTAAAAAATATTCTTGGATTTCGAATTTTGGAATTTTAGCGCTTTTTTTGAATGTTCTAGAAAAAGTTAAATGTTTAGGCAATTCTAGAAATTTTCCGTGAAAGTGATTAAGTTTAATCAAGTTATGAAGTGGCGAGAGTTTTAAAGAACTCCACAAACTCCAAGGATTCGAAATACGAGTTTGAAATACAATGTGTTTTGAAGAAAGTGAAATTGCATGTTAATCAGTTTTTTTTAAATGTATCTATATGAACTGGAACCCCATTCTAATTAGAACTGCCTTTTAGCCGAAGTATGTACGCTTTCAAAAAGTAGGAGCATTTGGATTATTTGTTTCTCACTCATATTTTGACTTATTAATGATCTAGCACCCACATTAGGCCATCTTGACGCTTATTCATAGAGGCGCCCTACTTTGACCCACCATCTCACCATGAAACCTTGACCTTCTTGGAAGCCTACATACTTCAGCAAAAAGACCTTTGTACTTAGTATGGATTTCCAGTTCATATAAATGAACTTTCTGTAAAATGAACTGAAAAACATGATACTTCTTTTTTTTCAATACTGGATTTTTTAAACTCAGATTAGGAATGCTTAGAGTTAGTGGAATTTGTTAAAACTTTCACCATTAAATAAATTGAGCTTAACCAATCCCAAGAAAAATATCGAGAATTAAATAAACGCTGAAAATGTTCTAGAACATTGAACACGAAATTAGACTGATAGATTCATGTACTCACTTAAGTGGCCTCAAACAACCCAGAGGGGTTAATGGCCTTACAAAATAAGGATGAGATGTTTCTCCAAGCGGCACGATCTTCTACTTTTCTCCTCCAGTTGGTACCACCAAGTCTTCGCAGGCAATATTCTAGCTGGTCTTTTTTGATGTCCATCGAGTACATCTTCGAATACACTAGGTCACAAATAACAAAATTTTCTCTGTGATTTGTTTCTAGCATACTTTTTCTCATTGATTTTGACCTACTAAACACGAAAATGAGTTTTAAAAATTTTTCTGTTGATTGGTTTTCGAGATAGAAATTTTTGAACTTTTTTTTTTAAATTTTAAATTTTTTTAAATAGCTGGCATTTTTCCAAAGGTATACTTACAATTTTCAGCATATCTTTCGTCTTCTTTGACGTATTTGATCCTACTACTACTCAAATTAAAGCAAATTGAGCCGTCTACAACTCATTCTCAGAAAATTTTCAAATCGGGTGAGTAGTTTTGATGTTGGCGGCTTAAAAAGGTTAAAAAACTGCGTTTTTTTAGTAAAAATGTGGCAGAAAAATTCATATAAAAATTCATATAAAATATAAAACGCGATGCTAACAGCGATTTTGGGTTTTTCACGTATAGCTGGCATTTTTCCAAAGAAAATAAGCACTTACTTAACAAAATCTGACAACAAATGGCGGACTTATAATTTTTTTGGTAAAACACCGAAATTCCGCTATTTCACGATATTTTGATTTTCATTATTTGCACAGCTAACCTACTAGGAGGGATCGAAAAAGCAAGTAATAGAACGGAACAGTTGCTCCTATACATAAGTTACTTCTGTTCAAAATTTCACCACCCTGGGTTAATGTCTTCTGTTCTGGCAAGGGACGTGAAATTTCAAAAATTTAGTGAAATCAGCAATTTTTTTTTTTGGAAATTTTTTTCAAATGTCACAGCACTTACCAGTTTTGATAAAATTTTTAAATTAATATTAATAACACAAATATTTCATAATTGTAAAAAACCTATTTACAATACCGTAGGGACGTTTCGTCGATGTTTTTAAGAAAATGGTATAATGAAAATGCAGAACATAGAAACACAGGTGCATTTTACGATTGCGGATTCAGAAGTGAAAGTAACAGCGTACAGGAAGCGTCACCAGCAGTATGCAAAATTTTATACAAAGAAAGACCAAATATGTTTTTGCAGCGACATTTCCGGCTTGTTCCAAGAGCTTCACCAAATTCACAACCCCAATGAATGGAGGTTGTTTATTGACAGCAACAAAGAGAGCTTGAAGGCAGTTCTCTTACATAATGGGAATGAAAAGCCATCTCTTCCTATTGCTCATGCGGTTCATTCAAAGGAGAACTATGAAACTATGAACATTTTGCTGAAATGCATAGAGTATAGCAAATATAATTGGAAAATATGCGCCGACCTCAAAGTTATGGCCATTCTGTGTGGACTCCAAGGAGGCTATACGCGACATTGCTGTTTTCTGTGCCTTTGGAATAGCCGCGCTGATGATCAGCATTATATTCAAAAAAAATGGCCGGAACGAACGAAACCTGTAGTTGGAGAAGCGAATGTTCAGCGCAAACCACTAATAGAGAACCGTGAAAATATAATACTTCCGCCGCTGCACATAAAATTGGGTTTGATAAAAAATTTTGCCAAAAAATTGGCTTTTGCCTATTTACGGTCAATTTTCCCTTACCGTTCGCTGGCAAAAATTAAAGAAGGAGTCTTCGCAGGACCCGATATAAAAAAAATGTTGAAAGATGAAACATTCCCGAAGCTGTTATCACCCATCGAAGCCGCATCATTGAATTCCTTCAGGCTTGTTGTGGAAAACTTTTTAGGAAACAACAAAAGCCATAATTATAAGGACATAGTTGAGGATCTGGTAAAGAACTATGAAGCAATGGGTAGGTTTTTTTTGAAACAAATGTTAATTTAAATAGCGTTTTAATTCTCGTTTTTTTTTCATTTTTGGGTAGGAGTGCACATGTCACTTAAAATACACTTTCTGCATTCTCATTTGGATTTTTTCCCTGAGAATTTAGGAGACGTGAGCGACGAACATGGCGAGCGCTTTCATCACGAATTGAAGGCTATGGAACGACGCTATCAGGGCATCTATGACACGGCTATGATGGGTGACTACATTTGGACCCTAATACGTGAGACCAATTGCAGCGAATACAAAAAACAAAGAAGAAGTCAGCTGTTTTTCCACATGGCATAAAATGTACAGTTATATCTTTGTTTCTACTCATTTTTTATGGGCGTTGATTTGGTTAATTTCGTTAGTTTAGCTAACCTGGCACATCCATTTCTAATTGTGCCATACATTGAGTATGTAGTGCTCTAAATAAATTAAAAAATAATATACTAAGACTAATTTGTTTATTTTAAATTAAGTTCAAATGTATTTATTCGTTTGCGTTGGGTAGGTAAGCTGTGCAAATAATGAAAATCAAAATATCGTGAAATAGCGGAATTTCGGTGTTTTACCAAAAAAATTATAAGTCCGCCATTTGTTGTCAGATTTTGTTAAGTAAGTGCGTATTTTCTTTGGAAAAATGCCAGCTATACGTAAAAAACCAAAATCGCTGTTAGCATCGCGTTTTATATTTTATATGAATTTTTATATGAATTTTTCTGCCACATTTTTACTAAAAAAACGCAGTTTTTTAACCTTTTTAAGCCGCCAACATCAAAACTACTCACCCGATTTGAAAATTTTCTGAGAATGAGTTGTAGACGGCTCAATTTGCTTTAATTTGAGTAGTAGTAGGATCAAATACGTCAAAGAAGACGAAAGATATGCTGAAAATTGTAAGTGTACCTCCAAAAATTTAAAAAAAAAAGTTCAAAAATTTGTATCTCGAAAACCAATCAACAGAAAAATTTTTAAAACTCATTTTCGTGTTTAGTAGGTCAAAATCAATGAGAAAAAGTATGCTAGAAACAAATCACAAAACGACTGTTGGCTAGTGATACCTTTCGAACTGGTTCATTCTAATCCATTCTACTCGCAGGGCGTAGCCAGCGTAAACGCGCTATTTTGATGTCGGGATACAGATTATACAGTTCGTGGTCCATCCGTCATCGATACTCGCCATTTTCTATAATAGGAGCATATATTTTTCTGGGAATTTTTCTCTCGAAGACTCCCAGTGATGTTTCATCAGCTTACGATATGTACCAGTATTCTGCGCCATATGAGAGTCTGATATAGTTGGATTTTCGCTTCTCGATAGAGGGTCTTATATTTCAGTGCTTCGTTAGCCCGAAAGTGTTAGTCCTTGCTTAGCCCAAAATAACACCTGGTTACAAGCACAATTCTCCGTTTAATTTTTAGGCTGATGTTATTGCATCTGTTTACGGTAGTTCCGAGGTAAATTAATTCATACACTAACTCGAAATTATAATGGTTATCAATGTTCACCCCTTCACCCAATCGGGTGGGTGTTTTGCTTGTCCATACCCTTAATTTGGTCATGTCCTCGTTTGCTACCAAACGCACTTTTGCTGATTCCTTCAGGTAGATTTTGCCCTATGATGTATAAATCGTCAACATACGCGTGCAGCACGTGACTTTTGCTGCTGATAGTTTTATTCGAGTTGACTGCACCTTTTCTCACGATGATCTCAATTAATATGTTCAACAGATCTCCCTGCCTGAGGCCTCGTCTCGTACCAACTGTATCGATGAGATTTTTACCAATCTCTACTGAGGGTTTCGTGTCGGGTACCAAACTCCGACATAGCTTGGTACAGTTTTCCCCTAATTAGGCTATCGAAGGCAGTCTTATAATCAAAAAAGAGGTGGTAGATGTTGATTTGTTTTTCATGGGGTTTCGCCATGATTTGTGGTAATATGAATATCTGGACTTTCCAGGTTTAAAGCCACACTGACAATGTCCGATCAGATCTGCGACAAATAGCATTACTATTTCGCACATTACCATTTCCTGTCGAGAACGCAATTCACCGTCACTACATTTGCAGCCTCATTTACAGAGAAGTAAAACCCAATCAAAATGCCAGACCAAAATACGCACCAGACAGTTGCTCGTTGTGGATGCATTTGTTTCTTATTCCTCACGTGCGGATTTTCGGAGGCTCGAAGTCGACAATTTTGTTTCTTGATGAATTCCCGAAATTGTTTATTAAAAATTCATATTCAGATGGGGGCGCATCATGGATGAAGATGATTTAATTCGAAAAATCACCGTCCTCTTCCCTCTGACAACCGTTGACCGAATTGCAGGCGCTATACAAAATCTCTTGGTTTGAGCTCCTGAGTAAACTGAATATTGTATGGGTCTTTTGTTAAAATTCGTGCGTTGTGCTGCGCGAAATTTGACATTGTTGTCTACAATGCCGTATTGATGTTCCTGGAATTTTCCCGCTTACACGCAGAAATGTTTTCGAGCGAGCCAACAATCGACGCACAGGATATTTAATGTCTATAATTGACCCAGTTTCTTCAAATTTGTTCGTCAGAATTGTTGTCACACTAAGTGCACTTACACGTCCGAAAATCCGGAGAAGTTTTCGAGCGGTCTTAGCGTAACATTTCCCCATTTTTATAATTGGTTTTCACAATGATAACGCGTTCTGGCTTTGTGCAGTGCTCCATCTCAAATAACCGGTACAATCCAAGGCAACAACTGTCATATTTCAGAGCTGCAACTAGAAAAATGCCACAAAAGTTGCAACATTTTCCCTTTTTTGGAACTCTCTGTACAACTATTCTTGCTTCCTGGATTATATCGCAGGTAGACGACACAGCACTGAGAGTCTTCGATAGAAACATTCGTCGGAAAATGCACGACTCTTGTACACGTTGTAAAAACGGCCCCAGCATCATATTGCATGAATAATGTATATGTTTGCAAGCATTGTTTATATGAATTGAAGATCTGCAGCTTTTTTGTTTCTTTGTTGTCTGGAACGTTTAAGTTTTCTACAGATTTCAACAAACAAACCCATATTTGGGTCACAACAAATATATTATAACCTAATAATCATTGTGTCTCAAACATGTAATATGGAATAGCAAACACAATGTGTTTGGACAGAAGTATAATACATTTGAGATAAGCTACAAACACGTTATATTTGGACAACAAAAAAGAAAGGTTTTTTAGCATGTACGTGTGAACATGTGTTCGATCCCTGCTCTGACCATCTTACATTTCTTGCGATGACGGTCACCTCGCTTAGTGACAATGAGACTATCGAGTAAATAGCCAAGAAAACACAAACCATCCAGAACCGGTGTAAAACTGTACGTCCCAGTCAATAGGTGTAAAACTAGAAATCTGACAGCTTACTGCTTACTGCTGGTGAGAAGCTGTCGTATGTTACTTCATGTGAAGAAATGGGAAAGTATTTATATATTTTTAAGAACAGACAACAGTGAGTATCGAAGTAATATTAGCCATGAGCTGTATGAACCGTATCCGGATTTCGACGTAGTTAAGCGAATCAAAACACGGCGATTTCGCTGGCTGTCTAGGCCATGTCAGTAAAATGGATATGGATGAAACAGCTTAAATAAAATAATTATTTCAGTATTATTGATATAATTTTTTTTATTTATTTTAACAGACAAGTAAAGAAGCAAGAGCAATTCCCCCCTTTGTAAAGCAAAGTTCTCTGCCTCAAGTAAAAGAAAAAATAAATATTTACTCAGACAACAGCATCGCATTTACCCACTTCCTTAGAGTGCAAACACCCGCTGACTTAATGCAATGAAAGAAGATTTAAGGATTTGATAAAGTGAGTGACGACTTGAACACACGACGAAGGGGATGCGTGCATGTACATACATTCACATGTAAGTGATATCCTGGATATCCTGCAGAGTAAGCAATTATTTTCTTTTTCTTGCCGCATAAAGTTGGCGGACTAAACTGCAGCTGAGGATAATATACTCAAGATAACAACCCGAAAACTCAAAAGGAAAGTGAAAACATGTGTAGACATTTAAAGTAAAGTACGAGTATAGTTTCAAACATTAACAATTGCACATGCAGTAACGTTACAAATAGAAAGAGAGCGACAAATAACGTTTGCTCATTTACTATGACCACAATGTAATGTGTCTCACATCCAGCTGTCATTGTCACAGTCAAGTGTCAAATAAAATGTCACACATCAAATTAAGTCTGTCTGAGTGTCATTTATTATTAAACAGTTTCTCTTTTTTTTGGAAATCAAATTGTTGTTTAAATGATTTTTAGAAGGAAAAACTGTTGTACTTTATTTTTATAAACTATTCAGGATACACTGACATTTCTGTTACACATTTGCTTGCAGTTTCCCTTGTCATATTGTATTTCCCCTTCACGTATTATCAGAATTTTTCCGTGATTTCTCAGGGGTTGATTGCATTAAGCGGAAAACAAATCGCATTCTGTTGCCTTTTGGGTTCATTTGCAATTACAAAACAAATTGCATTTCGGATGGAAAAATAAATAAATGCATCCACTATTCTGCTGTCCTTAATCCTATACTGGTACAATTCAGTTGGTTATGTTATCGTCGGTTATTGTTTCAGTTGTCGGTTTGTACTTTGAAACGAATTTACACTTTTAGTGGGTTGGATCAAAAACAAGCTCGTTTTTTCTGTATCACTTTTTACAGTTCCATTGGCGATACTGCGAGTGTTATAGTCTGATTTTAGGAAACACTGTGAACAACGGCTATCGCAGGAATTCAAGGAAATTAATGTTTAATTTGTGAGTCTCCATTTATTTGGGATGACACAAGTATCGTCTCAACAGAATTTTATAATGAAATTTAGTAAAATATCAATTGAAATTTCAAATTCAACAAAATGCGTCAATATAGTTCAAATTTTGTATTGAATGTACATCATTTTAAATTCAAACTCCAAAAATTTTAAATCAATAGTTCAATTTGAAATCAAAATCAATCGAAGTCATAGCCGTTTAATTAAGAGAATATCACAGCGCATTAAGTGACTTTTAAGTTTTTTCAATTGAAAGTCAAAAAATTATGAGAACCACCTCTATCACAGAAATTCACGGACATGATAATTAATTTATGATTCTCTGTCTATTTGAGATGAAACACATATTTGTTCCGCACAATTTTTAATGTAATTTAAAAAACAATATCAATTGAAACATCATTGTCTTCAATACATCGGTAAAATTTCAATTGAAAAACAGAATCTATTTATTTAAATTCAATAATTCAATTTGGAATTCAAAATCACCTGAAACTCTAACATATTTCAGAGAATAGCAAAGCACATCATTGAATTTGAAATCTCGCAAATTGAAATTACAAAGTAAAATCGCTGGTTATAAACGCACGCTGAAAAAACACGGCCCCAGCAGCATATTGCAGGAATCATGTATATGTTTGCAGGGATTTTTTTCATGAAACTAAGACCTGCTGCTTTTTGGTTTCTTTGTTGTTTGTCACGTTTTTGTTTTCAGCAGTTTTTTGCTTCCACATTTTGGTCACAAAAACATACTTATGTGCATTGTGTTTCCAGCAAGTACTACTGAATAGCAAACATAATGGGTTTGGCCACAAATATACTATATTTGTGACAACCTACAAACACGTTATATTTGCATCCAAACAACAAAAAAAGACAGATTTTTCAGCGTTCGCTATCGAAGGAATTTACAGAATACTCGATAGTCGAAAGAAATTTAAGGTGGTCAGAGCAGAGATCGAACCCAGGATGTCATGTACAAGAGGTGCACACACCGACCATTACACCACCGACGCCAATTGAAATTATGAGTGCCAATATTTCTCAAGCCATTTTGAGAATATGCCTCCTGAGCCGGTTGGTTAGCATTCACATTTTCCTCTTCCTAGTAGGTATATATGTATGTATGTGTAGGCCCTCGTTACTCCTTCTGCTCACAGCCCGAGGAACATTTTGATACACATTAAAATCTCGTTTCTTGAAGGAGGCCTGTGAAGAGACGCCCATTTTGTTAGGTTAGGAAGAACTGGTTATCACTATTGACACTCTTATTCCAATGAGGACCATTGTGATACCACGTGACCCCATCGTTGAACCTGTAAATAGACCTGGTATTGTTAAGGGGCGTTCAAGCCATATGATAACTCATCCCGGTAGTCTAGGATGTTTTCTGAAGAAGAGACGTACAATAGTCCCTGCACGGTAAATTAGTACTCTGCAAAAAAGTCATACGATGATTCAGCCTAACTCCTTGAATGTCTTTTAGATCATACATGAAGTAAGATCCCAGGTATTATCTCCTAAAAAAAACCTTTTTCCCATTGCATCCCATGAAGGGATTGGGGAGAGCTTCTCACAACCAGAGATGTGTGCGCTTTCAAATTTTTTCACTCACTGATTGAGACCTACAGTTTTACACCGGCTCCGAACGGTATTTTTTATTTTTGAGAAGCTTTTTCATGGCTAAGTTCCCGATAGTGTCGCCATCACTAAGCGAGGTGGCCGTCATCGAAAGAAATTTAAGGTGGTCAGAGCAGGGATCGAACCCACATTCTCATGCACAAGAGCCGCGCACACTAGTCATTGCATTACTGACGGCCAGGTATTATCTCCTACTAACATAAAATACCAGGCAGTTGCAGTTGAAATGGCCAACGCGCTTTTCCTGCATTTCGTCCCTACATCTTCTTCTGTACCCATTAGCTGATATTCCAAGTGTAGACGCAGCAATGAGGGTCAAGAGATCTCAGCTACTAGCTTCAAGATATCTTGTGTTGGACTTGTTACCACGTTTAGCGTACGATTCACGTTGAAACTTACGGCCTTATTCATAAAAAGTTGTGAGAGGTTTGAGAGACAGTTTATCATACAAAAAACGTCACTCAAACCTCTCATAACTTTTTATGAATAAGGGTTCCAAAATATAAGATAGACATGCTTGTATCCACTCCGCAAGTCAGGATTCCTTCTATATACCTTCGAAAAAATGCAATAGACATGTGGGCTTCCCTTCTCTCAGCACGCCTGTTGGCAGACTTACTAGTAGAAGGCGGAAAGGATGCTTGTAGTCATGCAGACTTCCTTTCTTTCAGTAGACCTTGTAGGGAGGCCACGTAAAATAAGGCTACAGGATACAGTTGCTCATGAAACCCTGTCTCCCCACTTGAACGCACTTCTGTAGTACAAAACATAAAATGCGGTAGCCGAGTGGATAACCCGTCCACTATCTATACTGTAATCGTGTGATCAATCTCTGAGACAGGTGATTTTAAAGAACTAACAAATTTTAATTTGAACACAATGCTAAAATTGTCTGATCATTATATATATACTATGTGGTAATAATTCGCACATATAATTTTTATATTTTCCCGCTGAAAAATCTGTATTTTTGGTGTTGTTCGGTTGCAAATATAATGTGTTTGTAGCTTATCGCAAATATAGAATATTTGTGTCCAAATACACTATGGTTGCTACTCAATATTACTTGCTGGAGATACAATGATTAATATGTTATAATATATATGTTTTTGTGACCCAAACATGGTTTTGTTTATTGTAAACAAGAAAGGAGCAGATTTTCAATCCATGATATCAATTCTTACACGTAAGAATATGGCTGTTCCAAATATACATATGGTTCCTGCATAATGTTGCAGGGATATTTTATGTTTAATGCCTTTTTCCAGCGTGTGGGTAAGCCTATTTGAAAATGCTCTTTTGCAACTCCGCAGAGAAAATGCCTCGTAGTAGACCTTTTCTTCTAGTCATGCTAGCGGACCCTACTTTGGAGTCCTCTTACCTTATATTAATTGCTGTTAGTATGACCTACCAGAAAGCCTGAAAGGTAATGCCTTTTCCCTGTAGGCCAGCTAGGAAGCCTGCAAAGGAGAAAGGAAATGTTTATGCCATCCTTTCTGAATGCAAAAGCCTACTGAAAGGAATATCTTTTAAGAGTTTAAGTTTCGCCTGAAGACAGTTAGCAATCTTGCACAATAGAAAGAAAATGGGCATGTCATCACTTCCTATGTCGTCCAAAGTTAATTCGAAGTGACTATTGCATTTTTTTTTGGTGGGCCTCCTGGTTGCCGTAGGAGCGCTCTATTTGCTACTGGGGTTAAATTGAGTAGTACGTACTGAAAAATATGTCTTTTTGTTGTTGTTTGGTTGCAAATATAGCGTGTTTGTAGGTTGTCGCAAATGTATTATACTTGTGTCCAAACACATTGTGTTCGCTATGCAATATTAATACATGCTTGAGAAATAATGAATAATAGGTTATAATCATACATGGGGCAAATTAATTATAATTTGTACTTTAATTTGAAATACCTTTCGAAATGCAAATTCAAAAAAAATTCTATACCATTGGCAATTGTACTTATTTTCAAAGCATTTCCGGCAAGTTTGGTTTTCAAATATTTTATACAGTACAGGTTTATGAATTTGAAAGTACTACGAGACAATACCTATTGAAGCCATAAACCTCTATATAAAAAATACTGTAAAAACAGAATTGCCAGCTGTCAAACAAATTCAAAATTAAAAGCATTCCCATATTTCATTACAATTGGCATCTAATTGGCAAATGCAAATTCAACATTTTTTAATTATCATTGCGAACAATGGTAATTCTTTTGCATTTGCATTAGATAAAGTAATGCAATGCAAATTAAAAAAACCAATGTATGGTTATAATGCATGTTTTTGTGACCCAAATATAATTTTGTTTGTTGAAAACTGTTGAAATCAAAAACGTGGCAAACAACAAAGAAACAAAAAAGGTAGTGATCTTGAATTCATGAAAACAATGCTTGCAAACATATACAAGGTTCCTGCAATATATTGCTGGACCGTTTTTTTCAGCGTGTAGTGGGCATAGCTTCAAATGCTTCCGACCTTGGTGGGAATTAAATCAAGAGTTCTTTAAAATTCAATGGATTGTCGCACAGATTTGCAAGGATTGAAAACTTCCACCTTTATTACAAAACTTATTGTTTTCGCTCTCGACACTGTTGTAATTAATTGTCAGAACTGACAGAGTTTTGTAAATCCCTAGCTGGGGAATCTGTGTTTTACTTAATAGAAATTCAAATCAACTGTATTAATGAAAATTTCGTTTTTAACGATTTAAAGATGTAATGCTGTTAACTTAATGGCATTTGAGTTTGACATATGGGTATTTCCACAGCAAGGTCCACCTTTTGTCATATAACGTTACCCTCGTTAAATGATTATATTTTAGGACTAGTTATTTTCATTGTCTGCTTTTCTTGTACTAAATACACAGCTACTTACATTCTGTACTAAGTAAAACAATAGAACACAATCGAACTACATGGTCCGAAAATATAAGTGATCAACGAGGGCGACGTGATGTGACATAGGGTGGCACTTTCCGTGGAAATGCCCATATAAAAATGTTGTTTGGTATATTTCCAAAAGTTCAGCTAAGTATGATTTAGATTTCAAATATATTCACTTTATTGAACGCAATTTTCTCACCTTAAGCAACGTGGCCGTCGGTGGTGCAATGGTTAGTGTGTGCGCCTCTTGTACATGTGATCCTGGGTTCGAACCCTGCTCTGACCACATTTTAAAAAAAATTTCTTTCGGCGGCGGTCACCTCGCATAGTGACGACGACACTATCGAATACATAGCCATGAAAAAGCTTCTCAAAATATCGTTCGGAATCGGTGTAAAACTGTAGGTCCCAATCAGTGAGTTAATACTGGAAAACGCACAGCTCAGTGATTGCGAGAAGCTCTCCCCTGTCCCTTCATGGGATGTAATGGTAAACCATTTATTTATTTATTTAAGCAACGCAGCATCTTAAAGCATGCTAGAAATTAGCAATGAAATCAATTTAATCACAGCTGTTTGCCAAACATTTATTGCCTTGTATTGCTTACAAATTTTATAACAATGTGTGTGATACGTTGCTTTGCGTTTTGTAAAATACCCCTATTGTTGATGATGTTTCTATGGGTGGCTTAAAACACATAAAGGGATTTGTTTGCGTTATCGATGGAGGGGTGTGAAATGAAACAAATTGGTATTATTCGATATTGAGAAAAGTGCACAAAAGGATCAACCGAAAAAAACAAAATATAGACAACCTAGCACAAAATCGAATGATATATGAAGAGATTTATTATCAAAAGGGGGAAAAGGAAAAATACATTGAATAGTTTCAAATGGCGCAACTGAAGTTTATAATTTGTATTTCCGAGCAATTGCGTATTTAGATATTAGTTAAAAAAGTTTACCCATAAATCAAGAAAATATGGCGTAATCAAATACAGTTTCACTATAGAGAAAATTACTGTAATAACTTTTTAGGGTAATAATATGATTATTGAGGCTTATAGAATTTTAACAACATTCATTAAAAAAACTAATAAAAGAACAGGCTTATTTATATTTGTTTATATGAAACCCATAAAAATTTAGGGTCAAATTTCGTTTCTTAAGCAAAACACAAATGCAATTTGCCTGTATTTCCAAAGCCCATATCGAAAATTTCTTTAGAGTGTCGAACTCTCAAATGCAACTGCCAGCAAATTTTCGTGGGCAGTAGCGTCAACTCTTTAGGAATTGAGGATTGTGGTTCCATTCATATTTGACAGTTGTTTAATATCAAAATGCAGCCCTTAAGTGCGAATTGTTTCTACCGCATAAAGCCAACTATATTTTTTTTTACTTTTTCTCAATTTTTTATTTTTATTTATACTCAAAACAGCAACACTCTTAAAAGTGGACACCCTTTAAAATAATTTCTTTATATTTTCCAATAAAAATTTCTCTAAAGTTCATTAAACTTTTCTTGGGATGGTTATAATACACAACACTTTTGCCATTTACGATGCTCTGCCTGAACACTTATATAGAACAACGACCGACAAACTGAGAACATTTTAAGTTCGTAATTCACACCAGCGCTACGTAATGTAAACGCTTGTTAATTTTCTGAATGCGTTGCGTGTTGTGAACAGCAACGAAAATTCATGGACCAACTATGGTCATTAACACGTCCCAAAAACATAAATTTTTTTTGTAATTTTTTTCTCACACAAATAAATAAATCCATTGCCAACCTACCAAATGCCAAAAAACAAAAACAAAAACAACAAATAATTACAATCTTCACTTTTATTATATAACGACAATTACAAGGGAATTATTCAACCGGCCACCCCCCTCGGTTAATCACTACTATAGAAAAGTTATATCCGAACCAAAATCATTGTAAAATAAAAAATGAAAACCACCCCCTATCTCGTTTGTGTTCAGTCATCCCATAAGAGAAACCGCATGAGAAACAAAAAACTAGAAGCGAACAATCGGTTAGTAGGTCTATATTACTGACATTTTGAATTTAATACCAAATAAACAACAACAACTAGATTCAAAAACAACAATTAATACTTGCAAAAAAACCAACACGGTTTGTTGTAAAAAAAAACTGCAGATCGTTTGAATGAACAATACATATAGACTATGGGGGGACACAGTGGTTTTGTGGTGCTTTTTAAATTTGAGAAAAAGCAAGCGATTTTAAACTAAAACATTGCCAATAACACACTTGAATTAATTCAAATTTGAGAAAAGTTCTACCTAGTACCTATGAGAAACAGGTCCTATAGGACCTACAATTTTGCACCGATTCCGAGCGGTTATGCATTAAAGAGATTTTAATCATCCAATTATTATAGGAGACAATTTTTAGGGATTGTTAATCCAGGACATGATACTGTCCGTGGAAGTGGAAAGTTTCTGAGAGCCATTCACTTGGGAGTGGCCAGAAATGATTCCTTCCTTGGGCAGCCCAAGCAGCTCACTACGTCCACACAGTATGTCCTGGGCAATGGCTTTTTCGGAAACCTCCGTTAGCTACCTTTCACTCTAGGTAAACAAATGCGCAGCCTGATTGTTTATGCGATCACTGACAAGTTTCAAGTTAGGAGGTGACTGATGTCACTGAAACTCATCAAACTATCAAGCATATTCTTTTGTCCTGAAAAGGCGGATGTGCCCAGAATATGAGCCAACGGCGGATAGAAACCAAACAAAGAAAATCCTTGTTCGTCATATTGCATCCTAGTCAGCGTCTGATCCATAAGGGGCGGCTGCAATCAAATATCCTGGCAGTAGGTAAAATGCAAAAACCCGGTGGACTGGGTATGCCTCCCGCCACCGTTCATAATGGCAGTGAAAATACAAAAACGAAAGAGAAAACATAAACAACACCGAAAACGTTATAAGGACCATGATTTACGGATATCCACCTGGAATGTGAGAACTCTATATAGATCCGGTGCAAGCATCCAATTGCCAGATGTCCTCGAAAGTTATAGGGCAGACATTACCGCAATCCAGGAAATGCGATGGACAGGACATGGCTGCACAAGAAAACGAATATATATAAACATGAATTTTGTTGTAGTTGGAAAAAGACTTCGACATCTAGTCTCTAGGTTCAATCCTGTAAGTGAGCGTATAGGCACAATTTGAATAAAAGTGAAACATTTTTATATTTCCCTAATTTTTGTGCATGCCCCGACAGAAGAGAAAGATGATGATGCCAAAGACATATTCTATGAGCGCCTAGAGGAAACGTATGACCGCTGCCATGGCCATGACATTCAGATTCTACTAGGTGATATTTAATGCTAAAGTAGAATGTGTTTGATCCAACTATTGGCAATTTCAGTCTACATGCTGACAGTTCCCATAACGGTAGGAGACTAATTGACTTTGCCGCGGCAAAAAACATGGCCATTAGTGGTACAAGATTCCAGTATAAAGACACACAAGGCTACTTGGGTATACCCCGATCAAAGAACGAAGAACCAAATTGATCACGTAGTAATTGATGGATATACGAGTGATCAGAGGAGCTAACAAGGATTCTGATCACTACCTGGTAGCAGCAAAAGTTCGCAAAAGATTAAGTAGAGCGAAAATCGTGCGAAACCAGATGCAGAGAAAACTGGACATCGGAAAACCTCAATTACCTGACGTAGTCACAGCCTACTCAAGGAACAGAACCCACCAATCCCGAAGACGATCCTGAAGCGCAGTGGAAACCCATCTTCGACTCTATAAAAACTGCCGCTACAACCGTTCTTGGTTTTGAAAAATCCATTCTCAAAAAAAAAATGTACGACGAAGAGTATCGCGCTGAAAATGATGAAAAGAACGCTACACGTATGGCAATGCGTCAGTCAATTGCAACGCGAGCTGCCACTGACCGGTATAGGGAAAAAGAAAGGATGTAAACCGACTCTTTAGGCGTAAGAAACGGCAGTGGAGAAAGCGCGAGTGTGCGAAAATTGCCACATACGGAAGCAAGAACGATGTCCGAAAATACTACCAAAAAGTCAAAAACGGAACTAATGGGCATAGTTCAGGGCCCCCTTCTGTAAAGACAAGGACGGAAATCTCATCGCAGATGTGCAAAGCACTTTGGGAGAATGGAGAGATCAATTCTCCACGCTACTGATACCTGAGATATCCAATGACGATGGGACAATCAATCACAATTTGGAAAATTTACAACTGACCAGACTTTCACGCTACGCCAAATCCTGGAGAAGACCCACCCACGAAAAACAAATCGAGTATTAACATCTGTTTGTCGATTATAAGGCGGCCTTCGATAATCCGATAAGGGAGAAACTCTAGGAAGCAATGTATGAGCTTGGAATTCCTGCAAAACTCATACGCCTTCGCAGAATGACCTTGACAAACACCAAATTCGCAGTGAAAGTTGGCAAGGATCTTACCGAACCTTTCGAAACTAAGTGAGGCCTCAGGCAAGGCGACACCGTATCGTGCGATCTCTTTAACATCTTAATGGAGATTATTATGAGAAAAGCTGCAGTCAACATGAATAAAACCATCAGCAGCAAAAGTCACATGCAGATGATATCGACATCATTGGGCGCATAATTAGAGAAGATTCTGAGGTGTTTTCGAGAATTGAGAAGGAGTCAGCAAAAGTGGGTATGAAATTAAATTAGGACAAGACAAAATTAATGGTTTCAACGAGCAGGACCTCTACGCGATTAGACCGTGAACGTTGATTACAGTTATAATTCCGAATAGATGTTATTTTGGGCTAAACAAGCACATTAGAGATAAACAAATTCTTAAAATACACTGGAAATCGAAACTTCAACCGGCAACATGGGATCCAATTCCAGTTTTCCAAGAAAATATGATTTTCAGTACTTCCTAATGTTTATGCTTATTTACAGATATAACGGTTGATTTTTTTGCCATTTGGTTTTTCAGTGTTAACCATTCAGTGTTAAGACATGTGTCAAAGTCAAAAATGTTGAGCTTGCCTTGCCATTTCATCATGAATAGACCTACAAACGAACAACGCTTGCAAATCATGGAGTTGTATTATAAAAATTCTTGCTCCTTAAAAAATGTCTTTCGCAAGTTATGTCCATTTTATAGTCGTCATAATCGGCCCACCCAGCTGGATGTTCAAGCTATTGTGGCCAAATTTCGAACCAGTTTCACTGTATTTGACATCAGTTATCCAACCCGTATACGTTATTCGACCATCTGGCAGATTTTTCGTTAACCCTAAAGCCATACAAAATACAGCTTGTCCAGGAGTTGAAGCCGGGCATCCCAATACAAAGTCGTCTTTTCAGTGGCTGGGCCTTGGAGAAACTGAAAGAAGACTACATTTTTTATCGAGAAATTGACTTCAGCGATGTGGCTAATTTTGGGCTCAATGGGTACGTCAATAAACAGATTTGCTGAATTTGGTTAGAAGAGCAGCCAGAGGCTATTCAAGAGCTACCAATGCACCAAGAAAATTCACGTTTTGGTGCGGTTTATGGGCCGGCGGCATCATTGGACCGTACTTTTGCGAAGACCTAGCGATTACATTGTTTTTCTTAAAATCTATTCAACAACGTATACAAACATCGACTTCATAAACCACTGTGCAACATTTGATTCCCAAATGAAGGCCAAATCATATTCAACTACACAAAATAGCGAAAAATTAAAACGTACAAACTCGATCGGTCCCACTCGTTGCGATGTATAAAAGTCTGTTGGTGGAAAACCACTCATTTACCCCTGAACGGGAATTACACCAACAGTGACAACAACAGCAATAAATTATGCTACAATTTTCAGCAATAACAACAACTATAGAGGAAAAAAAATTGTCGGTGGCTTCGTAAACTGGAACACCCGCTAACGTTGTCAGTGGTGAAAGAGGGAGCGGGTGTAGCCATAATGACACATCCACGCGCGTGCAGTAAATGAAAGTAATAACGACGACAGCAACAACACCAACAATTATAGCAGTAATAACAATGACGTTTCATTTAATAAAAACGCCTCAAGAGTGGACCAAACAAACGACTCCGACAACCGGCCCACAGCTGACTGAACATTCATCTACAACGAATCGACCCACAGAAAGCTAAACTATCATTCCAATCGAATGTGAAATGACGGTTAAGGCAAATGACTACGATTCTTCCATTTCAACCCCCCAGTATTCGCATGATGTTGGTTGCTGTGTAGTTGCTGCTGCTTTAGTCGCCGCTTCCCTTAGAGATTGATAGTGTTGCCACCATTATTCAGTTCTTTAATTCTCTAATGGATAACATTTGATGACTTTTGTGTTTGCTATTTGTGTTGTTGTTTTTGTTGTTCGTGGTGGTGTTTCCCTCCAGCGGTATGAGTTCCTTTTACGAGTACCAATAACAAGTTCAAGCACTGCGTCATACTGTGAGTTGTTTATTGGGGGGATTTACATCCTTTCCATTTCCTTAAAGCCCTCGGGGACACAACTTGCCAACAGGTATTTAGCCAAGTTCTCTCCAGCAATGTTTGAGTATCATTGTGATAAGGTATTGTTGTGAATTTTTGTTACGATCATAGTGGTGAAAACGAGGAATATCTTTAATCAGCCAGAAGTTTCAGACAATATTTCAAATTAAAAATATGAAATTGTAGTCTTTAATAGAAGAGGCAAATAATGAAGTTAATGTGTTGAAAAAGGGCTGGATGATAATATTTCTACATCATACATATATGGAAGCATCAACCGTCATCTAAAAGCATGAAAATTGCACTCCTATGAATACAAATAATACTTCACCGCAGGAACTATTTAATCACGTAAATGAACCCATTTTCTTTTCAGGATTGAAAATGTATGCTTGACACTTTTGGTAATAAAAAATTTTCATCAATGCGACGAACAGTTTGTAGATTGTATGACGAAGACTTTCCTTAAGGCCCGTAGTAAGATTAACATTTCATTTAAAATTTTACAGAACTCCATACAAAAAAACTGCCTGCGAAATATCGAAGAAATTTTTTCGTACGTGTAATAACCGGTGACCCGAAATGAATCACCCTGTCAGAAAACTCTAGAACTTTTAAAAATGGCGGTAACTGCTAGTTTTATTTTAATATTTGTGAAGTAATCAACCTTTGCTGTAAGAAACTTGTCAATTGGTGGCATTAAAATATTTCTGGGAAATTTCAGTGCCTACAGGAAGTGATAAGGTGACATGGTCTTGGAGGTGTTGACAACGTCATAAACTGCTGTACTCGCCATCAACAGTTTATCGGCGGAACGAAATTATATCATCGATATTAATGATGTACGATCAAACTCTACGCTCTAATTTGGCACAGGACAGACAAAATACGTGGTCAGGTATTGTACCAATGCTGAAGGAAACTGCCATGGAGGTACTTGGTGGGAAAAGATGTGAGACACAAACCTTGGATTAGTGCAGAATCCTTATCCGAAATTCAGAAATATGCTTATAGGATCGAAGACACCAACGTTGAAGAGGCAGTTCAAATCAGACTATCGGCAATCAGCACGTAGAGTGGGTTACATTGTCCGTTCAGATGACGGTAATTATGTGTAGTTAACATCCGTATTGTGCACTCTTCGATAAAACAAAAACCTGGTCGGCAACACCATCACGAGTACTGCATCATTAAAAGCTAATAATGCCACGGGGATTCCATCACCAGATCAGCAAGTGGAGCGATGGCGTGAATTCATTACAACACAATGTAGACTTGCGGATGATGAAGATCAGTGTACCCCTTCTGCAGAATACTTACATCACAATCCGAAATGGGATATTTCAACGGAACACCCGTCGCAAGCAGAGATCAAGGCGGCACTGAAAAAAATTAAAGATCACACATCTTCTGATCCTGATAATATTCCAGCGGAGCTGTTGAAACACGGTGCATAAACGTTAGTACGGGTTGAATTTTATGTTTCGGGATTAGAGAACAAAAACAAATATTAATCATCGAAAATCACTTTATTGTTTTTCAAAATATTCCCCATGAAGATTTATACACTTTTGCATGCGTTTGAACCAATTGTCGAAACACTTTTGCCACTCTGATTGAGGTATCTCCAAAACATGCATTCTGAATGCAGCAACCGCTTCTTCAGGTGTCGAAAAACGTTGACCTCTCAGTTTTTTTTACGTACGGGAATAGAAAGAAGTCACTCGGTGCCAACTCAGGACTATACGGCGGACGACCCATCATGACGATGTTTTGGGTGCTCAAAAATGCAGTTGTTTCAGCCGATGTGTGAGAGCTCGCATTTTCGTGGTGAAGAGTGATCCGTCTTCGGCGGTTGGTTTTCGTGATTTCTTGGAAGACAACTGGCAAACAAATGGTTGTGTACCACTCATAATCACTGTCCTGTGTTGTTCTAGTGGTACGGTTGCGACATGTCCGGTTTTTCCGAAAAAACCAGGCGACCATTTGCTTGGAAGTGCTTCGGGCGCGAACAACTTTTGTTGGATTTGGCTCATCTTGAAACACCCATACAGTTGACTGCTGTTTACTTTCGGGCCGAAGCACCGCGATCGTATTTTTGGAGCATTTCCTTCGACCAATCGACACGAGACTTTTTTCGAGCGATTGACAAATTGTGTGGGATCCAACGCGAACAAATTTTTTTGACAGTCAAATGTTTATGCAATATTGAGTGTATGCTGGTCCCACTAATGCCTAAGATTGTCTCAATCTCACGATAGGTCACATGACGATCTTGCAAAATCAGTTTGCGCACAGCATCAATGGTTTTCGGAACAACAGCTGATTTTGGACGACCTTTACGAAATTCGTCTTGGAGTGAACTACGACCACGATTGAATTCACCATACCATCGATAAACACTGGTCCTTGATGGAGCTTCATCGCCAAAAATTTAATTAAGTTCATCCATGCAATGTTGCAGAGTTAATTCACGTCGAAATTTGTAAAAAATAATCGCACGAAAATGTTCACGATTTAATTCCATTTTTGGGTCGAGACGAATCTTTTAAGTTACTGTACGCATAACCTCAGTACGCATAACCTCAAAATGTCCAACTTTACGCTAGAGCTGTCAGTTGCCAGATTGCAACACTAGGATTGCCAAATCCCGAAACATAAAATGAAACATAGATGTCAAGTGCAAGGATAGACAAGAAAATAGCTACGGAGTGGAAATAGGGAGTGGTTATCACTATCCGGAAAAAAGGATCTAACGCTGTATAGGAACGGGAAGTTTCAATGCTCAAAGCAATAGGCAAAATAATCGCTACTCTTATACATCAGCAGATCTCGTGGATGGTGGTGAAAATTGTAGGGAAGACGCAGGCAGATTTTGGGTCTGATCGGTCAATTGCCGACCATGTAATCACAGTCCGTATAATCATACAACAGTCAGTAGAACTGCGCTCACCACTGTATCTATTTTTCGTAGATGTCGAACATGCGTTTGATTGTGTACACCGTAATTCAGTGTGGTCTACCGTGACCGGAAAAGGGATACCTTACAGGATAAAAAGATAGTGTCCATCATCCATAAACTGCAGAGTAAAGTTCGTTTAAATTACAAGAAAGCCAACCTTTCGCCACATCTACGGGAGTTAGACAAGGATGTTATGAATGAGGTAATGGAGACAACTAATGCAGAAGCACCGTTCGACATTCAGTGGTGTATGTATGAACATCCACATGCTATCAACTACGCAGATGAAATATATCTTGTAGTCCACAAATTTGATGACATCGAGGTCAAGTTAACCAGACTCTCCGAAAATGCGAAAAAAGTAAGATTGAGACTAACAGTTGATGGTTCGTTAATGGAAGACGTGGATTCAGCCAACTATAAATATTTAGGATGCACGATTAACAAGGATGATGGCTCTGTGACAGATATAAGTGATCGGCTAGATAAGGCTCGTGTTGCATACCTAAACCTGCACAAAATCTGGCGCAATTAGGGGATATCCGAAAAGGCGAAATTGCGTATATTCAGCTGCAGGTTGAATGAAGTCTGTACGCGGTTGTACTACTTGGAGCTTGACGAAACTGACAATAAAGATGGCCCAAAAGTTTGTCAATCCTTGTCTGTGATAAAATTAATAGAATTTAGTTGCGACAAACAAATTTTGAATAACTTCACTTGTAGTAACCGAATTAAAAATATTTGCGGTTGCTGCAACTAAATTCAAAACAAGGTCAGTTGCTGCAACTAAATCAATTAATCAAATTGTGGCTGCAGCAAACTTTTAGGATTAAATAAGATTATTTATTGTGTATCGTTAAAAATTATGTTTTTTCTTTATGTACTCCAATTAAAATTGTTTTGGTCATCCATACTTGTTAGCATACAAGCTCATATTCTTGTAAAAATCAGTCGGTCTAACGTTTGGACAATAAAGTTTGATGTCAAAACTCATCACGAGTGGCTTCTTCTTAAAAGACTCTATAAATAGTATTTGGGTTAAGATCCTGATCGGCTAATGCAGTTCTGAGGGTAAATTCTGTTGTTTCATCGTATTTGGTCCCTAGACTCATTACACACATAATAGCTCATAACTCAAATAATTACCCCACACTTATTACAAAATTCGGTTCGGTTTGGTATAAATGTCATATTCGTTTGTAGACGCTAAACAATGGCCACAGCAACATGTTGCTGGAACAATGTATATGTTGCCAACATTGTTTTCATGAATTGAAGATCTGCTACCCTTTTGTTTCTCTGTTGTCTACCACGTTTTTGTTTCATTATATTTCACCAACCTAATCCACATTTTGGTCACAACAACGTGTATTATAACCTATTAATCATTGTGCCGTCAACATGTAATATTGAGTAGCAAACACAATGTGTTTCGCCACAAGTATACTATATTTGGAGACAATCTGCAACCCCTTAATATTTGCATCCAAACAAACAACAAAATATCGATTTTTTAGCGTGTAGAAATGGATAGATCAAAGATGTGTGCATGATGTAACCTACTACTAGGAATTTCGTTCGGAATCAATTACGAATGAAGTTGTCGCAACCGAATTCCAGTTGTAGCAACCGAATTCAGTTGCAGCAAACTGAATTTAGTTGTGCCCAACGCAATTCTTTTACCGCAGCACGGTAAACATCTATGGTTTTATGAGCTACGTGGCATGTCATGTCATTCTTGTAAAACAACACACTGTTCTTCTGTGGCGCCCCCTTCTACCGAAATGACATTTTCAGTATCATTTTCGAAGAAACTTTAAATATTACACAAAATTCCATAACAAATACATAAAATATTAAAGTGAAATAAAAAAGTATGACATAAAATTTCATTTCCTAATATCTCCAACAAGTTCTAGGTTCTCCGAAAATGCACGCAAGATTGAATTGTAATTACATTGTTCTCAGGATATATGGTACATGCCACAGTCTTGTTGAAACCACATGTTGTCCACATCCAAATCATTCTACTTATTATCAAAGAAAATAACTAGATTGTCCTGTTGCAACAGAGATCTTATTGTCAATGCAACTCTTATTACCCGACCAGCCACATTTTCGAATAAAAATGGTTCGATCTTGGGTCCAAACTAAAATGCACAGTGGCACGTTGTTAATGCATTTGGTTCTCAGGAATCACTCGTATAACTGCTGAATTCCCAATCCGACAATTTTGAAGATTAGAATGGAAAACCCTGCATTATTATTGAAATATTTCTCGAAAATCTTTTTAATGTGTTAGGAACGGGTAGGGCAATCTATCAAAGTGAACACATGCAAACAACACACAGCGTTAGCATCACATACGTGGCTGTCATAAAGGGGTTTTCAACAGAGACGCTACAAAAGTAAATCGATAGGGACAGCAAACAACGCCATATTTTTTCCCGCTCTTTTGACATTTCTCTTCAGTAAGGTTTGGCATTTCATCATGGAAAGATATACGAGCCAACAACGAGTCGAAATTATTAAAATTTACTACCGAAATTTGGAGTCAGTGGCCTCAACTTTAAGAGCGCTACGTCCAATTTATGGTCGTCAGCGTTGAGACTCCTTTCTGGCTGAATGGCTTCGTCAATAAGCAAAATATGCGTTATTGGTCAGGCAGCAATCCACACGTAATCCATGAGTCATCATTGCATCCCGAAAAAATTACAGTTTGGTGCGGTTTATGGGCCGGCGGCGTCATTGGGCCGTACTTCTTCCGTGATGATCAAGACCGGCACATTACTGTGAATGCGAATCGCTACCGTTCAATGAAAACCGAATATTTTGGGCCCCAATGGGATAATATGGACTTGGAGGACATGTGGTTCCAACAGGACGGCGCCACAAGCCTCACAGCGAATGCCACAGTCAATTTATTGGAAACCAAGTTTGGTGAACGTGTTATCTCACGAAATGGCCCATTCGATTGGCCGCCGCGGTCGTGCGATTTGACGCCGTTAGATTATTTCCAGTGGGGCTACATCAAGTCTATGGTCTATGAAAACAAGCCAGCGACGATTGATGAACTTCGTTCGAATATCGAACGTGAAATTGCAGCAGTATCGGCCGATTTATGCTTGTAAACCGTCGAAAATTGGGTTCAGCGTCTGGACTTCTGCAAGCGTGCCCGTGGTGGCCATGCAAAAGAAATCGAGTTACACGTACTTTCACAGGAATAAAGAATTTCATTGGTATCTAAAACCGGTTTTGTTTTATTTAAAAAAACTTTTGTAGCGCTCTTATTGAAAACCCCGTAGTCTCTGCCTAAAAATAAGTATGATGGTATTGATGTAGCTGCAGCGAACAAACAAGCAGGTCGTCGTCACCAAAGAGTATTGAATAGTATAGAGAACTCATGGAACGTATTGTATGACTCAAAAGCATCTGGTGAATGATTCAGAACCTATTACTCTCTTTTTGTCATAACTTGGTCCATTCATAATTTGGATGTGAAACATTGCTGCCTTTTGAAACATTTATGCTTTTTGTATTGTATTATGTAATAAAATTGTCGAAATGGTGCAAATATTGAAATGTTCTATAAAGAGAATACGATTCGTTTATCCTCTTTCACTCAAACTCTCTATATGAGAGAGTGCAATAAGTTCTCTATACTATTCAATACTTTTTGTCGTCGCTCTGTTTATGACAAAACAAAAACAATTATTTCAGTGAGATAAATATTGCTCTATTAAATTTAACAACATTACATCTAATGTTGAAGCAGATGTAAGGAAAAAGAAAGGGCAATGTTAGAAGCGCATTCAGCACAAAAACTATTCTTTTTTTATTTTCCAATGTAACATTTACTAATGTGTTCATAGAAATCGAACAGGTACCGTGTAACAAAAAGGTGTTAACACATCTCCCATGAGTTCGAACACTCATTGATTTTTTTTTTAATATCCGTGAAAAATCAGATGGCGCGCTATCCTTTTTCTTCAACAACACTTTACCGCATTCCTGGCACTAAATTCAAATCTTGCTTGAATTTTCGAAAAACCTCATCACCTTTTCCAAAAAGCAAAAAAAAGGTTTCCCGTTACATCCTATGAAGGGATTGGGGGGAGTTTCTGTGAGGTTTGTAGTTTTACACTCACTGATTGGGACCTATAGTTTTACACGGCCTCCGAAGGTATTTTTGAGAAATTTTTTAAATACATGAAAATGAAAAATGATTTGTTGCAGCAATGCATCAATGAATATTGAAAAAATCTGGTGTAGCATGCTTCATTGTAGCTACGCCAAAGTCGTAGTATGTACGAAATATTAATTGCAACAATGTAAAAACACTAAGTAACCTGTTTCTTTCCTGCGACGAGAAGCATTTTTCTATCACTCTGGGTCGGATGGTCTTCAACGTGTTACAAATATAATCTAATCCAATACAAATTGTATCACATGAGTTTTCTATTATCACGTCTACGATTGAATACCTCTTTATCATACATGGGGCAAATTAATTATGTGACAATTATAATTTGTAGTTTAATTCGAATTACATTTCGAAATACAAATTCAAAAAAATTGCAATACCATTGGCAAATGTACATATTTTGAAAGCATTTCTATGGCAAAATAAGTAAGGTAGAAGCAGTAAGAATTGAAGGCATTTGGTTTTTATTTCAGGAGCCGACCTTGTCAAATTCAGTCGATCGAAATTGTCAAGATGTATTTATTTCAGGTCATATGTTTCAGGATATAAGTGTTGTAATTTTCGACAACAACCACAAGGACAAGAAAAAATTTCGTCTGCTATTTTGAAGCTACCACTTGTACTAGATACATCTTGGAAATAGTATAAACAACATTTGACAACGTCGGACCACAACGACAAGAAAAAATTGAAATCAGCTGTTCTAACACTGCCTCCTGTAATAGATACATATTGGGCATTTCCTTCATATCTGGCACTTTTGGTTTTGAAATATTTGATACAGTACAGGTTTATGAATAAGAAAGTGCTATGAGGCAATACCTATCAAAGCCACAAACCTCTACATATATAATACTTCAAAAACAGAATTGCCAGCAGTCAAACAAATTCGAAGCAATTAACAGAATTGCCATATTTCATTACAATTGGCATCCGATTCCACATCCTTGCCTGTGCAAATTCAAATTCAACATTTTTTAATTGCCATTGCGAACAATGGTCATTCTTTTATATTTGCATTAGATATAGTAATGCACATTAAAATCCAATGCAAATTAAAAATCCCATTATGCTCTTAAATAATCAGACACAGTTATGTTTTCTCTTATCTTTGTTACTTGAAATCGTCCATCCAACTTCCTGTCTGTCTACCTTTGTGTTTGTGAAACTTTCTTCCTCACCCCTTGTTTTATTTTTGAAATCTTCGCAACTAAAATATGCATGGTTCCTTGCCTTTATTTTCAGCACCACGGTTATTGATATTTATGATTATGTTGTACTCGTACACAAGAAGAAAAATCAATTAAATTAGCAATTCAACCATCATAAATGTTGATATTTTTTCTATTTGTGTTTTGCACTTGAGATGTTTACAGTCAAATTTCTTTCTCGTCTCTCTCTTTTTCTCGTTAACCCCTTTATGGTTCTATGCTGTGCAGCAGCCTGCCTTTTTATCAGTTCCAATACTGTGCGATTCACTTGAATGTAGTGTCCTTCACTGAAGATGAATGGTCCTGTAAATATATACATATATGTATATATAAATATTTTACTTACTCACACAAACTCAATATGCTACGCATACATTCATGATGGTATTTATTGAATTCAAGTGCATCAATTTTCCCATTTTCTGCCACTATCGAGTAACTATAAAATATTCTCTTTGTGGAGCAAACGTTCGTTGGAACAGGAAGTGTAGAATACCATTACCGACATCATCCGCATAACATTCACATTTTTGTCTCTGCTTTTGAGGAATTTTTTTTGTGAGGCTTAAATTTTTTTGGGTGTTTCTCTACTTGTTTTTTACTTTGCCTCCTTGTGTGACTACTATGTGTCCTTAAACTTGCCACAGACTGTGTGGCATGCAACTTTTCCACTGCCAGACACGCAGACGGACATGCAAACACTGACAGACACTGTCTAGTCGGATGAGACAAAAAAAAAGTTATTTATGTTATAACGTCATTCATCCCTGCCATTGCTGGTAACCCGTGGGATGATTTCTCTGTGGTCATTTGGGAGGGAAGAAGGATTCTTTATTATAGTGCAAAGTCAAAGTCAAACTATGGAAAATTGTGTGTGTGCATTATAATGACAAAAGTGCCATAAATAGGAAGACGATGATAACAGAGACTGCGAGAGAAATGTTGGAAGTTTAAGAACTTTTTTTGATTTGCAAAAAAGTTGTTCCTTAACAGAGATATGGCGTTGTGATTGACAACCGTTTGACATGTTTTGAGGCAGAAAATGCTTAAAGTGATTTACTGTGTAATTTGTGAGAATTGTCGCCTATTTGGTAAATTATGGAAAAAGGCACAAACTGGAGTGAAATATTCAAAGGCCATTGTATTTATTTTACAAAACTCCATACAAAGTAAATAGTGCCTACGAAATATCAGTGAACTGTATCCGTACGTATGGTAACAGGTGGCCTAAAATGTTTCACCCTATCGGAAGATACTAAATATCCATCACTAATCGGGGTGACCGTCGTCGAATGAAATGTAAGCTGGTGTGAGCAGGGATCGAACCCACGTTCTCATGTACAAGAGCCTCGCACTCTAACCATTACACCACCGGCAGCCACAAAAAAAATACTAATAGAAATTTTTTCAAAATTATGATTTTATTGCTAAGGCCCAACATTGAAATTTGTGACAGAAATACAACATCGTTCAAATGGCTTCCACGACTTCATTTACAGAACCTCATTCGATCCACCCAATTTTTCACTACATTTTCGAATGTTTGGGCCGCTATCTCGTGACCGACAGCATCGATTCGAGGCCTCAACGGACGATTTTGTGAGGCCCAAATGCAACTATTTTGTTTGTTAACGCAGCCCCCGAGGTGAAAATCAGCTTCATTGGGAAATATGAGCTTTCGATAAAATTCCTCATCTTTCTAACATAGAATTTTGGAGGAAAATTTTTACTATTGGTCAATTTTCTTCAAGTGTATTGTGACTAATTTCGTAAATTCCCAACCTTTAACTAATAATTTGTCACTTCAGAATTGTCAAATTGGGCATCTGCTTCGAAATAACGCGTGTTCGAGTTCTAAATTTTATATGGTCGACTCTTTACTACATAAATATAAATTGTTTCCCATTACATCCCATAAAGGAATTGGGGGAGCTTCTCACAACCACTTGGCTGTGCGCTTTCTAGTGTTATACTCACTGATTGGGACCTACAGTTTTACGCCGGTTACGGACAGTATTTTGAGAAGCTTTTTGATGGTTAAATTCTCGATAGTGTCGCCATCACTATGCGAGGTGCCCGCCGCCGAAATAAGGTGGTCAGAGCAGGAATCGAACCCAAGATCTCATGTACAAGGGGCGCGCACACTAACCAAAAAATATCAATTAGAACCCTAACAAAGCATTGCGAATTTTATACTAATCAACAAAAACTAAAATGTTGCAATTTAAATTTAAAGGGCATCAAAATTCAACACACGTTCAATTGTTGCAACCAAAGCAATATCAAATACGGTTGCGACAAATGAATTTATAAAAAATTCAGTTGCTGCAAACGAATCAATATCATGGAAAGAATGAATCATGAATGTTTTTTCTATTAAATCTTCTGATGTTAATTAATAATTGGCATTTCGCTTGTCGCAACCAAATCAGAGGATGTTACAACCAAATGTTAGTTGTTACAACCGAAAAAAAATATCCGAAAAATAATTAAAAATTTGGTTGAGTTTGACATCAAATCAAGTGAAAATATAAAAAAAATATATATTATTGAAGAAACTCTTAATTAATCTAATAAAACATCAATTGTAAACTTTTGAAATTTGAATCCCCCGTTAATTCGAAGCAGACGGTCAATTTGTCATTTATGAGGAGACAGATTATTAACTAAAGGTTAGAAATTGAAGAAAATTCTTCCAAAGTTCTGAGCCTTAAACTCAAACTCTAAGAAATCTACGAAATAGCTTCGATAGAAATATAGTGCCATCAACGCAGTTTGTGGACAAATTTTTAAAGTGAGTTCATCACTCCGGGTCCATATTGCGCATACGAACTCTGGACGTGCTCGTATAGTGCATTCAGTGGCAAATGTTGCCGCTGTAGCTGAAAGTGTGCTCGAAGAGCCATTAACATCAACTCTAGTCCGTTCGCAGAAATTTAACATTTCTCTCGCTCCTTTGCGCAGCATTTGGGATAAAGGCCTCAGTACGAAAGCATATAAAGTCCAAATATTTCAAGAAGTGAAACCTCGTGACCATTCTATGCGTTTCGTTTCGCTGAATGGGCTGTAGATCGCTCGGCTGTTGATGAGCATTTTTACCGAAAAATCATCTTTTTGTCTGTCTTTTGTTGTTGGTTGGATGCTAATATAACATGTTTGTAGCTTGCCGCAATTATAGTATACTTGTGTCTAAACGCATTGTGTTTACTATTAAATATTACATGTTGGAGACACAATTAATTATATATTGTAATATATGTTTTTATGACCCAAATCTGCTGTAAAAAAAAACGTGACAGACAACAAAGAAACAAATAAAGCACCAGGTCTTCAAGTCATGAAAACAATGCCTGCAAACATATACATGTTTCCCCCAATATGTTGCTGGAGCCACTTTTTTTCAGCACTACCGTTGCCCTACACTTTCCCAAAATTGAAATCTTTAAAAATAAAAATCATGTAAAAAAATTGGGAATACATACAAATTTTATGAAATTTATAACAAATTTTTTATAGGAATGTCAAAATTACGAAATTTATTTTGAAGTAATGATATTTTACTTCCACTCGCAGGAACCATGTGTAATATATATATAAGTATATATAAGTATATTTTTGGAACACACTCTAAATATTCAGATATTTGCAAGTCATAACCACATTTATATTTAAATACAATCACTAACGTGCTTAATTGTAAGATTCACATTTTGATTGGGGCCATAAGCTTGCTTCATCCCAAACTTCCATATAGTTACATCGAAGAATTTGTATCTTTCCTCAATAACGAACGATTGACGACTGAATTCATTTACACACGAACACAGAAATTTTTATGAATCACTGAATGAAAGAATAAGTCACTCACTCGCAGTAAATTAACATAGACTTAGAACAAGTAATCTCTCTTTGTCCCTCTTTTATTATTTTGCTCTGGACAGAGCATAGCGACCAAAATAACTAAAGTTAACAGTGCACCAAACACAGTTGTGTTTTAGTCTCCAACGAAACTGTTTTTCGATCACAACCATTTAAATTATAGCACATTAATCATTGTCTCAAACATGTAATATTCAATAGCAAACACATTGTTATTTGGACACAAGTGTACTATATTTACGACCAGCTCCAAACACACGTTATACTTGCATCCAAACAGGGAAACATTACAGACTATTCAGCGTGCCATTACTATTTACTTCTAATAACTAATTATATTTATTTCAATATAATTATATTTGTTTCAAAAAAAACTCTATATGTATCACAATTTGTATTTATTGTTATTATAATTTATTAGTATTATTATTACTATTTATTATATTTGTTATTTATTCTTTATTACTTGAAGAAAAAATTTATTTGTATACCGTTGGAAGCAAAAGATGTTTCATCCTTTAAAAATAAAAAAATAAATAAATCGTTTCCCATTACATCCCATGAAGGGACCGGGGAGAACTTCTCACAATCACTGAGCTGTGCGCTTTCCAGTTTTCACTCATTGATTGGGACCTACAGTTTTACACCGATTCCGAACGGTATTTTGAGAAGCTTTTTCATGGCTATATACTCGATAGTGTCGCCATCACTATGCGAGGTGACCGCCGCCGAAAGAAATTTTTTTTTGAAGGTGGTCAGAGCAGGGTTCGAACCCAGGATCTCATGTACAAGAGCCGCGTACACTAACCATTGCACCACCGACGGTGATTTCATCCTTTAAAGCTACTAATAACTTCGTTTGCCCAAAATATCAGGCACGGAGTGGGCGTGTCAAATTTTTCCATTTTAAATTATACCGTAGCTTTTAATAGAACATTGTCCAGTAAAGAATTTCATTAAGATTGGAGTTGGTTTACGCAATTTATCATATCGATAACCCGGACGGACGGTCCGATTTTGCATGGAAGGTACCACAATGGGCGTGGCAACCCCGCCACTTTTGTCCATATAGCTGAAGTTACAATATAAATTCCACGCCAGCGATTTGAGGTTAGATTTATTCCACGCAGTGGCTATGAGAACTGTCCACCAAGGTCATGCGATTTGACCCCATTAGATTCTTTCTTGTGGAGTTTCCCTATGCCCATATGCCGATTCCCTCAAAGCCAAGATAACCCGTACCAATGCTCAAATTAAGCCTAATCTGTGCGCCAGAGTCATCAAAAATTGGAACTCTTGGATAATAGCCACCCAGCGAAGCCGCCTCGGCCAATTGAACGACGTCATATTCCACACATAATAGCAATCCCTTTGTTGTTTGTATGTTGTTCTGACGAAATCTCAGCAACATTTTAATGTTTCTAAGGAAATGCACCGATCAATAAAATTGGAGGAAGAAATTATCAGTGTTGTCAGCTCTCATTCAATATTTAAAAATAGAGATTTTTTTGTGTAAAAGAACTTCCACACATAATATCAATCCCTTGGCTGTATGTTGTTCACATGAAATCTCATCAACATGTATCAATCAACATTTTAATGTTGGTAAGGAAATGTGCCGATCAATAAAATTGGAGGAGGAAATAATCAGTGTTGTCAACTCTCATTCAATATTCAATAAAAAGAGATTTTTTGTCTCAAAAGAACTTAAAGACATATCAAATGTAGTCTTCGACTCTGATATGTTGCTGGCCCATTTCGTAGTACTCGGCTTACAATTTGATTGACCTTTCCATTTACATATTTCTTAGAAACATTAAAATGTTGATCGACACTTGTAGCTATTATTTCGAGCAACAGCTAAGTACTACACTGACGGAAATATTTCGTCCATATTTCGCACGCACTTTTCCCATGACGTGTTGTAAAATTTCGCGCGAAATGTTGAACTTAGTACAGGCCTTTTTTAAAAATCGTGAAATTTAGGGATTATATTAAAATGTTGTAACTCAGGATTGAAAGTGGAAATTGCTGATCTATTTTCGGAAATTCGAATAAAAATTGTCCCTTATTAGTTTCCGATATTTGGGAATTATTTTTGCGACCCGACGTAATGTACGTGAATTCTGAGTTTTAAAGGATTTTTAATAGCAATTGATTGGTTTTAATTTCAATTGAATGAATCACAATGAATGAAGTCAAACGTTCAACTACAAGTCCAATAATGTGCATGTTGATTATTTACAATCATACAATCAGCAATCAATATAAAAAAACTATTACATTCCCATCACCGGTTGCAAACGGGATTATTGAAAAGCCTTTTCTTAGCTAATTACCAAATATAAGGTGGTCAAAGCAGGTGTATCATATACAAGAGCCGCGCAAACCAACCATCGTACCATGGACGTTCGTAAGCAGCAGTTTAAGGTCCTATAAGGTCTTTCAAAAGTAATGTATATACTGCAGCCCTAAAGCACATGTGACTTTGTTTCTCTGTCTCTACTCCATGTTCATTGGTGAAATCTCCTACATTTCAAAATGTTTGTTTTTCGAAATTGTACTAATTAATTTTGTAAAATTCCACCAAAAATGTACAGACTCCTTTTGTTTATTTTACTCATTTGATTTCGTATTCATTGTTTTACCTTCTGGTACAATCCACCACCATTGCTCATTGTTTCTGTTGGTCTGGACTGCTAAATACTTCGTTTGTTTTAAAATTCTGTTTATATCCAAAAGGGAGAACATCTACCATTTTTTGATATAGAATTTTCTGAAACACATGTGTTTTATGAATGAATCGTCCAATAAATTCTGTTAATGAATATTTTTTTTCCCAACATATGGTTTTATAGAGCAAACGCTGACGTATAATATATCTTTTTTGTATAACATGTTTTATATTTCTACAAATATATTTTTAATCATAATATTTATTTTTCTTATTGTTCTTGTCGTTACAGGTAAGGCTTGTGTTTTCCTACATGCATACAATGCAGACATTAAGGTAATTGAACTTTTGATGGGAACAGTAATTTCTGGAATCTACAGGAAAAAAAGATTTGACACCGTTTCTTTCCAGGCTAAGAATGTGATCACGTATTGATTTTTTCAAACAAAACAAAAACAAATATGGTGAGAAAAGGTAAACATTGTTGCAGAAAAGTTCAGCAACATTTGTTATTAAAATTGTTGCAGAAGCAGTTTCTCGGCATAGTTTGTATAAAAGGGATAGGAATGTGGTTTCATGAAGTGGGAAACCTTTTGTCTGACAAAAAGTGACTGTATAACCAGTTTTGGTCTATTTATACTGGTCTGATTATACTGGACGCGAAGTCTGTTCCTTTAGTATTTCATTAATTTCTTTATAAAAAATACATTTAATAAAAATAATCATGGTTGCTGTTAATTGCGTCGATTGTAATAATATTCTCGAAAAACCTTTGAATCCACTGTAGTAGGTGTAGAAACATATATAGAGAGAAAATCTCATCAACCCCTTCATTTGACGTAATGGAAAAATAAGTTTAAATTAAAAAAAATCACTTTCTCTTGTCTAAGGCAACATGTATACAACATGTTTTGGTTAGTCATAAGACCGACTCACAAAATATGTTCCTTTTGTCCACCTCTCAAAATGTACCGTGCTTTGTCTTATGATTCCCTAAATATTTCATGTCTAACATTAAGATCCCGTGAGCTGGACCACTTTAAAAAATTCATTTTTTTTAGTTTTTCCAAGAATTTTGTAATTTAACTAAAGACAATGAATACAATATTAGTAACATGGGAACCATCATAGATTGGTTTTGATGTTTAGCAAGCCTTAAAAGCTAGTGCTGAGTTTGTCGAACAGACAACATTTAGCAACCTGTTGCGATGCGAAATTTAACAGCTACATATTATTTTTATCTGTTTATAAATTTTGTGTTCACAAAACTCTTTTTTATAAATCGAAAGAGAGTTAACAAAGTTAATCGATCATTTCGTCCTACTATTTGATTGTTAGAAACATTAAAATGTTGCTCGATACGTGTTGCAGATATTTCATACGAACAACTTAAGACCTAAACTGGCGAAAATTTTTCGTCGGTATTTTTCAGACATTTTTTAATTTTTTGTGAATTTAGTTTTGTAAAGTATTGTACGAATTTTAAATTTACGGTTTGTAACGGGTGTTTTTTAAGCGCAAAAATATTTAAATTGTTACAATTAACACAAAAATCACAGGAGGTGTCATGGGACGATGTTCCTATCGCTATATATTATGCAAAGGGTTTTTGAACAGAGACGCTTCAAAAGTAAATCGATAGGGACAGCAAACGACGCCATATTTTTCCCCGTTCTTTTGACATTTCTCTTCAGCAAGGTTTGCCATTTCATAAAGGAAAGATATACGAGCCAACAACGAGTCGAAATTATTAATATTTACTACCGAAATTTGGAGTCAGTGGCCTCAACTTTAAGAGCGCTACGTCCAATTTATGGTCGTCATAATCGTCCTACCAGATCAACAATTGTCTAATGGAAACATTTGAATCCACAGGCACAGTACAAAATGTTCCCGTGCCAGTGAGACAAAGAAGTGCCCGTAGTGTCGGGAATATTGCTGCCGCTGAGGCTTCAGTTCAAGAAAGCCCAAATGTGTCTCTCACACGTCGTTCTCAAGCGTTGGGCATCTCTGTGACGTCGTTGTGGCGAATTTTGCGAAAACATCTTGGCCTACATCCTTACAAGATCAAATTGACGCAAGAACTGAAGCCGGTTGACCACCATATGCGTCGTATGTTCGTGAATTGGGCTGAGCAACAACTTGAAAATGATTCGGATTTTCATCGGAAAATTATCTTCAGCGATGAGGCTCATTTCTGGCTGAATGGCTTCGTCAATAAGCAAAATATGCGTTATTGGTCAGACAGCAATCCACTCGTAATCCATGAGCCATCATTACATCCCGAAAAAATTACGGTTTGGTGCGGTTTATTGGCCGGCGGCGCCATTGGGCCGTACTTCTTCCGTGATGATCAAGACCGGCACATTACTGTGAATGCGAATCGCTACCTTTCAATGATAACCGAATATTTTTGGCCCCAATTGGATAATATGGACTTGGAGGACATGTGGTTCCAACAGGACGGCGCCACAAGCCACACAGCGAATGCCACAATCAATATATTGGAAACCAAGTTTGGTGAACGTGTTATCTCACGAAATGGCCCAGTCGATTGGCCGCCTCGGTCGTGCGATTTGACGCCGTTAGATTATTTCCTGTGGGGCTACGTCAAGCCTATGGTCTATGCCAACAAGCCAGCGACGATTGAGGAACTTCGTACGAATATCGAACGTGGAATTGCAGCAGTATCGGCCGATTTATGATTGAATACCGTCGAAAATTGGGTTCAGCGTCTGGACTTCTGCAAGCATGCCCGTGGTGACAATGCAAAAGAAATCGAGTTCCATACATAATGGCATCGAACGTACTTTCACAGGAATAAAGAATTTCATTGGTATCTAAAACCGGTTTTATTGTATTTAAAAAACAATTTTGTAGCGCTCTTATGGAAAACCCCGTTAAGGCGCCTAAGGCGCCCGATGAAAAATACGATAATTTATATGGATCTTTAAGAAAAGATACTTTTTGTAAAATGATAAATTTTTTAAAATCAAATTTTTTTATAGAATGTATTTTTTTAAAGACAAAGTATATTTTTAGTACCTTTTTTAGGAATATGTATTATATTTTCCCGAAAAGGCTCTATTTTTAAGAAGAAGTACTTTTTGTAAGAAAAAGCCATAAGAGTATGAATGTTTTTACAAAGAAGTATTTTTTTTTTAAGAACAGGTACTTTTTAAAGAAGTGGTACTCATTTTAGGAAAAGGTAATTTTTTAAGAAAATGTACTTATTTTCAGGAGGGCTTCTTATCTCAAGAAAATAAAAGAAAGGTATTATTTTAGTTTTACGAAAATGTTCTTTTAATAAAAGTCATTTTTGTAAGTAAAGGGATTTTTTTAAGAGAAGGCATTTTTTTCAAGAAATGGTTATTTTTTAAGAAATGAGAATTTTTTTAGAATTGGTCCATTTTTCAAGAATAGGTAAATTTTTGAAAGTAGGCATTTAACTCAAGAAAAGTTATTTTGTTTCACAAAAAACGTAACTTTTAAAGAAAAAGTAGTCATTTAAGAAAAGGCAATTTGTTGTAAGAAACCGTACTTTTTTAAGAAAAGGTACTTCACTATTTTGAAAAAAAAAACTTTTTTAAGTAAAGATACTTTTGTATGAAAATGGACTTTTTTTTGAGCAAAGGTAGTTCTTTAAGATACGTTATTTTTTTCTTGAAAATGAACTTTGTATTTTTTTTTTTAAGAAAATGCACTTATTTAGGAAAATTTTATTCTTTAAACTTCTTCCATTTTTTTTTTCTAAACTTACTTTTTATTGGGTTAAAAACTACAATATATACTAGATATTGGTTACAGGCTCCACCAAGAAAACTTCCCATTAAACAAGAAATTTTTAACATAGATATCTAGTTAGTCTAGCCACAAACCAAAGCAAAAGTACCCAATATATAGTTGATAATACCGGGTTGTAGCATAATAGTGTTAAAAAAATATGTTTATTTTTTTTTCATTTAACCCACCTCCCGCAACGTGGGATAAGGAACTTCGTTCCAAAAATTTAATTTTATCCAACAAATTTTTTTTATTCGAAAGATCAAAACATTTGAAAAAATGTACGCCCAGCAATACTCGAAAGGGTGACCCAAAATTTGATGTACATAATGCGTTTCATGACGAAGAGAAGGCATTTTTGCATTTTTAACATTTGAAAATGATTTCCGACATATGGCCACCACGGCTGTTCATGACGAAGCGCCTTCTGAACGTCAATTGTTGGGTCACTGTTCCAGCATTGCTGGCTGTATGTCACGAATATCACGAAGGCGTAGCCTCCATGGCGTCAATTGTTGTTGGTGTATCAACATATGCCAGCCAATGACTTCACGTAGACCCCCAGGAAATAATCGGGAGATGTCAAATCGCACTATCTTGGAGGTCAATTGACAGGTACATTTCTCGAAATCAACTTATCGCCAAATTTTGATTTTAATATATCGATGGTTGTGGTATGGCACGCAACGCCATCCATCTCGTCCGAATCAATGTCATCCATATCCCTATTGACCGTAACTCGAGCTCCGCCATAATTTCTGAAGATATAGGGTCCGATGATGCCATCAGCTTGCAAACCACACCATACGGTGCATTTGTCTGGATGTAATGGATTCTGTAGGACTGGTGCAATTCTGAACATTAACAAATACGTTAAGCCAAAAACGAGCCTCATCGCAGACCACAATTTGGCAATAAAACATCGGGTCAGTTTCCAATAGCTCGAGAGCCCAATCGGGGAAGAACGGTCTCGCGGTTTAAATTCCTGCACCAGCTGGATCTTAGACGGGTGCCGGCCAATATCTTTGCGGAAAATTTTCCACATATTGGACGGACAGAGCCCCAATTCCTGCGACCTACAACGAATCGATAAATTTGTATCTTCTTCCACACTTTCGTTTACAGCGGCGATATTCTCTTCACTACGCACAATCCTTCGACGTGTTTGTGTAATTGAGCCATTTAGAGGTAATGTGGTATAAAATCTATTCACAGTTCTAGGGATGGCTTGCTCAGATGGACGATTATGTGCGCCATATAAATCACGAAGTTGTCTATAACCTGCGCTAATCGATGACTGACTTTCAAAGCAAATTTGGATAATTTTGTAGCGTTTTTCAAGAGTGTGTCTATTCACGATGATTTGTCAGAGTATACTTATCATAAATCTCAAAAAGTGAGCGCAGTGTGACAGTTCGTTTGACATCTAACCAGTTCCCATGTTCTATTCAAGCACAAAACACCCTTTACTATTTCCGTTCTGGCGAAAAATGTTAGGCAACATCATTTATTTTCACTGCGAAATAGACCGGCAGCATATCGGTGCTGAAAACCATACTTTTAATTTATTTCTTTACAGAAAAAGCCTTTTTTTGATAAATTGTATGAGAGTTGACAACATTGATAATTTCTTCCTACAATCCGAAACTTTTATATGTTGCTCAATACTTGCACGCTGAAAAAACAGCCCCAAACTACGAACACAAACTATGCTGCTGTTTCAGTGTGGACACAAACCTTCGGCTGTTGTTTTGATGGATGAAATATTGAAATTTCGTATATTTACTTATGTATTTAAGTGAAACAAAATGTTAAATGTGAATTTGAATTTAACATGGATATATAATTATAAAAAATATATGAAAAAATTAATTCATACATTTTTATGTTAAATGAAAGTGCTGCCAAGTAACCAAAATAACAATGTTGCTTGATCCTGTTTGACAGCAGCTGACAGTTGACGTTTAGTAAATTGAAATAAAAACTACTAATCAAAATGGCACCTACACGAAATACAAGAAGCAACGAGTGGTTGTTATGCAGAGAAATTGAAATATAATTGAAATATATTTTATCCATATTTATCCTATTTTTCCTACCATAAGCTTATGTATTTAAATTCATTTGCTTATGTTATTTATCATTTATTGTTATAAATGTTTTCTGTCTTATCGGATGGCGTATTCTACGTTAAACTTAATGGCCGTGTCTCTGACACAGCCTGTAGGGACAGTCCGTGGCCGAAGGCCTCGGACAACTGTCTGCTGTATTTTTTTGTTGCTTTTCTGTCTATCACGTTTTGTTTTTCAGCATTTTCCAACAAACAACGCCTAATTTGAGTCACCAACACAGTTTTTATAACATATTAATCATTGTGTCCCAAACATATAATATTGAATAGCAAGCACAATGTGTATGGACGCAAGTATACTATATTTGCGATAAACTACAAACACGTTAGATTTACATCAAAGCCACAAAAAACTGCTGATGTTCTGGCCGTGTTGCTAATATTTCGCATGTACCATACTGGCAGATAATTTTCATCGAATTCTATACTCGGAACACATCTAGTTGGCACCGTAGCCCTACAGGCTATTCCTGTAGGTCTTACAGACAAATTTATTGAAAGGGCAAATTGGCTGGACGACTAGTCAATAGTTAGTATGGAGGAAACTGCAGGTATCACAATGGGCTTCTTTAGCCTAAGTGTGCTAGACAGCGTGCTGTCTTGCAGCCTTTTCAACCAACCAACCATACTTGTCTCTACTTTTATAAAACTACTCGGAAAATTTTGAACTTAATACAGGCTTTGTAGGCTTGTACTAGGGTCATGCGTTCGAAAAATATTGAGCAGCATCAATTTGGTTCGCTGCGAAAATCATAGTTGTTTTCTGATAAATTGCATGAGAGTTGACAAAATTGATAATTTCTTGCTACAATTTGAAGGGTCCTTACATTTTACTTAGAAATTTTAAAATGTTGCCCGCTACATGTTGCTATAATTTGGCGTGATCAACTTAATACTATACTGACTGAATATTATCATTGACATTGCACTGGAATCTTTACAAGCAGTTTTATAAAATTTCGTGTGAAAAACTGAAGTTAGTACAGAAATTAAATTGCAGTATTTATCATTAAAATATGTTTTGCTACACCCTTTTTTCGTAGCAACATTATTGAGGATACATAAGAACTAGTTGTTATATGGAATTGCAACATGTATCCTACATATAATGTAATTTAGTAGAAAAATAACAAGAAGCCTGCAAAAAAATATCCACCTGTGACACCTCGCGACTTTAAAGTCATTTATTATTATAAAAATACAATAAAGTAGACATGGAGTTTAATAATTTTTCCGGTTGTAAAAATTTGCCACTGGCAAACTCAATGTCTGGTATTTTAATGTTTCTCCCCTTGCGGAAGATGTTTGTTTTCCTCTAACAATATTGCTGACATGTGTTGCTAGTACAAGAGCTTTATAATTTCTTCTAATGCCTTACCCGACCCGATAATGAAACACACCAAAGATGCGACGGAACAGATCATTAAACAAAATCAACAATGTCGAGAGTCAAGTGAGAAATTTCAACAGCATTTGAACCCAAAGGAAACTTGAGCAGACACATTGCAATGCAAAATGTCATATTCGTTGTATTTGGCAAAGAAGCAAAGAAAATAACTGGATATGGAACAAATGAATCCACAATGAGACACATATCCGTCCGTGACAATGATGCGTTGTGTTGATGACTGCGAGAAGGGTGTTGACGACAATGGCTTCGAACGCTTTACTACATGGTGTTTGGTGACACTTCATAAGCAAGACACACTCTATACGTCCGCCCGATTGTCGGCGCTCCTCATCACATGACGTTCAACAAACAAAACTCCGTGCAACTCCGCCGCCGTCCTATTTGCACATTGCTAACAACCGTTAAAACACACAGGAAAATATGCAAAATGTAGGGAAAATACGAAGTAAACCGGAAAAATAATACCAAAATGCCATTATTTTGCTGCATGTGAATACACATGGGAGTACTTTATGTTTTTCCTCATGTTGCATGCAATTCTCATGTTACAACGCTGAGTGTAAAGTGCACACTTTGCAGCTCAGTGAATACATTATTGCTAGGTTGTCGAGTAAAGGCCGCACTTTTTTTTTAATCAAAAATTTTACAAAAACTTTGTTGAAATGTTAATGCACTGCGTGAATAGTGCATCCAATGCGCGTGTGTTTGTGTGTGTGTATTGTCATTGCTTATGCATGGACAAAGTAGTGCAACCTTAACCCTTTGCATCGAATTTTTTGTCTTTAGACATGCCATCAACATTAACACTTTAGAGTGAAAAAATATATAAGTTTTAAATTATTAAATGTTTTGGCGTTAATGCAAACGAAAAACAAACTGAGGTTTTCAATTGGAGAAAATTTAAATGTCTATTTTTGTTTGGCAGATGAAAAATCAGATTAAGCTGTTGCAGACTGCAATTGCAACATTTCTCATTATTTTGTAGAAATGTTGCAGTGATTCAGTCTGCAACATTCCTCTAAAGTAATCAAAAATGTTGCAGTGGTTTTCTCAAGATCTTAATTGCAACATTTTTCATTACTGTGTAGAAATGTTGCAATGATTCAGTCTGCAACATTTCTATTAAGTGATCAAAAATGTTGAAGGTGCTGTCAGCAACAGCTTATCTGATTTTTCAGATACCAAACAAATTTGTTTGCGTTATAATATTGTGAATAAGCAACAATGCATTGTGAATAAACAACAATGTTGTATTTTGAACAGGCAACATTCTTTCATTTAAGGAAGCATCAATGTTGCGAAACTTTTCAAATAACAACCTTGTGCTGGCATATTCAAAAATTGTTCACAAATGGACGGTACTAACTAAGTTCATTTTTGGCTTGGCTATACAATTTGTAAACTGTTATTTAAACACAATCACTTGAGATGAAGACCTGTTTAAAGAGGTGCATAAAGACAATAGATGACAGCTTCAGCACATTATAATTAATTGGATTCCGTTTGACAACTGAGTCATTGTCAGATATTCGAAGTAAAAGGAAATTTACAGTTTATATCCCTATAACTCGCAAAGTAGCCGATAACTGAAGATGAATATTTAATATGTAAAAGGCATACACCTAGTGCACAAAGGGACAAAAATTGCAGCTTAGGGAAGCTTTGGTAACTGTTAAAAACCTTAATCCCGAACTTGAATGAGTTTTTTTTAAGCAATTGTTTTAGAACAGTTTTAATTTAAATCTTGAATGAACCAAGTAAAACAATTTTAGTTTTTCGTGGCATGTCCGCTGAATCATCCTGATATCCTTTTTCAGGCATCCGCGCTGTTCTGCAGCACTTCAAAAAATTAAATCTGGAGAAAGTGTTCACAAATCACAAAGGGCCCTGTATCTCTCTTGAAATAAGCCTTATGGTAATGGCGATTACATATACTTTACATACAGGCGTTTGGTAGCACTATGCAACATTTTTGAAGTCATCATGTGCAAAATCCTTTTTGTGTGAAATCTCTCGAAGTACTTAGCGAAACTAACAAAACCCTATTGGGTTCTGCTAGTTTAGCTGCTGTTCGGATTTTATGGCCTCATGTATATTTTGCCGAAAACTTAATTTTTCGGAAGAACAAACAATTTTTCTAACGGCCATATCTCGGAGTCTAATTGGAATTTGGGACTGATGTAAATCCACAGTTTGGCAGCCATGGGCCGAAAATGGTGAAAAAGACATGAAAATTAAAATTTTTCGACATTTTTGGAATTTTGAGGCGCTAGAGCAGTTTTTGGGATTTGTTTATTTTACACTTTGTTTCTCTTAGTCTATAGCTACAATTCCGCCGAAGGCAGGAAAATAAACTTGCGATTGGTTTCCGAGATATGAGAAAATGGCATGTTCTTCGGAAAAACTAAGTTTTAACCAAAATATATATGCGGCCATAAAATCCGAACTGCAGCTAAACTAGCAAACCGCAAATAGTGTTCTGTTAATTTCGATAAGTACTTCGAAAAATTTCACACGATTAGTTTGCATTTTATAAGAAAATAAATGTAGATGTGACAAGGAATTAAAAAAAACGAACACGACTTAACTATTCCTAACCGTCACATTAATTCTGCCGCTTTGGAAAAAAAATTTGCTACACATTATTTAAAAATATATACAATAATGAAAATTTCATATAAAAATTCAAATATTTTCAAAAACGCAAAAGTTATACACTAGATGAAGTTTCTTGGGATTAGTTTATTTTACACTTTTTTTCTCCTAGTCTATAGCTACAATTCCGCCGAATATAGGAAAAGAAACTTGCGATTGGTTTCCGAGATATAGCAGTTAGAAAAATTGCATGTTCTTCGGAAAAATTAAGTTTTAACCAAAATATACTTGAGGCCATAAAATCCGAAAAGCAGCTAAACTAGCAAACCCCAAATAGGGGTTTGTTAGTTTCACACAAGAAGGAGTTTGCATTTTATAAGGAAATAAATGCAGATGTGACAAGGAATTGAAGAAAACAACGAACACGAATTAACTGTTTCTAACCGTCACATTAATTCTGCCACTTTGGAAGAAAAATTTGCTTCACATTATTTAAAAATATATACAATAATGAAAATTTCATGCAAAAATTCAAATATTTTCAAAAACGCAAAAGTTATACACTAGATGAAGTTTCTTGGGATTAGTTTATTTTACACTTTTTTTCTCCTAGTCTATAGCTACAATTCCGCCGAATATAGGAAAAGAAACTTGCGATTGGTTTCCGAGATATAGCAGTTAGAAAAATTGCATGTTCTTCGGAAAAATTAAGTTTTAACCAAAATATACTTGAGGCCATAAAATCCGAAAAGCAGCTAAACTAGCAAACCCCAAATAGGGGTTTGTTAGTTTCACACAAGAAGGAGTTTGCATTTTATAAGGAAATAAATGCAGATGTGACAAGGAATTGAAGAAAACAACGAACACGAATTAACTGTTTCTAACCGTCAACATTAATTCTGCCACTTTGGAAGAAAAATTTGCTTCACATTATTTAAAAATATATACAATAATGAAAATTTCATGCAAAAATTCAAATATCTTCAAAAACGCAAAAGTTATACACTAGATGCAGTTTTTTGGGATTAGTTTATTTTACACTTTTTTTCTCCTAGTCTATAGCTACAATTCTGTCGAAAACATGAAAAAAACTTCCGATTGGTTTCCGAAATATAGCAGTTAGAAAAATTGTATGTACTTCGGAAAAATTAAGTTTGAGCCAAAATATACTTGAGCCCATAAAATTTGAAAAGCAGATAAACAAGCAAACCCCATATAGGGGTTTGTTAGTTTCGATTTCACACGAGAAAGAGTTTGCATTTTATAAGGAAATAAATGCAGATGTGACAAGGAATTTGAAAAATAAAACCAACACGACTTCACTGTTTCTAACCGTCACATTAGTTCTGCCACTTTGGAAAAAAAAAATTTGCTACAAATTATTTAAAAATAGATACAATAATGAAAATTTCATACAAAAAATCAAATTTCTTCAAAAACGCAAAAGTTATACACTAGATGCAGTTTTTTGGGATTAGTTTATTTTACACTTTTTTTCTCCTATTTTATAGCTACAGTTCTCTCGAACACAAGAAAAGAAACTTCCGATTGATTTCCGAGATATGGCAGTTAGAAAAATAGCTTGTTCTTCGGAAAAATTAAGTTTTAACCAAAATATACTTGAGGCCATAAAATCCGAAAAGCAGCTAAACTAGCAATACCCATATAGGGGTTTGTAAGTTTTGTTTTCACACGAGAAAGAGTTTGCACCTTACAAGGCAATAAATGCAGATGGGATAAGGAATTGCAAAAAAAAACGAACACGACTTAATTGTCGTGTGCATGGATAATATCCAATTACTAATATCCACTCAAACAAATGCTTGCTAAATACCGAAATAAATTTTCCCCAAGTGTAATGATAAGTGTTTTGAAGGAAGTATCTACAGCATCTGTTGAGCAACATTTTAATGTTTCTAAGAAAAAAGTATCAACATGTCAACATGATCAATGCTGTCAACTCAGCCCAACAAAAAGATATTTTTGTTATAGAAAGAAAAATTTAAAAAGAAAAGAATAATATATTCATCATCACTGATATACTGCTGCCCAATTTCGCAGCCAAACAAATTTATGCTGTTCAATGTTTTTCGTGCGAACGAAGTTAGTACCAGCCTTTAAGGTTGAATTTAGTATCAGCAACATAAGATGGAAAATAAAATGAATATGTGGTAAGAAATTGGACAAGCAAGGGACAAACATTTATTGGCATCTAATGAGGATATATCATCATAATTTATCGGGAAACATTTTAGTATCCCTAAGCAAAATGTAAAATCCTATTAAATCGCTGGTAAAAAGAGCAATGTTGTCAACTTTTACGCAATTCATTGAAAGAAGAGAGAATTTAGGAGGTACAATATTCGCCATTCGAGCGAAAAAAGCAAAACGTTGCAGATTATGGAATACTGCAACATTTCGTCTAATTGACTACTATAACAATTTTCAGCCGATTGCTATTCAAATTGTAGTTTTTTATTGTAATATTCAAGGGCCAGACCTATTAATAGAAATATAGTTTTCCGAAAAAAGTTTACAGTCTCATAATTCCTGGCAAATCGTATAGATATTTCAGATCTATCCACAAATTTCCATCAGTGGTTATTTTGGAATGGAGCTTTGGAAAAATTCATCAATCCAAATGCCAACTAAATCTCATTTTAATTGAGAATTCATCACCATCTAAGTGTTCGAAAAATATCGCAAGCAAAACACACAATAAAACATTTGCCGAATCTTCTTGCCATCACGTTTACACCGGATCCGAACGGCATTTCGAGAATCTTTTTCATGGGTAAATACTCGATAGTGTCAACGTTGTTGAAACCGATAATATAATTGAAAATTCCGTTGTCTCAACCGAATCAATTATGAAACGAGGTTTTGTCTACCGAATTTTAGTTGCGGCAACTAAATTCAGTCGAGGTTTTGTCTACCGAATTTTAGTTGCGGGAACTAAATTCAGTCGTGACAACCTCTTTTCAAATAATTGATTGAGTGAAAATGGGAACTGCCGAACCAGTTCTTGTTATTAACGTTTCATCTGTCGTTGGAAAGCAAATTCATCAAAGCTCAGTTTAATGTTTAAGAATTATGTTTCAAGAAAAGACATTGCAGTTTTTTCTTTGTACGCCAAATGTTGCAGGACACTTTATTTATTTTTTTGCTAGTAATTACGTTCTTCTTATTCTCTGAAATATTTTACTTTTTCTATGTCAAAACTCGGCAAATATTTAACTGATAAAATACTTCTCTCATTATTCGTAAAAAAGTCTTATATTTCCAAAGCAACAATGTTCCTGATCAAACATATGTTGCCGAAACATTTCAGAGAAACATTTGCGAGATACATACGTTTTCGAGAAATTTTAACTCCGTCTTTCCGCAGCCTTAACCTCATTAAAAAAATCAAATAAAATTGGCACATGTCTGCCAGATTTGTGGCAAATAAAAAAATACTCCATGCAGAAATTTTTGACAAGATTTATGTCTTGGCTCCTGACTGAGAGGAAAGTGAAACATTATTTGCTTTGGGTCACAATGAATTGATGCCACTAAGATATGGTTTCCCATGCTGCTAATATACCGTGCTTGAAATTAATTATACTACCAGTAGACATTGTCCTCCCGTCTTCTTTCGACAAAATACGCATGCAACAACACTTGAATTCTCCTGTTTCAAGTGCATAAAGTTAAATATTTTTAACATTTTGAGGAACGATAAAGTCAGACAGACGTCCGCAATTGTGAAAGCAGCCAGCCCCTTTTCACATTTTGGCTGTCATCAAAACAAACGCACGAAACGAAGTTAATTTGATACACTGGACAGACAGATAGAAATTACAGTGTGACAAGGCTTGTGGCATTCACTGGACATGGTTAAAGCATTAATTTGCATGTCCTTTCGTCGTTCATGTGGTAAACAAGTCAAAAAAAATACAAGGGAACTGCCTGCAAGGGCTTTTCGTGTATGAATACAAGCATTTGAGCTGACTGCCGCCAGGACGTGCATTATTTTTTCGTATATTATGGGAGTGGTGACTGGCAAAACATATTCAAATATCCCTTTGCAGGCTCTGCGCGCATACGTATCCCTGTTTGAGTGAGAATTGATTAAAAACACTTGACATTTCAACACCTTTTCTGTTTGTTTAATTGGCGTTCTGTTGTTCGTACATGCAAAAGTATTTGACGACGGTGAATGCATTTTATTTACAAAATAAAAAAATGTATTCATGACAAAATGTCTGACGGGCAAAAAGTCGAAATGTATTAAATGATTTTTAATCACAGACTCGTGTATCGTATCAATTGATTGCAATTACAACGTTTAAATTGCAAGCAAACGAAGGAGGTGGAGGGATATAAATTGCAACGACGTGTCAATGTTTTAACTTAATTATGTTAACAAATAATAGACTTTATTTTCTGCAAAAGAAAGGAGAAAGAGAGTTTTATTGTAGCAAGAGGAGGGGACTATGGTGCGTATGAGTCATTAATTTAATTTTGGATATTTATTTGTTATTTAACGAAACGCTTAAGGATGTGAAACTAATTGAGTAAATAATATTTTTTCAATTCCAAAGAATTTTCATATAAAATAGCTGAGAAATTTAAAGACAAATATGCTTGATCAGGGTTTCTGAAAAAACTGTATTATATTAAAATTGTAAAATACGTTTTTCTTTAATACGCTCGTAATGATGCTTCGCCTGAACTCCATATTGGCTACAAAAAACATTTTTTTTCACCGAAATTCTTTAGAAATGGAAACTTCGAATGCCGTTGGGAACCCAAAAGTTCCTGCGGAAAACATCCCGTAGTCAGCTCTTCAATGCGCATCGTTTCAGAACCCTCCAAAAGAACATTTTCAGTACACCCAACTACACGCATTACACATGAACGCATTTACAACACTTCAACTGTTCCGGCTGATAGGAACCCAGCCAAACATACGACTTGTAATTTTGGAACCAAAATGCCGTTTAAATGCAACCACATCCAACCATCAACAGCTACAAATTTCTTGTTGCAACAACCGCATATTTCCTGCCATAAATTTCCATTTACGAGTACAATGTCTTTTGACAAAATGCATTGGTAGGTGTGTAGATTGGGCTACAGGGCCCGAAAAGCTATCGCACCACACAACATCAGAGCATCATCACCAACATATTTTGCCAGCATTGATGGCTGACTGACAACACAACGACAACAACTGCAGCAATACAATGTCATTTCATAGCAATTTTACATAAAGTACTAAAAAGCCGGATATGTAACAGACACACTGGTGCATATGTGTGTGTGTGAGCAGGAGTGTATGTGTGTGTGTTTGTTACTGTGTGTAAGCGTACGCGGCACTCACATTCCGCCACCTTAAGTCGTAAAATTTCACCAAGACACACTACATAGGCCTATGCTACAACGATCTGGCCTTGGTTAAATTTCACCAGTATTTTCTAAATAATGAATAATTTGCCCGTTTGCATCATTAAGCCAAAGTCAACAAATAAACATTTTCAATTCGCTGAATACAAATCAATTGAAATTTGTTGCAAGTGTGTTTATGTTGAATGTGGGTTGGAGTGTATAATGGATTTATACCCAAGCTATTGTTAAGGTTGCTCTTTGAGGTACATGTGGACTGGACACAGATGGTAAATTGATATGAAATTGTGTCTTTCCACTGTCTTCAGGAAAATGTTCCGACATACCCTATGCATAACTTGACACTATACCAATAATATTTGATAATATTAGGGCGGCAATGGAAAAACAGCTTCGGATTTTTAATAAACCCCGGGTTAAAAACCGGGTTTAAAAAACCGAGTAAAAAAACCGGGTTGAACACCCGCAATTAAAACTCGGTTTTTTATATAAAATAAAAAAATTAATTTTTTTATAAAATTTATTTAAACCGAGTTTTAAACCCGGTATTAAACTTAGTTTTTAACCCGGTTTTTAAAACCGATTTTTGTAACCAACTGTCAGATCGGATTTAATAGAATCGGTATGAGCTTATAGCTCATGTTTCCAACTTATAATTTGAAATTTTTATAATGCGGTACCATTATAAGGCCATCTTGGCAATTTTTCCTCGAGATAGCCTACTTTGCCGCACGATAACAGCATGAAACCGTTGCATGAATATATCGTGTTATAGCTTATTGGAAGCGTATAGACTTCTGCTAGAAGATATTGGAATCCAAGTTAAATATTTTTTCATTTAGATAAAATTTTTGAAAAAAACGAAAAATCCAAATTTTCATTTTTGCTATAAATTGCAAATTTTTTCAAATTACAAATTGGAACCCTTAGAGTGGTCGGATTTACTCAAACTTTATCCAGTTTATATTCAGGTTCAACTAAATTAACGTGCAAATTTGTTTTCAAATGCACCGAGGAGTCCAGATTTTCTAGTGTATACGAATTTTCAGCCAAAATGCCAAAATCCGAAAACTTTGACTAAAATACGGCACGGCTTAGAGTTGTCCGATTCGGCTCAAATTTTCACCAAGTCAGTTTTAGACCATAAGGAACAAGAATCCGCCAGGGGTTTCGAAAATATATTTTCCTCCATACATTTCATTGCCACCCATACAACATACCACATACAACATATCGCACCCTAACTACAAAAGACTCATAACTCAAAATTTTGGGATTTTAAGTTTTTGTTTATTTTTTTTATTTTGGATTTCCTGCACAACAAGATTAAATCTTATAATTAAAGCACAGGTATTATTATCGTTAGGGACCAAATGACCATTTCTATCCGCTGTAAAAATCAGTAATAATTTTCTCTTGTCTTTCGTCAAGAAAATCCTGTATGAATATGTATATTACTGGGAATTTTCATACCTAAATTAGAAAGAGTTAAAACTTCAAATAGAATTCTGGTCACCAAAAGATACCCAGCGCCGGCAGTCATGACCTGGAAGGCCTGAAATCATGACCAAACTGGCTTTCTTTCAAATACGGAAGCCCTTCCCTACAGATAAACTCCTCCTTTCTTTTTAACATTGCGTGAGATTGGAAGGCAAGGCCTTACTTGCCCATTGCCTAAAGAAGGCCTTAGAAGGCATGCAAAGAGGAAGGCCTTAGAAGGCATTTACTGTAATTTATTTTTGTTAAACAAAAATAAAATTTAAATAAATTATTTTATCACAAAATCATTATGCACTTCTACATATTTATTTATAATTAAATTACGGTTAAAAATATTCTGAAAAGAAATTTCTCAAAATTGTAAAAATCTTCTTCTTGGTTGTATCTGATGAACAAATTCATGCATTCCGCAGGCCTTATTTTAGAAAAATATTACAAAAGAACCATTCCGCATGCCTTATTTGTGGAAGACCTTGCGACTTCCGCCGCTGGGTAACTTTAAATTATTTCTGGCTACAGATTTGAAATAAAAAAAAATTTAAAATTTAAAACAGTGAAAATATATTTTTAAAATTACCTCATGTAAATTGTACGCCTGGTTGAGTAAATCACTTTTAAATTTTCAGAATTTTAAATACACCCTCAAAATCTGAAGTTATCGGCAAAAAATAACCTTTTTTCAAAACTTGACGGAATAAAATATTTTTAACGAAATCAGTTTTAAACCGATTTTGGATTTTTAAACGGTTTTAGAAAGACGAATATTTAAACTTTTCAAATATATGTAAAGGGTGTCTCAGTAAGAATGCACTTTTTCATTTTTAAATAAAACCACATTTTTATTGCGAAAGTTGTGGCTGATGAATATTTAAGTTAAGAAACTCAAATAATTTTTTTTTTCAGTGTATGGAATTCATTTTTCTTTTATTCATGTTAAAGCTCATTCAATTTTATTAAACACATCTTAATTAGTTTTAAAAATAATGGAATTTAAATGGCCCCCCTGCTCGCATGTGTGGCACCTTACCAAAAAGTTGTTCATTACAGCTTTGATAGTTGAAAGTTGTTTCTCGAATGGATTGCTTTAGATCATTCAAATTTGTTCATTTTGCTGTGTAGACTTCCTGTTTGCAATAACCCCACAAGAAAAAGTCAGGTGCAGTAAGGTTAGGCGACCTGGAGAACCAACGGAATTTGGGGCCTCGTAAGACATGAAAAGACAGTTCAACATGTTCCGTCTTCTTCCACCATTTGAATCATCTTCTGGCAAAATTCCAAGTGAATCGGGAAGTGTGCTGTATTCAGTTTGTTGGCCATTTTAATTTTATATGGAACTAAGTCCAAATCTTTGTGAATAATTGACTGCAATAACTGTCTGCTTATTCCCATTTCAGCAGATAAGCTTCTTGTCGAAACACTTGGATTGTTTGGTATGGCAGCAGCTACAGCAGCTATTGTTTCCTCCGTCCGAACTGAAGAGTCTCGATGGTAAAGTCTTCTGTTGACTGTCCCATGCTCGGGAAAATTGTTCACAAGTCTCATTATGGTCCATCTGCTCGGTGGATTGGCGCCAAACGTGCGCCTATACTCTCTTTGGGCCGAAACTACGGACTCCAGTGAGTGATAGAGGCGGATTATCCAAACTCTTGTTTCAGTGTCCCAGTTATCCATTTTTGTTAAATCTCTGCATAAATCAATCTGCAAAATAAACAAAAACTTAACCAGATTCATTAAATAGAAAAAAAGTTGTTACATTTTTTTGTGGTAGCTGCTTTCATCAGTCACCCTACCCTGTATGGAATAAAATATCCGTCAAATGGACGTTCATAGGACAGGCCACTACTCTTTTCATAAAATTTTCCATGACTTTTTCACAGAGATGTGTCTGTATCTTCACAGAGATGTGGCTGTATCTCACGCTTTGGATCTCGCATTTGCGCTCAGAAATTGTTTCTGGTTTATTCGCATAAACCTGAGATTTCACAAAATCTCAAAGAAAGAAATCGTATTGCATTAAATCACATGATCTTGGAGGCCAGTTGACATCAGCATTTCTTGAGATAATTTGTTCTGGAAATCGTTGCTGCAATAAATTGATTGTTTCATAAACTCCAGAAACAATTCCTGGCTTCAATTGAGAAATTCCAACGCGCCATCGGTGAGATACAGCCACATCTCTGTGAAAAAGTCATGGAAAATTTCATCAATTATATCAATTATTTTATTCCATACCTAATTGGAACATGTCCTCTTTACAATGCAATAAAAAAAATCACAACTATCTCAAAAATACGTGTTTATATTTTAAAATAAAAAAGTGTATTCTTACTAAGACACCCTTTACATATATTTTAAAACCTTAACTATTAATATTTCTAAAACCGATAAAATATTTAAAAACGTTTCAAAACTGATTTAGTTAAAAATAATTTAGTCTGTGGAGTGTTGAAACCCCCTTTTATGGCAAGAACTTCAGATTTTGAGGGTGTATTCAAAATTCTGAAAATTGAAAACTGATTAACTCTATCAGGTCATTTAAAAAGTATACCAATTTTTTTCTATTTTGTTGCACCGTGTAATTAATACACATATTTAATATTTTTATTTTTAAACATAGTCTGTATGGAACTATTGACTGAAATAAATGTAAGGAAATTAAATTTCTTGACATAGCAAATCAAGTTTTTTGTCTCTAAAATTTGGTTAATTTGGAGTTATAACTCTTGCGGGAAATGGCTATTTCAATTAGCTAATTGTGCTAATTGAAGTTTTGATAGCAATTAAATGTGGCCGTCGATGGTGCAATGGCTAGTGTGCGCGGCTCTTGTATTTGAGATCCTGGGTTCGATCCCTGGTCTGACCACCTAAAATTTCTTTCGGCGGCGGTCACCTCGCATAGTGACGGCCACACTAACGAGTATTTAGCCATGAAAAAGCTTCTCAAAATACCGTTCGGAACCGGTGTAAAACTGTAGATCCCAATCAGTGAGTGTAAAACTAGAAAGCGCACAGCTCACTGGATGTGAGAAGCTCTCCCCAATTTCTTCATGAGATGTAATGGGAAACCATTTTCTTTAATGGAAGAAAATTGTTGCGTTCGTTGTTATCAAAACGCATTTTAAAAGACATAAGTTCCAATAAAATTCAATTGAAAGTCAGTTTTTTCAACTCGTTTATTTTTGTTTCTTGGAGCAACATTTTTGAATTTACAGTACAAGCAAGAAACTAAAATCCAACTGCATGATTCTCTCTATTCTATCCCCATCCTTTTTTTTTATTATTTTAACAATGCGTTGACAAATGTTGTCTGGCAATGCCTAAGTCAAAATACAGTATCATGATAAACCAAACTCTTGGAACTTGTAAAGTGCCATGGTGTCCATAACAAATTCACATAACGACATAATTAATGACAACTTTATATTTCAAAAAATTTTATGAATATGAAATGATTAAACGTTTCTGTTTTAAGGAATTTAATGATGTCGTGACAAATGACATAAAAGTCTCATGATACAATAAAAACAATGTGACAGACAGTCAGATTAGAAGTGGCAAAATCCATCAATTTCTTGGTGGGCTAAGGGCCAGTGTCACTCGGCATTAACGTAAATACTATGTGGAAAAAAAATTTGTTATGGTAAGAAAAATTTTAATTTTTGCTGTGCCAATGTTTTGACAATAGTAAACTTTGACAGCTTCACAATAAAAAGAAGACTTAAGACGGTATTGAAATATAATTTTCCGAATGCATATTTTTAGAAAATATTTGCCATTGCTTTTAGAAATTCTTTGGCAAATGCAATCTTAACAATCCATGGATATTTTCTTTTGGCGAAATTTCTTCCAACTTGCCAGAAAATTTCGTCCACGTTCTTTGTTTTGTTTACAAATAAATGATAAACAGAGCTACAAGTCTCCATAAAAACTTGGCACAAACTTCGAACGGCATTGGATAAAGCCGATGATTAAAAACACCTTTAAAAACGAAATTACAGTTTTACACCGGTTCCGAATGGTTTCTTTGAAGCTTTTTTCATGGCTAAACACTCGATAGTGTCGCCGTCACTAAACGAGGTGGCCGCAGTCGAAGGAAATTTAAGTTGGTCACAGCAGGGATCGAATCCACGTTCTCATGCACAAGAGCGGCGCACACTACCATTGTACCACCTACAGAGAAGACTATCGATAATATATTCTTCACATAAAATTGGGAATTGCTAAGAACAACATCGAAATGGCCGTCAAAGATAATGAGGAAGTTTTTGACTCTTTGAAAAACATCTTTCCAAAACTCAGCAATGGTAAAATTAAAAAAGCTATTATTTTCAATTTAAATATTTTCGCATCTACGTTTGTTCACTTCGCTCTATTCGCGTTGATATGAATTTTTCACAAAATCCTTTTTTATTTTCAACAGGTGTTCTCAATGGGCCGGATATTGAAAAAAAATTAATTCGAAGCGAAAGATTCACGAACGTGCTGACAAACAACCACCGGATAGCCCGGGTTGCACTAAAAGCTGTAATCGAGGGCGTTTTAGGAAAGAATCGTGAACAGCCAGGTGAAGCAAAGAAATTGGTGAAAACAATACTTTCATTACATCAATGCATATATGACATTGAAATTACATTTTCTGCATCACCACTTTGATGACATCTTACACTACTTGCCCACCGAATCCTACGAACTAGGAGAGCGATTCCATCAGATCACCATCCCAGTGGAAAACAGACACAAAGGAAGTCTGCTGGATTCATTGCTTGCCGCAGTTTGTTGGTGGAGTCATAAGGTATCCCAATAAGAAGTAGAAGATGCAGGCACCGATATCGCAGAGGACGATAGATTTGAAAAACACACCCAAAGAGATACGCCATTGAATGTGCTATCAAGCTTAGATGATGATGATTATTCAGATCATGGACCTACACCACCAACGAAAATCAAGAGCATCAACTTCACAGCTTCATTTTCACGGATCGAATCGGTATCAATCATTCTACTTGTTATTTTATGTTCGTCTCTTGGAGTACTTTCGTACCTTTGCCAAGTAGGCAACTAATCACCAATTGTGGTAGCCTTAATTTACTTTCGACGGCGGTCACCTCGCTTAGTGACGGCGACACTATCGAGTATTTAGCCATAAATAAGCTTGTCAAGATACCGTTCGGTACCGGATAAAACGGTGGGTTCCAATCGGTGAGTGTAAAACTAGAATGCGCACAGTTCACTGGTTTGCGAGAAGCTCTTCCTAATGCCTTCACGGGATGTAACGAGAAACCAATTTCTTTTCACCGAGACCATCAACTTCAGTTCAAAAAAGGGATTTTTGTGGATGGTTTACGAGGTTTGAGTTAAAAATTTTAGTTTTTGTGTGAAAACTGATGTAAGTCCACAGTTTGGCAGCTATGAGCCTTAAATATTGAAAAATATTGAAAATATTGAATTTTAAGCCACTAGATGTATTTTTTGGGATTAGTATGTTTTACACTTTGTTTCTCCTACTCTATGGTTACAATTATGCCAAAGACAGGAAAACAAAACTCCAATTAGTTTCCAAGATATTGCCGTTAGAAAAATTGCATGTTCATCGGAAAAGTTAAGTTTTAGCCAAAATATACATGACGCCATAAAATCTGAACTGCAGCTAAACTAGCAAACCTGAAGTAGGGTTTTGTTAGTTTCGATACGAACTTCGAGAAATTTTACACGAGAAGGAGTTTGCACTCGTTGACTTCAAAAATGTTGCATAGTGTTATTTTAATATTTCACTTCGATGATAATAATCCCAATAATCCTTTAGGCGACGAAAAATTTCCCTCGTTTAACGAAACCTTTCCTTTCTCTGTACTCTTATCGCAATTGTTTGAGGGGAGTATTAAAATCTGTACGACAGGTATTCTTTATTAAGAGCCTGTTTCTCTATCACGAACGAAAAGCTATGCGAACGAAAATTAGTCACTCACATTCGACTCAAATTGAGTTTCTCTATGGCGAAATTTTCAGCACATTCGAAATAGAGAAATCCAAATGTGAACTGAAAAGTTTTGAAAAATGTTTTGTTATCGTTCGACTTGAAACGACAAGATTGTGGAACCCAAATCAACTTTCTTTCGCCTAGAACACGAACGAAAGGTTTCGTTCGAGATAGAGCAACAGGACGTAAATTCACACAGACCAGACAACATATTATCCAAAATGTATCAAAATTCTATATATACTACGTTAATATTGCAGCCGAATTCAGCATTTCAAGACTTCGAATATTTGCTAATTTTCAATGGGAAACAGCAGTTTGATTGAAATAAATCTCTAGATTACAATTTAAATACGGCTGTAGGAAAGAGACATACGTGGCTTTGAATTTAAACAATGCCATAGGAAAGTTACGTCCCGTATGCCTTGTCCCATAAAGGAGATTAATAACTATTTTCTCTAGTGCAAAAGACAAAGGATAGATAAAGAAATAATATGGCCAATTCTTCCTGAAACTTCAAACCTATAGAAAAGCTTCATTGTCAATGCCTCTTTGCATGTCTCAACAAGTAATTACTAGATTGTACTGGTAGTAACGTCTATCATTTGCTAATGCTACGAATGCAACAAGGAAGCAGGAAGTAAAAGAGTCAAGATTAAGAAAATCACTGTCTAGGTAAACGATTAAATGATGTTGCGCCATTATAATGACATAACTGTAGCGATGATAACATTAAAGCAACATCATCATGATGATGCTGATGGTGGTGGTGCTGAGATAATGCAACATGCAACACTATGGAAACTAGCAACGGCAGTGTCGTCTTCATTGTTAATGCAACAAAACGTCAGACAGTTTTTTTTTTTTAATTTTTAACTAGAAATATTCTGTTGGAGAGTTTCTTCAACCGAAACCAGAAGTAGTTGCATGTATTTAAGTTCTTAGCCAAGAAGTTTTGCTCGTGGAAACTTTAAACACATTTTGCATGTGGTTGTTTTCTTTGACGATGTTATCCCTATGTGTGGTTTGATCAGTTAGACACTTTATGGTTAGTGAAGTGTCAAATTAATACCAATGAATATTTAATGTGTCATTACAAAAATGTCCTTTGCTGCTTGGAGAAAGGTGTAATTTAGCATTAAATCTAGTTCAAAGGCTGTTAACAACATCTGTGTTTCATATGTTTTATATATGATGACAAAGCTTGATGTTAAAGGTAAATAACCCCCAAATGAAATAAACCACCCCTTCTTCTCCTGCTGTTGCTAAGACTTTAACTCCCCTCCCTGCCGTATTATCTTAAACACGGAAAAACTTTAATAATCCCTTTTGGAGTTTTATTTGTTATGTACAGAATTCATCATACCCAGGCACCATCTCTCAGACTACCCATTCCGTTACCTTGCAACACATGATGATAGTAAATATAAAGCAATCGTCGAGGGGGGAAGGGGAATCTCGTCTTTGGGCCATAACGTCAAACATAAACATCATTAGTAACGATACTCCGGCTGGCTGGCTGGATGGTTGTTATGGCCTCCATTCTCGTTATCCACATAAACTTCGCATTGAATCATACTTTCTTCTGTTCAAATAAATGCAAAGATACCCAGAGATTTCTTTCTTTCTCCCCCACCATGCAAACGCCGTAGCTGATTTTCTTTGAACACACAAGTTTGGGAAAATTTGCTTGAGCGCACTTTCTATTGAATTTTAAGGGCTTTAAGAAAATTGCATGTTTTCCCTAAGCAACGAGGGGGAGTTTGATTTGTAGAAGATTTTCTTTTTATTTTGAAAGAAAGTTCACCCTTAGTGTGGTGGAGGTTAAAGAGGTTTCTTAATGAAGTGTTTTTCGTTTTAGGGTCTTTAAAGTTGTCAAAATACAATCCATTTAATATTGGTATTAAAGTGTTTCGGGATATTTGATATAGAGCTTAAACGTGAAGATTTTTGGAACGAAGTTCCTTATTGCATATTACGGAATGGAGGCTAAATGAAAAACAATTGAAAAACTTTTTTTAACAATATTATGCTACAACCCAGAATTATCATTTATATTGGGTACTTTTGCTTTGGTTTGTGTCTAGACTAACATATGTTTAGAAATTTCTTGTTTAATGGGAAGTTATCTAGTTGGAGCCTGTGACCAATATTTAGTATATATTGCAGTTTTGAACGAAATAAAACGTAAATTTAGAAATGCCAAAGTGAAAGAAGTTTAAAAAAAGAACATTTTCTGAAATAAGTGCCTTTTCTTAAAAAACCAAATTTTCTCAAAAAAATACCTATTCATACTCTTAAACAAAGTACCCTTTCTTAAAAAATACCTTATCTTAAAGAAGTACCCTTGCTTAAAAGGAGTACATTTTCTTCCAAAAGTACCTTTTCTTAAAAAAAGTATTTTTTTTCAAAATAAGTACATTTTCGTAAAAACGTACATTTTCGTACAACACATTGTCTTTTCTAAAAAAATTGCCTTTTGTTTAAAAAGTACCTTTGTTGTGAAAAAAAAAAATTTTTCAGAGTACCTACTGTTAAAAATGTACCTATTCTTGAAAAAGTACCAATTCTAATAAAAATTACATTTCTAAAAAAAAAGATTTTCTTCAAATAAACAATACCTTCTCTTAAAGAACTACATTTTCTTACAAAAATTCCCTTGCTTAAACCCTTTCTTAAAATAAAAAAAATACCTTTTTTTCTAGAGATAAGGACCCTTTCGGAAAATAAGTACATTTTATTAAAAAAATAACCTTTTCCTAAATACACTACCAAGTACCCCTTGTGTAAAAAGTACCTGTTCTTAAAAAAAGTACTTCTTCGTAAAAAAAAGTTCATACTCTTATGGCTTTTCTTACAGAAAGTACTTCTTCTTAAAAATAGTATATTTTCTTTTAATTTTTTTTTTTGCATTAACTTTTAATAAAAGTAGTACCTCTCTTTAAAAAGGGACCTTTTCGGGAATAGTTATATAATACATAGTCTTACAAAAAAGTCCTAACAATATACATTTCTTCAAAAGTATCTTTTCTTGAATATCCATTTAAATTATCGTATTTTTCAACGGGCGCCGTAGGCCTGTTGGAACTAACTTGTCCATAATATATCGCGCAAGGAAGGAACTTCGTTCCAATCCGGTGTCCCTTGACACCTCATATAATTTTTAAAAACCAGATTATAAACAGCAACCTTTATTTAACATTTTAACAATTTGAAACTGGTAGGTTTTAAAACTCGGCCAGTATTCAGAATCATTTAACCTCCCATGAAGAGACAGGGCGGAGCATCTCACAATCATGCTCCCTTTTAAGTTTTATACTCACCGATTGTGGCGGTCGGTGGTGCAATGGTAGTGTGCGTGGCTCTTGTGCATGAGATCTTTTAGTTCGATCCCTGAGTCTGAAAAAGAGGAAAAATAAAACTCTGTACTTGAAAACGTGGGTTAGCGGTCACCTCGCTTAGTGACGGCGACACAGTCTCACTATTTAGTCATGAGAAAGCTTCTCAAAAACTCCGTTCGGAACCGGTGTAAAACTGTAGGTCTCAACCAGTGAGTGTAAAACTACAACGCTCACAGTTCACTAGTTGTGTGATAGGGGGAGCTTCTTCATGGGATGTGACGGGAAACCACTGATTTTATTTGTACTCTCCGATTGGGACCAATAGTTTTACACCGATTCCGAACGGTATGTGAAAAGCTTTTTCATAACAATTTTCTCGATAGTATCGCCGTCACTAGGCGAGGTCACCGTCGTCAAAAGAAATGTAAGGTGGTGAGAACAGGGATCGAACCCACGTTTTCCTGTACAGGGTTTTATTTTTTGCTTTTATTTTCAGACTCTACTTTGAAAAACTTGGAAATTTATGATGGAAAGAATCTGCACAGAACAAAGAACAAAATTCTTTAAATTTTATTGCGAAACTCAGCATTCGATTATTCAGACACAAAGATCATATCGCTATTTCTTTCATGGTCGAAATGTACCTTCAACAATTTACCGATTGGTTCAGGGCTTTGGGCAACAAGGGGCTGTCTGTAATTTTCCGCATGCTGGAAGACCTCGTACAGGTCGAAATGATGTGAAGATTTCTCGGGTGCAAGCAAGTATTGAGGAAAACCCCACCAGGCAGTGTTCTCAGCAGTTGGTGATGTCTAGGCGGTCTTTCCTAAGAATTGTATATAAGTTACACCATTTCCCATATATGATTCAATTGGTTCACGAGTTAAAACCAAATGATGCACTACTACGCATTCAAAATGATGCACAAATACGCATTCAAATTTTTTTATAATTTTTTCCCACATTATGTAGCTTTATTGAAAAGATGTAATAAAAGTGCATTCATTAGTTTCATTGCTTGATTCCGGAGCATTTTTCTCTCGAAGACTTCCAGTGCTGTATTATGTATTTCCGATATATCTCCGGATTCTTCGCCATAAAGCAAGTCAAGGTATATGGAAGTCTTATATAAGTAGCAGGAGCATTATTTCTCGGGAGTGGAATTTATTTCTGAAGTGCTGGCTTAACGCCGTGTAATACATTTTAGCTAGGACATTTCTCTGCTTGATCTCAAGGCTGGCGTTATTGTTTTTGTTACGGCTGATCCGAAGTAAATTAATTCGTCCTAGACCTAGAAATTATGACGGTTATCAACGTTACCGGTCTGCTCCAGCCGAGTGGAGACTTTGCTCGTTGAAACCATTAAGTTCTTCTTGTCCTCATTTACTGCCAAACCCACTTCTTTATCTTTATCAATTCTGGAAAATATCGCAGCAACTTTTAACTTGTCGCACATCCCGCCCACATTGACACATTGACTGAAGCTTCTCTCAATATGATCTCTATTACGAAGATGAAGAGATCGGCCGACAAGACATCGCGTTGTCTGAGGCATCAAAAAGTTTGGTGAGATATTTTCCGAATTTTCACTGAGAATTTGGCGTCGGTCAATGTAAATCTGCAAAGGTGTATCAGCTTAGCAGGTACACCAGGTTCAAACAAAGTTTTCATCAAGTTTTATCCGTATCGGTATCCGAACAATGAGATGATAGGTTTCGACGTGGTTCTCGTGGTTTTTCCAAAGTTGCGAATTTTGCAGGTCTAAAGCCACACTGATAAGGTCCGATCATCTCTTCAACAATTGGATTTGTCTTTCGCACATTTCGCCTGAAAGTATTTTATATGAAATGCATAAAAGACTTATAGACATATATACTAGTGTCATCTTTTTTTGAATACGCGTAGACTGGAACTCCAATCACCGGTTAAGCATTCGCCTAACCAAATTTTGCATGTGGTCCATGCACATTACCAGCTAATCTATGTCTTGAACAGCTCTTCCGGGAGTCGATTGCTGTTTATAAGCAGCAAAATTGCTGACCAGTCTTCGTCGATATTGGAAAGGGGTAATTAACTTCACTGTCTTCTGTTCACCCAAGCCCCTAATATGCATTGAATTCGAGCAATTGAGACAAATTGTCTCTATATATCCGCAATATAATCTGTACATTTGCGGCAAGATTTCAGTCTTCATACTAACAGAAGTGAATTTTCTTGTTTCGATCTCCGTTCCGAACTTTTAAAGGTTCCAATGCTTTCTCCTTTTCACTTTAGGCGCGTTCTTTTCGTCAGTTCCTAAGCGAAATTCTTCGTGGCCCCATTGGTTCGCCTTGGGTCTGCTTTTCATAACCAAAATCGGGTTGTTGATGCAGTTTTTTACGGACGGAAATCTATTTAAATTACCCTTCAGAATCTTCAGGAGGATTGCATTCTGCTCTAGTAATTCTGTCAGCCTATTTGATCAGACTGTGGCTACCTCTGGTAATTGTAGCTTACTGATGCCCTCTCTTTCTCTTTCTCTTTGTCTCGTTTCGTTCGATTTTTGCTCTGTTTATTCTTGTTCGAGCCTTTGCTGCACACAGGTAATTATTAGAATCGATATTTGCACCTCGAATCACACGTATGCCCGTTACATGGGTGCGGGCCTTACTTCTTACCAACCAAGCAATCGATCTGGTTCTTTGTTCTCTGATCAACAGACACCCAAATAGGCTTGAGAATGGCTTTGTGTTGGAATCTCCTGTGTTGGAATCTCCTCCTCTCCTAAAATTTTTTTGCCATGTCGAAACCCATCAGTAACATTTCATTGCCGGAAGTGCTGACATGAAGACTGAATTTACTGATGGTTGATTGAAAACATTTCCCAAATTTGCCATTAACATGACGTATAATATTAGTCATTGCTTTCGTCAAGCAACACATCGAATATGTCCTTGGTCTCATCATAATTCTGCAATATTTCGTTAATTTGTACACATAACCTTATGGAAGATGGTCATGTAGAGAAACTAACGAAATGTTGCACACTCTGAAAAAAACGGTACCAGCAACATATTGCAGGAACCATGTATATGTTTGCATAAGTTGTTGTTAGCATAAGTTGAAGTTTTTTGTTTGTTTGTTGTGTGTCACGTTTTTGTTTTCAGTAGTTTTTGTTTCCACATTTGGGTCACAAAAACATATATTCATTCTATCTCCAACAAGTACTATTGAATAGCAAACACAATGTGTTTAGACACAAGTATACTATATTTGTGCCATGTTGCATCCACATAACAACAAAAATACAGCTTTTTCAGCTCGCAGAATTTCGCTTTATGCGGGTCTCAGGTAAGCGGTCACTCACAGGTTAAACTAGAAGTCGTAACCTTTTCCCAACTCCAAATCGGAATTGTCCTAGATATTAGTATTGTCAGCCTTGTAATTTGTGTAGAAATCTGATAGTTGGATACTACCACCGGATCTACAGGGTGTTTCAGTAAAAGTTTATGACTGTGAATGGTATTCGTTACAGGAACTCGTTTGGCCTCAACTGGAATCTGGACGACATGCGGTTTCAGTTGGTCAGCGTATCCTGCTGTAACGCGCATGAACCAATCGATTTATTGGAACCACGATTTTCAGACCGAATTATCTTCAGCCCAAACTCTTCGGTTTAACGCCATGCAATTTATTTTTATGTCATTTTTCGCTGGCAAATAAACCACAAACAATTCCTGAGCTCAATTTCGAGATGCAACGGGTCATCCGTGAGATAGAGCCACATTTTTGTCAAAATGTTATTGAAAATTTCACTAAAAAACAAGAGCCTGTGATCAGAGTCGCAGGTGCTATTTACCGGATATATTAGTTTATACTTAATCGGAACATGCCTACTTTACAATGCAATTAGATTATCACCTCTCGGTCAAAATATATGTGCTTTAGTGCTCAATTATTACATAGGGTTTATATAGGGTTCCTACATTCACTTTATATTCCAGATGTTTTCTTTTTCCCACATGAATCTTAATTTCTATAATAAACGCTGGCGGTTGGCAAGACCACTGCACCAGGGTTTTGGATTTTCCTACTACCAGGATTTATTGAACCACTGCCCATTATGGACCAGATGCTGATCATAATACAGCTTTTCGTGAGTCTGTTGGATCTGCATCTGTTTTTTGGTTTATTTTAACGTTGACTCCTCTGTCTTCTAAAGACAAAAAAATCTTGATAATTCAATGAGCTTCACCAATTGATAACCTAAAACGCACAGATATATTATTCAGGTTGTGTATACAGACTCTCTAATTTGTTTTAGAGAGAGTTTTAAAGTATCTCAAATCAGTGCAACAACTGCACTGAAAGAAACACCTTCAACAAATTTATGAATTCCTTCATCAAATTGATGAAACATTTCATAATTTTCCAACCTACGACACATTTAATTGAATTGATGAAGAATAATAATTTACGTTAATTAAACGCAAATGTTACATCAAGTTGATGTAAATTTTTCATCAAGCTGTAAGTTTATCAAATTTACAGTAAATTGATTAATAATTTACATCAAATTGTTTTTTACTTGATGACAAACTTACATCAAATTGATGTAACATTTTCGTTGAATCAACGTAAATTATTATTCTGCATCAATTCAATTAAATGTGTCAGGATGGAAAATTATGAAATGTTTCATCAATTTGTTGAAGGAATTCATATATTTGATGAAGGTGTTTCGTTCAGTGCAGTTGTTGCACTGATTTGAGATACTTTAAAACCGCAAAAAAATTAAGGAGTCAGTATACACAACCTGAATAATACATCTGTGCGTTTTAGGTTATCAATTGACAATTTGAATTGAACTGATGACAATTTATGAAGAATTATAATTAATGAAGAATAATAATTTACGTTGATTCAACGAAAATGTTAAATCGAGTTGATGTAAATTTTTCATCAATTTGCTGTAAGTTTGTCATCAAGTTGAAGTAAATTTTTCACCAATTTGATGTAAATTATTAAGCAATTTACTGTAAAATTTATCAAATTTACATAAAATTCATGCAACTAGACGTAAGGTTGTCATCCATTTGATGTAAGTCTTGCATGAATTTGATGTAAATTGGAGATCAATTTGATGTAAATTGTTTGTCAATGAGTAGCCAATCTCTTTGGCCCATTTCCCATCGTAAAACATCCACTAGGACAGGGTATACGACCACATGAAAATTTTCATAGCGTGGATAATGTTTTCTGCCCATGGCACTATTTTCTATTATGTATTGTTTTTTTCAATTTTCTACTACTTATTTTCTTTTCCCCTTTATTCTGTGAATACTACGACCATATTTATTCCAAATTCTAATGATGAAAGTTGTAGTAAAACAGATTATCAAGTCTATGAAATTGAAAAACGTGAAGAAACGCACAATCTTTAAATTGAAGAACGTTTTCATTGAAATGGTGAAATTTGTTATCAATTCAATGAAGATCAATTGATGAACATTTATCATCGATTTGATGTAAAGATTTTCTTTCAGTGTGCCAACACGTCCAGATTTCGAACGTATCTGAACATTTAAAAATAACACCCTACCTTGAATTAATCACAATTTTGGGTTCCAAATAAACCACTGGGCATCGGTGGTGCTATGGTTAGCCTGTGCGACTCTTATACTTAAGAACGTTAATTCATGAAACTGTTCGTCAATGCATAAACGTTGGGATTTGGTCTAAAACTGTAGGTCTTAAGCGCACAGCTCTCACCCATTCCCTCATGCGATGTCATGGGAAACTAATTTTTTCGACATTTTTTTTAATGACTGTCCGTGTAATACTCTATAATCAGTGGACAACATTCATTTTTAAGTTAACAATATTATTTGCTTAATTGAATTTTGTCAACTCTCCACTTATGTCAACTGTCCACATAATGCATGGCATTTGTGCGACTCTGACGTACGCAGTCCTCGTCACACACACTCCGTTTTTTTTTACTACAAATCAAATCCATGCATATATATATGTGTGTTTATGTACCTCAAGCCCGACACGTGATGTGCACACTTCAAACGCAACTAATTAATTGCTATTAAATAATTGATGTCCCTCTCAAAAGCAGAAATCCCAACTAATCTCAGATACATGCAATCGAAATAGTTTAAACGCAATCTAGAGAAAGGAAAAATCCAACGATTTACCACAAAAACTAAATGGAAAGGCTTACTGGTGAAGGTGATGATTGCAATGAGTCAGAGGGGGAGCGCCGACCGACACACACATAAAACGAATAACTTCAAAACAAACGCGCAATTACCGGATTTTGAAAATTTATCAAACCGAACGCACTTTTGCGCATTCACCGAGGGACAGCAGGATGGTAGAGAATACATATGAGTGTGTATAGAAATCATTCCTTTGAAGGGCTAAAAATATTTACCCAAAACCGGAAATGGCAATTTTTGCACAGTTTATGATTCCACTAACAAAAGTAAAACAAAACGCAAAAAAAAATATCTGCAGTTAAAATAAAAGATCTGTACCCGGACACAGGCGGCGACGGCAGGGCAATGTTGTGTCGTCGGCATATTCGATTTATATTTGTATTTTGAACTCCTCTCCAGAGAGTAACCATAGGCAATGAATGCCCTTCCACAACAGCGTGTGGCAAGTTGTTGGTAGTGATGCATGTTTAGTAGGATTGTGAGGGGTAGAATTAAAGTGTCTGGCCTTTTACATCTTTTTTAATTACGATTTTGATTTCGAATGAAAAGGCGTTCAACACTGCAAATGATTAATTATAGTTTTCTTACTTCTCCGAAGTGAAGTTTTTACGTCTTCATATAAATTTTGCAATACTATTGTTTTCGTTGAAACTGTGTAGAGGGGATTAAAGGTAAACTCAGTATAACGTAACGTCAGCATATCGCAACGTCAGCATAACCCCGAACCTGGGGGAAAGGACCTTCCATTAAAAGGTGTTGTGTCCAAACTAAATTAAAGGTAATATGATTAATAATAACTAGAATGACCTGTACGATATCTTAAAGTTTTACATGACATGTTGACTTTAATGTATTATCTTGATGATAGTGTCTCCATTAACAGGCGAAGTGATTATTGCTGGAGTAAACGAAATTTGGTCAGTGTGGAACGACAAAATGTCGTCTGATATTCACAAAACAAAACAGAATAATAAACCTGTAGTAGTTTTTTGCATGCAATTTTTGTAACAACTTTCTAGTTGCTCGGTACACATGAGCAGTCAGTATCAAGTGAAATTTTTGAAAATTTGATTTTTACCAATTCTCAGATTTTCCTGGACTTTTCTCCACATAACTTCAAGGAACTCCAAGTTTTTCACTCACAATGTTTCGCAAAAGTATAGCCTTGGTAAAGCTGAATAAGTTTTGTGAACATATTAATACAATCCGAACATATGTAATCACCCTAAATAGCTCATTAAAAACAACTTTGTATCTTAAAAATGGTCATTTGTATGTATCTGTCACCATTACTCGAGAACGACGTATCCGATTTTGTCCGAATAAATTTAGAAAAATGTTAAATTACAATACCTTTAATCTATTCTTACACCATTTCTCAGTGCAATCAACAGTTTCGCAGTTATAAAAAAAAGAATGACGCAAAAAAATATTTTTTTGCTTAAAAATTCAAATCTTTCATTATTAAAAAAAAACCAAGAATCATAAGAAATAGCGAAAAGTGTAAAGTCTTATTAGTTTATCCTAAAGCCACATGACGTATGACCCGACTGAGACACGTATCATATTTCCCAAGGACCTTCAGAATTCTGTGTGAGGGCCCAGTTCATGAGTTGGGCCCAACGTGATCGAACGAAACATTTTCTACAAACCGAATATGCGCTGTTCAATAGACCTTAGCACATTCTTTCAGAGTATACAGCCCACATATTTCACAAGGATTTCGAATTCGGAACTCCGCCATTTTCAAAGCAGATACGAAAACAGCATTTAGACCCACTGTGTCCAAATGCACATCATGCCCCAAACATGTCCCAGTCGATAGTGGTTAAGAAGGGTCTATGCAATTTAAAATCTAGAATTTCTGAAGGACCTTAAAAATTCTGGTATTGTCACTTTCTGTATGAGGCCGTTTTGCAAAGATTTTGCCCCACTGTGGCCAACCCAATAATTCTCCCCGAATCAAACTTTTGCCAGTCCATAGTTCTTAAAATGTGTCTTCGAAATTTAAAATCCTGAATTCCCCAAGGACCTTCAGAAATACAGAATTTGAAATGCTATGTGTGAGGCTCCTGGTCGAGATTTGGAACCAATGTAACAAATCGAAAAATTCCCAAACGAACAATTCTACACATATCAAATCCATAACAATCAGAAATCCATAATGAGTGTCTTTTATATTTAAAATCTAGGTTTTCTATAAGAGACCATTTTGCAAGATTTTGCCCCACTGTGGCCAACCCAATAATTCTCCCCGAACCAAACATTTGCACGACGATAGTCTTCAAGTTTGTCAAGGAAATTCACAAATTTCCCAAGGAAATTTGAAATGCTCTGTGCGTGGCCCCACTTCAAGATTTGGAACTAATGAAACCAAACGAATAATTCTACACATATTAAACCTATAGCAGTCGCAAGTCCTTAATGAGTGTCTTTGAGATTTAAAATCTAGAATTTCCCAGGGACCTTCAGAAATTCTGAATTTGAGATGTAATATTTGCAAGATTTTTCCCCACTGTGATCAAACGAGGAATTCTCCTCGAACCAAACGTTTGCTAGTAAATAGTCCTTAAGGAGTATCTTCGAAATTTAATGTCTATGATTTCATAAGTTTATATTTTCTATATGGGGCCATTTTACAAGATTGTGTCTCACTGTGCCCCACCGAAGAATTCTCTATAGACCCAATATCTACGAACCAATTTGTACACCAACCAATGTGAATTGGTAACTAATTTGATAAAACAAAATACTCCAAATTTTTCAGTTTTCTAATACAGTGTAATAGTTTGGCAGTCTTACAAACTAGTATATCTAAAATAAAAAGTACATACTATTAATGAAAAGTACATCTTCGTAATGAAAGTTTTCATGGAAAATAGCCAAAGAATAACTACATTAAAATTATGAATCATATTTCATAAAACCTCAGTTTTATGGAAATTATTGAATATGCAATATAAACTTATCTATGACAGTTTCTAAAATTTGAATTGGTTACTTTTTCATGAAATTTTACTTAAATGGTAATGAAACTGCTCACAATTTTTACAAATTTATTCGTAGGTTTTCGTTTATGAATTGTGCACTAATATAATGAACTTTTGCTTAACATGATTTTTTACGAAACGCTTTCTCCGATTTAATGAATAACTCCATTGTTGATCTACCCACAAACTCTTGTAAGCGGTTGTTGACAGTGATGCTTTTGAAACAATCATCAAACTGTAGGTAACAAAAACTATTAATGCAATAAGAATTCTTTAGTATGCAAATGATAAAAAAAAATCAATGAGTGTTCGAACTCGCGGGCGATGTGTTAACACCTTTTTGTTACACGGTACCTGTTCGATTTCTATGAATACATTAGTAAATGTTACATTGGAAAACAAAAACAGAATAGTTTTTGTGCTGAAGGCTCTTTTGCTATTGCACTTTCTTTTTTCTTACATCTGCTTTAACATTAGATATAATATTGTTAAAATAAATAGATCAATATTTAGCTCACTGAAATAATTGTTTATATTTTGTTATAAACAGAGCGACGACAAACAATATTTAATAGTATATAGAACTTATTGCACTCTTTTTCCGCTCTCTTATAGAGAGTCTGAGTAAAAGAGCATAAAGGGGTCTTATACTCTTTATAGAATATTTCAATATTATTCCATTTGTACAATGTTATTACATAAAACAATACAAAAACATAAATGTTTCAAAGGGCATAAATTTTTCACATCAAAATTATGAATTGGCCAAGTTATGGCAAAAAGAGAGTAATACGTTTTGACTCATTCGCCAGATGTCGCCAGTGCTTGTGTGTCATACAATTCGTTCCATGAGTTCTCTATACTATTCAATACTCTTTGGTGACGACGACCTGCTTGTTTGTTCGCCGCAGCTTCGTCAATACCATCATACTTATTTTCAGGCAAAGACTATTGTTGTACAACAAACAAGTTTGTGATGCTAACGCTGTGTGGTGTTTGCATGTGTTCACTTTGATATATTGCCCTACCCGTGCCCGTAGATGTTAAAACATCAAAAATATCACAAACACCCAAAAACTGCAAACATCTGGAAAATGTTGTATGTTTGTGTTAAAAAAAATAACATGCTTTAATAGATTTATTCAATGAATTATTTATAACATAGTTATGAATAGATTAATTGAGTTTATGAAATTTGTTCATAAAATTATTAAAAAAAAGTTTATGAACAGATAATATGAACTTTTCTAACAAATTTGTTTCAATAGATAATGGGAAATTACAAATCCACATATGAAACTAAATGCAACTGTTGGATCTAAAAAAAGGATCACGTTTCCTTACCGGAGTTGAATCAAAAGTTCTAGATCCTTTAAAGGAGCTAAAATGCTCAAAAATATAAATCAGTGTTAAAATTTCAAAATCAAACTGGAATTATGTGATATTTGGTAACTGCCGTTTTCGAGTGAGCTCGTGTACTTAATAATGCGTAACTCAGCTGTATTTTGAACGATTGGTTGTTCCTTTATTCTCATTAAAGACCTGATTCCTTTACATATGATTCCTTTACATACTCCAATTTTCTATTAAAGTTTAAAGAACACTAGCGCTCGTTTTGTCTAAAGAACATCAAATCTCATTTTGTCGCTCACTGTATCGTTCATTTATATTCTCAGACTTCCTCTGGCAGATTGCGAAATTTATCCTTAATATCATTTCCTTGTAATTACGTCTTTTTATATTTTTATTTGTGTTTTGTTTGAGTTTAGTTCTTTAGGACTTCTTGGCCATCTTTCAAAAATTTGTTTTACCAAAAACTTTTCAAATATTAAATGTTTGCCAGATTTCAAACAACAATTAGCGACAAGTTACCAAAATGATAATGCCAAACATATATATACATACAAACATATACACATGTCTAAATACTTCTACCCAGCGACTTGTCGCTCTGGCATCACTTTTCAGTTGCAAACAATCCCAAAGCTACAGAATTTATGAAAGAAGAAATAATTGTTTTCAAGTGCAACGGCAAAAAAAGTCTACAACCAGACATAATCAGCGGGATTCGTGTTATGCTACTAATGTTCTGGAACACCATCGCCACAATGCCTCCGACTTGCAGTAGTCAGCCACAACAATTTGGGGGGGGCGGGGGGCAACAAGATGTGCTATTAAACTGTGTAAGTGGGAGAATGCAGTGTCAATAGCATCCAATAATATACAGTGTGACAAATTGTATTACATGGAAGTACAATAATGCACTTTTACAAAATACAAAAATTCATGAATTCATTCTTCTGGTATGGGAGAGGTTCTAACACCGACACTGTTGTCAGCGCAAACTCTCAGGTCAATAAGTTGAAGTCTCATAGATTATCCCTACCTGTAAGAATTTATCCACAATTCATGGGATGTAATGGTGAAGCAACTTTAGGTGTTTTAACTAAGTTAAAGTCTGTGTTTTATCCCAATAAAAAGACAAATTTAAGATTTGAGTTTTGCCGCAAACAATAATTTCATTCCCAACAAACAACATTTTATACAACTAGATTTCGTTTGAGGAATTTATTTGCGCCAAACCAAATCTATCATTCTATGAGAAGCGAAAGTGTGTCAGGACTTGTCAAGCACACCTGACTAGAAAAAGGGAGCTGCCTTCACTGAAATAAAAAATTTCATTATTGTTAATTTATGCACATATCTCATAAATTCAATGAATATACTCATAACTACATAATCATAATTTATTAAAAATGTCCAGAAACCTGTTAATTTTTGGACGGAACGAAGTTCCTTATCGAACGGTACGGGTGGGGGCTAAATGAAAAAAAATTAAACAACTTTTTTAACAACTTTATCACAACCCAGTATTATCAACTATATTGGGTACTTGACCGTCGGTGGTTCAATGATTAGTGTGTGCGGCTCTCGTACATGAGATCCTGGGTTCGAACCCTGCGCTGACCACCTTACAAAAAATTCTTTCGGCGGCGATCACCTAACATTGTGACGGCGACACTATCGAGTACATAGCCATGAACAAGCTTCTCAAAATACCGTTTGGAATCGGTTTAAAACTGTAGGTCCCAATCAGTGAGCGAAAACTGGAAAGCGCACAGCTCAGTGATTGTGAGAAGTTCTCCCCTGTCCCTTCATGGGATGTAATGGGAAACCGTTTATTTTTTTTTTTTTATTTGGTACTTCTGAAAAAATGGCTCAAATCATGTCTTAGGATGGCTACACGTTTATACAGCTTTTTCATAGCTTAAGTCAGGGCCTTTTGATGGATTTTACGTAAAAAAGATATTTTCGGGACTAGCCAATTTTTTTTTACTACATTTTAAATACTTTACCTACGCGTATACAATTTGTGGGTCATTTTGACCACCAATGCTCGCGAATGCCCTATGGGCCTTCTGGGAAAATTTTTTTGGCAAAGATCCAGGAAGCTGTAGTAGCCGACACTCCCAGTTCATCGAAGATCATTCAATTTCAAGATTCTACCTCCTGCTTTTTGGGTTATTGGGAAAAAGACAAAGACGCTTTTGTTTGTCCACATACCAAAAACTCAAACAACCACTCAATCCGTTGCAATACATGCAAAAATTGTTTATGCAAACAACATTATGTGTAAAAGTATACACAGCCAGAATTAATCTACTTGTCTTAAAATGTTCTTTTTATGTACAAATAATAAAAAAAAAATTTAGTTTACCGTTATACGGGTGTGTTTTTGATATTGGGTCAAATTGACCCACAAATTGTTTATGAGGGGTATAAGTTGAATTTGTACAGAGGGGTTAAAGAGAAATTTTCTAGGTGGAGCCTTGTATCCAATATTTACAGCCCGATTCTGTGAATTCTTGATAAATTTTTTATCAAGATATTTTGTCAAGATTTTTATCAACCAAAAGTTCGGTTGGTATTCTGTGGCAACATTGATAAATAAAAAGCTTTTGAAATTCAACAGTGTGGTGAATTTCTATTGACAGCTGATTTTGTTTATTGTTATCAAATTATTGGCCAAAACTTGAACTGTCAATGGTAATGATGTTCTTTGGGCGTCATGGGGCTGCAAATCTGCAATTAATTGCCGAGCAAGAACACGACTCCGGTGAAAATTTTTTGTAAATTCTGCCTCCGACAACTGAAAAGGATCGCTTGAGTCGCGTAAACTTCGTAAGTCACATCTTCTTCCGCATTTTCTTCGTCTGCACAAATCAGCATTAACACAATTATTTCTTCTTCCATTTTTCTAAAGGGATACGTAAATTTATACATGTATTTTATAAAAGAATCCATTATGTTGATATTTACATGAAGCGTGCACTATTTACCGAATTTGAATACATACACACACACAATAAAATATAGTTATCAATACCAAATGAGGCTTTGACAAATTATCAACTAAAAAGCTTTTATTTTTTGTAGTAGAATTCCAAATCTTGATAAATATTCAAAAGTTGATAAGTACTAAATGTGGTGAACTTATCAAGTGCACAGAATCGGGCTGTTAGTATGTATTGTAGTTCTGAACCCATTAAAAAGTAAATTTAGAAAACTCAAAGTGACAGAAGTTTCAAAAAAGAACATTTTCTTAAATAAGTGCCTTTTCTTAAAAAAAGGTAAATTTTCTCAAAAAAATACCTATTCATATTCTTAAACAAAGTAAATTTTCTTAAAAAAATACCCTATCTTAAAGAAGTACCTTTGCTTAAAAAACGTACATTTTCTTCCAAAAAGTACCTTTTCTTAAAAAAAGTATTTTTTTTAAAATAAGTACCTTTTATTAAAAACGTGCAGTTTCTTACAACAAATTGGCATTTCTTAAAAAACTACCTTTTTTTTAAAGTGTACCTTTTTAGTGAAACAAAATAACTTTTCTTGAGATAAGTACCTACTCTTAAAAAAGTACATATTTTCACATTTCTTACAACAATTACTTTTCTTAAAAGTACCTTTTCCTAAAAATAAAATTGTAATACGGTTTCTCTTCTTTTCCTGAGATAAGTAGACTTTCGGAAAATAACTATGTTTTCTTAAAAAATAACCTTTTCCTAAAAAGAGTACCACTTCTTTAAAACGTACCTGTTCTTATAAAAAGTACTACTTTGTAGAAAAAATTTACACTCTTATGGCTTTTTCTTACAGAGAGTACTTCATCTTAAAAATAGTACCTTTTCTCAAAAAAAATTTTATCTTTTAATAACAGAAGTACCTCTCTTTAAAAAAGGAGCTTTTCGGGAAAATGTAATACATATTCTTACAAAAAGAACTTAATAATATACTTTTTTTTAAAAAAAGTACATTCTATAAAAAAAATATTTTTTTCTTAAAATTTTTTTATCATTTTACAAAAAGTATCTTTTCTGAAAGATCCATTTAAATTATCGTATTTTTCAACGGGGGCCTTAGGCGTGTTGGAACTAATTAGTACATAATATAAAGCGAAAGGAACTTCGTTTCAACCGGTTGTCCCCTGACACCTCATCTAATTTTTTCATAATTTTTTTTAACCGACACACAAATATTTTTTCAGATGTTTGCTGTTTTTGGATTAAGAGCTTTTGTTACATATGTTTTAATGTTTATTTAAATTATTCAATATTTAGAACAAACCCGGGGGTGAGGCACCTTAAAAAACGAAGATAACATATTTCTCCAAAGAGTTCAACCTTTTGCCTTATCTCTCCAGTTGGTAATACCAAGTATACGCAGGATTTCGTCAACCTGATACCTCCAGCGGAGTCCTGGTCTTCATATCTTTCGCCTTCCTTCGAGTTCGATTTCGAAAACCCTTCGTGCTGGTTCGTCTTCATACATTCTACTGACAAGGCCTAGGCAGCGCAATCGCGTTATTTTGATCCGCTTAATTATGTCAATATAGGCAGAAACCTCATACAGCTCATGGTTCATACGTCACCGATACTCGCCGTTGTGCACTATAGGACCATAAATTTTTCGGAGTATTTTTCTCTCAAAGACTCCTAGAGATGTTTTGTCTGAATGCGCTAAGACCCCGGATTCTGCGCCATAAAGTACAATAGGTTGTATGAGAGTCTGGTATAGCTTGATTTCTGTTACTCGAGAGAGGGCTTTATATCTAAAGTGCTTGCTTAGCCCAAAATAACATCTATTGACAAACGCAATTCTCCGCGTGATCTCAAGGCTGACGTTGTTGGTTTTGTTTACTGCAGATCCAGGGTCTATAAATTCATCCACTACCTCGAAATTATAAGGGATATCAACGTTCACGCTTTGGTCTAATCGCGTGGAGGCCCTGCTCGTTGAAACCATTAATTTTGTCTTCTCCTCATTTACCGTCGGGCCCACTTTTGCTGACTCCTTCTCAGTTCTCGAAAAAACCGCAGTAACTTCTCTAATTGTGCGGCCAATGATATCTATATCATCAGCATTCGCGAGCAGCATGTGACTTTTGCTGCTAATGGTTTTATTCATGTTAACTGCAGCTGTTTTCATAATATTCTCCATTAAGATGTTAAAGAGATCGCACGATAGGGTGTCGCCTTTCCGGAGGCCTCGCTTAGTTTCGAAAGTTTCGGTAAGATCCTTACCAACTTTCACTGCGGATTTGGTGTTTCCTGCAAAGACGTATGAGTTTTGCAGGAATACCAAGCTCAGATTTTGCTTCATAGAGTTTCTCCCGCATCGGACTATCGAAGGCAGCGTTATAATCGATAAATAGATGATAGGCGTCGATTTGTTTTTCATGTGTCTTCTCCAGGATTTGGCGTAGCGTGAAAATCTGGTCAGTTGTCGATTTTCCAGGCCTAAAGCCACACTGGTATGGTCCAATCAGGTCAGCGATAATTGGTTTTAGTCTTTCGCACATTATACATGATAGAACCTTATATGCTATGGATAAAAGGCTTATTCCACGGTAGTTGGCACAGAGACTCGGGTCACCTTCTTTAAATATGGGACATAGTACACTGAGACTCCAATCGCCGGGCATGCATTCGGCTTACCAAATTTTGTTAATCAACTGATGCATGCACCTTATCAGCTCATCGCTACCAGCCTTAACCAGATTCGTTGGCAATCCATGGGTTCCTGCGGTTTTGTTGTTCTTAAGCCGACAATAGCTGTTTGACCTCGTCTTGGTTTGGAGGGGGCAATCGACGTCGTCGTGCAAATTGTGATCGATTGTCCCATCGTCATTGGAAATCTCGAGTACCAGTAGCACGGAGAATGATCTCTCCATATTCCCAACATGCCCTGCACATATACGATGAGATTTCGATCCTTGTTTTTACAGAAGGGGGACCCTGAACCATGTCCATTAGTTCCTTTTTTGACTGTTTGGTGGAATTTTTGGGATTCGTTCTTCCTTCAGTATGTCTCAATTTTCACACTCTCGCGCTTTCTCCACTGCTGTTTCTTACTCCTAAAGAGACGGTTTATCTCCGTTATTTTTTCCCTATACCGCTCAGTGGCAGCTCGCGTCGCAACTGACTGAAGCATTGCCATATGTGCAGCTTTCTTTTCATCATTTACTATGCGACACTCTTCATCGTATCATGGTTTGTTTTCATTGAAGCAGTTTTTCAAAACCAAGTACGGCTGTTGCGGCAGTTTATAGAGTTGGAAATGGGTTTCTACTACGCTTCAGAATCTTCATAGGGAGGGGCAGGGTTCTGTGCCATAAGTAGAGAGAGCTGCCTTGAATACTCTGTCGTTACCTCTTGCATCTTGCAGTAATTGCAGCTCTCCCATGTCTAGCTTTCTTTGCGTCTGGTTTCGTACGCTCTACTTAATCTTGTGCGAACCTTTGCTGCTACCAGGTAGTGATCAGAATCGATGTTAGCTGCTCTTATCACTCGCCGTACGCTGTATGAGTGCCTTACATTAACTACCACGCGATCAATTTGGTTCTTCATTCTTTGATCAGGGGATACCCAAGTAGTATTGTGGATGTCCTTATGCAGGAATCGTGTACCATTAATCCTCATGATTTTTCCAGCGGTAAGTCAATTAGGGTCATACCGTTGTCGCAACTGTCAGCATGTAGACTGAAATTGCCAATAGTCGGAAGAAACACTTTTCCCTGCCTACTTTAGCATTAAAATCTCCTATTACAATCTTAATGTCATGGCCAGGGCAACGGTTTACGTTCCCTCTAGGCGCTCATAGAATATGTATTTGGCATCATCATCTTCCTCTTCTGTCGAGGATGCACACAGATTAGGGAAATACAAAAGATGTCGCTTTTAGACAGATAATTGATATTCGATCATTCACAGGATTGACCCTAGAGACTAGATGTCGCAGTCTTTCGCCAACTACAAATCCATGTAAAGGGTTCTTCAACAGAGACGCTACAAAAGTAAATCGATAGGGACAGCAAACGACGCCATATTTTTTCCCGCTCTTTTGACATTTCTCTTCAGTAAGGTTTGCCATTTTATCATGGAAAGATATACGAGCCAACAACGAGTCGAAATTATTAAAATTTACTACCGATATTTGGAGTCAGTGGCCTCAACTTTAAGAGCGCTACGTCCAATTTATGGTTGTCCTACCAGATCAACAATTGAGCGTCTAGTGGAAAAATATGAATCCACAGGCACACTACAAAATGTTCCCGTGCCAGTGAGACAAAGAAGTGCCCGTAGTGTCGAGAATATTGCTGCCGCTGAGGCTTCAGTTCAAGAAAGCCCAAACGTGTCTCTCACACGTCGTTCTCAAGCGTTGGGCACCTCTGTGACGTCGTTGTGGCGAATTTTGCGAAAAGATCTTGGCCTACATCCTTACAAGATCAAATTGACGCAAGAACTGAAGCCGCTTGACCACCATAAGCGTCGTATGTTCGTGTGAATTGGGCTGAGCAACAACTTGAAAATGATTCGGATTTTCATTGGAAAATCATCTTCAGCGATGAGGCTAATTTCTGGCTGAATGGCTTCGTCAATAAGCAAAATATGCGGTGTTGGTCAGACAGCAATCCACACGTAATCCATGAGTCATCATTGCATCCCGAAAAAATTACGGTTTGGTACGGTTTATGGGCCGGCGGCGTCATTGGGCCGTACTTCTTCCGCGATGATCAAGACCGGCACATTACTGTGAATGCGAATCGCTACCTTTCAATGATAACCGAATATTTTTGGCCCCAATTGGATAATATGGACTTGGAGGACATGTGGTGCCAACAGGACGGCGCCACAAGCCACACAGCGAATGCCACAATCAATTTATTGGAAACCAAGTTTGGTGAACGTGTATCTCACGAAATGGGTCAGTCGATTGGCCGCCTCGGTAGTGCGATTTAACGCCGTTAGATTATTTCCTGTGGGGCTACGTCAAGTCTATGGTCTATGCCAACAATATCAAACGTGAAATTGCAGCAGTATCGGCCGATTTATGCTTGAAAACCGTCGAAAATTGAGTTCAGCGTCTGGACTTCTGAAAGCGTGCCCGTGGTGGCCATGCAAAAGAAATTGAGTTCCATGCATAATGACATCGAACGTACTTTCACATGAATAATGAATTTCATTGGTGTCTAAAACCGGTTTTGTTTTATTTAAAAAAGTGATCTTATTGAAAAACCCTTTATTTCCTCATGACAACTTTAGTATATGACGCAGTTTGTTTTGCTTGTGCAGCCATGTCATGTCCATTGCATTTTGTGGACAGAGGCGATATACATATTTTCATATCCTCACCCAAAGTTTGACAATTTGATGGAGTCATATTAGACCCTAGGTGTCTTTGGACGAAATTCGTTTAAAGCGATTGAGCCATTCCAACGGTGCGGAATGCTTTTTTAGGGTCGTAATCAACATTTTAACGAATTTCATTGCTAGAAAAAGCGCCTTTTTCGAAATTCGATTAGTATATTTGCTGTCAATAGAGCTTCAAATTGATGCATCAACTCTAGTTCATTTTTAACTCCAAAACGTATGAAATGTGGATCTGACATTGTAGCCAATGTTAAATTAATAGTTTCTTCAATATTGGAAAATCGTTTCTGAAAAGTTTCCAGTAAAGCTTTTGCCATTCTCATCCTGTCGGGCTGCAAGTCGAAGTGCACGAATGAAAGCCTTATCTTTCATATTTCTTGTGTAATGATGAGAACTTATGAATGCGGTACATTTTGCTCTGTAGATAATTCCATGGTTATTGACTAAACCGGTTTACATATCTACCACAATTCGGCTAATATTTTAATAGAGACTTGTATACATTTGGTTCTTTGGAACCCAGTCTTTGTTAGTGTGAAACCGTTTTTCGGTTCTTTTAAACCCGTTTTTGAATTATTTTAGAATGGTATTTCGTTTTTTATTTAACGTTCTCGGTGCATTTGAATCTGTTTTTCGGTCCTTTATGAAACGTTTGCGGTTCGTTTAGATCCATTTAGGTCAATTTTCAACTGGCTTATGGTTCGTTTGATACCGTTTTCCGTTCTTTTGTAACCGTTAGTCGGTTTTTGTAAGCACTGGTCCGGTCTGATGTTGTAAAGAACCGGTTCTTTGGAATCGGCTCTGTGCATCACATATGATTGCCAGTGAGACGTAAAAGTAAATTGTTGCAAGTTCGTTTTTTTCCGACAAACGTTTTTTGCTTGGGGGAAATGTTTCAACTGTTGCTGTCAACGTTGAGTATGCGTAGCAAACTAAATATATTGGCAGCAACAAATATGTTTTTGCTGCAAGCAACCTACAAACGTTTGTTTTTCTTGCAATGTAATTTTCATCGTTTTAAACCGGGTTAAAAAAAATAAATATATGGTTTCCCATTGCATCCCTAGAAGGAATCGGGGAGAGCTTCTCACAACCAGTGAGCTGTGCGCTTTCTAGTTTTATACTCACTGATTGGGACCTACACTTTTACACCGTTTCCGAACGGTATTTTTGAGATGCATTTTCATGGCTAAATACTCGATAGTGTCGCCGTCACTATGCGAGGCGACCGCCGTCGAAAGATATTTTAAGATGGCCAGAGCAGGGATCGAACCCAGGATCTCAAGTACAAGAGGCGCGCACACTACCCATTCCACCACCGACGGCCACTTTAAACCGGGTTAAGGCCTTGGAATGGTGGTGGTCGGTTGGTGCAATGGTTAGTGTGCGCGGCTCTTGTACATGAGATCCTGGGTTCGAACCCTGCTCTGACCACCTTCAAAAAAAAAATGTTCTTTCGGCGGCGGTCACCTCGCATAGTGACGGCGACACTATCGAGTATATAGCCATGAAAAAGCTTCTCAAAATACCGTTCGGAATCGGTGTAAAACTGTAGGTCCCAATCAGCGAGTGAAAACTGGAAAGCGCACAGCTCAGTGATTGTGAGAAGTTCTCCCCGGTCCCTTCATGGGATGTAATGGGAAACCATTAATTAATTAAAGGCCTTGGAAAAAGTATAGATTATTTGTAAAGGGTCTTCCAATAGCATCGAATAGCTGTTGAAATTTAATAGAACATGTTGTCTGTAAGATATGAACGAATTGTTTATTTCATTTGCAAGGGTTATTCATTACGTTATGTGTGAAATGTAAGATCATTCAGGTGGTAGCCGCAGCTTCGCCGAGACGTGAAATTTTCAGTGACTCTAGAGCATAGATCAGGCGGAATTTAAGCAATTCCACGGATAATGTGACCGTGAGTTGTTTGCGGATTATTGGCATAGACCTGCCACTTAAGGAAACTCCAGACAAACAAGTTCAACGGCGCCAAATCGCACGATCTATGTTACCAGTTCTCGTCGCCTCTGCATGAGGTACCCATGCCCTCAAATCGCCCGCCCAACATGTCCGTGGTGGCATTAGCTGTATGCTAATTAGCGCCGCCCTGTTGGAATCACAAGTCGGTCACATCCATATCATACAATTTTGGAAAGAAGAAATTATTTATCTACAGTCGGCAGCGATCTGCTTTAACGGTGCCCGATGATGCCGTCAGCCCACAATCGAGCCCAAACAGTGGCTGTCTCAGTACTCATTACCACACGCTGAAAACTATTGGCCCCACAAACATATTGCGAAACCATGTACATGTTTGCTAGAATTGTTTTAGTTAATTGAAGATCTTCTGCTTTTTGTTTCTCTATTGTCTGTCACGTTTTTGCTTTCAGCAGATTTCAACAAACGAACTCACATTTGGGTCCGTAATACGTATGTTATAAGATATTAATCATTGTGTTAAAAACATGTTATATTGAAAAGCAAACATAATGTGTTTGGATACAACTATATTATTTTCGCGGCAAGCTACAAACACGTTATATTTACATCCAAACAACAACAAAAAGACAAATTTTTCAGCGTGCACCAGGAATTTTGGTTGGAAATTTGGACGTACCTGTTCATCCAAAAATGGGTCGCGTTGCAAAATGGTCGAAACACGCATCACAAGTGTACTCTGTCTTTTTTTTGTTGTTTGGATGCAAATATAATGTGTGTTTGGAGCTTGTCACAAATAAAGGGTTATCCATTTGCGGTTTCAAAAGTAAACGTAAATAAAGGACATGTAAAATATTTTTTTTAATGATGTTTCTTTTTTATTATAAAGTTTGAACGCTGACATTATGTGTGAAACACTACATCATTCAAATGACCACCACGCGAAGTGTTGCAAGCATTGATTCTTTTGAGGTCATTTTCGACCACTTGTTGACACATATTGGGCGGTATCTCAGCCATAACTTGACGAATGTTGGTTCTTAAGTGCTCAAGAGTTAAAGGTTTATCTGCATAAACACGGTTTTTTGCGTAGCCCCACAAAAAAAGTCTACAGGTGTTAAATCGCATGATCTTGGTGGCCAGTTGATATCGCCACGACGAGAAATTACGCGGCCAGGAAATGTCTCTTACAATAAAGCCATATTCGCTCGAGTTGTGTGGCATGTGGCACCGTCTTGTTGAAACCACATATTCTCCAAGTCGTATTCTTCAATAGCAGGCAAAACAAAGTCATTTATCATATGACCATAACGCTCCGAATTGACGGTGACTGTCGTTGCATCGTCGTTTTCGAGGAAGTAAGGTCCAATCACACCTTCGGACCAAAGAGACCATTTTTGTAGTAGGTTTTAATAATTTGTATGCGTTGTGTGTTAGTTAAGGGATCCATTTTCGTCAATGTCAGTCTTTCAACTGAAAAGAAAAAAAAATGGTTTAACAACTTAGTTTGACAGATGTCGAATTCCATCCCTATACTTTTGAAACCACGAAATGGACAACCATTTTTAATATACTTGTGTCCAAACATATTGTGTTTCATATTCAATATTACATGTTTGAGACACAATGATTAATATGTTATAACATATGAGCTTGTGACCCAAATATATCTGTGTTTGTGCTACAAAAACAGATGTGTTTGTTGCACTGTTTATGATCCTTCAAGAGCAAGATAATAAAAGAGGGACAACGAGAGAGTCTATCTTATAAGTGTGTATCTGTATTTTTGCATTATTCTCTCAGTCAGAAAATCATAAATATTGCTGAATGATCGTGTAAATCGCAGATGAAGTCCGTGTTTCTTATTTTGGCTGATGTATGGCGTTTTAGTTTCATGTATTCCGTCGTCAATGATTCATCGGACAGAGGATATCAAAAGCGCTTGATCAGTGAATACAGAATAAACGATGGCTCGGACGGTTAAATGGTTTGAGATGTTACTTTGGTTTTTGTATATGTGTTTCTACCAAAGTGAGAAACGATTTTGAGGAAAGAAACTGGAAAGGGAATGTTTGCCAGTACACATGATGCTGTTTACATGTAAACACAAGTGAGTTTGGGACTTGCAAACATATCAATGTTTGAAGTGTGATCCAAACATATTAATACATGGTTCCTGCAGAATATATTTGGGAGAGCGTTTACTGCCAATATTGGTAATGCAAGATTTGTAAGGCAATCAGTACAACATCTTAAAAATCATTACTAACGAGTCCAGATTACTAACAAGTAACCGAGGAAGGTGAATTAACATTTTAAAAAATCTTGAATTAACAGATAAAACTGATGCAGAATTTGTCCCATTCCTGCCTTAATCAATGCCCTTCTTAGTGTCCCGCAATAGATATTGACTTCAGCATTCATTCTTATTCTCTGATACCCAATTTAGTCTTCAACGTTCCAATTGCAAACGAAGTCTCCGACATTGATTTCATTACGATATTGAGAGGCTTAACATTCAAAAAAAGAAAACATCGAAATAAACTAGTTTTGAGCTAAAGCGTAAGCGGTTAAAGAAAATTATTGCAAAACCCCTCGATATTTGTCCACTGTGCCTCGTTCATTGACAGCAACCTCATGTACCATTGCAAATACTTGTTCGGTCTGACTAACTGTCTGACTTTCTGTCTATAAAGTAACAACCACAACTCTTCTATTCCTGACTTGGGGGTACCTTTAAACAGATTCTTTCTTTCTGTTTGTTTGTTGTTCTCTTCATTTCATGCTGTTGCATTCCGTTAATGGGAATTTGTGTTGTTAAGACCCAACTAAAGAGTTGGCTGTGTTTAAGTTGTTTCCTATTTTTTTTTTGTTTTTTTTTTTTGCTGTGTTTTGGCCAAAACTGTCTGGATAGTTAACATAGTTTACAACGGAACATTTTGTATTGTGTTAATGTATTTTCTTGGGCCTGTTCCATTACACTCAGGGAGCCTCAAAAAGTTACAATGTTCTCTGTGTATTTGATTTTGCAGGGTTGTTGTTTACCCCAAAGCCATCGCCATCAGATGCAGTCAGCCTCGGTAAACAAGCTGCATTGTGACTTTGTGGGAAATAGACTCTACTCCTGCTTATTATACAGAAAATTAACACCCGCGCCATATTGTTTTGACACTATTTCCGGTTTGTCTCAAAAGTGAGCAGCAGCCAGTTTTACAGTTAACGGTCCTTGTGAAAAAGTTCTTGTTAAATGATTGTCGTTTCTTTCCGCTTTGCCGGCATTGTTTTACCATATTTATTAAGTTGCAATTAGTGATAATGACAGCTATAATGGAAAGCCAACATTTTGCTATTATCATCATCATTATTGTGCAGCAACTAAGACCACCCACCTCTGGCTGTAGTCCTCTGGCATCGTATTATTATGACCACCACCAGCCGCCTTCATCAACAGCCGACAGTAGTTGTTATTTACCTGCTCACAGCCATATGCCTCAGGTGTCCCTGGCTTTGGTCTGGCGTTAACTGCCATTAAAATTGTGCTCCTACAATTTCCGTTGTTGCAAGGCTCCATTCAACTGCCACCAACCAACCCCGCGAATCGAAGTTCAGTTTGCGCGGGTGTCCCACTACATGATTTCCCTTGTAATTCATTACTGTCAGCGCAAGGTGTTTTGGAGAGAGTGAGAAATTACTGGGAAAATTCCCCATAAATTGTGTTGTTGCTCCTCTGGCAGGTCCTTTTGTTTGTTAGGTGCCATATTGTTGCAATACCCGGTGAGCAATTATGTGATTGTTAAGGTTTTGTTATTTTTTTTTTTGTTTTGCTGAAATGTTGCTGATGTTCCTGCTCTGTTGGTGTTTTGTTTTCAACTATATTGTTGTTGCATAATTATGTTTGTTTTGTGTTTTTTTTTGTGTGTTTTACTTTGGAGTTGTTTGTGCAACACAGGATGCAATTCACAATTGCTCAATGGTTATTAATGGATTTTACTTTGGATTTGTATGGGGGTATGTAGAAATTGCTGGCTGGCAAATGTATAAATCCTCGGTTTCACGCAAAATCTCAGTTACTTCATTTGCAACCTGGGGGCATCGATTACAAGACAAACTAAGTACATGGCGTAGGATTTTTGTCAAAACTTGTAAAACTGCAACACAACCAACAAATATTTCAATAAAAACCATTCGTCAGATGCTTAACCTTTGTTAAAAGGTGAAAGCGAAAATCGCGTGAATGTGAAAGTGTCTAAACATGTGGCTGTCACACATGATTTAGCATTAAACTCCTTCAAATATTGTGAAGATCTTCTCACAGTCACCAAACAGCCCCCTTTTCACATTTAGACATAGTAAATGGAACCCACAACTTGTATACCAATTTTGGTATTTAATATCGGAGGCCAAGAAATTGTTTAACCCTGAGGCCTCTCTTGAAAAGGTCTTAGCTGCGCTGATTTCGAATAAGAATGTCCCCATAAGTCCAGGTTTTTTAAATATCTTAAAGTTCAATAAAACTGAATTATTCGCTACATTCAGGATGTTATAACATCGCGTATTTAGCTTTATACACAAAATGTATTATGTCAGAAAAATTCGGTTGAGGTATCAGAATTAGTCGTAACCAAATTTACGGCCCAATCAGAGGCGGTCTCTACCGCATTAGACGCAACCAAATTAGAGGTTCTCACAGACGAATTAGACGTTGTCACAGACGAATTAGAGGTTGTCACAACAAATGAGAGGTTATTACAGCCGAATTAGAAGTTGACACAACCAAATGAGAGGTTGTCACAACCGAATTAGAGGTTGACACAGACGAATTAGGGGTTGACACAACCAAATAAGAGGTTGCCACAGCCGAATTAGAGGTTGTCACAGACGAATTAGAGGCGGACACAACCGAATTAGAGGTTGACACAGACGAATTAGAGGTTGACACAGACGAATTAGATGTTGTTACAGACGAATTAGAATTTGACACAGACGAATTAAAGGTTGACACAACCAAATAAGAGGTTGCCACAGCCGAATTAGAGGTTGTCACAGACGAATTAGAGGCTGACACAACCGAATTAGAGGTTGACACAGACGAATTAGAGGTTGACACAGACGAATTAGATGTTGTTACAGACGAATTGGAATTTGACACAACCAAATGAGAGGTTGCCACAACCGAATTAGAGGTTGACACAGACGAATTAGAGGTTGACACAACCAAATAAGAGGTTGCCACAGCCGAATTAGAGGTTGTCACAGACGAATTAGAGGTTGACACAACCGAATTAGAGGTTGACACAGACCAATTAGAGGTTGACACAGACGAATTAGATGTTGTTACAGACGAATTAGAAGCTGACACAACCAAATGAGAGGTTGTCACAACCGAATTATAGGTTGACACAGACGAATTAGAAGTTCACACAACCAAATAAGAGGTTGTCACAGACGAATTAGAGGTTGACAAAGACGAATTAGAGGTTGACACAACCAAATAAGAGGTTGTCACAGACGAATTAGAGGCTGTCACATACGAATTAGGGGTTGATACTACCGAATTAGAGGTTGACACAGACGAATTAGAGGTTGACACAGACGAATTAGATGTTGTTACAGACGAATTAGAAGTTGACACAACCAAATGAGAGGTTGGCACAGACGAATTAGATGTTGTCACAGACGAATTAGAGGTTGACACAGACGAATTAGAGGTTGACACAGACGAATTAGAAGTTGACACAACCAAATGAGAGGTTGGCACAGACGAATTAGAGGCTGTCACATACGAATTGGAGGTTGACACTACCGAATTAGAGGTTGACACAGACGAATTAGAGGTTGACACAGACGAATTAGATGTTGTTACAGACGAATTAGAAGTTGACACAACCAAATGAGAGGTTGGCACAGACGAATTAGATGTTGTCACAGACGAATTAGAAGTTCACACAACCAAATAAGAGGTTGTCACAGACGAATTAGAGGTTGACAAAGACGAATTAAAGGTTGACACAACCAAATGAGAGGTTGTCACAGCCAAATTAGAGGCTGTCACATACGAATTAGGGGTTGACACTACCGAATTAGAGGTTGACACAGACGAATTAGAGGTTGACACAGACGAATTAGATGTTGTTACAGACGAATTAGAAGTTGACACAACCAAATGAGAGGTTGGCACAGACGAATTAGATGTTGTCACAGACGAATTAGAGGTTGACATAACCGAATTAGAGGTTGACACAGACGAATTAGAGGTTGACACACACGAATTAGATGTTGTCACAGGCGAATTAGAGGTTGACACAACCAAATGAGAGGTTGGCACAGACGAATTAGAGGTTGTCACAGACGAATTAGAGGTTGACACAACCAAATGAGAGGTTGTCACAGACGAATTAGAGGTTGACACAACCAAATGAGAGGTTGTCACAACCGAATTAGAGGTTGACACAGACGAATTAGAGGTTGACACAACCAAATGAGAGGTTGTCACAGCCGAATTAGAGGTTGTCACAGACGGCCAAACGCGAGTAACCTACGCTCAAGCCATCCTGAATCTCAACAGAGAAGTAAAATTTGACTCAAAAACCAGATATGGAAAATTCCCCAATTTTCGATTGTCGGTTTTGTTATACAAAATGTATTCAATGTTTATTAAATTTTAGAATAATTGAATAGAGTTCCGAATATAACAATGCCTACAAATAAGTACATTGAATTTTTTTTTAAATGTCGAAAAAATAGTATCTTTGTGTCCAAACACATTGTGTTTGATATTCAATATTACATGTTGGAGACACAATGAATAAAATGTTCTAATATGTATTTCTGTGACCCAAATATGGCTTTGTTTATTGAAAAGTGCTGAAAACAAGAAGGTAACAGACATTAAAGAAACAAAATAGTAGCAGTCTTCAATTCATGAAAACAATGCTGACACATAAATACACGGATGCTCCAAACATATACATGGTTCGTGCATAACGTGTCAGTGGCCGTTTTTTTCAGCGTGTAATAAGGCCAAAATATTTTCATTTGTCGTAAAGGATGACATTGAGACAGAATTATTATATTAAGATAACAGAGATAAATATGTAACTTAAAAGGTTTCACACTACATTCCATGAAGAAATTTGGGGGCAGCTTCTCATAACTAGTGAGCTTTGCGCTTTATTGTTTTACACTCGTTGATTTTGGTCTACAGTTGTACACCGGTTCCGAGCGGTATTTGGAGATGCTTTGTCATGGCAAAATACTCGATAATGAGGCCGTCTTTAAGCGTGGTGAACTAAGTCGAAAGAAATGTAAGGTGTCGATCGAAACAAATGTAAGGTGCAGGGATCGAACCCACGTTCTCATACACAAGATCCTCACACAATACCATTGCATAGTAATGCTACTATTACTATTGGTCGGATTTCGGAAAACTTTTGTAATATAATACTGCATAATTAAATGCAACATCCGCAAGTGGATTTTGGAACAAAAAATTTCAGTTCTCACAGTTTTTCCTTTTATAAGATTTTTAATTTCTCATGAGGATTTTGAATTAGTGAAAATAATTCAAACACTCGGAAGTGGGACTTAAATTCACATTGTAATGAAATAAAAACACTAATTAATGACACATTCGAATGCTAAGGCTCTGATGAGAATAGTCACCAACTTCGAAATCATCGTCCACCAATGTCAGTTCAAATGCAACTTCTGACTGTTTTACAAATTTCTCAGACATCCAGTCATATACAAAAAAAATTACTACTTTTGGATTCAACAAGTGAAACAAAGAATACGATTTCTTAAAGTCATTTCAATTTCTGTAACAACTAAAACATCAGGGATTATTCAAGTTTGTTGAACGTTCCCTATATTTAAATATTAAAGCAATCCGATTAACATTTTAACACTCCATATTTCATTAAACACTCTAGTACATCCTTTACCCCCCAATCAATCTCTTCTCAGTGTCAATCGAAAAACACTTTACATATCTTAATAGAGACTAATGACGATGGGGGTTGTCGGTCCATCTATGATGGCATCCATTAGATCAGCAACACGGTTGATTAGCAGCTTTATCAAATCATGTGTATCCTGATACCTACAACACATTTGCGATGTCCTTGCTCATGTGTGCCAGGACGATATGAAAGAAAGAGTTAAATGCACAGCACAGAGATGGCGATAAATTAAATTAACCATGCTCGAATTAACGCCAGAGAAACTACAAAAAAATAGCGCTGCAATGAACCTAAAGCAAAAACGATATTAATGTGGTAAATCAACCACATTCTAAAGGACCTTTGGACTTTGCCAAAAGTAGGAAAGAAGCTGTGGCAAAACATTTCATGTAAAGATAGGAAATGTCATGGCATGGAATGATTTTTGTCGGCTTCCGGTTTGTTAAATGGAAATCAAACCAAACGAAAAAAAAAGAAAGCAACTGCAAGTAGAAACGAAAAACGTGAAACTGTCACTATTAACGTATACGAATGCGATATCCAAAAATAAAAAACTTGCGGCAACTTTTTCAATACGAAAAACTTTAACAAAAGAGAGAATGCAACGAAATGCGGAAACTTTAGATGTGGATACACACAAAATTTTCCCAATATCGCAGCTCTCCGGGTATAAGTGTACCCGGAAACCCCGATACATACACAAAACGACAATAGCCTTCAAACTTCAATGAATACACACTGGTACTCACGCACATTAAGGATATACATACACAAGAAAGAGAAACAGTTACATATACACAAATACATTAATGCATACGAATGAATGAATGTGTAAAAGTTTATTTGTGCATGTGGGTGGATGGAAAATTCCACACAAATACCAGCATAGAAATTATCATAACACTAGGCGAATTATAAATATGTAAGAACGCGTATACGAAATATTTATTGATTTTTTATTAAGTTTTCCCGAAAAACGTCATTAGTGAGAACTATTTTTAAACTATTGTGGCATAAGAGGTTTTAGTCATTGTTGCTCTTTGTTGTCTGGGTACTGTTGCTATGCTAACAAATTCTGAAATACCGCAACTCGTACTCCTACTTAAAGGTACATTTCTGTTTTCTTATACGGAGCAACAATAGTGTGGTTTAATAAGTAAAGGAAAATCAATAACACAATATTTCCTTTTAGAAAGTAAAAATCAATTCTGTGTCTACACTATATCTATACTATGTGAAATTTCAAATCCATCAATTTTTAAATTTAAATTATTAAATTTAATAATTTAAATTTATTTAAAAATTATATTTGAAATTTAAAATATATAAATTGTAATTTAAATAACATCAATTGAAATTTAAAACACATTAATTAAAGTTTAAAGTACTGTAGGTAATATTGAATATGCGACAATTGGAATTTCAAAGATATCAATTAAAACTTAAAAGATGTCAATTGAAATTTAAAATTCGTCAATTGAAATTAGAATATCATTAAACGATATATAAACCGATAGATATTATAGGAGAGGTTTATTAAATTCAATTAATGTCTTGTAAATATCAATTGATGTGTTTTAAATTTCAATTGATGTGTTTCGAATTTCAATTTATGTTTTCAAGTTTCAATTGACAGGTAGTAAATTCTGATTGATGTCTTTTAATTTTTAACTGATGTGTTTCAAATTGCAATTGCTGACTTTCAAATTACAATTAATGTCTTTAAATTTCTTGTAGAAATTTTATATTACAATTGGCCTGTTTTAAATTGTAAAATTTAATTGATTATTTTTTAAAATTTCAATTAGAAATGGTGTAATATCGAGTGATCTAGAACATTCCAAATAAACCGAGATTTAAAATTTTATGGACAATTTTTTAAAGATTTTTTAAGTAAATTCTAACAAGATGGTGCTAGACGCTGAAAAATAATAGCCCCGGCAACATATTACAGGAAAAATGTACATGTTTACAAACATTGTTTTCATGAATTGAAGATGTGCTGCCTTGGTGTCTCTTTGGTATCTACCTCGTTTTCGTTTTTAATGGTTTTCAACAAAAAAACACAGTTGGGTCTCAAAAACATAAATTATAGTCTAGTAATCATTGTGTATCAAACATGTTATATTGAATTCCAAACCCAAGGTGTTTACGCCCAAGTATAGTATATTTGCGACAAGCTAGAAAGCGTGTACATATTTTTTGCATATTGCACCTCATCTACAAAAGAGTCATAAAACAATATTATCAGATTTAAATTTGTTGATATGTTAACATCTATAGGCGCGGGTACGGCCTAAATTCACAAAGTCAATACATCCAAACACAGTTTGTCCGACTACGATCACACAGTTTGTCTGACTGCGATCACACAGATTGTCCGACTGCGATCACACATTGTTGCCGTTAAACTCCTCCGAAACGGCTGGACCGATTTGTATGAAATTTTGTGTGCATATCGGGTAGGTCTCAGAATCGGCGAACATCTACTTTTCATACCCCTAAATGATAAGGGTGACCCACCTCTATATACTCCGAAACGGCTGGACCGATTTGTATGAAATTTTGTGTGCATATCGGGTAGGTCTCAGAATCGGCGAACATCTACTTTTCATACCCCTAAATGATAAGGGTGACCCACCTCTATATATAGAACATAGATTTGTCCGACTGCGAAACACAGATTGTCAAACTGCGATAAAAACACACACTGATGCAGCGGCAGCGAATAGTTGTCTTGTGTGGGTGCGGAGCACTCTCAGAGTAAAGAGAATAACGACGTAGACGTATATTAAAACGAGATAGCAAGAGAGCAACGAAAACTGTGTGAACTTGTATACACTGTTTTGTACGAACATAACACATGTGCATACGTGTCTGTTGCATTGCATTCTCTTTATTTTTTGTGGGTATAAATAATGTGGGGTATAAATAATGTAATTTCATACAAATCGATCCAGCCGTTTCGGAGGAGTTTAACGTCAAACAATCTGTGTGATCGCAGTCGGAGAAACTGTGTTTGGATGTATTCACTTTGTGAATTTAGTCCCTACCCACGCATATGGATGTTAATCAAAAGAAAAGCAGCAGAACTTCAATTCATGATAAAAAGACTTGCACGAAAGTATATGAATGTTCCAAGCGTATACATGGTTCCTGCATAATATTACAGAGACCACTTTTTACAGAGTGTACAGGATTTGGCCAGTGTCGAGTGAACATGCAAAGGGTGCCTCAGTAAGAATGCACTTATTCATTTTAAAATAAGAACACGTATTTTTTGAAATAGGTATGATATTTTTATTGGATTTTAAAAAATATCCGTCAAATGGTCCAACGACTTTGAAGACAGACCACTACTCTTTTCATGAAATTTTCTATGAATTTTTCACAGAGATATAGCTGTATCTCACCGATGACGCATTGGATGTCGGATTTGAGGTCAGGAATTGTTTCTGGTTTCTTCACATAAACCCGAAATTTCACAAAACCCCGAAGAAAGAAATCGCACGGCGTTAAATTGCATGATCTTAGTGGCCAGTTGACATCACCATTTCTTCGCATAATTTGTTCTGGAAATCGTTGTTGCAATAAATCGATTGTTTCAATGGCGGTTCGGCAGGTGTCGCCGTCTTGCTAAAACCACATGTCGTCCAGATCCATGCCGTCCACTTGAGGCTATAAGAACTCCGTTATCAGGTTCATGTAACGAATACCGTTCACCGTCCCTGCAATTTCGGTCTCATCTTCAAAAAAGTAAAGCCCAATAGCGCCGCCTGACAACAATCCGCACCAGACAGTTGGGCGTTCTAGGTGCATTTGTTTCATTGCATAAGGATTTGCTGTGTCCCAAATTCGAAAATTTTGTGTATTCACGAAGCCATTCAAAATGAGCTTCATCGGAGAAAATTACTTTTTTATTGTTGAAAAATTGGCATGGACTTCACTTTGCTCCATTGTCCATTTTAGAATTGCCGGTGCTTTCCGTGGTCTGCTGGTTTGAGGTCTTTTGTCAAAATTCGCTGCGTTGTGGTTCTTGACATTTGAAGTTGTTGAGAACGATGTTGTCTGGGTTTCGGCGCACTCTAATTTACAGCAGCAATGTTTTCAAAAAACTAACCGGTTCGTTGATGCACAGGAGTCTTACTGTCCATAACCGACCCAGTTTCTTCAAATTGTTTGATCGCTCTTCGAATTGTTGACACATTAGGTGCATTTTCTCGACTTCGATTCTTCGAAGTTTGCTAGCGGTCTCAGCGTAACTTTCAAAATTGTTTGTGATAAGATTTCACAATGATAACGCGTTGTTCTTTCGTAAAGCGCCCCATTTTTAATACTCGTTATAATCATACGATATGTGACAGCTGCCAAATTTCAGAGTTGCAACTTGAACAAAAAAAAAACTAACACTAAATTCAAAAAGCGGAATCTTATTGAGACACCCTTTACTGTCGTTAGAAAGTATATTTATGTTAGAATTTTTGATAAAATATGAAACGTTTGTTATGGGTGATTCCTCTTCTACTGGTATCAAAATGTTGCATCTATGTCTAGAAATAAATCTGTATACACTAGGGTGATTGTTCTGGTTTTAAACTGTATGTCTATTAATAGAGATATAGAATGATCCTGAGATTGATGAATGCATGTATATAAAAATTGTGTCTATCATTTTAAAATGTAGGTAAACTTAATAAAAAAATATGTACTTCAAATTTTAACGCAACTTTCCGCAGGCGGTACATTCCATTTTCATATTTAACATTTTCCCCAACTTTGCATACCTTCCAGTTTATGTATTTTATATTTATCTCGACAAAGGACTAGGAAGAAAAATGCTAACGCATAACTTTTCTTTCCATTTGAGTAGATATGTGTGTGTGAGTTTCTTGTACAAATTCAAGGTACCGGTTCCTTTTTTGTTGGCCTCAGAATTTTCCTTTCGTTTGTGCTTTCCTTTCTTTATCACGCTGTTGCTTTTGTTTAATAGTGTCTCATGCGTTTTCATGAGAACAAGTGAAATTGTGCTCGTTTCTTAGTCTTTCTCTTTTCTTTTTTCACTTATTAACAGAAATGTTCATTCATATATAGGTTTTCCGTCTATGGCGCGGGATGTTTCTCCTAAAATTCATATACTACTTAAACCTCCCATACACCCACTTTTCTTGTTAAGGGAGCAAATAACATATGTTAGGGCTGCTCTTGTTCCTGAAGATAACGATTTAAATTTTTTTTTTGGTTTTGCGTTTTCAGTTTGGTTCTTGTTTCTGTAGTCATCCGGGTTATACCCCACAACGGATAAGGCAAACGTTTACAATAAATAGGAGTTGTTTTTTTTTAAAGGAAACTGCGCCAGATACGAATCAAAAAAGTCCAACTTTTTTTAAAATAAACTTTATGGGTAAAACTTAAATCATGAAAGTTGGAAATTTAAACAAAAAAGAGTCTCTGGAAGCCGTATATAAAAGCTTTAATGTACAAGTAATGTTTCTCGCAAATGTATTTTCAGCTATAATTTTCCATAACTCGTTTAGTGCAAATGTTTTTCAGTTCTCGCAAACTTTTTTTTAGTTAGGATCAACTAGAACTCGGTTGCAGTAACCGAAACAACAGTTGGCGGAACCGTTTTTCGTTTCTCGCAAACGATTTTTTCAGCGCATATTTTTCATAACTCATTTGCTGCAAACATTTTTCAGTTCTCCCAACTGAAATGACATGTATGGCGTAACAGAAGTTCGTTTCTCCCAACTACAGTCCCCAAACGAACTTCAGTTATCTGAGATTTCGTTTGGAAGGAACGAGTTTTTTCTTTGCGTGTGACTTCAAGACCTGCCCACAACTACCGCTCATCTCTAAATGAGATGACCAAATAGTTCCATATACACCTTATATAGGTGCCGGAGCACAGGGACATTCCAGGAAACCATAGAGCAAATGAGCGAGCAAGATTAGGAATTACCCTACATATTCCACTAGATATGGCGCAGGTGGATATGCCTCTTTCTGCATGCAAGCTCATGCTTAAAAGCAAGCTCTCAAATATTGGAATGATAGCTATTCTCATGGCACAATGACGCCAGGCAATGACGGTCAACTCATGACCTAAATCGTTCGGTAAACTTAATATCTATTCCAAGACAAGATATCTCTAAGCTCGTATCAGTAATCACTGACCACTGTTTAATATACAGACACGCGTCTAGACTTGGAATCTAAGCTCATGGTTATTGTAGAAGCTGTAGAGATGAACAGAAGGACGAGAATAGCGAACTTCTCCAATATTATTGCCCGGCCTTTTCTACACTCTTAAAATAAATGGTCTCTGTAACATATTCTCCCAAACATATTCTGCAGGAACCATGTAAATGTTTGGAACACACTCCAAACATTCATATGTTTTAAATTCTCAAACTCACTTGTTCATAAATGGGAACATTAGAATGTTCACCGTAAAACATGTATGCTTTTAAGTGGAAACATATTCGTGCTTCATCCCAAACATCCATATACTTATGTGGAAGCATTCGCGTGTTTCCTCTCAAACTACCATATACTTGCGTGGAAACATGTGCGTAATTCCTCCCAAACATAATGGAAAAAAACTATTTTTGGATTTGTAATGTAAATCGACGCTTTTGTTTGCTTCTCATTTCTGTTTTGTCTCAGGTTTTTTTCGGAAGGTTTCAACTACGCCAAATACTACAACATTTTAAATCACGATGATCGTTATGCGTGGGTACACAAACAATATACTTATGTGTATTCAAAGTTCGTTCTTGTAAGCCAAGCGCGGTTTAAACACTGTGTTTTCTTTTATTAAATTTTACAAATGGCACGCAGCTCCGATTTTCGCAGTAAAGGCTAAAAACGAAAATGTGACGGACAACAAATAAACAAAATAGCAGCAGATCTTCAACTCATGAAAACAATGTTTGCATGATTACTGCAATATATAGCTGAAGCGCCGGTTTTTCAGTATACATGTGGACAAATGTGCGGGAAGACAAATTTGAATTTACCTAGCAAAGACACAAACCACTTTGGTTAGCAGAGCACTGTTCTTACGTTAACAGGTATCTGTTAAAGTACTAGAAAGTAATTTCTGGCTTCACGTTGCTACTCTTTTCAGTTTCTTTCCTCAACACCGTTTATCACTTTGGTAGAACACATATATACGAAAGCCATATAGAAAAACCAAAGCAACATAACAAAACCATTAAACCGTCCGAGGCCCTGTTTTTTATTTTTTATTGATCCCAAATATTTTCTACTAAGCGCCGACCAAGCCCATTTGATATCCTCTATCCAACGAACCATTGACAACTGAATGCTAGAAATTAAAACTCAATACTCACTTCATCTGGAATATACACACACATTCAGGAATATTTATGAATCACTGACTGAGAGAATAATGCAAAACCACAGTTACACACTCCCAAGAAAGAGTGTGAGTAATGTCTCGTTGTTCTTCTTTTATTTTCTTGCTCCCGAGAGAACCTAAACAGTGCAGCAAACACAGCTGACTTGTATCAGAAACATAGATATAGTTGGATCACAAACACATGTATTATAATATTTAAATCATTGTGTCTCCAACATGTAATATTGAATAGGAAACACCATAACATAAAACCAAACAACAAAAAAAGACAGATTGTTTGACGTGCAATATACAATTTTTCCACAGCATGCTTACTAAATCAACCAAGCGCTATAACCATTTGTTATTCTCTGTCGAGTGACGACTGAATACACGAAACTTACACGCATCAGGTTCATCTGGAATTTGAACATGCATTCAGGAATTTGTATGAATAAAAAATAAATAAATAATCCCATGAAGGGATTAGTGAAAGCTTCCCACTGCTGTATGAATCACTGACTGCAAAATAATTCAAAAATACAGCTACACACATACAACTTTGACTGTGAATAATTTTTCCATCTACCTCTGTTTTTCTCTTGCTCTCAAGAGAGAGTAAATAGTTCAACAAACACAGATGTATTTCTAACCCAAACATAGCTGTACTTGGGTCACAAACACATCTCATCGGAGGAAGTCATGACCTGGAAGGCCTGAAATCACGACAAAACAGGTCTTCTTTAAAATACGGAAGGCCTTCCCTACACATTACCTCCTCCTTTCTTTTTAACATTGCGTGAGTTTGGGAGGCAAGGCCTTCCTTGCCCATTGCCTAAAGAAGGCATGCAAAGAGGAAGGCCTTAGAAGGCATTTACTTTAATTTATTTTTGTTAAACAAACATAAAATTAAAATAATTTATTTTATCACAAAATCCTTATCCACTTCAACATATTTATTTATGTATCTGTCTTAGAAAGTTGTACAACGCCCAACTTTAAATTGACAATTTTAAAAATATCTTGAAAAATATTAAACAAAAAATATAATTTTAAAATTTGTATGAAATTTTCCAATTACATTACGGTTGGAAAGAATCGGAAAAGAAATTTCTCAAATTTCTCAAAATTGTAAATCTTTTCTTCTTGGTTATATCTCATGAAAAATTCATGCATTCCGCAGGCCTTATTTTAGGAAGGCATTACGAATGACTCATTCCGCATGCCTTATTTGTGGAACGTCTTGCAACTTTCGCCCCTGGGATGTATTATAACATATTAGTCATTGAGTCTCCAACATGTAATATTGAATAGTAAACAATTTGAGTTTGGACACAAATATACTATGCTTGCTACAAGCTCCAAACACACCTTATATTTACATCCAAACAACAATAATGAAAACTGACAGCTACGCACATACAACTTTGAGTGCGAATAATTCCTCCATGTACCTCTTTTCTTCTTGCTCTCAATAGAGAGTAACTAGTGCAACAAACACTGCTGTATTTTAACCCAAACATAGCTACACTTGGGTCACAAACACATATATTATAACATATGAAGCATTGTGTCTCTAACATGTAATATTGAATAGCAAAACACGTTGTGTTTGGACACAAGTATACTATACTTGCTACAAGCTCCAACCACTCGTTATATTTGCATCCCACCAGACAGATTTTGGACAACACCAGGTTTTGCAAAGACACATTTTTCAGCGTGTATGAGTAGATGAAAATGTTTAGGATCTTACTTCATGTTGGACCTAACAGACATTCGGGAAGTTAAGCTGAATGATCTTAGGACTTTTCTGCAGAGCACTATTTGGTTTGCGAGGGATCAATATACATATTTTCTTCAGGCATATATTGAAATATAAGGATGTATTGAAATATAAGGCATATATTGAAATATAAGGATGAAAATTTTACGGGATGCCCCAAAAAAACAGAGTGTAGTTTCCTCTAGCTACGTTTTAAAAGAACTATTTTGAAATAAATTGTTCAGTGGAGTTATTTAAAAATATAAGAAAAAGTTATACTGTTACGTATCCTTTACGAGTTCTGTGAATGCGCCGGTATACTGCTCAGTCTCCTTCAGGGGTTTTTCCATCCCATGGTTCGGCTCAAAGGTCCGTATCAATAACTTAAACAAATTTCAAAGCAAAACAACTAAACAAACAAAACATCATATTCGTTGATTGGGAGGTAGGTACTGACCTCCAGCCGCCCGGCCGTCCATTGGTCACGGACTTGCCCTTTGAATTTTGCTCCCATGAGCATATGGCCTGAACGCCCCTTTACCCTACCAGGTCAATTTACAGGTTCAATGATGTGGATGTAATGTGACGACATGTGGTATGAAAACGGTCCTCATTGGACGTGTATCAATTGACACGTATTTCTACCTAACCTAACCGAACAATGGAAGACTTTTACATAGGAAATATTGACGCAGTGGCTTGTCTCTTTTGAAAATTGTACTGGATGCCCCAAAAAAAACTGAGTGTAGTTTCCTCTAGCTACATTTCAATAGAATTGCATATGTCAAATTTATATCGATGTCGATATTTTGCAATAAATTGTTCACGACCACGCCCACTGCAGTGGAGTTATTTACAAATATTCTAAAAAGTTTAAATATTTGATTCTAAACATTTGTTGTTATTTATTTGACCTTTTTACCAATTTCAATAATTTGGCCTTGAGCTTGAGTATCAAATTACACTGAGAAAAATTAGATTTTTCAAAATGATGGGGTTCTGTCAACGGATTCTGGTAAAAAGGTCTAAACAAAATATACGTGTATCGGCGTTTTGCCAGATCTGATCAGAATTTGTTTTTAGGGCGGGTCAAAGTTTCCGCCCCTCGGAACTTTCCTGCAACATATCGGCATGCAAAATTGTGTGTTCCTTACTTCTGAGGTACAAACTATATTCAGAAGTTTTATAGAAAAGATTCAGATAAACATTTTTGTGGAACAAATTACCCCTCTAACTGTCACGTATAACCATAATTTTTACTTTTTGTTTGAAAACTCGCAAAAAAAACCGCCCGAAAATGACGGGGGCGAGGTCAAAATGTTCTACAAAAATGATCGCCATAAAATTTCACTATATGTGTCCAAACACTCTAAAACCCAAATCTTAGCCCAAGTGGAATGAATTTTATCAGTTTGCTTTTTCCATTAAACAGAGTCCACATAATAAAGGGTGTTTTTTCAAGTCCGATAGAACTTCAAATTGTAAAAAAATAACACAAAAAATTAAATTTTAATAAAGTTTTTCTTTTATTCGAAAGATCAATACGTGGCATTAACATTCGAAAATGATTTCGGGCATATTGGCACCGCAGCTGTTCTTGACGAAGCGCATTCTGAACGTCCAATTTGTGGCCACTTTTTCGAGCACTCTATCAGCTGGTTTGCTGATCTATCAGCATAAACCAGTGCCATCACGCAGCCCCACAGGAAATAATCGAGAGGTGTCAAATCGCACGACCTTGGAGGCCAATTGACAGGTCCATTTCTCGAAATCAACTTATCGCCAAATTTCAATAAGTCGATGGTTGCGATCGCCGTATGGCACGTAGCGCCATCCTGTTGAAACCACATCTCGTCTGGATCAATGTCATCCATATTTTCAAGCAGAAAATCATTGATCATGGTGCGGTAACGATCTCCATTGACCGTAACGCGAGCTCCGGCCTCATTTTTAAAGAAATAAGGTCCGATGATGCCACCAGCAGCGTGCAAGCCGCACCAAACGGTGCATTTTTCTGGATGTAATGGAGTCTGGAGGGTCTCTTGTGGATTGGTCTCACTCCATATACGGCAATTTTGCTTATTAACAAACCCATTAAGCCAAAAATAAGCCTCATCGCTGAATCACGAAATCGTATATAAGTCGACGACTGATTTTCAAAATAAATTTGGATAATTTGGCAGCGTTGTTCAAGCGTGAGTCTATTCATGATGATTTGCCAGAGTATACTGAAACAAATAATAGAAAGTTTTTTATTAAAATTTAATGTTTTGTGTTATATTTTACAATTTGAAGTTCTATCGGGCTTGAAAAAACACCCTTTATAATGAATTTTGTCATATTTCATCTTTTGTCTAGCACTTGGGCTAAGATTTGTGTATATTTTTTTTAGACCATTCTACCAGAATCCGTTGACAGAACCCCATAATTTTTTTTTTGGTGTCATACAGTGTTATTAAAAGGTTTTAAATATCGGTTTATATAAGTAAACTACCATAGACTTTCTTATCTATTAATGCAGGCAGAACTCAGGTCGAACGCAATCCCTACTTCAAGAGATGCCAACTTCCCACCACTGCACTTGTTTCTTTTTCTGCAGTCATTGGCGATAAAAAAAGTGTCTATCTATTCTATATTGTTTTTTGCGTTTGTAATTTGCCTTTCAATTCATGTTCTACGTCATTTCCCCCTTTCCCCCTGCGCTTTTTGTGTCTTGCTTGTTTGAGCCTTCGCTCCCATTTCTGTCCCAAAATTAGAACGAAAAAATATAGAATATAGACTAGTACAGACAACGCAATCATAGAGAGTCCTTAGAGATTGTAATCTTTCAGCATAACTAGTAGATCTGAAACATAGATTTGTTACAATGTTTGAAAGAGCATTGTATGACACGAAAAGAATATCAACATAATCCTTTGATTTGTCAAAAAGATTGAGATCCATGTTGTCATGTGTGAAATGGTTAAGAAAATGTAGTTCAGAAAGATTCGGCCATCAATGCAAACGACTTAACTTTCCTTAAACTTGTGTTATATTCTTTGACGCTATTTTATTGCTAGTTTCTTTTGAAATTTTTCCTTTTATATATGTATATACTTTTCATTTCCCTTTTAGTACTTTACTATTTTTATAGTTATCTTAATGTCCCAGAAATAGAGTTGGCGTCAAGTGGGACATGTTCACAGTGTGAAACATGGACTAAATGACTTCATTACGAAAACACACTCAGAATACTCAATTCTTAACAAGAAAAATAGTGTAACAATTGTTTGTTACTATAAAGTATCGAACATAAGGCGGTTAGACACAGTGTGGTGGAATAGTTTCACAATTTCTTACTGGCGCAACGATGTGGGACTCGAATATTGGAACCATCTAAATTTCCTACATTCAGATGAAAATCATAATAAAATAATAAAAAATAAAAAATATGCCCAAAGAAAATATTATTTGGCGCACAAACCATTTCATTTGACTCAAACATATTTTGGCTGCTAGTTAGTCTCATGGTTGATCATAAAACTGTTGTCACAGAATTCGTTTTTTTTTTGCTCCAAACGGTTATCAACGTTCACCCGTTCATCCAATCGGGTGGATGTTCTGCTGGTTGAAACCATTAAATTGTTTTGTCTTCGTTCACCAACTAAGCCTGAGACACATCAGTGATCGCATAACCAATCAGGCTGCTCATTCGTTTCGCCTTATCACTCTAGCTAGCTCACGGAGGTTTCCGACACAGCCATTCCCGGGACTTACAGGGTAGAAGTAGTGAGCTGCTTGGACTGCCCAATGAAGGAATCATTTCTGGCCACTCTCAAGTTAATGGCTATCAGAAACTTTCCACCTCCACGTACAGTCCCATATCCTATATAATGTTATTCAATTTCCCTTGTAATGTTATTCAATTTTTAATACCAATTAATTTTCTTATTCAATTCTTTATTTAGAATGAATTTTCCTAGCTCCCCCACTGTGTGATGCCAAATGTGTTGTGACAATGAATTGTATTCGCAACAATGTAAGCTCTTCAATCTGATTACTGTCTGTTTAATATTATTCTTTTTCTTCTTCTGAGAATGACCTGTATTTGATTATGGAACCGGTACTCCGGTCGTTCCAAATTCTAGTTACAAATTGCCACCAACAACAGCGCGAACAACAACTATAGAATACACGCTCGTTAAGGATGACATTATTCCGTCAAGTCAAATGACTGAATGAATGTATGCATGCAAAAAAGAAAACCTGTAGACAATTTGGTGAAAAAATATATGCAAAAGTTTTCTTCTTCATTTACTTGACAACAAAAATACTAACAATATTTCCTTAATAATGGCAAACCTGAACAAATATCAACTTTCTCTAAAGGTAAAGGTAAGGAGGACAAATTCCATTGAGTTGCTTTTTGTTTTCTTAGGTTCAATGAGAAGAAATACCAGAGAAAATTTGTGTGTTCCACTCTAATGTAGAACATTTCATAGGAGCAATGTGTTTCTATAGTAATGAGAGTAATTTTCACTAGAAAAATTGTTGACACAAATAGTAGACACACACACACAGCCATTTGGATTTAATTTTTAATACTTGGAAAGATATTAATATCCCCTACTCAATAAGCACAAAGTCGGACTCGGTTCCGATTCGGTTCCGATTTGAGTCCGATGCGTCGGATTCCGCTTACGCTGATCCGATTCGGATCCGGTTTGAGTTCGGAATATCGGATTTCGTTTTCTCTGATCCGGTTTGAGTCCGGAATATCGGATTTCGTTTTCTCTGATCCGATTCGGATCCAGTTTGAGTCGGGAACATCGGTTTTCGCTTACTCTGATCCGATTAAATTAAATAAAATATAATGAAAAAAAATGAGTCTCAGAAATGCAGATGAAAATAAATTCTTAAAATGTAATTTGATTATTTTATTCTGAAATGAGAGCGGAATCAATAGCGGAATGATTTCGGAACCCATCGTAATGATTTAAAATCCGACCACATTTCGCTATCGGGGCCGAATTCATTTCGATATCGGATCCGAATTCATTTCGCTATCGGGTCCGAATTAATTTCGCTATGGTGTTCGAATTCATTTCGATATCGGGTCCGAATTCATTTCGATATCGGATCCGAATCCATTTCGATATCGGGTCCGAATTCATTGCGCTATCGGATCCGATCTCGTTTCGAGATCGGACACAATTAGAAAGAGGAATTTCTTCCGCTCGCTGATCCGATCACGAACCGAGAACGGATCCGTTCTCGAAATCATCTCCGAGAAGTCGGCTCCGAATTGGGTACCTACACTATTTATTTAATGTTATTATTATTTTATTAATATTCATAACACACAGAGAAGAGATTCGTTGTCACAACTATATTTACAGCCATCTAAAATTTGGCGGTTCCTTGGGCTATCACATTATTCAGTTGTGATTACCAATAAATGTGTTTCGTATCTCCAAATGTTGGGCATAACAATTGACATGTAATTCAGGTCTGGTGGTAAGAACTGAAATGTTTAGTTGAAACTGCAACAACAAGACTCAAATGTGATCTGTCAATCGAGATTTAGTTCTAGCAATCAATGTATCCTGTAGTGGTGATTATTGTTATATTGTTGGTTCAACGAAATATGTAATAACTAATTCGTTTAAAACTACCAAATTATATATTGGTATGCTCAACTAATTACTTGAATTTGATGGCTGTCACAACCATTTGTTGATGTTCGTATTTCATGGGTAATGGGTTACCCTGGGTTAATAACTGGCTATAACTCGGAAATAGTGAGTCCAAACGGGAAATAATAACTAACCAATGGATGCTATTTATACGGCATCGCCTTTTTTTAAGTACGTTAACTAACATTTTTCAAATAAAAAATCGCTAAAACACACACAATATGAAATAATTTTAAAAAATTGGTGACGCGTCATAACGCCCATGGACATAACGCCTGAGGACATCTAGACCTGAGGAGGTAAAACATTTATTAGTTTTGCGATTGCAACGTTTCTGAGTTTGAACCATTTGTCATTTTAGCGATTTTTTTGGGAAAAAATTCTTTCTTGCGAAATTTTCGTAAGAAATTTTGTCATTTATCTCTAAACGGAAAATTTTGTTGCGGAGAGTTGCCACATATCTTTGATTTACCTTGCAAATATTTCATTTATAATTTCTTTACGCGCTCCATTTTATTTTTAACGCATGTCGTGTTGCTTTTAGTTGTTAAAATTATCAAAATGACAAAATTCCGGTCTCAAACAATTACCAAACAATTGTTATCGTACGAAATAACTTTGGCGTAACAACCCTGTAATTGATTTTGCCTACGAAATTTTCGAAAAAAAAGCTCATTACCAAGCAAATGCAAAGTGAGCGAAATTTTCGGCTCAAAGTGAACTTTATGAGCTATTTAAGGTGACTATATACAAGGTGGCGCAAAGTAATCCTCCTATCAGAAAATGCTATAAATTTTGCGATTGGCCCCTAATGTCAGTTCTGTTTTGACATTTGTGTAGTATGCACATGCGAAATACACGTTAATAAACAATGTTACGCTACACTGCTCCAGAACGCGGAATATTGCTGACTATTTATTTGACCAATAATCGGTCGGTGACGTTGGCACAACGTGAATTTCGTCGCAGATTTTCTGGCCGTCCAACGCCTACTGGTGAAACACTGCGACGTTTAGCCGCTCGCCTCGAAGAGACTGACACAAAACGAGATGCTGCCAGGCGTGGCAGACCCCGGAGTAGCCGTTCTGCAGAGAATATTGCTGCTGTAGCCGAGGATGTCATGGAAGCGCCGTCGACATCGACCAGACGACGTGCCACGCTACAGAGCAATGATCAACGAGTCCTTTTTGTCGCAACTTGATGAATTGGGATTGGAAAACATGTGGTTCCAACAGGACGGTGCAACGGCACACACTGCACGTGCCACAACCGATATGCTGAAGGATGCATTTCCCGGGCGCCTAATCTCCCGTTTTGGCGATTTGCACTCGCCAGCAATATCGCCTGATTTGAGCGCTCCAGACTTCTTTTTATGGGGCTTTTTGAAGTCGCGGGTTTATGTCAACAAGCCTCAGACCCTTGCAGCTCTTAAAGACAATATCCGTCAAGAATGTGAGGACCTATCGCCGGAAGTTTTGGCCAAAGTGATGGAAAATACCATAAAAAGGGCTCAAATGACAATCAACTGTGGCGGCGGCCACTTACATGACATCATATTCTCGACTTGATGTAAAAAAAAATTAAAAGACCAAATAAAAATAATCCACAAGAAGAATCAAAGTTTTTCATTTTTTTTTTAAATTACAGCCAAAAAACATCGGAAGCTTACTTTTGCGCCACCTTGTACCTTCATATTGTATTAATATGTTCCCAAAAGTTGTTCAGCTTTACCGTGGCTACAATTCTGCTAAATATTGTCAGTGAAAAAATTGGAGTCCCTTCAAGTTATGCTGAAAATAGTGTAAAAAAAATTTTTTCAAAAAAAGTGCAGGAAAATGCGAGAATTGGTAAAAATCGATTTTTTCCAAAGTTTGACGTGATACAGACATTTCAGGCGTAGCGATCAACTCAGTTGGCTTTGCCTCTAACTGGTACAATTTACAAAAACGCTGATAAATTGTTGGACTACAACAGTGAAATTATGAATTCTGATCAAAATATAGACTTTATCAAGGAATTTCCAATACCTGAATTGAATTCCAACTAATCTTTTCCCTGTGTGTATAAGCAAACTTCGAATTTATTTTAAAGTGTACAAATTGTAAATGATAATAGTTATTGCCTGCTCCTAATAGGTCAAATTGATTTTTAGATTCGTTTGGAATAGTAATCATTTTGAGACATGACTTTCCAATCTTTTCCCCGATCCATCGTTCCGTTTTCCAGTTTTTCTCTGTACTAGTATCCAAAAACATGTTTTTATTTACGTTTTTTTCGTTGCAAGTTACATTAAAATTCCATTTAAGTACCCATTTAATTTTGTAGTTAATGACTTCCTACTAAAGTCATAATGTCTGATATTTTATTTGATAAAGATATATGAAACTGTTGATAATGTATTTCCTGTTACGGCCTCTTATGACCCAGTACTCCAGTAGTGTGGTCGACGTTCGCTTCGTAAGATGATGCACTCCGCTCGCATACGTATTTTCTAATAAAAGCATAAATTATGTCACTTTTAAATAAATTGCAACTTTTGTGTGATGCATGCAACACACACACACACACACGAGTTCAAGTAGCAATTCCATACCACATGCCACATCACCACACCACCTCCACCACCACCACCACTACTACTACACTGAACCAGACACACGCATTCTGGCATTCACTTACATGATCATTCGCTGCAACACTTGCCAGCACGCATTGACGTGACTGACACTGTTATTTAGTCATTGTTTGGCGGCAAATTATGTGGAAGTCGTCGTCATTGTTGATTAATTTACATATTCCGAATATATGCAACGTAACCCTGTAGATGGCGGAACAAATGGAAGGAAGAGAGAGACAGAGAGACAGATAATGCATTGATGCGAAGCGACATTAACTATGAAATGTTGGTGTCATTTTTATTCAAGTCAAAACGCATTTTCCATGTAATAGTTTTTAGACATATACTACATAGACACATATGTGTGAACTATTCAGAGGCCAAATGATCTAACTACACAAACCAAAAAGTGGAGATAATACTGCGAAAGTCGAAAAACCCAATAGTGCACTCAACGGATTTACACAAATTCGGGTCCTACGAATCGAACTGCATCATTAGTTTTTTGCCCTATAATGAAGGTTTTTTAAAAAATTTTTCATATTCAATTTTAATTTTTTGAGCAAAAAATTATTATTTTTTGTTCATAAATTCATTTATAACTGAGAAACTCTTGTTTGTCTTGGGAAATAGTATAGGTATAGATTAAAGGTAATGTAATTGGTAATTTTGCTAAATTTCTTTAAACAAAATTGGATGAGGAGTTCTCGAGTAATGGTGACATATGTATAAACTTGTCCAAAAATGAACTCGAAGTCGAAGCCTCGAGAAAGAAATTTAAAAAAATTTCTGTATGAAACCATCATTACAGGTCAAAAAATAATAATGATGCAGTTGGATTCACAGGACCCGAATTAATGTAAATCCGTTGGGTCCGCGTATGTTTTCCAAAATTTTTTCAAAAACTTTCCCTGTGTAGTTAGAAGGACATTTGGGTTTGAAAAACGGTTAATATTATTGCAATAATAAACAATTCAGGATAGCACACTCACTAGGATGACTAGTTTCGAACTAAGTGACAAATTCTTCATCAGATGCCCACACTCTAAAAGATCTGTCTTTGTTTGTGGTTTGGATGCAAATATAACGTGTCTGTGGCTTGTCGCAAATATAGTATACTTGTGTTCAAACACACTATCTTTGCTACTCAATATTACATGTTGGAGACGCAATGATGAACATGTTCTACTTCTAATGCATCATTTTGTGATCCAAATATGATGTTGTTTGTTGAAAACTACTGACTACAAAAACGTGACAGACAACAAAAAATCAAAAAATTACATGAGGTGTCAGGGGACACCCGGTTGGAACGAAGTTCCTTTCGCTATATATTATGTACTAGTTAGTTCCAATACATCTAAGGCGCCTGATGAAAAATACGATAATTTAAGTGGATCTTTAAAAAAGATACTTTTTGTAAAATGATAAAGTTTATTTTAAGAACAAAATTTTTTAGAATGTATTTTTTTGGTATAGTATACTTTTAGGTACTTTTGGTAAGAATATATATTACATTTCCCCGAAAAGGTAATTTTTGGAACGAAGTTCCGTATCGTACGTTGCGGGATGGGGGCTAAATGAAAAAATTGTAAACAACTTTTTCTTAACTACTTTATTACAACCCATTATTATCAACTATATTGGGTACTTTTGGTTTGGTTTAACGGGAAGTTTTCTAGGTGGAGCCTGTTTATTACATATTGTAGTTTCGAACCGAATAAAAAGTAATAGCCTGTTTCTCGATGTCGAATGAAAACATAAGCGAACGAAAGACAGTCACTCGAATTTGATTCAATTTGGGGTTTTCTATCTCTTAAGTTTTCTTTCTTATGCACTTGCGTCTGTCAATTTGTATGTGTTACGTAATTACGTAACTATCGAAGTTTTTCATTTGATTACAATTTCTTTAAAAAATACTACTTTATTGTAAAGGCTTGAATACAACCCTGCTGATATATTGATAACTATTGTTAGTGGAAAGCCATGCAAAGCAAAACAAACAAGACAAAGTAAACAAACAAAAGTAATCTAACAAATTGAAAAAAAATTAAAACCAAATGTTCCCTCATTCCTCCTCCACCGAAAAATCGGCACTCCCCTGGCAAACTCTGGGGTGTTTTCCATATGGTGGACCAATGCCTGCATCTGCTGCATCGTTGACTTTGATTTTGCCATACATTTTAATTTGAAAATTTGTATTTGGTTTCCTTTACTTTTTATATTTCTTTGCCACTCGAATTTGACACTTCCATTCGCAGTGTTGACAACTCATTCGAAATAGAGAAATCTAATTTTGTATGAAAACCTTTACGTATTCGAAATTTTCTTTCGACTTGTCGTTGGAGTCATCGTTCGCATAAAGTTGAATTAGTGAAACCCAAATCAGATTTCTTTCGCTTAGAAACGCTATAAATTTAGAAGAGCCAAAGTGAAAGAAGTTTAAAAAAATAAAAAAATAACAAAAAAATAAATTTTCTCAAAAAAATACCTACTCATATTCTTAAACAGAGTAAATTTTTGTAAAAAAGTACATTATCTTACAACAAATTGTGTTTTCTTAAAAAACGACATTTTCTTTAAAGAGTACCTTTTATGTAAAACAAAATAACTTTTTTTGAGGTAAGTACCTACTCTTAAAATTGTACCTGTTCTTGAAAACAGGACCAATTCTAAAAAAATTCCCCTTTCTTACAAAAAGCCCTTTTCTTCAAAAAAAATACCTTCTCTTAAAAAAATACATTTTCTTACAAACATTCCATTTCTTCATAGTACATTTTCTTAAAAATAAAATAATACATTATTTTGCTTTCTTTTCTTGAGAAAAATTGACTTTCAGAAAATAGTGTACTTCTTGTAAAAAAAATTCATACTCTTAGGCTTTTTCTTACAGAAAGAACTTCTTATTAAAAATGGTACTTTTTCTTCAAAAAAACATTAGCATTTAATAAAAGAAGTACCTCTCATTAAAGAAAGGACCTTTTCGGCAAAATATAATACATATTCTTACAAAATGTACCTAAAAATTTATATTTTTTAAAAAAAAAAACATTCAATAAAAACAAATTTCTTAAAAAACGTTTATCATTTTACAAAAAGTATATTTTCTTAAAGATCCATTAAAGTTATAGTATTTTTCAACATGCGCCTTAGGCGTGTTGGAACTAACTATTACATAATATATAGCGAAAGGAACTTCGTTCCAACCGGGTGTCCCCTGACACCTCATGTAATTTTTTAGAGAGAGGTACTTCTTTTATTAAAAGCTAATGCTTGTTTTAAGAAAAGGTACTATTTTTAAGAAGAAGTGGTTTTTGTAAGAAAAAGCCAGAAGAGTATGATTTTTTTTTTTTGCAAAGAAGTACTTTTTTTAAGGACAGGATCCTTTTAAAGAGATAACTCTCTTTTTAGGAAAAGGTTACTTTTTTTAAGAAAATGTACTTATTTTCAGAAAGACTACTTATCTCAAGAAAAGAAAAGAAAAGAAAAGAAAAGAAAAGAAAAGAAAAGAAAAGAAAAGAAAAGAAAAGAAAAGAAAAGAAAAGAAAAGAAAAGAAAAGAAAAGGAAAGAAAAGAAAAGGTATTATTTTATTTTTAAGAAAAGGTACTTTTAAGAAAAGGTACTTTTAAGAAAAGGAATTTTTATAAGAAAAGGTATTTTTTTAAGAGAAGGTATGTTTATGAAGAAAATGTTTTTTTTAAGAATTGGAATTTTTTCAGAATTTGTCCTTTTTTCAAGAATAGGTACATTTTTAAGTGTAGGTAGATATCTCCGGAAAGTTATTTTGTATCGCAAAAAAGGTTCTCTTTAAAGAAAAGGCAATTTGTTGTAAGAAAATTTTATTTTTAAGAAAATGTTTTTATTTAAAAGAAAAACTTTTTTTTAAGAAACGGTACTGTTTGTATGAAAATTGTGTATGAATTTTTTTTTAAGCAAAGTTACTTATTTAAGATAGGGTATATTTTTAAGAAAATGTACTTTGTTTAAGAATATGAATTGGTATTTTGTTTAAGAAAATTTTGTTTTTTTAAGAAAAGGCACTTATTTAGAAAATCTTCTTTTTTAAAACTTCTTTTCCTTTGGCTTTTCTAAATTTTCTTTTTATTGGGTTCAGAACTAGAATATATATACATATAAAAAATATTTATATTGGTTGCAGACTCCACCTAGTAAACTTCCAATTAAACAAGAAATATCCCAACATATGTTAGTCTAGACACAAACCAAAGCAACAATACCCAATATAGTTGATAATACTGGGTTGTAGCATAATAGTGTTTATTCAAAAATTAAATTGTTCGAGCGTTTGGTCGTTTTTTTAATTAATTTTATTCTTCAATATTTCGATGCCCTTTGGGTAGCATCGTCAGGATAAACACAATTATTAATTTGAAACGAAAAGAATGTAAAAAAAAATGTTTTTCTTGTCATTTGAAAAAACAACAATAACAAAAACTGAAAAAATTAAACAATTGAAAAAATGTTTTTTGTCATATGAAAATTGTTACATATGTATGTCATATGAAAAAGATACAGCCAGAAAAATTTTTGTGTAAAAATAGCTTCTCTAATTTACAGCCAGAAAAACAATTTGGTTGAAAAAGTAATGGTAAATTCAACAAGGTACATCGTGGTATATTAAAAATGTTACCTAGTGACAAATTCAACTATACATCAAACAATTTTCTGTGAAATGTTCTACATTTTACTAATTAAATGTCTATAATTCTGTGCTACATTATCCGTATCTGCTTTAAAGTTTATTCTCTTCGCTATTGGAGTCCTTATTATCTGTAGCATTTCTAACATAAGCAGACGTTTATAATAATATGCCCTATTCAAAACTGACGTATCTTCAAAGTTTGGTAAATGATTTAAGTTTGCACAGTCTGATGATAATGCTGTGTTTTGTGTTGAGATGTGTCTATATTTTTGATCTGATTTGTGTCCTCCAATTCGAGGCTTAAGTTTATTTTTAGTTGTACCTACATATACCATATTGCAACTTTCACTATCATTTCCTCCACAAGGAATTTTGTAGGGATCTGTCAGATTTATCTATTCTATCTTTGATTTTACTAAACAATCTACCGAGTGTATCATATATTTTTGATTTTTCTAGTGTCTCAGAAAATCCTAACACATAAGTATTGATACCAGATCATCAATTGTAAGAATCAGTTTGTCGCAAAATACGTTTCGTTTCTCGTAAAAGTTGTGTTGAATTTGTAGTTACTACAACTCATTTGCATCAAACAAAAGAATAATTATTGAAAACGATTGCCGTTTCTTGTAAACACGTTGTATCAGTTGTTGTAAACGTTTGTCGTTTCTGAAACGATTGCCGTACAATATTAGTTAGGTACGATTGTGAACACTACGTCCAAATATGTCACAACATATAAAAACAAAAATTATCAAATTTTTGTTAACTTTGAAATCGCAAAATTAAAATTATTCAACTTTGGACTAATTTCTAAAATGTATTCAGTTATCCAATTTTCAATGTTAAAGTCTTGAAATAATCCTTGGGTCTTTAAATAATCTTTCTCGTGAATAATCCTTGACTCCTATAATCGGTTTTTGTGCAGAACTCTAAAAGGTTTGCTATATCATAAATTGTTGAATTTTTGTCGAAGGAAATTGATCCAGTAAGCTATACTTTTATTATTTTATATATATTGTCCATTAAAGCTGACCAATAATGCATTATAATTGGCGATCCGTGTAGTCAAATAAAAATAATACACCAATTCCAGTTGAAATAAAAATATGAATTTGATTTTGAAACATTTTAATTGAAATTTCAAAATTCTATTTTAAATTTTAAATACATCAAACAAAATTTATATTCTAAATTTAAAATTCTTCAATTGAAATTGAAAACATATCAATTAAAATGTAACAGGCGGCAGTTAAAATTTAACCCACATTAATTGAAATTCAAAACGCATCGATTGAATTTTAACAGCCATCAATTGAAATTTATTCAAAAATTAATAACAAATTGCTGATTTGTAAGTTTCAACTGATATCGTTTAAAATGCAATCAATGTGTTTTAAAGAACAATTAATGTATTTTAAATATCAAATATTAATTTATGTATTCCAAGTTTCAATTGTAGTTTTGCGAATTTTATTTCATTGACGTCTTTTAAATATAACGTGGAATTTTTAATTTCCACTCATGTATAAGTATTTTAAAATTCAAACAGAGTTTTTAAATTTCAGTTATTTTTTGTTTTCCATTTTAAGTTTAAATGATGGCCTACAAATACTTCATGTTGATGATTATAAACGAGCAGGTTTTAAGTCTGACAAGATTAAAAAGTTTTAGTTTTAACAGCATTAAAATCTCAAAATTGTTATAATGTGGAGTTAGATCAAGTGGCTTCTGAGTACAGCATATGACACAATAGGGTGGCATAATTTGGATTGGAAATGTATATATGTATGTTATACAAAACTTTCATGAGTATCTTTAAATAGTGGCTGTCAGCATTTCATTACTGAGAAATACATACATACATACGATTAAAATTAATATAAATTGAAATTGAAAAAATTCAATTTAATGATAAGAAATTTTAGTTTAAATGTAAAGAAAAATTAAAGATTCATAATATATAAAAATAAATAAATGGCTTCCCATTACATCCCATGAAGGAATTGGGGAGAGCTTCTCACAACCAGTGAGCTTGGCGCTTTCTAGTTTTATACCCACTGTTTCGGACATACGTGCAGCGTTCTTTTCATCATTTGCTATGCGACAAAATTAATGGTTTCAACGAACAGGGCCTCAGGTACAAGAGGCGCGAACAATAACCATAGCACCACCGACGGCCACATGTTAATTAAATCTGAGTTGAAAATAGAAAATGTAAATTGATATTGAGAATAAAAAATTTTAAAACGGGAAAATATATTTTAAAAGTATATATTGAAAATGTGACAGTACAACTTGATAATTAGAAAATATAATTTAAAAAATTTAAAACATATTACTATAAACCAAAATTCTTAGGGGATGATAAAATGTATCAACAGTACACAATTAGTATCAAAAAAGTACAAGTTTACCAAAAGTACTTTAGTGCAAAAAGTATTTAAATATACTAAAAAGTATTTAAACTATCTCTAAAAAGTAAACGAACATACCAAAATGTGTACCAAAAATTAAATAAACCGAATCAAGAAAGTGCATAAAGTGTACAAAAAAAAGTACTCAAAGTACTTTTAAGTACCAAAAATGTTACTAAAACTACATAAATTGTGTCAACAAAAATGTATAAAGTGTGTCAAGAAAGTACATAAAGGTAGCAAAATATGTAACTAGCTAAGTGTAGCAAAAAAGTTCATAAGTGAAGAAAACACTTTTTAGTACCAAAAATTGTACAAAAGGCTACATGGTATGTGTCAAAAAAGTACATAAAGTGTACAAAAAAGTACATAAAGTGTACCAGAACTAGCAAAAGCTACATAAATTGTCTCATGTATATCAATTACATTTTTTGGAACCTTGTGTGTACTATTTGGTAAACCTTAAGTACTTTTTTGTACAATTTATGTACTTTTGGATACACTTGTACAATTTATGTACTTTTTCAACACTTTGTACACTTGTTACTTATTATGTACTTTTTAGTATTTTAGTGTATTTTTAGTACACTTTATGGACATTAGTGGTACACATTATGTACTTTTTTGGTGAACTCGATCTACTTTTTGGTACACTTTGCGTGCTCTTTAGTATATTCTATGCAATTTGTGTTAGTATTTGTATGCATCTTTTGTACAGTTTTTGGTAACTTTTATGTACTTTTCCGTATATTTTTCCTTTTTGGGCAAATTTCCCTGTTTTATTTTGCGTAATAGTTCCAAGATGTTAACTTTTTCACTATAAAAGTTCTAAAGCGAGTGCGGCAGTAGTGCGTTGGTGCACAATGCATATTATTATTCTCATCAAACATAATATGTTCATATTTCCAGTCCCGTCAAATATAATATGTTGGCAGTTTGCAACTATAAAAATGTTTGTACACACATACGTAATACCAAACAAAATATGCTTGGAACGAGCTACTTTACATAGTAAAATATCTAACACAATTCCAGGGGAATGAAGTAAATGTGATACACATTTTAATAAAAGAAACAAATAGGTGGCACCCTAACATTAGTACTATAGGGAAAACGGAATGAATGTGTTATGTGATGTGCGGGAAAACTATTATTATCAGTAATAATGCAAACCTTGTGGATAAACTTTTATGTATGCAAACTATTAGGAAAGTAACAGGATTTTTGAATAATTATGGAAATTAAGTCATTAAAAGGTTTGGAAAGTCGTCTAAGTTTCTAAACACAATTAGCTATAAAGTGGAACAAAAAGCAACGTCATAATCGTCAAAATTTGAAAACTTTACACAAAAAAATTTTAAATACAGCAATTGAAATCTAACGTAAAGGGTTTTTCAACAGAGACGCTACAAAAGTAAATCGATAGGGACAGCAAACGACGCCATATTTTTTCCCGCTCTTTTGACATTTGTCTTCAGTAAGGTTTGCCACTTCATCATGGTAAGATATACGAGCCAACAGCGAGTCGAAATCATTAAAATTTATTACCGAAATTTGGAGTCAGTGGCCTCAACTATAAGAGCGCTACGTCTAATTTATGGTCGTCATAATCGTCCAACCAGATCAATAATTGAGCGTCTAGTGGAAAAATTTGAATCCACAGGCACAGCACAAAATGTTCCCGTGCCAGTGAGACAAAGAAGTGCCCGTAGTGTCGAGAATATTGCTGCCGCTGAGGCTTCAGTTCAAGAAAGCCCAAATGTGTCTCTCACACGTCGTTCTCAAGCGTTGGGCATCTCTCTGACGTCGTTGTGGCGAATTTTGCGAAAAGATCTTGGCCTACCTCCTTACAAAATCAAATTGACGCAAGATCTGAAGCCGCTTGACCACCATTAGCGTCGTATGTTCCGGAATTGGGGCTGAGCAACAACTTGAAAATGATTCGGATTTTCATCGGAAAATCATCTTCAGCGATGAGGCTCATTTCTGGCTGAATGGCTTCGTCAATAAGCAAAATATGCGTAATTGGTCAGACAGCAATCCACACATAATCCATGAGTCATCACTCCATCCCGAAAAAGTTGCGGTTTGGTGCGGTTTATGGGCCGGCAGCGTCATTGGGCCGTACTTCTTCCGTGATGATCAAGACCGGCACATTACTGTGAATGCGAATCGCTACCGTTCCATGATAACCGAATATTTTTGGCCCCAATTGGATAATATGGACTTGGAGGACATGTGGTTCCAACAGGACGGCGCCACAAGCCGCACAGCGAATGCTACAATCAATTTATTGGAAACCAAGTTTGGTGAACGTGTTGTCTCACGAAATGGCACAGTCGATTGGCCACCTCGGTCGTGCGATATGACGCCGTTAGATTATTTTCTGTTGAGCTACGTCAAGTCTATGGTCTATGCCAACAAGCCAGCGACTATTGATGAAATTCGTACGAATATCGAACGTGAAATTGCAGCAGTATCGGCCGATTTATGCTTGAAAACCGTCGAAAATTGGGTTCAGCGTCTGGACTTCTGCAAGGGTGCCCGTGGTGGCCATGCAAACGAAATTGAGTTGCATACATAATGGCATCGAACGTACTTTCACAGGAATAAAAAATTTCATTGGTATCTAAAACCGGTTTTGTTTTATTTGAAAAAACTTTTGTAGCGTTCTCATTGAAAAACCCGTTAGATTCATTATTATTAACAAAATATTACTTCACTTGAAATTCAAAATAGATCAATTTGACTGCGAAACCGATTAACTAAAAATCATTAAGAGAATGAAACGTTGCGATTCCTGATAAATAATTCAAATCAAATTTTAATTAACAATTTAAAATATTGCTATATTATACATTCCAGTTTCACCAAAATTGTATTTGAATTCATTGTCACCGTAGATTTAAATCTCTCCAAAAATTTCCAAAATTTTTGTGATTATTCTGCTTTAATAATCTGACGATTTACAAAAACATACAAATAAATTTCAAACTAACTAGCGAAGCTGTATCCAATCGTCCAAGAACAGTTTAAATAAAATTCGAATATGAAATGTATTTAATTATATTGGTTAATTTCCAACTCATATTAATCAGAGTCAGTAGTATATACTAACAAAATGTATTCATTTTCACTATCACTTGAGTTGAGTTGGTTGTGTTTAGAGAAGGAGCCATACTATTCGTATGCATCTTAGGGCCAAATTAGTCTAAAGACATTTGAATGTGAAGTGGTTTCGTTGAAGTGGTTGGATGTCTGATAGGTCAACATAACAAATTTCGTCTTCAATTCAAAAATGTTCTATATAGACGACGTTTAAATATTGTCCGAAATACTCTATGGAGCATAAAAATAGAGTAGATATCTAAGACTACAGCAGACAAATTTTTGTTTCATTTGGTGCACATTTACGTCAATTCAATGCTCGAATTGTTAATAAAGTGATCTTACTATGGTTACAATGACATTGATACTATTGAATGCCTTGATATTTGAGTCATGTTTAGAATCAAGTCTCTTCAGATCATTCCAAATATGTATTGCATATATGACGGATTTCAATAACCGCTATTATTTGGAGGAGCTGACTATGGCTATCCCATACATACTCATATCAGGGAAACAGATACGAAATACCATTTCAGTTTTTTGAAAGTGATATCAGTTTAATATCCGCAAACAAAGAAAAAGGTTCGTTCCGCCCAAACGAATTCCCCCAAAAAAATTAATTTGTTTGGAACATATACATATTATTGCGGCACTTGAACATTGGTTAATGAAACATATCATTTCCTGTGTGAAATCATATAAATAAATAAAATCGTTTTCGAGAACTGAAAAACACACACAAACAAACGGTCTGTGCTAATTCTATTCTCCAAAAAAAAAAAAAAACAATGTTTACCAGAAACGAAAAACGTTACCTTTTTTTGAATTTTAAATTTTTGACCGATTTTATTAGTTTTAGCTAACGTATGTGAAATTCATATACAGGGTGGTTCAGTCACGACTGGACAAATTTCAGCAGCGTATTCCTTGGCTCATTTCATGAAAATATGTCCATCTCCGACCATCCCGGAAAATGCAAGGGGGCGAAATGGCAACGATTTGAAAATTTTCGGATTGGTGGTCGGAGAGTACTAGGGTGAAATTGCTAAATTCTGAACCAGTGTTCGGTTTTTGGGCTTGTTGGAAAGGGCTTTAACAGACCTTTCAGAATCATTAAAAAATATTTTAGAAAAGTGAAATCGCCGAGATACGGTGCTTTCAAAAATAAAATTGGAAAAAAAGACATAACAACGTGCGAATAACGTCATCCATATGGCAGATAACAACTCTTAACAGATAACCCTACCTCTTCTCTTTCCAAAATTACCTAAACGAAGGCCAGAGGTCTTACCCTTCCAAAGTTATGACTATTTGACTGAAATGCAAAAAATTTTTTTTTGGAAGCGAAATATCAGCACACATTTATTTATTTTTGTAAATTAACACGTTTAAGATTTTATTTTAAAAAAAATCCGACCACTGGTTCAGAATTTGGCAATTTTACTCTAGTACCCTCCGACCACCAATCCGAAAACTTTCAAACCGTTGCCATTTCGCCTCCTTGCATTTTCGGGGATGGTCGTAGATGGAGATATTTTCATGAAATGAGCCAAGGAATACGTTGGTGAAATGTGTCCAGTCGTGACTGAACCACCCTGTATATATCTATTAGGGTAACCATTCAATTAATCATTATTCGGTTAATCGCTTAATCGTGCTATAAAATTAACCGAACATATTAATAATTAAATTTTTCGATTAACGATTAACTCGAACAAATCAGTGCGATTAATCGATTAATAGAATATAAGCATGTGTTTATGGCAAGCAGTCCGTCTTGAAACAATCCTAGAATGTGGCAACTCATATGAAAAATTTCATAACTTTACACACATTTCGAACAGATTTGATAGTTTGTTGAGAGAAAGCGTCACACAGTGCTTTGGCTCATAGACATACATAAAAAAAATTGTCCCAAACTTGGGTGTAATAAATAGTCTGATGAAATTTCAAGATCCACTGGTCACTTTATATGGGGGGGTATCAAAATACCTGATCCGATTCTGCTCAAATATATACAATAAGGATAATAGTCAGAAAATTTAATTTAACACCCATTTTATAAAAAGGAATGCTTTAAAATTTATTGCTGCTACACTTTACCATAACGTGAAAACCCCAAATCAACCACAGTTCCACCACAACAATTCGATTATGAGCAAGATACTAAATCAGAAACTGATATGTATATATATATGTACATATATTTATTTGAATCTTTCCTAAAATATAAACCATTTTGTTCAAACAAATAAAACCAATTTCCCATCCAGTAACTCTTGTCATGTATGAATATATATTTCCTTTCGTCCCTTTTTCATTATTGTAACTTGTTTCGGTTCCTGTATAATAAAACAGCAATAATTTCTAATAAATTCAAGATTTGATTAAATATGACATATTGTTGGAAATCTTTAAATAAATTTATGGAAATCACTTTCAAACGATATAAAAAAAATCCCCCTTTTCCCTGACATATCCATTCCATTGTCAGCAGCAGAAAAAGGTTCACATTGTAACAAAAAATAAACACTTAAATTAAAACAGAATCGTAGACAGGGTGGTCACAATACAAAAGAACTCTTCGTTCTAATGGTCGCTTAAACAAGTATTTATCCCTTATTTATGTGGAAGTGAAAAAAAAGGATACAACAGTTGTTTTATATTCGTTTTCTTTTCTTGACTTTCTTAAAGTCAATGGGTAAATGTATTTTAAAATGTTATCAAACATCCTTAAATGCATTTTGGACGAAAACAATAAAAGGAAAGAAAGAAATAAAATAAATAGTTTTTTTTCATTGTTAAGAAAAAACAATATAAACAAGTTTCAAAAACAACTAAATTCATGATCAGCATATAAATTGTTAACAATAGAACTAAGTCGTATCTTTAGTCTCAGACACATTATAACAATTTGTACTTCTCTATTTGTTGAAATATAAAAACATTCAGTTGTAGCACGAACAATTGTAGTTGCTAGTTTACTTTGCAATTTGTAAAGAATCAATGGAATGTAACCGGGGGATGGTATGGTAAATGTTAGAATTCCATAAGGTGATTGAGCTAAATTATATATCATAGAATTTAAATGAAGCCACTATCACCTACTGTGCATGTTTAAGTAGTATAAGTAAAAATATCCTTTAACATATATAGAAAAAAATGGGGAGAACCTTCATAGAGCCTAAAGTTTTATGCCGGTTTTGAACATCGTATTACTCGACAATTTTATGACTACTAATACTAATTTGTGGAGTGTTTGCATTGTGTTCTTAACTAAATCACCCTAAACGGCACTAAATACCAACATCACGATTTTGTGGGGTTCCGCCACTTGGCGAACTACACCGACCACCACCTTTTAAAATACTGCCTTCCCACAGTGCCATATGAATCCCTTACGAATTCAACACGAATCAGTTTCTGCGGACATTTTGTCCGAAACGAACATCCGTTACGGACTCATAACGAATTCGTCATCGTATGGAATTCCTTCCGAAAACGCGAATCGTTTTTTGTACTTTTTCGGAGCCGCCTCGAACTCGTAACGAACTTCATATTCGAATACGTTTCAGATTCGTTTTTCGGCCATAATAAAATTAATTCGAGACGGATCCGCTTTCATCAATTTTTGCGGATTCATTTTGAATTCGTATTCCTCTCGAAGACGCGAATCGATTTTTATACTTTTTCGGATCCATCTCGAACTTGCAACGAACTTCATATTCGAACGCTTTTCGGGTTCGTATTTTGTAAATAAAATGGATTCGAGACGAATTAACTTTAATAATTTTTTGCGCATTCGAATCGGATTCGAACTGACCAATGTGCCATATGAATCCAATGTGCCATTTTGTCCATTTTGTCGAAATCGTGAATCGTTTTTTTGTACTTTTTTGGATCCGTTTGGAACTCGTAACGTTTGGAACTCGTAACGAACTTCGTAGTCGAATCCGTTTCGAACTCGTTTTTTGGAAATAAAATGATTTCGAGACGGATCCGCCAAATCACAATATCACTGATTCGCATTTTTATGTTTTTATGAACCATTCACTTATTCGGTTTTTTATGATTTTGCGGACACGTAACGGATTCGAGGCGGATCCCCATCCTTTTTTGTGCACATTTGGTTGTTCAAAATTATATGGGTATGAATTGAGTGGAAATATATGAATTCAAAATTATATGAATATTGAATTAAAGTACTTATATATGATTTTAAAAATGATTTTCGATTTTGTGATATTTAAATTGGCAAAAATTTATTATTTATAAGATATATATATGAATGATTTTAGAGTAAATGTAGCTGAGATGCAAAACAACGTAAGAATATTTTTATTTTCTTTACAGGAAATGGAAAAAAAATTATAAAATGACAAAGAATACAGTCTTGACAACCATATTTCAAATATCTTTGAGAATCTTTTAGCCATAAATAAAATTCCTAAATCTAAATCCTAAATCTAATTCTAAATCTAAATCTAAATCATACGCTTTAGTGTCGTTTTGTCACATGGAATCAATTTTCTTATATATAGTCATATATTTCCATGAAAAAGCTTCTCAAATTACCGTTCGGAATCGGTGTAAAACTGTAGATCGCAATCAGGGAGGGAAAACAGGAAAGCGTACAGCTCAGTAATTGTGACAAACTCTCCCCTGTCCGTTCATAGGATGTAATGGGAAACCATGTATTTTTTTTTATTGTTTTAAAAGGGATTTCCAATGTAATGCACAGTAAATTGATCGGTCTTTAATGTGTATAACTCATACATATAAGATCTTGAATTTGTATGACTCCAACGCATAATTGTCCTTTCGCCGGACGGGTGAAATTTTCTGAATTATATGATACAAATTATTGACGTTTACGTTTCTTAAGAAAAATTGAACCCGACTTATCTAAAGATTTCCCACATAAATTAAAAATACAAAATAAAGGTAAATAAAAAAAAGAAAACGAAAACATATACGAAAACATATACAAAATAAATTTTTGACGAAGCCATTCTCCATAAGTTTCGGAAAAAAATTACTGTGTACCATTTTATATAGTTAATTTCTTCTCCTATACAAGAATACAAATTTTATTTACATTGTTTTGCATTTCAACTTAGGATATTTAATTTCATTGCAATTCATATATATGACTTATACGCACTAACGGTCTATCAGTTGGGGGGTATTGGGGTAATATTTTCGATATTGAGTTCTACGCCCCAGTGTCCTTTCGGCGCCTATTTTACGTTTGTTCAATTATTTGATTTTAAAAATGGTGCCATGAACTATAAATTGGCTGGTCTTTAGTGCGTATAGGCCATGTATGTGATCTTGAATTTTTATGACTCATACCCATCGGAGTCCTTTCACCGGACGGATGAGCTATTCTTAATTATACGATTTAAAATATATTGAACAATTATATTTTCTCACTTATGTGATTTATATAAAGATTTCCAAAGACGTTTTTGAATTTTTTTATTTATAACCAATGATCTACCTATAGTATCAATTCAATTCAGGCACAGTAGTTAGGCATCTGACGATGAACTTGTTACGGGGTTCGGAACTATATATCCCAGTGTGTGGGTTTTCATAAATTGTCTTTATTTTAACAAACCCCACCATTATAATATTCGAAAAATATTTCTGAGGTAGTATGATGTCTCATACATTAATATGTAAAGATTTCACAAAAGTTCATACACACGTTAATGTAGAGAAGAAGAAGAAAACAAATGTCATAAATACAAAATGTAATATCAAGCAATACCTGGTGAAAACAATATTTGTAATTCTCTCCAAGATTCGTAAAAAAGTATGCGCCAAAACATTGATGTTTACTACTTTATAAGTTTGCTGGCCGTCGGTGATGCACTGGTTAGTGTACGCCACTCTTGCATACGAGAACGTGATTTCGATCCCTGCTCTGACCACCTTACATTCCTTTCGACGACGGTCATCTCGTTTAGTGTCGGCGACACTATCGTGTACTTGGCCCTGAAAAAGCTTATCAAAATACCGTTCGGAACCGGTTTCAAACTGTAGGTCCCAATCACTAAATGTAAAAATATAAAGCGCACAGCTCACTGATTGTGAGAAGCTCTCCCAAATCCCTCCATAGGCTGTAATGGGAAACTATTTATTTATTTTTTTAAGTTTACTTTCCTCTCCAGTAAAAACATTAAAATCTTAGTTACATTGTTTTGTATTTCAACTAACGATATTTAATATCATTGCAAATCATTGACATATATGACTTATACGCACTAAAGATTCATCATGTAATGGACGCTAGTTCGTATAAGTCATATATGTGATATTGAAAATTTATAATTCATACGCACTAGTGTCCTTTCTTTACGTGGATCAAATTTTCTCAATTATATAGTTTTTAAACTGATTTCCCACGCAATGAAGTGTCAACGGATTTGTCTTTAGTGGGGCATGTGAAATGTTTTCAATTGTATGATTTTTAAATGATTGTATTTTCAAGTTTTTTCAATTATATGAGAAGAAGAAGATGCAAACAGATGTAGATCATATTCTCAGTTTCGGAAAAACTTCCAATAACTCTCCGCAAGATTTGAGAAACTGTCAGCCAAAAGTGTGATATTGAATATTTATAACTCATACGTACCAGTGTCCTTTCATTACATGGGTTAAAATTTCTTCAAATATATTGTTTTTGAAATGATTTCCAACTCAATGAACTGTAAATGTATGGGTCTTAAGTGGCCATGTAAAATGTCCCCAATTGTATGACTTTTAAATGATAGAATGGTTAAACTTTGTTACTTATATGACGATTATTTTCCAAAAAATTAATAATGTCAAAATGAAACATAAATGTAGAGAAGACGAAGCAGCAAACAAATGTAATAAACACAAAAAGTATTAGAAATACATAGTTGACGAGAGCCATTCTCTGTAAGATTTGGAAAATATTCGAGAAACTGTCAGCCAAAACTGTGATCTTAACCACTATAGAAAGTTGGCTTCTTCTCCTGTACAAAAATTACAATTTAGTTACATTGTGTTGGATTTCAGCTAACGATATTTAATGTAATTGGATATCATACAGACATATGACTTAATGCAGTCCGGTACATATAAGTTATATATAAGTACATGACCTTCAATATTTATGACTCATACGCGCCAGTGTCCATTCGCCGCATGGGTTACATTTGTGCAATTACATGACTTTCAAAAGGATTTCCAACGCGATAGTGTGTAAATTACTTGATCTTTAGTGCATATTTATTTATTTATTTACGGGTGACCTGATGTAACTTTCTCAATTCTATAATTGAAGGTTGAGATTTTCTCAATTATATCATCTTTATAAATAAAGGATTTCAAAGTAAATTGAAGGGTCATTGGTGAGTCTAAGTTATATGAATGATATCAAATATTAATACACACTAGAGTTCTTTCGCCTATATATCTAACGTACTGAAACTACGTGTTCCGAACATCGTTACTGAACCTCTAATAACCATTTTATACTAGAAGACATCATATATCTTCCATCAATTTGCTGACATCTTCCAAAGAGGTTCCCATCTCACTCTGTTTCGCCCAATATTATTTGATAGTTTTAAGTCCAGCACTAGAAATAGATTTCTTTCCATAGGAAAAAATTTAAAAATTCATTGATTTTAAAAATCATTTCGAAACCTTTTGAAGAGAGCCATTCTCCGTTGTTCCGTATATACCCAAAGAAAAGTTTTAATTCTTTAAATTCACTCTTTAAACTCTTGATCAACAAATGTTATCTTGTTACATATGTGTGTTATCTTGAATATTTATGACTCATACGCACCAGCGTCCTCTGTCGAAATAGGGTGTTTAAATTGAAGCCACTGGTGGAAGAAGGTGTTAATTCACTTTTTTCCAAAACAATATTTTCTTTCTTTTATTTCCTGGTATCTGATTTAAAAAAAATTAAAGAAAACTAAATTCAAAATTTAATTTTAATAATCGAAATATCAGATGTTGACTTTTTTCTTATCTAAAACCAAATCAGATACCATGGAAAAATGAGTTTACAACTTCTTCCACCAGGGGTTTCATTTGTTTTTGTACAACAAATTAGCGTCTCGTGTGCCAATTTATGAAATTTTAAAAACGAACGATGTAAAATGTGAAACTGATCACTTGTCTCGTTTTTTCAACATCAAAATGTACGCTAGTATAGAAAGGCTGTTACTAAAGAGCATCTTCCTCACAGTTTACAAGTTGACAAATATTATCACGAAGTAAGAGTTTTAACTTTAATGGTATTCTTTACTCTTTGGCCAACGGTTACATGGTTTCTTTAAAAACAATCCCTGTTTAATGAATTTTCTATCCACGTGCTTCTCAGAATTGATCTTTCCTTTAACCCATTATTTATTAAATCACAAGGCTATACAAAATATATTTTGGGTTTCTACGATTTTCAATCAAATTATTACAAGTTGTAATAGTTCAATCGTCTTAAATAAATATGACTCATACGCATGAATGTCATTTTGACGGATAAGTTGGGATTAAATCGCATGTATGCGTCATATATGGAATCTCACATATATATATTGATCATACGCACAAATGTCCATTGATAGAACTGCTTGTATTTTCTAGCATAAGCGGAGAAGGTATCTCTCTTATGAGACGGTGCAATTAATAAGAGTTTTAACCAAAACTATTCTCTCTTAACCATAATTTTTTCACATATCCTCTTACTGCCATTTGTAATTGCGCTAAAAAGAGCCAAACATGCAACCGGGGCAGCGTGGAAAAATACAAGACGAAACGAAGAAAACAAATGTGCAACAATTGCACGTTTTGTTTAAGCGCATACACAACGACAATAACAAGCGAACGAGCGACTGAGCACATCCTCTTTATTTATGGCTATAGTTGTAGTTGTAGTTGTAGTTGTCGTTTCTACTATTCTCTATTCTGTGTACAGAGCATTATGAGTGCAAGGACCTGTCGAGCTAGAAATAGTAGCTCGAGGTTATAAAATAATAATAAAAGCGGAAAATTATAAAATAATGTTAGTTTTCTCTCTCTCTGTGTGTCTCTTCATTCCGTGTCTCCCGTTTATCTTTATCTCACTAAATTACAAAGAACCAGTGCAGTTTTAATCGCTGAAACTATTAATGCTCACTCATAAAGACTTGAGCGTTATCTGCTTGGCTGCAGCATTCATAAAGTTCTTGCCGTTGAATTATAGTTATTGCTGTTGCTGCATCTGCTGCTGTTGTTAAATATTAAAATTGATGAGGTTGCAAATTTGGCCCGTTTCATGAGCATTTATTGTTGTTATACATCAAAGGCAGCTTAATCTGTGGAGATTACACGTTCATGGCTTAATACTAATAATAAATAAAGGATTAATGTTTTACTCTGTGCCAGGAATAAAATGAGACTTTTAGTTTAAAAAGGTTTTATGTTGGCGAAAATGACCAAAGGTTGTTGACATCTATTTAAGTTGGTAAAGAGTTAGGACTCGTTATGATTTAATGTGTCAACCATTTGTGTTATAATAATAGTTGTAGTAAAACAGATATTGTTATCGTACTCGTTTGTAAAGATATTTGAAATCTTTGCAATCCAAATTGAAATTTGAAACAATTGCAAATTGAACCATTGCGAACACTGATATTTAGATAAATCAAGAATTAAGAATGCGATAGTTTTTAAATACAGCTTAACCTTATTCCAAAAGCAGTTAACTATGTCTCTTGCCAGATTTCGTTTCATCAAACAACAGGGGTCGAATGATCACATTCGCCTCGTATCGTAGTCTGCCATAACCTTTAAAGGGACAATCTGACGATAACTCTTTAATATCCTGCGTTGATGAAATCGTATTCCTTTATTGAATTGAGACATGCAACTATTTTATAAGTTTGGATTCAAGATTCCATTATATCGTGCTGCCAAAAGAAACGGGATACGATACGAAACGCATGTGATCCTGGGTTTACATACAAAAATCAGTTATACTTTATATAGCCCTAAGACTTCGAAATACATTGTTTATTTCGAAAACTCAATAGAAGTTCACTACCTAAAATATACTGTTGAATGCTAATATTGAAAATGGCATCCCATACCATCCCATGAAAGGATTGGGAAGAACTTCCCACAATCAGTGAGAAGTGCGCTTTTTAGTTGTACACTCACTGATTGGGAGATACACCGGTTACGAAAGATATTTTGAGAAGCTTTTTCATGGCTAAGTACTCGATACAGTCACTATCACTAAGCGAGTTGACCGTCGTCGACAGAAATGTAAGGTGGCCTGAGCAGGTACGAAACCCACGTTCTCATGTACAAGAGTCACGCATACCAACCATTGCACCTTCGACGGTCAGTGACTGTTAATATTAAGGATCTTATATATATTAAAGCGTGTACGAGCTTCGTCTCTGGTCTTCTACACAACCTACTACTGATGCCTTAGTCGCTGTTGTCGGAGTCATCAAGCAGCTTAGATTGCGCGTATTTTACTACGAAACGCGACACAATCAATGAAATTTAATGATGATATAGTTACATTCATTTCAATTCAATTCCAACCAACTCAACTCAGTCAAGTTAAATTCAATTCAGTACAAATCAATTCAATTCAAATCCCCTAAATTTATTTCAATTCAATTCACAACGATTCAATTCAATTCAGTTAAATTCATTTCAATTCAATTCAAAACAATTCAATTCAGCTCAATTCAATTAAGTTAAGTTCATTTCAATTCAATTGAATTAAATTCAGTTCAAAGCAATTGAATTCAATTCAATCCAATCCAATTCAACTCAATTAAATTCATTGCAATTCAATTCAAAGCAATTAAATTCAGTCAAAGTCATTTCAATTCAATGCAAACCAAATCAACTCATTTAAGTTAAATTCAATTCATTTCAAAGCAATTCAATTCAGCTGAATTCATTTCAATTCACTTTAAAACAATTCAATTCAGTTAAACTCATTTGAACTTAACTCAAAACAATTCAATTCATTCCATTTCAATTCAGTTAACTTCATTTCAATTCAATTCAAAGCAATTCAATTCAGTTCCATTTATTTCAATTTCATTCAATTCACTTCAATTTAATTCCGTTTAAGTCAATTAATTTCAATTCAATTCTGTTTAATTAATTTCAGTTCAATTCCATTAAATGCATTGCAACTCATTTCAAACCAATTAAATTCAATTAAATTATATTCAAAGCAATTCAAAGCAATTCAATAAAATTTAATTCAATTCAGGTAAATTCATTTCAACTCAATTCAAAGCAATTCAATTCAATCCTGTTCAATTCTGTTCAATTGAATTCAGTTCAATTCAGTTAAATTCAATTCAATTCAAAGCAATTTAGGTCAGTTCAGTTCAGTGCAATTCAATTCAGTTAAATTTACTTCTATTCAACTCAAATCAATTCACTTCAGTTCAATTCAATTGAATTCAGGTAAGTTCGTTTCAATTCAAACCATTTCAATTTAAATAAATTCAATTATATTCCATTCAGTTAAATTCATTTCAATTAAATTCTATTGAAGTCAGTTTAGATCAGTTAAATTCAATTCAATTCAGTTCAGTTCAATTCAATTCAATTCAATTCAATATAACTCAAATCGTAATTTCGTAATTTCCTTTAAGGCTATAAGAGATCATGTTTTCTCCGGTTAGTGAAACAAATGTAAATGCCGCGGGTGGGATTCGAACTCACATTCGCTGGACGATCGTTTCGATGTTTGTGAAGCAGCATCTTCAGCAGCGTCTAGCCCGTTAAGCCACTACGGTTTGTATTTACACAAGTCACTAACCGAAGACATTTACCGATTGTGAAGAGTGATTGATTGTCGCTACTTACACATTGCTTTCCTATTTACACGCACTGATGCAGAAGTTTTGAAAGTTCTATTTATAGAACGAATCAATTCTGTAAAATTCAATTCAATTCATTTCAATTCAATTCAGATAATTTGTTTGCAATTCAATTCAATTCAGTTAAATTCATTGGAATTTATTTGAAATCAATTCAATTCAGTTAAGTTCAATTTATCTCAATTAAATTCAATTCCCTTAATTTTAATTCAGTTCAACTCAATTCTGACCAATTCAATTCAGTTAAATTCATTTCGATTCAATTCAGATAATTTGTTTGCAATTCAATTCAATCCAGTTGATTGCAGTCCAATTTAAAGCATTCAATTCAATTCAGTTAAATTCATTGGAATTTATTTGAAATCAATTCAATTCAGTTAAGTTCAATTTATCTCAATTAAATTCAATTCACTTAATTTTAATTCAGTACAACTCAATTCTGTCCAATTCAATTCAGTTAAATTCATTTCGATTCAATTCACAGCAACTCAATTCAGTTAAATTCATTTCAATTTAATTCAAAGCTATTCCATTAATTTCAATTCAATTCAGTTAAATTAATTTCAATTCCAAGCAATTCAATTCAGATTAGTTCAATTTATTTCAATTAAATTCAATTCAGTTCAATTTAATTCAGTTGAACTCAATTCAGTTAAATTCAGTTCCGTTAAATTCATTTCAACTCAATTCAAGGTAATTCAGTTCAGGTTAATTCAAGTCTGTTACCTTCATTCACTTCAATTCAAATCAATTCAATTCAATTAATTTAAATTCACTTCAATTCAAAATGAAGCAATTAAATCCAATCAAATTCAATTCAATTCAGTTAAATTCATTTCAATTTAATTCAAAGCTATTCCATTAATTTCAATTCAATTCAGTTAAATTAATTTCAATTCCAAGCAATTCAATTCAGATTAGTTCAATTTATTTCAATTAAATTCAATTCAGTTCAATTTAATTCAGTTGAACTCAATTCAGTTAAATTCAGTTCAGTTAAATTCATTTCAATTCAATTGAATTCAATCAAATTCATTTCAATTCAAAGCAATTCATTTCTGTTCAGTTCATTCAGTTTAGTTCAGTTAAATTCATTTCAATTCAAATAAATTCAAGTCAATTCAACTCAATTCAGTTCAATTCAATTCAGTTCAATTCAATTCAATTCAACGCACCTCAGATCAGTTCAATTCAATTAGTTTAATCCAATTCAATCCAATGAATCTAGCCAATTCTTTTTATACTATTAACCCATTTTAAGCCGTATTGCAAAAAGTTGAAAATAACTTTTGTAAGGTAACTAGGGTCCACTGAACTCAAATCCGTCGTCAGAATTTCGCTATCTCATACATGTCACCGATATCGGGGTTGAAAAATTACCATTTGAACAACCCCAAATTGTTTTCCCCGACTGTAGGCGTCTGGTACCGCAACAGAAACATATTTGTAGCTTTTCGTTGAAAAGGTACATATTTTTGAAAAAATCATTGTGTTTTGCATCGCGTATACATCGTCATAGAAACAAATTGGGTCGAAAAAAAACTGTTCGTAAACGCAAACTGGGTGAAATGGGTTAAGAGATATATTAACTGATGTTGATGTAAATTGATATATATTATATTATATGTGACCTGCTCCACGAAAAGGGACCTCTGCGCCGAAAAATTTTTATTTTTACTTTTTGAGTGATTCTTATTGGCACAAAACGCTCTTTCAAATGCCGCAAACCGCAAGTTTCTATGTCTTTTAGTTTTTTTTACAAATCACCTGTAAAGATGAACATAATTAATGAAAAAATTGAAAAATGTGATATAAATAAATATAAATATAAATATATTATAATATTTGAAATTTAAAAAAAGTTCAATATCAAAGGTACAAAATTCCAAAAATATCAAAATTTTACTCTTTTTTACTCCTAACACGCTTTTTTTGTGGTTCTTTTGTAGCGGAAAAATGAAACGCTTTTTTTAAACGCGTTTTTCTCAATAATTTCTTTTCGGCGCAGAGGTCCCTTTTCGTAGAGCAAGTCACATATATATATATTGATAATTGTGAAGAAGAATGGTTTCCTGAATAATAAGGATTATGTTTACGGACGAAGGAGTCAAAAGAAGGACAATTTATTCTGTGCTGATTTTATATAAATTTTACAACAGAAATATATAGATAAACTTATTTTTTCCATACAAAACGAAAGATCAGAAAAGAAACTGAAAAACCTCCGGTTTTTTCCATTCTGTGAAACTGAAGAATTGAATTGAAACTATAGAGTAAGATATAAAGAGTGTGCATATGTGTTTCAGTTCCAGCACATTCTCGTCGAAAGTCAGTGGGCTGACGACAGTTTTGATACTGTTTTTTACGTCAGTGTTTTTCTGCCAGGATTTGGACGGAATACAGATAAATTTTAAAAAAAATTGTTGTGTTCTTCAAGTGAAATTTAATTTATTGCACATACTAAAGTTATTTTACATGTCATAAGTGCCAATAATATCAAATCAAGGCAGTTTTAACAATTCATTTATATTATATTTGAAATTATATCCTGTATCAAATTTGCAGCTAGGAGGTCGATCAGCTGTGTCATCCAAACCCCCCTGACTGACACAGTGATTTTTCGAATAACCCGATAACCGGTTATTCTAAAATGTCGGTTTTTTGAACATTCTATCCATATGCAAATGTCTTCTGAATTTATTTAAGTTTTGAAATATTACGTATCTGAGTACAATGCAAGCTGCACTTTATTGAAAAGAATAAATATTAACAGAATTAAATTGATCAATATTTATTTAGCCACATCATTACTATAATAAATAACTCTTATTGAAATTGAATTGAACTTACCTTTTACTACCTCTCTTATTTTTTCAGGTAAGCCTTTTAAATTCCACATGAACAACAACCCAGATACTTGATGTGGCCCATACAAAAGCATGAATTGCATCCTCATGCCAAGTAAAAATCACCATAACGTAAGTCAAGTACAGACATTTAAGCGTAAATACTCTTTTTTTATTTTGTTGTAAACGAAATATTACAACCGTATTTTATTCAACTGTATAATTTTATCTCTGCTGCATTTTACATTTCATTTATTTAAGTTCATCGTGCTGTTACCCGCATTTTACGTGGACTTTCAATGTCAAAAGCATTAAGTTTTCTCCTCTCAGTTTTGAATACAAATCAACTAAAGATTTAATATAAACGGTGTCTGGCAAAATAAAAAGGAGAACTCATCTCGTGTTTTCATTTGTATGGAAATGTCAAAAGCCTGCTGGCAGGAGATTTAGTTTGCATGTTTTTTTTTTGAACGCCAAAGGAAATATGTCGGGACATATGAGTAGTTGGTGGAACGCGGCTCCAATAGCAGTTGGGGCATTTTATTTTATTTGGGTGCGTAAGAGCATAAAAAGATGGTATAGTAACATTTCCGGCAGCAAACTACGTTTCCGTAGGAATAAACATCAAGAATAATTTATGGCTCTTGGAAGAGATATAAGAATTGTTATTGTGGCTGCTTTTCATATCTTCCCCTTTTTTTAACTTTCATCCACTTTATTTGGCAGCATTCTTTAGTTTTGTTTTTAGTGTCTTTGGACCTGCATAAATCAACAACTTTTGTACGGCAGTGCTGGGAAGGCTCTTGTCTTTCGTCTTGACGATGATTTACCTCCTTTATCCCGAATTATGGCTGTTTAAAATATCAATTCTTGGAAATCCTTCTTCTCCTTTTTTTCATTTTCTTTACAGCGAAGTTAATTGCAAATAGCTGTTATGTTTAAACTATTCCTTTGTTTCTATGCTTCACTATTCCCTTATCCTTTGTATCAAACCATTTCTTGTGTTGGCTTCGCGGTGGTTTATTCATCCTCTGGCTGGCATCACTTGCTGCTTGCTTGTATTGCATATCGACTGTTGGTCTATTTTTTACTCATTCATAACGAGTCTGCTTTTTCAAAAGATTCAATTTAGATTCCCTCTTTTATGCCACATGAGAAAGCAAAAAAAAAAATAATTTCAAATTGGTTTTCTGCCACAAAACGCTCGCATAAAACACCACCCTTGCGGTTGTACAAGAAGAAGAGATTGCTAAATAAAAAAAAGTGCTAAAATCGAGCACATGCAAACTTTTGAAACTGTACAAACAGTTTTGAATTTTAAAAGGAGTTTTCTGTTCTGGTTCCATTTCTCTGTATTGGAGGTGAAGAATGCACTGAAATAGGCAACATCCATGAACGCTTAGTGCGTTAGTCGTTTTTTTTTTTTGCTATAAAAGAAAAGTAATTTCTTTAGATTTTATGGGTTTTTATGTGACAAAGTTTTCAGGTTTTCCTCTGTGCTGGAAAATTGTTAACAACCCAGCGTAAAACAAAACAGGAAGCTGGAATATTTAAATTTTATATTTTTTGCTTAAAAGAAGTGGAACGCAAGTATCACAAACGAATCGGGTGAAAAGCAAGATGAGTTTTTGAATATTTTAAAAAGTATTTATGTATGTGTTCCAAATTCGTAATCGAACAAAAGGTTTATTTTAGTTGTTTAACACTTAGCGAAAAATTGTGGTTATTTCAAAGCACAACAAAATTATTAGTGCTGGAAAATTATTTTATCACGCATGTATTTAACAAAGAACTGTCATATGTGAGAAGCACTTTTAAAATGGTTTATTTGTCTGAATTAGTTGGACAAGAAAAAATACATAATATCCGTGAAATTTCTCGCTTTTCACAGAAAATCAAAGCAGAGCTAAAAATGCTGAATCTCGTCGGTCCACCGACCGAGGTTTGTTTTTCTCAGGTGTAAGGGCTAACGTTTTTTCACCAAAGTAAATGGAACAAATTCAGTCCAGACAAACATTTTTATAATGTTATAAAGTGTGTCCGAGACTGCATAAAATTACATCCCATAAAGGGATTGAGGAGAGCCTATCCCAGCCATTGAGCTACGCGCTTTCAAGATTTAAATTCTCTGATTGGAACCTACAGTTTTAAGCAGGAATCACAAAGCAAGCAACATTTTCAAAGGGCGTTCTCAATGTAAGCAACAATTTACTTCAAATGCCACATACAGTAGGGTGCACCTAACGCCCCACTTGACATGGAATGTCTTGTCCCTAGTCTTAAAACATTCCATTAGGGCTAAAAACATTCCCTGATTTTTTTTCAGAAGTGGTTTAGGTGGTCCACCTCATTCATGAACTTTCATACTATTAATGTATGGTATAGATATATAACGGTGGTTTTTCGAATCCATGTAACTCTTTACCTATTGTTCTTAGGAAAATTTGTCGCGAGTGTTTTAGATAGCTATTTCTTCAATCTTTTTAAAAAATATAAATGAAAAATAAAATTTTTTGAATTTTTTTGCAAAGTGAAAACTTTTTGTTAAAAATTCCCGTTTTTTTTTGTCAAAAGAAAGTTTAGGTCGCTTCGTGGGATGCAACCTATTTATCTATCAAAATAAATGTTTTGTAACTCAAAAAGAGGCAGGTGGAGATACATCTAAGATTGCAAATTCGTACACAACAGCAGATAAATATCGACACCGAGTTGTAAAGACGATATCGAAAACTAGTAAGGAAGAGTGGATTCCACCAAAGTATGCAACTCTTCATTGGGACTCAAAACTTATGCCATCATTGACTAACCAACATGTAACGGAAGAAAGACTTACAGTGGTAGTGGGGAATAATAGTGAACTCAAGCTTCTCGGTGTTCCAGCATATCAGACAGGAACAGATGAACCATTTGGAGATATCATTGCTAATCTTACTGTTCGCTTGCTGGCTTCTTGGCACTGTACCGATTCCATCATCGACATGACCTTTGATAGAACAGCATCCAATACAGCGCATATGACTGCAGCATGTGTAACCATTCAGAAGCAGTTGGGGATGGTATCTTGTCACATGTTTTTGATGACCTTACGATTGAAGTATCGCGTTCACCAGATGTTACCCTCTTCACAAGGTTTCGTAAGAATTTTTCCTTGTTGAAGATAACTGCTTGTGGTGACACTCGTGTGCCATTGTCACGGTTCGACTGTAGCTCATACAGTGAGAAGGTGCAAAGCTTTATAGGTGAACTGAGAACCTGTGTTTTAGAGAAAACTAAATCTGTGATCAGTGAAGGGAAGGCCAGAGATGACTATTTAGAGTTTGTGAACCTGTGCAATCTCTACCTTCAGAATGAGTTAGATGGGCAAGCCAAGCCATCCTTTAGACGACCAGGAGCACTCCACAAAGCCCAATGGATGGCCAAGCTGATATACAGCATTAAGATAAATATATTCGAGCAGCAGATTCAAGAACTACATATTGGGACAATAACAACAAAGCAGCAAGTTCTAAAGGTGAGGGAATTTGTGAATTTTGCCACCCTCATTTATAGTACCTGGTGGTTAACCTGCAATTCTGCTGTTGATGCGCCCTGGAATGACTTGGAGTTGTTTCACTCTCTGTTGAAGTATGAAGATGTAAATTCTGTGATCTCCAAGAGTGCAGTTCGTGCATTTAAAACCCACCTTTGGTATTTAACTGAAGGGATGGTGTCACTTGCACTTTGGAGCAGAAAGGTGCCGGCAGAAACACGAAAAGCTATCGCTGCCCGCATGCTAACTGTCAAGCCAGACACTGATCTGACCATACCGAAGAATAGATTTGGAAAGCCGAAGTTTCCAACGGCAATCACTTTGTCAACAACCTTTGCTTCTTTAGTTGGGAGAGACTCTTGGTTTGTATTTCATCTTTTGAAGTTAGATTCCCAGTTCTTGACAGCGGAAGTTGAGATATGGCCAGAATGCGCTTCCTACCAAGAATCATTGATTAACATACAATCGTTAAATGTTGTGAACGATTGTGCTGAGCGTGGTGTAAAACTCAGCTCTGATTTCATAGCAGCATCCAAAGGCGAAGACCATTACCAGAATGTGCTGCAAGTCGTCGAAAAAAAATCGCAAACAGCAGCCAAACCTGCGTAAACGCAAAAAAGACACTGAATAAGTGATTCAACTGAGCACCAGCCACATTAGCCAGTAATCTCACTATGATATTAAAAGCTGTATACTAAAATGTAACAGTGTCTACACGTTGTTAGTAAACTTATTGCTTCATTAAACAATATGAACATAAAATTCCTAATGTCTTTTTTTCCCAAATTTAAAGTGGGTGGTGGACCACATAAACGATGTTCCAAAATTAAAATTTTTTTTTAAGCAATTCTCCTTTAGTATATGTAACAAAATAAACATAGGGACAAACACTTCCTACAAACTTTTGAAAATAATGGGGCGTTAGGTGCACCCTAACATACAGTGTTGTATTTTGAATATTAATAAAATATTGGCAAAATTGTACCACCTTGGGGACACGCGCTGGAAAAACCCCAAAACTGGCATCCTCTTTTGAATTGCTCACAGAATACAGTACAAGTGGCCCGATAGAGGGAAATTGCCCCTAAGGCCCAAAAAATCGAAAAAAGGGGACCCTGAACTTACAGGGAAGTGTTGGTACCCGAAAGAAAGCAAATGGTCTTACGATTTCATTGGTGCCATTACTTTTTGCATCCGATGCCTGTGAGTCGAGATATGCCCATTTTTCTATATTTCAATACCCACAAAATTTATCGAAATTTTTTTCTTTTACAAATATGTATGGATACTCAAATCGAAGAAAATCTTCTCACGATTTGATTGGTGGCATTGGATCTTCTCTACCCTGCTAGACCTATTTGAAAATCGATAAATTTATATTCCAAGTAATGCCACCGATGAAATCGTAAGACGATTTCCTTTCAAGGTCGTAAAATTCAGCCAAAATATTCAAATACATGAAATATTTACAACAACCCCATTCTACAAATAAAATTATGTGGAAGAATTCAGTTTTTGAAATAAATGGTTGACATTGTCATTGATATTTCTTGGTTTTGAAATGAAATACCAGATGAAGCGCCATCTAGGTGTCAATATGTAGCTTGATTAGAAAAAAATTGTTGCTGAAGTAGAAGTAGATCAATTTCTACGCTAAAGTTCAACTACATTTTTGGAAAGAAAACGAAAGGTCATTAAGTGAACTTTTTGGCCAAAACTAGAATATTCAACGTGCATAACAAAATTGTAGAAATAAACAGGTTGTTAGAGGTCTCTGGTTACGAATTTGATTTCGGAATTTGAAAATTCAAAATGGCGGATTAAATATGGCGATCAAGAAAATCAAAAATCAAATTTGTACATATCGACATATCGCATTACGGATTTTGGGGGTTTCTGGTTACGATTTTGATATCGGAATTTGAAAACTCCTAATGGCGGATTCAATACAGCAACAATAAAAATTAAAAAAAACAGATGTATTACGATATATGTGACAGGGAAAGTTAAAAGGCACCTACGGATTAAAAAAAAAAACATTTTTACTTTTTTGGTGATTTTTCAACTAGTTTTTATTTCGCGAATAATAACACTCAGCTCATGTCTGATTTGACAGATAATTAGTTTTATCCTTCCGCTGAACGAATATGGTTGTGTATACGCTTGAACAACGCTGGGAAATATGGGAAAAATGGGCCTGCGATCGACTTACAGAGGATGCCGATTTTGCCAAAAAAAATCATCTTTTCAGATGAAGCTCATTTTGATCTTGGCGGGTATGTATACAAGCAAAATTGTCGCATTTGGGGCACAGAAAACCCGCACGCATACATTGAAAAGCCGATGCACCCAAAACGAGTCACTGTTTGGTGCGGATTTTGGTCTAGAGGCATAATTGGGCCATTTTTCTTCGAAAATGAGCAAGGAGTGGCCGTTACAGTCAATGGCGATCGTTATTGGGCAATGTTGAAAGAATTTTTGTTAAAAAAAAATTGAAGAGGAGGATATTGGCAACATTTGGGTTCAACAGGACGGCGCTACGTGCCACACAGCCGAAGCTACACTCGATGTTTTGCGCCCTGATGCCGTTTGGCCACCTCGGAGCTGCGATTTGACACCGTTGGACTATTATTTGTGGGGTGCCCTTAAAGATAAGTGTTACGCCGGCAAGCCAGAGACAATTGACGCTTTAAAGGACAATATTCGTGAAGCTATTGGTGAAATACAGCTGCACACCATCGATAATGTGCTTAAAAATTGGACCGATCGTGTAGGCTACTGCATGGCCAGCCATTTGAATGAAATTATTTTCCATTGTTAACCGGAAGGATTGTACTTTCAAATAAAAAAGGAAATTTGAGAAAATATTCAGCAGTTTTTTTTATAGCATTTTCAAAAAAAAAAAGTTATTTGGCGGACCCGTTAGTAGACAACACTATCTTTCTAATGCAATAAATCGCAGGTTTCTAAATGCATCATAAATGTACATAAAAATCCATTCTTTCAAAATTTATTCACCATATTGAATTAACTATTCTGAATTTTACAGTTTCACAATATTACAAAAATAGTCCGCCACATTGGATCCGCAATTCTGAGTTTTCAAAATCTAATACCAGATTCGTAATCAGCGACCGCATAAACTCCAAGTAGCGAGTTTCAAGCCATAGAAACTTGTTAACTTCACAGTCGTTTTTTTTCAAAACTTATTTTCGGGACGTAGGACCCTCTTAACTTTCCCTGTCACATATACATTTTTTTAATTCTTTTAAATGAAAATGGAAATTAATAACGATAAAGACTTCATTTATACATATAATATATTTTTCTTAATTTGAAACAAAATATATTATTAAATTGTGGAATTAAAGACAATATTGTGTATCTAGCTCAAAATTGTCGGCGTCTTCATCTGAATGTTCCGCAACATCTTCTTCATCAAATATCTCGCTATCAGTTCCATGTATTGCAGGCAAAGCTGCAAAGGCTGACGGAAGAAGTATTTTAACTTGTTTTGCAATGTGTGCTGGAAGACTTGTTACCGATATTTGAGGATCTGAGGAATCCATCGATCTCAGAAACACATCTTGTAATGTAATATTTCTGGAATGCCCTCTACTACACGCTGAAAAATAACGGCCCCAGCAACATATTGCAGGAACCATGTATGTACATGTTTGCAAGCATTGTTTTCAAGAATTGAAGATCTGCTGCATTTTGATTCTTTGTTGTCTGGCACGTTTTTATTTTCAGCAGTTTTCAACAAACAAACCCGTATTTGGGACACAAATACATATATTATAATCTATTAATCATTGTGTTCCAAACATGCTATGTTGAATAGCAAACACAATGTGTTTGGACACAAGTATACTATATTTGCGACAAGCTACAAGCACGCTATATTTGCATCCAAACAACAAAAAAACACAAATTTTTCAGCGTGTGTGGAACTCCCTGTAATTTTTATAATTTTAATTTCTAGCCTCAGCTGATTCTCCTGCAACCATTCGTAAAGGCAAAATGCTCTCCCAATAATTGAGGATCCGTGAATTAATATTTTATGAAGAGTTGCGGGCATATAATACCATTTATAAGCGGGTGCACAATACTTCAAACGTTTTAGGATTTATGGGAAGATGACAGGACAACGCTGTTAGGATTGTGGACAGATTTTCTGCAAACTCCATATTTACTATTCTAGTAGTTGTATGGTATAAAAGAGGTTATAGTCTGCATTCTGCACTAGTTTCATCTATAAACATGGTATCCTTAGGTGGTCTGCATTATGAGTTGGTTTCTCGTACAGTATTGTATATTGTATTTGTTCGCCATATGACTGCAAAACCTGCTTTGGATGTTAAACGCCTATTGGTATATTCATCTTCAGAAAGGTTGTTTTCCAATAAAAATGCGAGGACCTCTTGTGGAGACTTAACAATTACCATGGATTAATTAAACGCTTTTTAAACTACCAATACTCTCTGGGTTTCTTAAAATTGGATTAAGAATAACGCCCAAATCATCCATTTTCCTTTTTTTTGCGGCAAATCTCGCAGAGATCAGAATTCGGAAAGGGTCGTCTTTAAGGTTTGTGATAATTTTCAAAACATCACGACGTCTGGTTCTTTCTGACATATCTTCATAATCCACTTTTGGCCGACCTGGGAGATTTGAAATTGGTTTTAACTCAGGAACGGAAAATTCTCTATTTTTGCTAATGAATATTTTTTTGACTCCATGACAATCATTGAATCCTTCAATTTTGTGACTGGTCAAATTTTAAATTGAAATGTTCATGTTCTTTAAGCATTCTGTGGTAATAGTACTTGAGGTATCCGTATTTAATTTATTTAAAATATATTTCACTCAATTTTTTTCATCATCTATTTGCTCTAATATTTCTCGTTCTGTATTCTCGTTCACACAATTTGTTAAAATTTGATTTTTTAAAGTTCACGAGGTGTCAAACGGAATTGAAAAGTTAACCGCGTTTTTAACCGATGTGATGCGGAAACATTTTGCTTCCCACTACCTCTTAAGAATATACACATAAAATCATTTTGATTTGCAAAATCGAGGGTTTCACCCCGGTTTGTCGGTGGAGTATGTCCGGAGACCTATCCTACTTATCCTACAATCCTACTTAAAAATCGCTATCCTACAATCCTACTTAAAAATCGCTTGGATCCGCTTGCATCTAGGTGTTGGAAATGGAAAATTTTCAACTAAATACGAAATTTTTGAACAAATTAGAATAATTTTTGTGTGATTAGGAAATAATATTAACAGCTCTTCTATTATATTATTTACCCTGAATACAGAAACATGAATATAAAAACTCATTTCGACATCTATCAAATAGTTTCCGACTTTATACCTTGAACCAAAAAAATTTCGTAAAAATGGGAATATTTGACTTTGGAACCCTGTAAGTCAGATACGGTAAATCATAATGAAAACCCTCTTTACTATCGTAATGTACAATAAGTCTATATTTTAAATTGACACAATATTCCGCTTTTATCTAAACCATACTTTTGGCCAACAAATTGGGATCCTGTCCCAAACTGCAGTGGTCCACTTGTATGCAAGAATTGTTTTCCCAAAAAATTGCCAAAATAAGAAAATCGCCAAAATAAAAAAAAAAATGCAATGAGTGTTCGAACTCACGGACGATGTGTTAACACCGTTTTGCTACACGGTACCTGTTCGATTTCTATGAACACATTAGTAAATGTTACATTGGAAAATAAAAACCTGGAAACCTAAAAGTAAATAGTCATGGTGGAGGGTATATAAGCTTCGGCCCGGCCGAACTTAACACCGTTTCTACTTGTTTTTGTATACACCGGGCAATGCTGAACATCAAATGACTCGCTTTGTTTGGCCATAGCAACAACAACGAAACAACCAAACACACAACATCACACATACTTTGTCCGAAGTAGCTGACGTATACGTGTGTCACATAACCACATGTTTGCCATATCAACAGCAACGAAACAGCCAAACAAACAACATCACACAAACTTTGTACGAAGTAGCTGACGCATTAGTATGTCACCATAACGTCGACTGCGCAAGCCCATGCGCTTGCAAATGCAATTTTGCGTGGCTATGCTTTATATCTCCGTTCAACAAAAGCAATAGGCACATGTACATACATACATTATTATGTTAATACATACGCTATAGACACAATTTCGTTTGCCTCACCCCTGCCACACCACTCTTTCATTGCTCTCTTGCTCGCTCATTTTTGTTTAACACGTCATTATTCTCTTTCGCAGTCGCAGAAAATCTGGTTTTAGCAGCAGCATAAAATCTGGTTTTAGCAGATTTTGACTTTGATAGATTTAGTCCCTATACGCCGCTATAGATGTTAACACATCAAAAATAGCTATAATTCGGAAAAGGAGCGTCCAACAGCAAAAATATCAAAATATAAAGACGCTTTAAACAATGGATATCTTTAATACCGCATCACTTTTTTTTTTTTTTTTTTAATCACTAACATATAACTAAATTTTTTCCATTTTTTGGTAAGATTGCACATTTTAAATTTACTGTAATTTTTTTTTGGGTAAGTGAAAATTTTGAAAAATAGAGATCTTTACGAAAGAACAACGCGTTATAACTGTGGAAATTTATTATAAAAATGTGGAAAGTTATGCTGACACCGCTCGCAAACTTCGAAGAATTTGCAGTCGAGAAAGTGCAACTAATGTGTCAACCATTCGAAGAGTGGTTAAAATCTTTGAAGAAACTTGGTCGATTTTGGACAGTTAGACTCCTGTGCGTACACGTATCAGTCGGTCTCTTGAAACCATTGCTGCTGTAAATGAGAGTGTCGCCGAAAATCCGAAAACATCAATTCGGCATCTTTCTCAACAACTTCAAATGTCAGGAACCACAACGCAGCGAATTTTGACAAAAGACCTCAACCTTCATGCGTACAAAACTCAGCTTATTCAGGAGCTCCAACCAGCTGACCATAAAAGTCGCCGGCAATTCGTTCAATAGGTAACCGAGCAAAGTGGAGTCAATGCCAATTTTTCAACAAAAAAATGTCGAATTTGGGGATCCTCATGCAATCCATGAAATACAAATGCACCCACAACGAGCAACAGTCTGGTGCGTATTTTGATCACGCGGCGTGATTGGGCATTACCTTTTAAATATGGGGCCGAAATTGCCGTGACTGTGAACGGCATTCGTTACAGGAACTGGATAGCGGAGTTCTTGTAGCCTCACCTGGACGGAATGTATCTGGATGGCATGTTGTTTTACCAAGACTGCGTCATCTACCACACCGCGCATGAAACAATCGATTTATTGCAGCAACGATTTTCAGAACAAATTCAGACCAGAAATTCTGTTGTCAACTGGCCACCAAGATCATGCGATTTAACACCTTGCAATTTCTTTCTTTGGGTTTTTGTGAAATATCGGGTTTATGCTAATAAACCAGAAACAATTCCTCAGATCAAAGCCGAGATGCAACGCGTCATCGGTGAGATACAGCCACATCTCTGTGAAGAAGTCATTGAGAATTTCATGAAAAGAGTACTCGTAATATATACGATTGATGATCAACCGATGGTATCAATTCAGACACAGTAGTTTGGCATCTGATGCTGAACTTGCCACGGAGTTTGAAACTAGTCATGCCAGTGAGTGTGTGTTGAACTGAATTGTCGATTATTTCCAACAAAAACCAACCATTTTCAATTCGAAAAATGCTCATGACTTGTAAGCTTGTAGTATGAATTTCTCATACATTAACCAAAGGAACATGTCTTCTTTACAATCCAATAAAAAAAAAACTACATTCTTGCAGAGACACCCTAAGTATCAAAGTTTTAGACAGCAGGTGTTTCAATATTCTTTTAACCTGTTGCACTTAGCCAAACAAAATTGTCCAATTTACTAACCAGCTAACAATTACCGTCGGTGGTGCAATAGCTAGTCTGCGCGGCTCTTGTACATGAGAACGTGGGTTCGATCCCTGCTCAGACCACCTTAAATTTCTTTCGATGGCGGTCACCTCCCTTAGTGATGGCGAGACTATCGATTACTTAGCCATGAAAATGCTTCTCAAAATACCGTTCGGAACCGGTGTAAAACTGTAGGTCCCAATTAGGGAGTGCAAAACTAGAAACCATTTTTTTTTTTTAAGTTGTCACATAAGGTCTGTCACTACAAAGATTTTTAAAAATTCTGTTTTTTTTTTTTTTTTTTTAATATATCGCATCCTAACTACAAAACAGTCATAACTCAAAATTTAGAAATTTTCGGTGGAGGGAACAATCTGGTTTTGTTAAGTTAAAAATATATGAATATTCTCAATAATAGACAAATTCAATTCGATTTTTTTTCTTGACGAAAGGGAATCGAGAATGTTGACGGATTTTGACAGAAAATATGAATGGTCCTTATTTCTAGTTTTAAGGGAAAAAATTCAAATCTGATAATTGTAATTTATGGCTCTATTGTAGTTAGGGTGCGATGTGTAAATCTTAATATTGTAGAAAGTTCAGGTGACCATATTCTGCGAACTTGCAGTGCTTGAACCATTTGAACTGTTGCACTGTGTTCCACAAATGGTAAAATTTATGTGCGTCCTGCTGCTTATTACTTCGAAAAGTTATAGAAAAATATAGATAGTTATAGATTCCTTCATATCCAATATATATTTGACAACGAGTTAAATATTTTCGTTTCTTTTTTCACGAAACTGTCAAAACAATTCGCTTACATTTTTCCTCATTATAATGAAAATATATTTAAGTTTGAAGGTCATAATTTAAATTTGAAAATAAAATTATGACATTCCTTTGTTTTTAAAATGGTCACTCTGTCTAAAACTAAATCCATATATTAACATGAGACACTTCAAACCCTCCACATGTTGCCGGCATAAACATCCCATATTTTATGTTATCAAATATTGGTTAAATATGATTTTTATTACGACAAATATATCATACACACGTATGGCAAGTAACAGCCCTGCAACCCAGTAACATGGGAACTTTAACATCTGTCTTGAACAAAATGTGTATGTCGTCATTGCTGTTAATGACAGAAGATGAAATGTAAGACAAATTTCTCAAAAAAAAAAATTTCCCTCACAAAAAGTCGACTACAAAGATTTGGAGATACATAACAAAAACAAAAACAGATAACAACATCTCGCTTTGTTATTCCCATACAATAAAATACAACACTGTTGCGCATCTGCAAGCAACAATATAAAACTAAAAATATAACATAATACACATGGATATTAAATTGTTTTATATCACAGAAATATGTTGCGAAAAAAAAAACGCAACAACATAAAACTTAAGTCTCTTGGAACACTTTGAATGTGACAACAACAGCTTGGTTCCGGCCAACAAAAAAAGAAAAGGATGTCAGGTTGAAATGTCATCCACAAGATGTTGTATAGCTCTTTCTCTATCTCTGCTGGCAAGCAAAATGTAGGTTGCGAGTTCATGTAACTCATTCACAGAACGAGCAATTTAGTTGTTGGTTTTGATTTGTCTGTTTCATGGAAAGAGCGTGAGGGGCTTTTAGACAGTTGTATCTTATTTTGCAGAAGGTTGTGTTATTATTCAGTTTACCCCTTTAGCGTTTTTTGGCATTTTTTTTCATTTTTTGTTTTTTCTTTGCTCTTAACCGCCTTCAAAAACAGATGTGTTGGGGATGGTATATTGGATCCTTTGTATAAAACGTAACATGCGGTAACAGGTACGCCAAGGAAGTTCTACAAATTTAAAATACTTACATCAAATATTGGAAAAAATTTGAAATTTAAATCAATCAAAAAAAATTTGAAATATTTAGACAAAATATAGATATTTCGGGAAACTCCAGAGCGGATGAGCTGGTTAGACTTGCGACTACTTTACACTGTACTAAAAGAATTGAAGTACTAAAGGAATTGAGGCATGTTGTCATGTTCCTAGTAGCGTGTAAACATATCCTCAAGAACGCTCCTGTATCATTATTCAGGAGAGATGAACGAGGGATGCAGATTGTGTACACTCAAGGCAAATCTGCCACATAGCGGATAGTATGAGTTTCATAAAGCTTCTGTCTTTAGCAGGGCCCAATGTATCAATGGTTGTTTCAGTTTTGACTCGGACACTGTCTGATTCGTAGACATGCGGCGAGACTAAAGGTCAGGGCAAATAACTTCTGTAGAAGCTGTAACGATGACTAATGACCTGTAACGAGGACTAGCCGGCAGGAGGGTGTCTAATATGGGATCCTACCTATGTACGCATCTGGGAGAACTATCTCAGATAGAAAAGTATAAGATCTTGAGCTTCTTGAAGAAAATTATATGGTTCTCCGGTGGGGCTAAGGCTTAGTCTCGTTAGCCAATGTTATTACAATTGTCTAATAAGTCTACGAGAGTCGTTCATCGACTACCACTAATATCAAACCTAACCTAATAGCTTGTATGTTCATTTATTGTGGACCTCAATATTTTGTTCAATTTCTTATTTTTATTATTTAATATTTTCGATGGACATCTTCAGTAATTCTTGTTCTTCTTCGTTTTTTTAAGCCCGATCGAAATTCAAATTATAAAAATAACACAAGAAATTAAATCTTAATTAAAAAAATTTTCAATGAAAAACTAATGATTTATTCTATTCGACCCTTCGTATTATAATCAAAATTAAAATCTTCGAGCGTTTGGACGTTTTTTAAATAATTTTATTCTCCAATATTTCGCTGCCCTTTGGGGAGCATCGTCCGGAAGATAAACACAATTATTAATTATAATTTTTGGTTAATGTACGAGAAATTCATACTACAAGCTTACAAGTCATGAACATTTTTCTAATTGAAAAATGGTTAGTTTTTGTTGGAAATAATAGACAATTCAGTTCAACACACACTCACTGGCATGACTAGTTTCGAACTCCGTGACAAGTTCATCATCAGATGCCTAACTACTGTCCCTGAATTGATGCCTTCGGTTTAATAATAAATAATATAATAATTAAAATTAATTATAATTTTAATTTGAAAATTAGTTTGAATTTTTTTTTTATTTAATCAATAATCAATATCAATAACACTTGAAAATGTTTTCAGGAATATGATCTCAGTGCCTCTCCATGATCAAGCGCATTCTGGACCTCCAATTTTGGGTCACTTTTTTCAGCATAGCTGGCCATATGACACGACCAACAAGAACAATTGTGTCCTCTAAGGCGTCATTTGTCGCTAGTTTATCAGTATAAATCAGTGCCTTCAGGTAGCCCCACAAAAATAATCGAGAGGTGCCAAAAACCAAGATCTTTGGCGGCCTATTGAGAGGTCCATTTCTCAACATTTTTTCAAATTTTGTCGCCAGATTTTGATTTCAATAAATCTATGGGTGCGATCGCCGTATGGCACGTAGCGCCATCCTGTTGAAACCACATCTCGCCCGGATCAATGCCATCCATAAAAAACAAAAAAAGCAATGACCATGGTACGGTAACGATCTTCATTGGACGTAACGCGAGCTCCGGCTTCATTTTTGAAGAAATTGGACTCAATGATGCTACTAGCGTACACGCTGAAAAAACCGGCCTCTCTAACATATTCTCCGAAACATATTATGCAGGAACCATGTATATGTTTGGAACACACTTCAAACACTAATATGTTTGCAAGTCCCAAACTCACTTGTGTTTACATGTAAACAACATCATGTTTACTGGCAAACATGGCCTTTCCAGTTTCTTTCCTCAAGATCGTTTCTCACTTTGGTAGCACACTTACATACATGGCCTTTCCAGTTTCTTTCCTCAAGATCGTTTCTCACTTTGGTAGCACACTTACATAACGGTTTTTCAACAAAGTCGCTACAAAAGTAAATCGATAGGGACAGCAAACGACGCGATATTTTTTCCCGCTCTTTTGACATTTCTCTTCAGTAAGGTTTGGCATTTCATCATGGAATGATATACGAGCCAACAACGAGTCGAAATTATTAAAATTTACTACCGAAATTTGGAGTCAGTGGCCTCAACTTTATTTATGGTCATCACAATCGTCCTACCAGATCAACAATTGAGCGTTTAGTGGAAAAATTTGAATCCACAGGCACAGTACAAAATGTTCCCGTGCCAGTGAGACAAAGAAGTGCCCGCAGTGTCGAGAATATTGCTGCCGCTGATGCTTCAGTTCAAGAAAGTCCAAATGTGTCTCTCACACGTCGTTCTCAAGCGTTGGGCATCTCTGTGACGTCGTTGTGGCGAATTTTGCGAAAAGATCTTGGCCTACATCCTTAACAGATCAAATTGACGCAAGCACTGAAGCCGCTTGACCACCATAAGCGTCGTGTGTTCGTGAATTGGGCTGAGCAACAACTTGAATATGATTCGGATTTTCATCGGAAAATCATCTTCAGCGATGAGGCTCATTTCTGGCTGAATGGCTTCGTCAATAAGCAAAATATGCGTTACTGGTCAGACAGCAATCCACACGTAATCCATGAGTCATCATTGCATCCCGAAAAAATTACGGTTTGGTGCGGTTTATGGGCCGGCGGCATCATTGGGCCGTACTTCTTCCGTGATGGTCAAGACCGGCATAGTACTGTGAATGCGAATCGCTACCTTTCAATGACAACCGAATATTTTTGGCCCCAATTGGATAGTATGGACTTGGAGGACATGTAGTTCCAACAGGACGGCGCCAGAAGCCACACAGCGAATGCCACAATCAATTTATTGGAAACCAAGTTTGGTGAACGTGTTATCTCACGAAATGGCCCAGTCGATTGGGCCGCCTCGGTCTTGCGATTTGACGCCGTTAGATTATTTTCTGTGTGGCTACGTCAAGTCTATGGTCTATGCCAACAAGCCAGCGACGATTGATGAACTTCGTACGAATATCGAACGTGAAATTGTAGCAGTATCGGCCGATTTATGCTTGAAAACCGTCGAAAATTGGGTTCAGCGTCTGGACTTCTGCAAGCGTGCCCGTGGTGGCCATGCAAAAGAAATCGATTTCCGTACATAATGGCATCGAACATACTTTGGTATCTGAAACCGGTTTTGTTTTATTTAAAAAAACTTTTGTAGCGCTCTTATTGAAAACCCCGTTTTATGTATATAAAACACATACACAAAAACCAAAGTAATATCACAAACCACTTTTTCACTGCTCAAGCGCGTTTGATATCCTCTGTCCGATGAACCATTGATTACCAAATACATGAAACTAAAACGCAATACATCAGCCAAAATAAGAAACACACACTTCATCGGCAATTTACACGCACATCACTGACTGAAAGAGTAATGCAAGATTACAGATTCACACTTACAATATATACTCTCCCTCTTTTACTCTCTTGCTCTCGAGAGAGCATAAACAGCCCAACAAACACAGCTGTGTTTGTATCACAAACACAGATATATTTGGATCGCAAACATATTAATATATCATATATATTAATCATTGTGTCTCAAACATGTAACATTGAGTAGCAAACACAATATGTTTGGGCACAAGTATATTATATTTGCGACAAGAAGAAGAATTTTTCTGGATGTTATAGATTCTGTCGGGTCCGTTGTGGATCGCTCTCACTCCATTAACAAACCCGTATGGCTAGAAATGGGCCTCTTCGCAGGCCAGTTGCCAACTGATCTACACGCTGAAATTTTTTTCTTTTTGTTGTTCTTTGGATGCAAATATAACGTGTGTTTGGAGCTTATCGCAAATATAGAATACTTGGGTCCAAACACACTGTGTTTGCTATTCAATATAACATGTTTGGGACACAATGAGATTAATAGTTTGTAATATATGTATTTGTGACCCAAATAATAATGCCATCATAAAGAAACAAAGGGCAGCAGATCTTCAATTCACGAATGCAATGCTTGCAAACATGTACACATATTTTTCATCGTGCAGAGGCCAATCGGCGAAAGAAGGACGCATATGATGGTCTCGTGACTTTAACTCCTGCACTCGCTGAATCTTACACAAGTGTAGGCCAACATCTTTGCGCAAAACTGTCCACGTAATGAACGGACAAATCCCGAATTCCTGCGATCGGCGACGAATCGATAAAATTGGATCTTCGTCCACAGTTTCGATTACAGCGGCGATATTCTCTACAGTACGCACTTTCCTTTGATGTGTCGGTATAATTGCAATATTTAGAGAGAATGTGGCACGAAATTTGTCCACAGTTGGACGGATGGCTTGCTGATGAGTTTGATGTGCGCCATAAAAATCACGAAATCATCTATAGGTTGCGCGAATCGATGGCTGATTTTCAGAGTAAGTTTGAATAATTTGATAGCGATCTGCAATCGTGAATCTAGTAATGATGATTTGCCAAAGTATTCTGATAATAAATGTCAAACAGTGAACTCAGTATGACAGTTCGTTTGACAGCTAATGCTTTCGTGAATTCTATCTAAGCTATCTAAAACAAACACCCTTTACATAATTTATTAAAATATATTTATTTCATGAATAAAAATTTAATAAATTTTGTACAAGGTGTTTCAAAAGAAGTCATCCGAAGTTGTTTGGCTCTCATTTTTTTTCTAAGTGAAAAACTTCGATTCTGTTCTTTGATTATGTTTATTTGAATCTTTAGAATTTTATTGGTTAAGTTGAGAAGATGATATCGGTTAAATGGGCGCCGTCACAATTGAGTACCATACGGGCTCGTTTTATGGCATTTTTCATCACTTCGGCGAGAACTTCGGGTGACAGATTCTCGCACTCGTGTCGAATGTTGACCTTGAGAGCTTCCAGGGTCTCGGGCTTGTTCACGTAAACACGGTACTTCAAAAAATCTCACAAAAAAAGTCTGGAACGGTTAAATCGGGCGATATTGCGGGCCAGTGCAAATCGCCAAAACGAGAGATGAGGCGACCCGCGAACGCCGCCTTCAGAATATCGGTTGTAGCTCGCGCAGTATGTGCCGTTGCTCCGTCCGGTTGGAACCACATGTCCAACAGTCCTAATTCGTCGAATTGCGGCAGAAAAAACTAGGTTAACATGGCCCTATAGCGCGCACCGTCCACTGTTGTGGTTTAACCGGCGGCGTTCTCGAAACAAATGGGCCGATGACTCCTCCAGTGTGAACAGCGCACCATTCAGTCACTTTGAGCAGGTGTAATGGCTCCTCGTGCATCACTCGTGAATTTTCGGTGCCCCAGAAGCGATAGTTTTGCTTGTTCACGTACCCGCTGAGGTGGAAATTAGCCTCATCGCTCATTATGATTTCGGTGCAAAAATCGTCCACTTCGTCCACGAGATTGAGAAAAATGTAATGGGAAACCATTTATTTATTTTTATTCCGCGTTCTTGGGGAGTGTATCGGTCCATGGCTTGTTTACTTGTATTCTAAATCTGTCTAGTCCACAAATATTAAAACAGACACCCTGTATAAATTATTTTGAAGAACTTCTTAGATAACAAATTAGTTCGAATTTGGAAGCTTTTTAGAATTGTCAAGCTTATTTAGAATGAATGTTTGCTTTAGCAACACCAGAAATTACATTAATATCGAAATACTTTAACCTCTTTTTTGAAACTTTTAAATAGAATGAATATTTGGAAAATTAGGTTATGCACAACCCAGACATGCTTGGGAATCACAAGACAATATATAGAGTGCATTCCATTCGTCTAGACCGGATATGGTCCTTTAGTGTGCGATTTACTTATATACTTCTGTTTGTATTCCACTCGTATTCCAGCGCTTGAAACTGTTTTACATTCCGTTCAACATGACGTATGAGTGATAAGATACAAGTGCTAAAGTGGTTCATCATATAAAATGTACATATGTACTCGTACATATATAACTATTACAACATTTTCATGTAAATCACGATAGACATAAAACCAGATACACTGTATGATACTGGATGCCGTTTTGGTTTTGGCGGTTTGGAGTTTCTGGTGCTTTAGGAAATGTACAAACATAAATATATACAAATATAACATTTGGAAAAAAGCGCCACAACAAAACTAACAAACAAAATACTCGTACTTTAGTCATAAATACTGTGCACTCAACTTGCACTTGAATACTTGTACCCGCGGCACATGGAAGTAAAAGCGAAAGCGGAAAATAAAAGAAGAAATTGGTGCATCATTTATGGAGTGCACCCAACATGGGTGGTGGCGACTGTGTCGAAAGGCGACAACAACTGCAACTAATGGCAACATCATGTGCAACAACATGCCATGATGCAGTCATCATCAGTTATGACAACATCCAATGACAACAACTACTGGCGACAGTAACTGCAGTAGTGAGCAATGGAAGAAAAAGTGCAAGTTAGTTTGCTGCAACATTTTGCCATCACCTCACTCACAGTGGGTGATATTCAAGCAGAAATGAGATTCATCGCTGACGACTAAAACAGGATCATAGTAGGCGAAAAACATTTTTCACCTAGCACGAATTTTTATATTAAAATGCAATAATTGGTAAGCGGTTTTCGGGTGTAAGTAAGTCTTCTCACTGGTGAAATGACTACATTTACTGAACATGTTTGATTTTGACACGTGTCACAGATTACAAGCGTACTCCAATAAACTCTTCACTGAAAAAATAAAAAACAACAATAAAAATCCCTGATCTGTATAACTCAAAGGAAATTTAAAATAAAATATTATAATATTATTTTATTGTAAAATAAAATGTATTAAAATATCTGTTTGACACATTTTTATCAATTTGTTTTTTAATCGGATATTCAACTGTTGTAGGCGCTCAAATTAATACAAAAACAAATAGTTTCCCATAACATCCCATAACGGGATAAGGGACCAGTGCATTTTCTTGTTTCAAACACACTGATTGGGGTCTACAGTTTAACTCCGATTCCGAAAATATTTTGAGAAACTTTGCATGGCTAAGTATTGGATAGTGTCGCCGCCACTAAGCGAGGTTACCACCGTCGAAAGACATGTAAATGGTCGTCAGATCAGGAATCAAGTCCACGTTTTCATGTACAAGAGCCGCGCACACTAATCATTGCACCATCGCACAGTCGTTTTGAATCGATTTCAATTGACCAAGTTTAACATTTTATAAGTTTTGTGAAAACCGATTTAAACAAGCATTCATGGATTATTGCCATATATCAACCAGTATTGGAAATCGCACAGTGGAATTTATTTCAGAAAAGTTTCCCAAGTTTTTTTTTTTTTTTTTTGATTTCCAAGAAAATAATTTTGGTTTTCATTTTTGTTCCTGTTTTTAACAGATTTTGACAAAAAAAAGTTAAATTTTTTTTCGCATTATAGTTATTCGCTTTTGCGAATATTGAAAATCAAAAAATTTTGTTCACTTTTTCGAAGTTTTTGAACTGTATCTTATTCAGTTTTAAAGATAGTGCACTGAATTTTCCTTTATTAAACATAATGATTGGGTGTCTATAATATGGCGGCTAAGTTTTGTTTACACCAAACACAGTTCGGTTGTACGAAATATTTCAAAAAATTGCTTGGTCCAGCATAGCTTCTTTGCTTCAAAAGCCTTTAATGAATATGATACAGTGTCATTGATACATATGTAGTTGGAAAGGCTGATCTGTTCCAACCAACTTCGGCGACAAATTTGAGATACATTTTTGTAAAAAAAAAAAACGGAAAGAGATTTTGTGAAATTCTGTGTGTGAGAACGAGTTGCCATGAGAAACGAAGCTGTCACTTGCATTGTGAATGCGGCTCAAAGCCGGAATCACAATGAAAGCAACATTTTCAATAGGCGTTCGCAATGGAAGCAACAGTTTACTTCGAATCGAGATGTTTTGGCGTAGAATACGTCTTACCTTACGGTAAAGGGAGTCATGTCAGATTGTTATTGTTGTAATCTTTATTTCATTGATTATGGGGAAACGGCGAGATAACTTTTTTTAAAATTTTTTTTATAGGTAAATGAAGGTGTTATCTTTCGTTTGATATACATTTCATATTGGTTGATATCTTCCTAATATTTAAATTTCTCAAATGAAAATTGTTTAAACACATACACTCAAACATATGTGTGGTGTTTGGTTGAGTGTTTGAGTTTGTAGCGTGAACACAAACTATGCTGCTGTTTCAGTGTGGACACAAACCTTCGGCTGTTGTTTTGATTGATGAAATATTGAAATTTCGTATATTTACTTATGTATTTAAGTGAAACAAAATGTTAAATGTGAATTTGAATTTAACATGGATATATAATTATAAAAAATATGTGAAAAAATTAATTCATACATTTTTAAGTTAAATGAAAGTGCTGCCAAGTAAGCAAAATAACAATGCTGCTTGATGCTGTTTGACAGCAGCTGACAGTTGACGTTTATCATTTATCATTTATTGTTATATATGTTTTCTGTCTTATCGGATGGCGTATTCTACGTTAAACTTAATGGCCGTGTCTCTTACACAGCCTGCAGGGACAGTCCGTGGCCGAAGGCCTCGGACAACTGTCTGCTGTTTTTTTCTAACAGGTGATACCAGTATTACGGCCAATATATCAAGTCAACAATAAAATATATTTTATTTTCGTGTCAAAGTTAACACTAATGTATGTCAAGAATAAAAGTAAGCCAGAAATTACAAAAACCAAATACATTTTAAATTGATTGTTGATGTAATGAACAGAATGAAAAGCAAATCATTTAAGTTGTTCTTATAACACAACCTCTATTAGTTGCATCATGATTTGTAGTTTGAATATTAAAAAATGTTAATGTATTTAAACATATTTGCTATTAACAGATTCAACGGATAAAATAACGTTTTATAATGCATCTTTTAACAGAAATGGGTTCAGTTTTCATTGACGTTTATAAGTTTGAAAATGAAATTCGAAGTACAGCGCCATCTACCGCTTAATAGTATATTATTTATTCGAACAAATATGTTTCTGGAGTAGAAATAGACCAACTTCGGCGACAAATTTAAGTTACATTTTTGTAAAAAAAAAAAACGAAAAGAGATTTTGTGAAATTCTGTGTGTGAGAACGATTTGGCAGGAGAAACGAAAATGTCGCTTGCATTGTGTATGCGGCTTAAATCTCAATTTAATTTACAATTATCGCAATTTAGAAAATAAACCTTCTCAATTCTGATGTGGTAACCCGTTTGAAATCTCATTTCGAATTTCCTCAATTTTAAAAGAAATATCTTCATTTCGGTTGGAATTTCCCGATTTTTTTACACTGAAGTTGTCAGTATTGTTTTAAATTTTTGGAATTTCAAGTGAAAATTTCTTACTTTTATTTAAACGTTTCCTTAATTTTGAAATAGAAACTCTGAATTTTAGCGGTAATTTTTTTAATAAAAAAGTAAAATGGAATAGAAAATAAATACAATCTAAATTTAATTTCTACTTTTATCCATTTTCTTAATTTAATTTCAAATGTTCTCAATCGATGTAATTTGAAACATACATTTTCAATTATCATTTTAGTTTCGAAATGATAATTCTACAAATTAAAATAAAACTCTAAAAATTCTAAATTTCGGTTAGAAATTCCCCCACTTTGAATCTGGAGTTTCCCATTTTATTTGAAATGTAGACATTTTATTTACACATTTCGTGACTTTATTTGAAAGTTTTCTGAATTTTGAAATTATAATTCTAAATGTTATTTGAATTGTAAAATCTACGTTTAGTTGCATTTCATTTGAAACTTAAATTCTCATTTTGATTCGAAATTTACCATAATAGAAATTAAGATTTTGAGTTTATTCTCAAATTTTCTCAACTTGAAATGGAATAACTCAAAATTTTCAAATATAAATTGAATTTTACAAATGTTCTATGCCTGGTCCTTACCAGTGAGCCTGCAAATTAAACAGCGTACAGCTCGCTTATACTGAGAAGCTTTCCATATCCTTTGGTGGGTTGAAAATATGAACTAATGGGTCCAATTGTTATATTTCGGTAGCTGTCAAATTTACAAATGACATCCAGCTGTCATAATATTCAGTGAGGTTTGCCATTACATCGTGCACCGTTTCACGCCTGCCGAACGTGTGAAAATTAGTATTGAGGTACCAAGAAAGTAACTTCGGTTTTCTCATATAGGTAACAAAACACAGTCTACATTTCAGGCTTTAATTTGAAATATGTCACATGGTTTTCAGTTTCAGTTTTCATTTAAATCATGTGTATGGATGAGTAAAAAGCCGCGGGAGCACACCGGGATATTTGTGACGTGTATGGGTTGAATGTTTTAATATAACGCACATGCCACAGTTGGTTTAAACAATGTCGTTCTAGATATTATGGCCGTCGGCGTTGTAGGCCAAATGAGGTTTATGAGAACGAAATCAAAACCGTTACCGAATCTGACCGCGAAATTGTGGACCATTGAAAACCATTTGAAACCGCTTGGACTTGTGAAAAAGCTTGAAATTTGGGTTCGGTAAACGTAGGTAAACTTCCGGCGAAGGTAAAATCGTTTAGACCGTAACCACCAACCAGACAGGGATAGGTGCGAAGTGAAGAAAACACAAATTCCATAGCGGCCAGTATCAAAGAAGACTCGGAAATGTTGATTCGGCGCCTATCAGATGAATTGGGTATCACCAGAATTTTTTTTTTTTTTTAGAATTTAAATTTTATTTGTCCATATAATCGTTTACAATTTTCCATATCTTATTCTAGATCTTCGTCTTCTCCCCCAACGTCCTAAGACTGTACTGGGAATATATGCCTTATGATTAATTTAAGTGCCTGTAAGATCACCCCACTTATACTCTTGCGTTAATAGACCATAGACAACGCCATGAATTCGCTAATTAGGCACTGGAAATGTTGCCGGAGATCCGAATTTCGCTCAAAAAGTAATTTTTTCGAATGAGGTCCATTTTTTATTCAGTAAAATTGCCCTTATTTAAGCGCATACAATCCACAAGTGTTCGACCAAGCATCACTGCAGCCACAAATGTTGACTGTTTGGTTCGGATTATGGCATGGCTGCATCATCGGAAGATATTCCTTTTGAATTGTTAAAGGAGACACCGACGGCTACATACCATACAACCGACGCAGTGGTTGAAGTTGTGAAAGAAAATTGTGGGGACTTGGTGGTCTCATGGTTCATCAATTAGCCGCCGCGTTCATGCGGCTTGACACCCCTCGATTATTTTTCTGGGACTATGTAAAGTCGTTAGTCTAAGTGATTGCCTTCACTTTGAATGAGCTTGAGACCAATTTTCGGAACGCTATTCCGAAACAACGCCGCACATATTGCTCAGAGGCGTAAAAAAGTGTACCAACCGCTTGAAGCACTGCCCGGGAAACCGAGGCGGCCGTTTGAGTGGCGTGTAATTCCATACGTAATGCCATAAATGGAGCTTGTAGATATAGCCAGACCCGATGTGATATCTCGCACCGTTGTTGTTTTATTTACAGCCTCTTTCTCGATCTCGAACGGAAGCTTTCGTTCGCATCCTTGTCGAAAGAAAATTGAATTGGGTTCCACAGTTTTGTCATTTCAAGTCGGACGAAAACGTTTCAGTACAAAATTGAGTTCTTTTACTTCGAATCTGCTGGCATTTGCGAACAAATATTGAGCGAAAATAATATATATAATTCCGAACTAAATTTTCGACTTATAGGAACCCGTTCTTGTCTGGTCACTATTTGCTGGTATTTTTAATTTGGTCCATTTAGTCGAGGCTATGAAAGAAACGAAATTTGTTATCGAAATATTTTGATCGAGTTTGCTAGAATCCACTCTAAAGCTTCTCCTAAATATGCGCAATCATTGTAATTTTGCAAACATTTCCCGCTACTGTGCTGCCTCAATCATCAAATACGCTGCTGGTTGGCATTTCTCAAACAAATAAAAGAACAAGCAATGACTGTTTCCAACAATTGAAATGAAAAGTTTTCATAAATAAAAATTTAAACTAACAACAGCGGCCGGCAACAACAACAACAACAGCACCTCTATTACAACAACAAAATGAAAAATGTTTTGCCAACATCAGCTTCAGATGGATACACGCAGCATCGCTTATATCCTTGCAACCAACACTTGTTTCTCCCTCAACTTTGTTCAGGCCATCACACTTCTGCATTGTGCCTACCTTAACTACAAGCGCCCCGTCACTTCTACAATCCCGTCCTCTTTTAAATCATCTCAATCATTATTTGTTCGTGACGAGCGAGGGGGGTAAATAGAGAAGGAAGGAAACTCGTCTCACAGAGAAAAATAAAACCAGCAAATATGACCTAAATTGTTGCACTTTTTTCGCCATCAGTTTCGCCTTTTACGTTTCAGGTTTTTTTTTCATTCCAAGTCCAATTTCAATTTCACTTTCATTTTTATGCTTTACAAAGGCGGCACAGAGTGGAGCACAACAACAAAAACACGGAATTATGACAAACTACTTTCGTTTATTTGTTGTTGTTGCTGGCATGTTCTTCTAAGAAACATTTATCTTTTAAATGGGAAAAATTGACACTAAAAGATGTGTATGTATATACGAGTACATGTGTACTTTATGTATGTATGTACATAGATCAGTATCTGGAAAATTACTTAATGCATCGTTTGAAGCAGAAAATTGCAAGACTGTATACAATTCTCATGGAAAAATGGCTAGAAATATTTAGATTTAGATTGGGGTTTCTGCATTACAGAAAAGATGCAGTTCAGATTTACACATTGAAGATTAAAAAGGAATGAGTATTCCTTGCATTTTCCTATTTATATTTATAAGTTTTTCCCATTTTCTTAATGATACTTCTTAATGCCACTACTGTAAGTCAATAAGAGATGAAGACTATTCAGAAGAGGTTGTTTGTTTAAACATTCGATATAAGCAATTTTTAGTGACTCATTCAGATTCAGATACCACTGTCCATGATTTAAGAAGTAAGCGATTTTATCAACTCAAATGAGAACATGTTAGTAAAGTTTGTCATTAAAATCGCAAGTGCCTCGTATACCCGTATGTTTACGAAATGTCATACAATCCACATTCGAAATCGAAGCCCGAATTTAAATTTACGAGAATATCGAAGTATTTACAATTTGAATGAAACTTCATTATTTACCACAAATTAATCAGAAAATGTTTTAATTCTTAAATCCAAACAATTTCTTAATAATAGGTGATGATCGACAGAACTGAACCCACTCGTCGTTGATATGAAGTGGTAAAATGTAGGTGACTCTCATAATAGTTCATCATCCCTTGGAATATACATACATATGTCCTTTATTTATTTAAACAAAATAACAATATAAAAAAATATTACAATACAAAGTTTAAATAAAAGGTTCACAAAGAACATAGAGGTGTCAAGGACCTTAAAAAACGAAAATAATATATTTCGCCAACCAGTGCGATCCTCTGTCGTAACTCTCCAGCTGGTAATAGCGGGTTTTTCAATAAGAGCGCTACAAAAGTTTTTTTTTTAATAAAACAAAACCGGTTTTAGATACCAATAAAATTATGTATTCCAGTGAAAGTACGTTCGATGCCATTATGTATGAAAGTCGATTTCTTTTGCATGGCCACCACGGGCACGCTTGAAGAAGTCCAGACGCTGAACCCAATTTTCGACGGTTTTCAAGCATAAATCGGCCGATACTGCTGCAATTTCACGTTCGATATTCGTACGAAGTTCATCAATCGTCGCTGGCTTGTTGGCATAGACCATAGACTTGACGTAGCCCCTCAGGAAATAATCTAACGGCGTCAAATCGCACTACCGAGGCGGCCAATCGACTGACCCATTTCGTGAGATACACGTTCACCAAACTTGGTTTCCAATAAATTGATTGTGGCATTCGCTGTGTGGCTTGTGGCGCCGTCCTGTTGGCACCACATGTCCTCCAAGTCCATATTATCCAATTGGGGTCAAAAATATTCGGTTATCATTGAACGGTTGCGATTCGCATTCACAGTAATGTGCCGGTCTTGATCATCACGGAAGAAGTACGGCCCAATGACGCCGCCGGCCCAGAAACCGCACCAAACCGTAATTTTTTCAGGATGCAATGATGACTCATGGATTACGTGTTGATTGCTGTCTGACCAATAATGCATATTTTGCTTATTGACGAAGCCATTCAGCCAGAAATGAGCCTCATCGCTGAAGATGATTTTCCGATGAAAATCCGATTCATTTTGAAGTTGTTGCTCAGCCCAATTCAGGAACATACGACGCTTATGGTGGTCAAGCGGCTTCAGTTCTTGCGTCAATTTGATCTTGTAAGGATGTAGGCCAAGATCTTTTCGTAAAATTCGCCACAACGACGTCACAGAGATGCCCAACGCTTGAGAACGACGTGTGAGAGACATGTTTGGGCTTTCTTGAACTGAAGCCTCAGCGGCAGCAATATTCTCGACACTACGGGCACTTCTTTGTCTCACTGGCACGGAAACATTTTGTACTGTGCCTGTGGATTCAAAATTTTCCACTAGACGCTCAATTGTTGATATGGTAGGACGATTATGACGACCATAAATTGGACGTAGCGCTCTTAAAACTGAGGCCACTGACTCCAAATTTCGGTACTAAATTTTAATAATTTCGACTCGTTGTTGGCTCGTATATCTTTCCATGATGAAATGGCAAACCTTACTGAAGAGAAATGTCAAAAGAGCGGGAAAAAAATATGGCGTCGTTTGCTGTCCCTATCGATTTACTTTTGTAGCGTCTCTGTTGAAAAACCCTTTATATGTGACCATGCAATTTTTTTTTTTTTTTAACTCCATTTTTATTTGCAATTTATCATTAATTATGACATTAGGCAATTTGTAGATTTAATATAAAAGCTTAACATAGTGTTTTAACATGTGAAGGGTGGGTCATTGCCAATCCTCCTTTGAGGATATCGTAGCTATCAAACAACTGCTACATCTGCATCTTCATCTTATATACATTATCTAGTGGTGACAAGATTTGTATTTTGAAATCTTCGTAGTCGTCGATGGGATGATGAGACGTTCAGCAACTGTAGAGCTAATTGGTTATTGTGACTTGATAATCTGCTTGCATAACGTTGATTAACTTCATCGATTTCCTGTTGGACAGTACTTAGGTGACAGTCTATGTGAAGAATTTTATTGGATACATATCTTGGAGCATTAGTTATTATGCGCAAGAATTTTGATTGGAAGCGCTGGATAATATCAATATTTGTTTTTGGTGCTGTCCCCAAATTTCAGATCCATATGACCAGATAGGTATGAAAAGGGTTTTATATATCAGTAATTTGTTATCTACTAACAGTTTAGAATTTCGTCCTATAATCCAGTAATAGGAGGTAATCGTAAGGCCTAGTTGTTTTCTTTTCGAGAGTATGTGCTTGTGCCATGTGAGTTTCCGGTCCAGGTGAATTCCGAGATATTTAGCACTTTCTGCTTGAGGTAATTTATCGTTACCGAGTGTTACTTGAGGGCAGGTTTTGGTTCTTAAAGTGTAGGTAACATGAGTTGATTTGTTAGCATTCCAAGAGCCTAGTCTCCAAGAGCGACACCAGTCATCTATTTTATTTAAGTGACCTTGCAGATTATGTGCAGCGATTATATTGTCCTTGTGTGTAGATAGCAAAACTGTGTCGTCTGCAAACGTAGCGATGGTAGTGTTTATATTTGTACGAATATCAGCAGTTAAGAGGGTATATAAAACCGGTCCTAGAATGCTGCCTTGTGGTACACCTGAGTTTATACAATTTAGACCAGATTGCTCATCGTTAAACTTCACGTAAAAGAATCTGTTTTCTAGATACGATTTCAGTATTAGGTACAACGGATATGGTAATGACTTTTTAAGTTTATAAAGACGTCCCACATGCAAAACCTTATCGAAGGCTTGGCTTATGTCAAGGAATACAGCTGAACAGTACTGTTGTTTTACAAATGCTGTCCTTAAACCTTTATGGTTCTATGAACTTGTTCGATCGTTGAGTTCCGCTCTCTAAATCCAAACTGGTGTTCAGGTATAAGATTTTAAGTTGGGCAGGAAAGTAACCAACTCCGAACACGGAGTTAATCATGTTTCTCAAGTGGATAATCGCTATGTCGGGCAAATCTTTTACAATTTTTGTTGTGATTAAATCAAAACCAGGTGCCTTTTTTCTGTTTGGTAGATGTTTTATAATAGTTTTTATTTCGTTGCAGGTTGTATTTTTTACAGGCAAATCCATTTGTCCAGGGGAAAACAATTACTCTTTTATTTGCTCATCACTCCTAGTTGGTGGAAATGGTTTAAAAACTTCTGACAGATGCGTGGCAAATTGATCAGCTTTGTCTTTATCTGTTTTACACCAACTTCCATTAGAACGCTTTATCGGCTGTATTCTACTTGTTTCCTTACAGAATTTTTCCGTGGCTTTTCAGAGGTTATATTTGTTGTTATCCGTGGGAGAAATTCTTGAGGTATATGTTTTGAAACTCAAGATTATCCTGAGAGAGTAGTGCGTTTTTAAGTTCTTTTGTAGCTTTATTAAGGCGAGTTTTGTCTCTACGATGTCCAGTTGTTTGCGATACCTTTTTTAATTTGCGTTTCTTTCGTATTAAGGTCATAATATCTCTTGTTACAGATTCTGTATTTTCTCGAGTAATGTCTGTATTTGTAGATTCCCAAGCTGCATGTTGAATATCTGCAGTATGTAATAATGGAACGCTTTCTCAGCATTTGTTAGTGGAGTATTTACATTTATTCTGTTTTCAATTTTGTGCTTGAACAAACCCCAGTCAGTTGTACTTGTATGCAGAGAAGTATGGTTTCTAGTTACTAGGGATGGGTATCGAAAAATCGATGTTTTTAAAAAGTAATCGATGTGTTTTTAACCAATGTGTTCTATGTTCGATTAATCGAATAATCGATGTTTAATATTAATATAAAGGGTTTTTTCTACAGAGACGCTACAAAAGTAAATCGATAGGGCCAGCAAACGACGCCATATTTTTTCCCGCTCTTTTAACATGTTTCTTCAGTAAGGTTTGCCATTTCATCATGGAAAGATATACGAGCCAACAACGAGTCGACATTATTAAAATTTACTACCGAAATTTGGAGTCAGTGGCCCCAACTTTAAGAGGCCAACTTTAAGAGCCCTAAACAATCAGCGTTGAGACTCATTTCTGGCTGAATGGCTTCGTCAATAAGCAAAACATGCGTTATTGGTCAGACAGCAATCCACACGTGTTCCATGAGTCATCATTGCATCCCGAAAAAATTACGGTTTGGTGCGGTTTATGGGCCGGCGGCGTCATTGGACCGTACTTGTTCCGTGATGATCAAGACCGGCACATTACTGTGAATGCGAATCGCTACCGTTCAATGATAACCGAATATTTTTGGCCCCAATTGGATAATATGGACTTGGAGGACATGTGGTTCCAACAGGACGGTGCCACAAGCCACACAGCGAATGCCACAATCAATTTATTGGAAACCAAGTTTGGTGAACGTGTTATCTCACGAAATGGCCCGGTCGATTGGCCGCCTCGGTAGTGCGATTTGACGCCGTTAGATTATTTCCTATGCGGCTACGTCAAGTCTATGGTCTATTCCAACAAGCCAGTGACGATTGATGAACTTCGTACGAATATCGAACGTGAAATTGCAGCAGTATCGGCCGATTTATGCTTGAAAACCGTCGAAAATTGGGTTCAGCGTCTGGACTTCTGCAAGCGTGCCCGTGGTGGCCATGCAAAAGAAATCGAGTTCCATACATAATGGCATCGAACGTACTTTCACAGGAATAAAGAATTTCATTGGTATCTAAAACTGGTTTTGTTTTATTTAAAAAAAACTTTTGTAGCGCTCTTATTGAAAAACCCGATATTTATAGAACATTTCTTTATGTCTATATTTCTCAAAATGCAGAAATCTATTAGATGTGGTGTTTTGTTTGGGTCAGATGGCCAATATGTTGGTTCGCCTGTAGACAGGTGATTTAGATTTTCAGCCAGCATGGACTTATACAGTTTTCTACCTCTTGTAGTTACCAGTCGTGAGCCCCATAGTTTACGCTTTGCGTTAAAATCTCCGCCGACCAAGAACTTTGAACCGAGGGTGCGGAAGTAGCTTGTAAAAATATTTTCGTTGATAATTACTAAGGGCGGTTAATACATAGAGGCTATTGCCATGGCGTCATTGCCGTCTTCTATTTTAATAATTGTGGACTGTATGTTCTTCTCTTTAAAGTCACTCATTAAACTGTGCCTGAGAGAGTTTTTAATTATAATGGCTGTACCTCCTCTCGCCGTTCCCGATGGATGATTTGTAGTGTATTTTCTGTAGTTTTGTATAGGTATGTGGTTTTTTTGAGTAAGGTGCGTTTCCGAGATCAGCATGATGTCCATGTAATGGATGTTATGGAATGTTTTTAACTCAAGGATGACCTTGCATATGTGACCCTGCTTACGTAAACACACCTACTGTGTCAAATTTCATGAATTCACATTTTTTTGATTTGTATGTAAAAAGTCTTCAATTTTCATTTCAAACCGCTCGCAAGTCTCAAAAATATCGGAAAGTAATGTGAGAATGCAATTATATAAAACAGAAAAAACCCACTTAAACTGTGCAATTTTAATTGCGTTTTACTGACAAACTTGTTTTGACAACACGAGGTGGGTTTTCATATTTAAGGGTCACAAATATAAAATATTTCCTTCCTACTATAAGGAATAATGCCAATAAAATTCGTTTAATTAGTCAAATCGTTTTAAATTTTGGCTGGATCGATTTTCATCAAATGCCCGATTACTTTCATTTTTTACTATTTTTGATTTTTTATTGAACCCAAAGTAGTTTAAGGAAACATTTTGTTGTATACAAGAAAAGATGCTCTTGTGAGCAGGCAAATCCTGAAACCAATATAAATCATACTATTATCCTGAAACCAACAACAACGTTACACACATCGATAGATCTAATAACAAGAACATTATTTAATGTACCATGAATAACGTCACACCGTAGAAGAAAAAAACACCAGGTGAACTGAACTGTATATTGTACTTATGTATTCAAGAATAAAGTATTCAATTGAGCTGAAAAGGAAATTGTAATAAAAACTTTTTCCGCATACGCACTTTTCTTTTTTATGTGCAGCAGTTGTGTGCACACGAACAAGTACCCCATGTGCCATTTCAACCGACAGGGAGAGTCAAATCACAACAGAAAAGGTACCAGGTACAAACTCGAAAGGCTATGGGTCTGTGGGTTTCCTCAAAAGATTACATGCGAACAACAGCTACGCCATATGTAGTTTAGTCGTTGTACGAGTATGAGCAACATGTTTAACAATAATCATTTTACATATACATAGATGTGTGTGAGTGTGTGTGAGAGTATTTCGCACACTGTTCCACAAAATGTATATAAGCATATTTCTATTATGTGTATATGAATAAAATAATTGTATATGTGCGTTTGTAGCTATAGTGGTAGAAATGTATGGAACTGAAACATCAAAGCATTATGCTGGATACAACAACCAACAGCTCCATGATGGGGTCTACTGAGGAAGTTAAAAGAGGAAAATGTGTGGTAAAGCTTTTGGAAAGATGTGAAATGTGATGTGAATACACGTTTGTGTTTGTCAGCAGCGAAACAACCAACAATACTGCAAACAGTTACAGCTACGTATGAAAAGCCTGCGAAGAATTAATAGGTATAATGCGAGACAGTAAGAATTTTAGGATGATGAAATTGGAAAAGAAAGTATATTGAATTACAGAAACTTAATTATAATCAGATGTCAAAGTTGATTTGATTAGGCAAAATAATATACATACATACATACATACGTTTTTTTATTATTTCGGTTTCTGAATTTGCAAAATGTATTTTTACTTACAATCAACATTAACAATGGTTCAAGACCTTAGGTATAACATTAAATGTATATACACTCCGGTTCACCAATTTAAAGGCACTAAAAATTCCATATTCAGCAGCCTGTATCTTTTGTAATTTGTAACCGATTGCAGAATTTTAAAATGCAAATGGAAACAAAACATCATGAAATATAAAAAAAATCATGACAATAGTCGTATCTTAACTAAAGAGCTTTTTTTGGAGCAATTTCTAAAAAACGTCCAAAAACGTGCTATTTTTTTGGTTCACTTGAATAAAGGCACTTTAACTAATTTTAATGAAAAACTGATTTTCTTGTTCTTTTAATTTATTTTTCTTTATTTAAGAAATATTTGTAATGGGTACAACCCCCTTTGTTTTTAATGACTTTAAATATACGGGTTTTCATTGAGAGATAAAGAGAATTTATGTAATCCAACGAAATTTGATTCCAAGCATCCTTAATGGCCTGAATTAGTGACCGTTTGTCATCAAATTGTCTACCTCCTTCATAGACCTTACGAGATAACCAACCCCAGACATTTTCGATAATGTTGGCGAATAGGGTGGCCAGTCAAGAATATTAACATTTTGGCTTGCAATGAACTCTTTTACTACTCTGGCGTTGTGTATAGGAGCATTAGCAATATCCAAGATATGGGACCAAGTAGTTCACTGAACTTCGGAAAAGCCTATTCCAATAACGTTTTGCACCACTCATTTTTGCACTTTGAAATTCAAGGTCGATGGTGCCATAGTACGTAATAGCACCCCACACCGTAACGCCGCCATATCGACTGTGATGTCGGTTCAAAAACGCTGTTCTTTGTGCAGATTATGGAAATAATGTTTGTAGCCAACAGGACCATCCAAATTAAACTTCTTCTCATCCGTAAATACAACGGTTTTCCAGTCATTTACATGACCTCTTGGCTGCACATCCCATACCATGTAGTCTCTTGCTAATTGACGCCGCATTAAGTGGCGGCTTAAGTGGCGGCTTAAGTGGCGGCTTTTTTTGTAATTTCCGGTATTTAAGATAGTCACAGCTCTTAATTTCTCTGCGTACTGATGGCCGTCGGTGGTGCAATGGTTAGTGTGCGCGGCTCTTGTACATGAGATCGTGGGTTCAAACCCTGCTCTGACCACCTTCAAATTTCTTTCGGCGGCGGTCACCTCGCTTAGTGACGGCGACACTATCGAGTATATAGCCATGAAAAAGCTTCTCAAAATACCGTTCGGAATCGGTGTAAAACTGTAGGTCCCAATCAGTGAGTGAAAACTGGAAAGCGCACAGCTCAGTGGTTGTGAGAAGTTCTCCCCGGTCCCTTCATGGGATGTAATGGGAAACCATTTATTTATTTACTGATGATTTGCTCGCTTCCATTCCAGATTGAGCTCTTATTTTTGACAAGGATAAGGCAGAATTAGAAGCGATTCTGATGATTTTTCTTTTCTCAAACGTAGATAAAGACAATGAACCCCTTCCTTTAAAATTTTTTCCATACCCCTCGGGGTCCCTGATGTAACTGTCGACATCTGTTGGGCTTCGGCCATTTTTTTAGCTATTGCGCGGTTAGAATATCCTTCAGAACGGTAAACATCGATTTTAGTTTTTTCCGATAGATTTCAAATTTTTTGTTTTGACTCGGAAAATGATTAACATGTAATAAATTGTAATAAACAAACGCTCGCTACAAAAAATCATCGCTTACTTTAAAAATAATAAAAAAAATAATAAAGTGCCTTTATTCAAGTGAACCACAAAAATAGCACATTTTTGGACTTTTTTTTATAAATTGCTAAAAAAAAGTTCTTTCGTTAAGAAACCACTATTGTCATGGTTTTTTTTATATCTCAAGATGTCTCGCATCCATTTCCATTTTAAAATTCTGCAATCGGTTACAAATTGCAAAAGATACAGGCTGCTGAATATGGAATTTTTAGTGACTTTAAATAAGTGAACCGGAGTGTACATATAAAGCGTGGACCATGTAAAATTTGAAGCAGAGGGCCACTTTGACATTTATGAAATGACAGAGTATTAGTTACTTATCCGTTGTCGAACAACTCCGGGGCGTCAGAGACCTTACACAACCGAAGATAACATATTTCGCCAACCACTTCGATGGTTACACAACCGAAGATAACATATTTCGCCAACCACTTCGATCATTTGCCTTAAATCTTCAGTTGGTAATACCAAATGTACACAGGGGTTCGTCAAACTGATTCCTCCAGCGGAACCTTGGCCTTCCTATTTTTCGTCTTCTTTCGAGTTCGGTTTCGAAGAAGCTTCGTGCTGGTTCGTCTTCATCCATTCTACTGATATGACCTAGCCAGCGCAACCGTGTTAGTTTGATCCGTTTAACTTACTTACTTATCCGGTCTCGGACAACCCCGGGGGGTCAGGGACCTTACAAAACGAAGATAACATATTTCGCCAACCAGTTCGATCTGATCCGTTTAACTACCCAGCACATATATAATGGAGTAGTTCCAACGGCTCTACCCATTTCAGTACTACCAACGAAGTACAATGTGCGGATTTTCGGCATACAGGAATCCGAAATTGCATTACAGATATTATGGTGTTTGTCGGAAGAAAAAGATTATCTGCCACTGATGCTGTTATTGTTCGTCCAAGTTGAATGTCTTCGATAGCTCGATGGTGAGATGCGCGGCTGGCAATCAAAACGCTTGAGTTCGAATGCCGGTCCCGGTCGGGGAAATATTGTTACAGAAAAATTAATAATTAATTATTTAAAAACCCTCGCTACACAACCCCGTAATTTGTATGGTATACTTTTAGGCGAATACAATTTGATTCCGAAAATTTTTGGCAACAAATGTTCGTTCGTTGTACTCGCCACATTGGGCAATTTTCTTTTAAAAATAACTACAAATTTAATCGACACATTGCAAATCTCTTAACAAAAAAAAACAAAGTTTGATTTGGTGAGATTTGAACCCAGGACCTTCACCAGCTGCCGTTTTCTAGACGGACATGCTACCATCGTGCTAATTTTTATACGGAATCGTAGCGCTAAAGAACATAATTTATTCTACTTACAGGTATTCAAATTGGGAGTACTACCCTCCAAGGACAACACTATGTAAACAGCGACAGTGTAGCTCCCAAATTTTCACTACCTCTTACCGCGTAGTTCTGTTGGAAATTCTGGTGATGGGTATACACTTTTTTTGCTGGGTATGACAATTCGGGATATAACTCATAAAGCTCATGCATCATGCGTCGCCCATACTCGTCATTGTGCACATACAGTCTACATTTTTCAAAGTATTTTTCTCTCGAAGACTCCTAGAGATATTTCATCTACTTTCGACAAGACCCAGGATTCTGCGCCATAAAGCAAGACAGGTTATATGAAAGTCTGGTATAACTGAACTTTAGTTAATCGAGGGACGCCTTATTCTCTGAAGTGTGCTTGCTTAGCCAAAAAATAACATCTATTCGCAAGCACAATTATTCGCTGGATCTCAAGGCTGGCGTTGTTGTTTTTATTTACGGCAGATCCGAGGTATATAAATTCGTCTACCACCTCGAAATTATAACGGTTATCAACGTTCATGCTTTGGTCTAATCACGTGGAGGTCCTGCTCGTTGAACCATTAAATTTATCTTGTCCTCATTTACTTTCAGACCCACTTTTGCTGACTCGTTCTCAATTCTCGAAAATACCGCAGTAACTTCTCTAATTGTGCGCCCAATGATATCTATGTCATCATCATACGCGAGCAGCATGTGACTTTTACTGTTACTGTTGATCTCCATTAAGACGTTAAAGAGATCGCACGATAGGGTGTCGCCTTGCGAGAGGCCTCGCTTAGTTTCGAAAGTTTCGGTAAGATCCTTACCAACTTTCACTGCGGATTTGGTGTTCGTCAGGGTCATCCTGCAAAGGCGTATGAGTTTTGCAGGAATACCAAGCTCAGACATTGCTTGGTAGAATTTCTGCTGACTCGTGCTACCGAAGGCCGCCTTACAACCGACAACTAGATGATACGGTCCAATCAGGTCAGCGATAATTGGTTTTAGTCTTTCGCACATTTTACTTGATAGAATTGTATATGCTATGGATAAAAGGCTTATTCCGCGGTAGTTGGAATAGAGACTCGGGTCACATTGTTCATGTGTTAACATCCATAGGCACGGGTAGGGCAATCTATCAAAGTGAACACTAAGGTGGACCTTGAAATGACATTTTTGCGATATTTTGGTAGATGAGGGCTTTATTCCGTGCCTTTTTGAAAAAAAATGACAATGCCGAAAAAAAAAATTAAAAAAAAAAACATTAGGGGTTGCGCACGAGCCGAGAAAAAGGTCCACTTTGCCAAAATTAGGGGGGAAATTGCCATAGGTCATCAGGGGTCACCCGTAGGGGGGAAGAATGTATGGCCGACCCCCATTAACTTTTTACCGCCAACATTTTCCCCCAAGACACCCACCCCCTATCTCCTCCCCTTAGGGGGGTCACCATACAAAAATGGAGGTTGCTCAGTATTTTCGAAAAACACCATAGGTCATGAGGGGTCACCCCTAGGGGGGCAAAATATATGACCGACCCCCATTAACTTTTCATCCCCAACATCTTTTCCGAACAAACTTACCCTCTATCTCCACTCCTTGAGGGACTCCCCATACAAAAATAAAAGAAGCTGTAATTGAGTAGTACTACTACGCACTCTTAATATAATATAGTCAAATTAACATATTTTTGTTCGCTGATGGGTATTTCTTGCGGTAAGAATCGATAACATGTAGTAAATACTGTTTCTCTTCTTCGCCTTGACACAGTATTCTATTATAATCTTGTGTCATTTTTACTCCTCTTTCGGCAGTGTCGTTCACAATGCGCAAGTTATTTACAATTCTACGACCTTCTTGATAGTCTGCGCGAGATTTCCAGGTTGCTGGATTTGCAAGAATGAAATCTTGCGATATTCCAAATCGTACAAATAAATTTTTGGTATTATGAGAGACGAAGTTGCTCAAGTCTTTAGCCAAGAATTCCTCATTCACATCTTTGAATTTCACCTCGATTTTTTTAACGCTGGTGCTTTTGATTACGACGCGAGGAGCTGGGGGAACCGGGTCGTCTTCTTCATCTTCTTCACCTTCTTCGTCTTCTTCATCTTCTTCACCTTCTTCGTCTTCTTCATCTTCTTCACCTTTTTCGTCTTCTTCATCTTCTTCACCTTCGTCATTCTCATTTTCTAGCAATTCTTGGGCCATTTTGGCCTTCAAATCATTTGAAACCTTGTCATCGAAAAAGGCAAGGGCTATGTGCTCATCGGCGAGATACCATAGGTGACCGATAAATTTCTTTATCATTACCCGAGATAAATCCTGGTCAACGGACTTGTACTCGACGATGTCCTTCAAAAACTTCCAATCTTGATTCGGCGCCTCAGCTGCTCGAGAAGAACCAAACCATGCCTTGACGTAAAGTCGCACCACAAAAATACAAACGTGTCGAATACCATTCAATTCACATACAGATAAGTGAAAAGTTCTCCGAAACAAAAACATCTTGAGGCTGTAAATGGCTTTTGCCATCCATCGAGCATGGGAAACGGGTCCTGGGGGTCGGAAATGGTAATTCTCAAGTTTTTCACCCAGAAACAAAAGAATTAATTGTAGCATTTCTTTGTAGTCATCGCGAGGGTGTTTCTCCTTCAATTGATCTAAGCAAAACTTCTTTATGCCGACTTGCATTGCCGCAGGAATTTTTCTGACGACTTGATCGTCTATCAAGCCAGAATGGAATGGTTTAACCTTTACAGCGTCCCATTCCTGTTTGAAACGGTCAAAGCAAGGAACGCCTGGTGCACTGGTCTTTCCCATTTTTGTCTCAAAAACTTCCCTTAGCACCAGTTCGTATACGTGGTGTCTGCAAGGTAAATATAAGATTTCTCTCTCCAACAGCCGCTCAAGAGCAACTGCGGCTCCGGAGAATGGGCCACTGTTCGTTGATGTCGTGTCGAAAGAAAGTCCTTGTATTCGATGTGTCATATGCCAAGATGCCAACAGTTGATAAACGGCATGTGCTATTCTCCGGCCTTTTCCTTTCCCATCTTCTACTTTGGGAACTCCAAGAAGTTGTTCTTTTTCTCCGTACGAGACAATTACTGGTAGACGGTCCACCTTCTTTGTACCCACAAAATCCAAAAGCATTTTGCCATCCCAATGGACTACGAAGGATTTAGCTGCGACAAGCTGGAGATGAATGAAACGCGTTGAAGAATAAGAATTCTGAATGAGAGCAAATAAATCTATGCGATCTTACTTCTGGATTGTCTTTCACATAACTCAGCATGTTCTCTCGATTTGAACGCCGACATCTCCGAAGCGACGTACGGTTTATTGTGTATTGTTGAGGATCGCGTCCAAATGCTTCTGCCGCCGCTATCATAATGCCGACCGCGTCTCGGTCAGTCACTTTGCACTTGTCCAAAGCTGATAGGACTCGTTCAGTAAAACATTGTTTGTAACCTCTTCTGTCACCAACATTTGACGGGCCAGCTTCTGCCGGGAAGTTTTCGTCCTGTCTCCCATTATCATCGCTTGAATCACTGCTTGAAAATTTAACCACTGCAATTGAACGAATTTCATTTGAATATAAACATTGGACGAACACACAAAGCGCGAAATAGCTTACCGCCTTTAGCGAACCGATCTCTACTAGATTCCGTTGCACGTTTGCGTCGCAACTCTTCTTGTTCTTCGCGCTCAGCTTTTCTTTTCCTCGTTCGAGTATCAGTAGCGTCCACACCTCCCATAGTTCCTGGCCGGCCATCTTCTCTTTGCTGTAGCAGAAACTCAATGTCTTCGGTATTTGTCATTTTCTCAAGGGCGTTGGCGTGTGCGATGTCGAAAAGATTATCCAAGCTATCAGAAAACGTATTCTTTTTCTCTAGTGGACTCAGTCTTTCTGTGAGATGACTTTCTTAAAGCATCCCACTCATCGTGCAGCGCAGCTATTTTTCTTGTAACATCTCCTCTGGCTTTCGTCGGAATAGCTGCTTGGCGCCAAAAAATCATCACTGCGTCCGCGACTATAACCGCACTATTTTTCTTCGACTTGTTTCGTTTGCGAATGTTGAAGAAATGCATTCTTAGCACTTGCTTCTTCGACGGTAATTTGTTCCCCGTAATATTCATGCTTGGATAACCAATCAAAAAAATATCGTCGCGCGATCTAAGTCGTGTTGTCATCTTAACTTTTAAAAAACGGGAGAAAAATCAATTTACTTTTCGCGGTCGTCGGCACTTGTTGAATGACAACAATCGATGAATGAACTGCTATTTATAACTACTACGTATTTTGCAATATTTTACAATGACCACTCTTGAATAATGGTGGAATTTCTGTAAAAAAATCAAAAAAATCAAAAAAATCTCGATATTGTGCAACTGTAAATACATAGATTTTCAGTATTTTTGTATGGGGAGTCCCTCAAGGAGTGGAGATAGAGGGTAAGTTTGTTCGGAAAAGATGTTGGGGATGAAAAGTTAATGGGGGTCGGTCATATATTTTGCCCCCCTAGGGGTGACCCCTGATGACCTATGGTGTTTTTCGGAAATACTGAGCAACCTCCATTTTTGTATGGTGACCCCCCTAAGGGGAGGAGATAGGGGGTGGGTGTCTTGGGGGAAAATGTTGGCGGTAAAAAGTTAATGGGGGTCGGCCATACATTCTTCCCCCCTACGGGTGACCCCTGATGACCTATGGCAATTTCCCCCCTAATTTTGGCAAAGTGGACCTTTTTCTCGGCTCGTGCGCAACCCCTAATGTTTTTTTTTTTAATTTTTTTTTTCGGCATTGTCATTTTTTTTCAAAAAGGCACGGAATAGAGCCCTCATCTACCAAAATATCGACACAAGGTCCACCCTAGTGAACACACGCAAACAACACACAGCGTTAGCATTACATACGTGGTTGTTGAACAACAATAGTCTCTGCTTGAAAATAAGTATGATGGTATTGATGTAGCGTCAGCGAACAAACAAGCAGGTCGTCGAGTATTGAATACAATATTGAATATTATAGAGACCTCATGGAACGAATTGTGTAACTCAAAAGCACTGGCGACATCAAAACGTATTACTCTCTTTTTGTCATAATTTGGTTTTCATAATTTTTATATTGAAATATTCCATAAAGAGAATAAGACTCGTTTATACTCTTTTACTCAGACTCTCTACATGAGAGCGGAAAAAGAGTGCAATTAGTCCTCTATACTATTCAATACTTTTAGTCGTCGCTCTGTTTATGACAAAACAAAAACAATTATTTTAGTAAGCTAAATATTGCCTTATTTATTTGAATAATATTACATCTAATGTTAAATCAGAGCAAAGAAAGTGCAATAACTAAAGAGCCTTCAGCACAAAAACTATTCTCTTTTACCCAATGTAACATTTACTAATGTGTTCATAGAAATCGAACAGGTACCATGTAACAAAATGGTGTTATAACATCGCCCGTGAGTTCGAATACTCATAGATTTTTTTTTAAATATGGGGCACATTACACTGAGACTCCAATCGCCGGGCATTCATTCGTGTAACCAAATTTTGTTAATGAGCTGACGCATGCACCTTATCACCTCATCGCGGTCAGCTTTAAACAGCTCCGCCGGTAATCCATCGGCTCCTGCGGCTTAGTTGTTCTTAAGGCGAGCAATAGTAATTCTGACCTCGTCTTGGTTAGGAGGGGGCATTCGACGTCGTCGCCCAAATTGCGATAGGTTGTCTCCTCGTCATTGGACATCTCAGATACCAGTAGCACTGAGAAATGATCTCTGCATATTCCCAACATGCTCTGCACATCTGCGTTGATATTTCCGTCTCTGTCTTTACAGAAGGGGGCCCTGAACCATGTCCATTATTTCTGTATTTGAGTTTTTGGTAGAATTTGCGGGCTTTATGTCTTTAGGCGGTTTACCTCCCTTATTTATCCCTCAGTCGCAGCTCGCGTTACAATTCACTGAAGCGTTGCCATATATACAGCGTTCTTTTTATCACTTGCTATGCGACACTCTTTATCGTACCATAGTTTGTTGCGAAGCGGGTTTCTAAAACAAGTACGGTTGTTGTGGCAGTTTTTATAGAGTCGGAATTGTGTTACCACTGCGCTTCAGGATCGCCCTTGGGAGGGGCTGGGTTCTGTGTCAAAAGTAGCTAGGGCTTCCTTGAGTAGGCTGTGGCTACCTCTGGTAATTGCAGCATTCCGTTGTCTAGCTTTCTCTGCGTCTGGTTTCGTACAATTTTCGCTGTATTTAATCTAGTGCGAACCTTTGCTGCTACCAGGTACTGATCGGATAAGATGTTAGCCCCTCTAATCACTCGTACGTCCATTACACTGGATGAATGCCTTCCATCAATCACCACGTGATCAATTTCGTTCTTCTTTCTTTGATCAGGGGATACCCAAGTCGCCTTGGGGAGATCTTTATGTAGGAATCTTTTACCACTACTGACCATGGTTTTTTCCGCGGCAAAGTCATTCAGTGTCCTACCGTTGTCGGAACTGTCAGCATGTAGTCTGAAATTGCCAATACTTGGATGAAACACATTTTCCCTGCCTACTTTAGGATTAAAATATGCTAGTACAATCTTATTGTCATGGCCAGGGGAGCGGTTATAGGTTTCCTCTAGGTGCTCGTAGAATGTGTCTTTGGCATAATAATCTTTCTCTTTTGCCGGGGCATGCACACCAATTAGGGAAATATTAAAATATTTCGCTTTTAGGCAGATTGGGATATTCGATCATTCACAGGATTGAATTGAAATTCGTCCACTACCTCGAAATTATATCGGTACCCGCACATTATTTTTAATAAATTTTTAATCATTTCTATATATTTTTGTACCAATTTATAACCCTTTTTACCCACAGGCACTACTTTTAAATATTCCTTACGAGTTTTATTGCATTTTGAAGTCTATCCCATTTTCGTCAATTGTTACACCTTTTATACCACGTCTACTATAATTAATATATGTATCTCCAGTCATTGTCCAAAACAAATTTTGGTCTGGCTTTAGTAGCTTTATTTAAACTTATATTCCAATTATTATCCGACCTCTAGACCCAATCATTCCATACTAATGAACTCGTTATTTGTAGTTTTTCACCACACATACTATTTTCTTAATATAGGTACTTTCCCCATTGTTTCATCCAATTTTTTTAGTCTTTTTATAATTTTGCCCTTTCTGATAGACGTTTATTATTTTCTGCACCTTCCACAACATTCCAATCGATTTTTGTCGCGAGTCGAAAATGTCGGCTTCTCTTCTCTATAAGCTCTCACTCCCAGTAAAATAAAAATTAAACTCCGAATCGAATTTTTAGTTTTCATATTTGATTCGCTCGGGAGCGTTCAAATAAAGAAACAATTTTTAAAATTTAATTCGCTCGAGATTTTATTTTTTTTGAACTCGGAGTGAGAGCTTTATATTGAGGAGGAGCTGAGTTTTTCGGCTTGCGATCGGGATTTTTACTTACTATGACGTTCACTCACAGGATGGAACCTAGAGACTCGGTGTCTCAGTTTTTTTTCTTGCGCAACCATTTTGGTCATGTTGGTATAACTTGTCCCATTAAACTTGTATGTGGCAGGTAGTGAGTATAAAACTAGAAGCTCTCCCCTGTCCCATCGTTGGTTGTAATGGGAAAATATTTATTACAGTTTTGTTTATATACAGCCGCAACTCATAACAATGTATTGCATGAAACGTAGTTATTAATCGTATTTCAAAATTATATCAAAAAATGTATGTATAGGCATTTATCATCACTCCAAATAATGTCACACTCTTTTATAATATTGTTTGGTTTTTTTTTTTTTTTTTGTTTTTTAATCTTATATTTTCGCAAATTTTGTTTTTATGTCTCACTCACTTGTTGTATGTTATGTTTGCGTTTATGTTGATGTCACTTGATATTGCCTTTGGTACGACTCTACACGAGACGATGTCATTTTAACGTCATTATAACATTTGACAACTGTCCAGATAAAACAAAATGCTGAATTAACAAAACCGTCTGGAAAAGTTGTAGCAACAACTTTGATTTGCGGAAATTCAGCAATTTTTTTTTTGTTGGCGTCTGAATCGAAAGTCTGGTCGAGGTTCTGATACAAATATATGTATGTATCTTTGTGAAATGTCACATAACACAAAGTAACATATAACGAACGGGATATTGAAAACTTTGACGTATGAGTTATTTTAATAAATATTACTCATACGTATGAAATTAGAATAAGTTGAAATTGGTGCATTGCCTTTTTGAAGTAACGAAGAAAGAAAAAGTTATAGCTAATTTTAAATAGATAAAGGTTAAATAGATAAAGATTAGAACAATTAAATAGTTAAAGATAATTTTAAATAGAAAATAGGTGTCGGCTAATCAACCAAAATCAAAATCAAAATACAACAAGAATTTTCATTTGAAATTTATAAAACATCAATTCAAGTTGGAATCTGTATATGTGTAAAACTTAAAGAACATCAACTCAAATTAGGGGGAAAATGTAATACTTATAAGAGCAAGTAAAAAATCACGACCTTATTCATAAACAGATATGAAACGATTGAGAAATCATCTCGCAAACCTCTCATAACTTTTTATGAATAAGATGATTTTTCAAACCTCTCATAACTTTTTATGAATAAGGCTGTCAGTATCTTTAGTGATCTTTATTATAATTAAAATTCCAATAAATCTTAGGGGAAAACCACTATCATCTTATGCAGGGAATACATGATACGAAAGCGGATCAATAAATGCGTGATTTTTCGAACTTCCCTCATAGTAATATGAAATGCAACACTGCTCCCATCAAGTACCACCTGTTAATAGACTACTGTCAAATATTGAGCAAGTTCCGTCATTTACTTTGTGTTCAACAGCTGTTCAAAACATACAACCTCGTGCATTTTTTTAAAAATGAAAAAAAGTGAATTGCTAGTGCTCATTAAACAATCAAACCAAGGAAAAACTTGATAAATACTATGGGGACTCTACATCATCGATTTCAATGGTAAAAAAGTGGTTTACTGATTTTCGTTGTGGTCGCACAAGTACAAATGACGCTGAACGTTCTGGACGGCCAATTCAGGTCAATACATCCGAAAATGTCGAAAAAATCCACGATATGGTGTTGGCCAATCGAAGAGTAAAAGTGCATGAGATTGTTGATGCCATAGGCATTTCATATGGCAGTGTGGTTTCGATTTTAAATGGTCAGTTTGGTTTAGGAAAGCTATCTGCAAGATGGGTGCCGCGTTTGCTCTCAATTGAGCATAAACGTAATCGTGTGACAACTTCAAAGGATTCTTTGGAGTTGTTTAAACGCAATTTTTGTGGCGTTTTGCAACTGTGGATGAAACAAGAATCCATTACAACACTCCGGAGACCAAATAGCAGTATAAACAGTGGGTTTCTTCGGGTGAACCGGCTCCGAAGCAGGCCAAGGTAAGTTTGTCGGCCAATGAGGTGATGGAAACAGTTTTTTGGGATACATGCGGTATAATCCACATCGATTACCTTTAAAAGGGAAAAACAATAAACGGCGAATATTATGCCAACTTATTGGATCGATTTAACGAGGATTTTAAAAAAACGACCCCATATGGCCAAGAAAAGAATTTCTTTTTCATCAAGATAATGCACGGGCGCACACGTTTGTAGTCTCAATGGCAAAAGTCCATGAATTGGGCTACGAATTGGTACCTCACCTCTCCGGATTTATCCCCCAGTGACTATTTCCTATGTCCAAACCTAAAGAAATGGCTCGGTGGGAAGAGATTTGCTCCAACAATAAAATTATTGATCAAACAACTGCCTATTTTATGGAACTCAGAAAACCCATTTTTTGGAAGGGATACAAAAATTGGAGAAACGTTTTACTAAACGGAGATAATGTTGAAAATTTTTTTTTTTTGCAAAAAAAACTGTGTTTTATTCAAAAAGTCACGGACTTATTGATCCGCCCTCTACCTACGATTGCTGTACATGTGTATATGCCATAGTGAATGTAAAGTTGTAAGCGTGCACACGTACAAGAAAAACCTATTCATCAAGCAAATATCACAATATTTTTAATGTTTCTGTGATTGACGTTAGTGATGTATCGTGTATTCCCAACTTTAAGCTATCGGCTTTGAAAACGTCATTAACAGTTTAGTAATAGCAATGTCCTAATGTTCAGTTCAGTTTTCATTAGAAGTTTATTTGAAGATGAAAAATTTATCAGATTAGGTTGAAAAAATTATATCGGTCTAAATGATCACGTCGCGAGTTGATGCACTGTTCTGCTCGTTTTCGGCACTTTGCATTGTTTCTCGCAAAATATTTTTCAAGTTTTATTGACAAATATTTCCAAAAGAATCTATTTTCCAAATATCTCCAAATTAGGGATTTCTTCTTCAAAGTCAGCTTTCAACTCTTGCAAGGTGTGTGGTTTGTTGTGGTAAACGCGAGATTTTAAAAAGCCCCCAAAGAAGAAGTCTGACGCCGTGAGATCCGACGATCTGAACGCCCACTTCAAATCTCCAAAACGGGAGAAATGGTATTTTAAAATCTTCATCGTTGCTGGAACTGTGTGAACGGTTGCTCCGTTCTGCTCGAACCAACAGTTCTCGATACCCAAAACAGCAACTTGCGGAAATAACTAGTTTAACATCTGCCCGCAACGCTCACCAGTTACGGTTACGGTGGTTCCATCGGTGTCCTCAAAAAAAGAAGGGTCAATCACGTTTTCACTATAAATGCCACAACAAACACTTTGAGGAGGTGCCCGAGAATCACATATTTTGTTTGGTAAACGCGAGATTTTAAAAAGCCTCAAAGGACGAAGTCTGTCACTGTTAGATCTAGCAATCTGGACGGGAACTTCAAATCTCCAAAACGGAAGAATTGGTATCTCAAAATGTCCATCGTTGCTCGAGCTGTGTGAGCGGTTTCTCCGTCCTGCTAGAACCAACAATTCTCGATACCCAATACAGCAACTTGCGGAAAAAAACTAGTTTAACATCTGCCTGTAATGCTCACCAGTTACGGTTGCGGTGGTTTCATCGGTGTCCTAAAAAAAAAGCTAATCACTTTTTCACCAAAAATGCCACAACAAAGAGTCACTCTGAGGGGATCCTCTTGCATTGCATGTGGGTTCTCTGTGCCCCAGAATCACATAGTTTTTGTTTGTTAACATAACCACTTAAGTGGAAATGGGCCACGAACCATTATGATTTTGGACACGAAATCATACTCTTCTTGCACCAAGTTTTACAGATCATGGGAGTAAGTTAATCTTAATTAATGTATCAGAAGTTCATATTAAAAATTAATAAGGTCAGGAAAATTTTTCTAAGTGAAAAATGGTTGATTTAGTCTCGTTTGACGTTCAGCAGACAGCAATTCGTGTACCATTTGCACTGTGTACGGGACCATCTTCAAGTTTTTCACTAAAATTCGTTGCCACGAAAGTCTGATAATGCCTAATTGTGTGCGTACTCATCTCGTCGATGTTTGTGGGTTCTCTGTGACGTCCTCGGCCATAGCTGCAATGTTCTCGATCGAACGTGCAATTCCAGGCCGTCCACTTCTTGCGACATATCTAGTGGATTTAGTTTACATGAGGCGCTCAGCCCAACCCTTAATTCTTCGCGCACATTGTAACGAACGACGAGGAAAACGACGACGACATTTACACTGAGTTAAAACAACAGACTGAAATTTAATCAAATATGCAGTAACAATAACTCCACTGTACCTAAGTTGATACTATCAGTTGATCATCAATCGTATATATAAAAACTGAATTATGCAATTTACATTTTGCGAATTAGTATTGATCGAAGATCCCTAAGTATCAACACACACTGAAAGGACTATAATTCCAACACAAGAACATACGCATGTTCCCCCACCACATTCTTCTTTTCCGCTTTCATACTCACATTGTTGCAGTGCTTTGAGGTGAGTTTTTACTACATCACAGAGTTGAATTTTTCTGTAGTGTAGATGTGTTTGATGACCGGGCTAGTGTCAGTTACGTTCCACGTTCTTCAGGTGTGTATCGCTTCATTGACTGTTATTAAATAATTTTCTATCTCTCTCGAACATAGATGTCAAAGCACAATGACATTTTAGGCCATTTGCAACAGTTAAAGCATATTCACATACTTCATACTATTCATAATTTTTCGGCACCTTGCATAAACGTATTAGTAATAACAACATATAACTTATATTATTAAATATTACTCATACGTCAGCAATTTGATCTTATGCCATTTATAAATACAACATTAAATTCTATGCAAGATTCGGACCTAATTAACAATCAGTATAACTAGTACAAACAGACGAAAGCACATCGTCATAGCTGCAATAATATTGATTAATTACCTGTTATGTCTTGTATATTCTGTATTATCGTTACCCAAGAGAACTCAAATGTTGGACAATCTTTTACCTTCAGTGATTTGTTGAAGATAGTTGTAGAACTTTTATTTTGTCAGGGTTTTTGAAAAGCCTTTAGTATCATCATCATGAGCTTTATATAATTAATATTACTTATACGCCTGTAATTTGATCTTATTACAATTTTAACCACAAATTTTGCTTTCGAGCAAAATAAGAACCTAATTAACAAACCAGTAAAACTAGGACTAGGAACACATCAACATACGAATTCTATCTATAATTAATATAAATCATACGCATGTAATTGGTCTCATTACATTTCTAAGCACAAATTTAGCATTCGAGCGAAATAAGAATCTAATTACCAATTAATGTAACTAGTACAATGGTACGAATATAAATCCTCGTAGTCCCAATAATATTGCTTGATTGCCTGTTACACAAATGTTGGTTAATGTTTTGACCAGATGCAGATGATTGTAGAATTAGTTGCATTTTTCTATCAGGGTTTATGAAAGCAGTTAGTAACATCAACGTATGAGTTATTTAATTAATATTACTCATACTCCTGTAATAACGTTAATTAAATAACTCATACGTTGATGATATTTAATTGATGTTGCTGGAAAAAACACGAAAGTACATCGTCATTGTCCCAATAATACTTATTGATAACCTGTTATGTCTTGTGTATTCTGTAGTATCGTTACCCAAGACTACTCAAATGTAGGATAATATTTTACCTTCAGTAATTAGTTGAAGATAGTTGGAGAAATAATTACAGTTTTATTTTGTCAGGGTTTGTGAAAGCCTTTAGTAACATCAACATATGAGCTTTATATAATTAATATTACTCATACGCCTTAATTTGATCTAGTTACAATTTTAAGCACCAATTTTGGATTCGATCAAAATAAGAACCTAATTGCCAATCAGTGTAATTAGTACAATAGTACGAATATAAATCGTCATATTCCCAATAATATTGCTTGATTGCCTGTAACTCAAATCTTGGTTAATTTTTTAACTTCAGTAATTAGTTGCAGATAATACTAGAATTAGTTACATTATTTTGTCAGTGTTTATGAATGCCTTTAGTAACATCAACGTATGAGTTATTTAATTAATATTACTCATACGCCTGTAATAACATTAATTAAATAACTCATACGTTGATGTTATTTAATTGAGGTTGCTTGGAAAAAATACGAAAGTACATCGTCATTGTCCCAATAATATTTATTGATTACCTGTTATGTCTCGTATATTCTATAGTATCGTTACCCAAGACTACTCAAATGTTGGATAGTCTTTTACCTTCTGTAATTAGTTGGAGATCGTTGTAGAATTAATTACATTTTTATTTTATCTGTGTTTATGACAGCCTTTAGTAACATCAGCATATGAGGTTTATATAACTAATATTACTCATACGCCTGTAATTTGATCTCATTACAGTTTTAAGCACAAATTTAGCTTTCAAGCAAAGTAGGAACCTAATTAACAATCACTATAACTAGTACGAATATACATCGTTACAGTCCCAATAATATTGCTTGATTGCCTGTTATGTCATGTAGGCATTCTGTAATATCCTCACTCGAGACTACTCAAATGTTGGATAATCTTTTAACTTTTTAACTGCCGTAATTAGTTGCAGATAATTGTAGAATTAGGTAAATTTTTATTTTGTCATGGGTTATGAAAATGTTGCCATGTTTTTCCTTGACTCATTCGTCAACTAAGTAAATATGTACATGTAATATTATAAAGCTTAACACATTTATCATACATCTTAGTAACAAATGTGTTTTGTTACTTAATGCCTGCCCAGTGTGTTTTCTATGCTAAGTTGTACTTTTTTTTTTGTCTTCCCTAGTCATTAGTCACTTTTAACTAGTTGACGACATTTTTCTTTAGTATATTTCTTCCCCGGAAATTCTATACATTTCCCACATGTATAAATGGACCACCACAATACCCCAAACCACCAGCGACAGCTGTTGCCTATTTCTAGCTCAGTTACAATTGAGGCGGCCGCTTTAATTGTCCATTTTGTTAATCCTCTTATTCTCAGTTGGTTTGCAAATTATTTCAGCTCAGACTGTAAAATGGATTCTAGTGGAATTAATTAAAAACTTTTAAAGTATTAAAAGTACTGCCGGCAACGATAGCGATAACGACACAAGGACAGCAACATCAGCAATGGGGAAAGAGATACCATAAAGACAGATACCAGCTAAAGTGATAGATCTCTTTCATTCTTCGAAGTAGTGCAGTATAATTACAAATTTAAGGGAAACTCTGCCGGCATTTGCTGTTGTCTTTAAGATATTGAAAATGGTAATTAAGAGGGACTCCAGCTGAAATGCAAATTATTTAAAAGAGATAATTAAATTTTAATGTGATACTCTTACAGAAAAATCATTTAATTAATTCCACTAAGTTGGCTAGAATTTATGCAAAATTGTCATCTGTCTTTTCATATTCGAAAGTTATTTTAGAATAATCAGTATATTTTAATTTTCATAGAATATTTATAAAATTTTGGTAAATTCTTGAACGCTTAAGACAACCATAACGTATAATTAATATTTATTTAATTTTAATTAATATGCATTATAGGTCATGCAGTTTCTAAGGTTGGTTTATAAAGGGACTAAAGTATATGCACGTAAAATCCATTTCTGTTTGAGAAATTTGACTATTAGGAATAAATCTACAAATTATCATCTTGGATTTACAATATCACACCCTTCTTGTAATAAAGTAAAATTCAATTTTTAATTTCCCGTTCTGGGCAATGGAACGTATGGTTTATATTTAATTATGAATAAATATCAAGTATACGTTCTTAATTATTATCAATTATACGTTCTTCGTTAGATTGATTATGATTTTTTAATGATTGATTATGATTTTTTATATCGACGTATTTGAAATGTAAATGTTTAATGTAGTAAAATCCCACCTTTATTGCGAAATTGTTTTGAATGAAAGATTTAAATTAATAAATATTTTTCATAGTGCAGGTATAAATTAATTCATTTTCTAAACAACCGGCCATTACCTGGGTCATTACCAGAAAAATATTGCTTTATTTTTTAATTTTACTTCTGCACTTGGAAAATATTGGTATTTTCAATTTCTTACGAGATTAGTTGTATTTTTTCTGCAATTAGAGAAAATGTAAACAGTTGGCACCACGATTTGAACTCACGTTGGCGGACGATCGTTTCGAAGTTTGTAACTCTTCTCATCAGCGCCTTAGCGTTCTAGGCAACGGACCGTCTTATTCATATTGAAACTTCAGATCGAATCATATAAAATAAAAATTGGTATTTTAATTATTCGAAAATCCTAGCACCACATTTTAGATCACGTACACAATTTCCTATAATATGCATGTATGTAATGTATGTAAATGTAATATTTTCTTTAATGAAGTGCCTTTTACTTTGGCCACCAATCAAGGGATGTTCCCTATAAATGTAGAGCATTTTATTGGTCTAAGGATATACGGATAGGAGTATAAGGAATAGTAGTTGCTAATTAAAGTGCTTGAAACTAATCCACTATTCAATCTGTTAGGTTCATGAAAAATTTTAAATGAAACGGTTTACCAAGATAAAATGTTTTTGGTAAATACTGACCCCAAAATACCTACAAGCAAATTTCACATTGAACGCGATGTACAACTGTTTTACCGTTCATAGTTAAGTTAATCATTCGCCTTCTTTTATAAATTATACTAAACGTATGATTGATAAAAATTTAAATCACAAATCTGATCAAACCACATTTTCAGCAACAAGTTTCAAATCGTTTTACATTACCATATACACATCTATAGTTTTCTACAATAACTCGTAACCTTAGAACAACTGCCTTATAATCGATAAAGAGATGAAAGATGTCGATTTGTTTTTCGAGGATCCTCTCCTGTATTTGGCGCAGAGTGAAAATCTGGTCAGTGGCCTAAATCCACACTGTTATGGTCCAATCACGTTAGCGATAATTGGTTTCAGTCTTTCGCACATTATACTTGATAGAACCTTATATATTATGGATAAAAGGGTTGTTGCACGGTAGTTGGCACAGAGACTCGGGTTACCTTTTTTAAATATGGGGCATAGTATATTAAAACTTCAATCGCCGAGCATAAAAAGTAAACGGTTTCCTCTTACATCCCATGAAGGAATTGGGGAGAGCTTCTCACAAACAGTGAACTGAACTATGCGCTTTCTAGTTTGATACTCACTGGTCCCCATACAGTTTTACACCGATTCCGAATGATATTTATGAGAAGCTTTTTTATGGCTAAATACTCAATAGTGTCGCCGTCACTACCCGAGGTGACCGCCGGCGAAAGAAATGTAAGGTGGCTAGAGCAGGGATCGAAACCAGGATCTCATGTTCAAGAGGCGCGCACAGCAACCATTGCACCACCTACGGCCAATCGCCGGGCATGCATTCATCTAACCAAATGTTGGTAATGAGCTGATGCACACACCTTATCAGCTCATCGCCGCCAGCTCCTTAAAAAGCTCCTCCAATAGCTGGTCTGACCTCGTCTTGGCTAGGAGAGTGGCAATCGACATCGTCGTTTAATGTGTGATCGATTGTCTCATCGCCATTTCATAATCTCAGGTACTAGTAGCGGAGAGAAATGATCTCTCCATATTATCAACATGATCTGCACTTCTGCGATGAGATTTCCGTAATTGTCTTTACAAAGGGGGCCCCGAACCATGACCATTACTTCTGTTCTTGACTTTTTGGTAGAATTTTCGGGCTTCTTTCTTCCTTCTGTATGTTTCAATTTTCTCACTCTCGTGCTTTTGCCATTGCCGTTTCCTACACCTAAAGAGACGGTTTACCTTCTTTCTTTTTCCCCTATACCGCTATGTCGCAGCTCGCGTTACTATTAACTGAGGCGTTGCCATACGTGCAGCGTTCGTTTCATCATTTGCTATGCGACCTTCTTAATCGAACCATGGTGTGTGGCGAAGCGGTTTCTCAAAACCAAGTACGGTTGTTGCGGCAGTTTTTATATAAGTAGACTCGGAAATGGGTTTCCACTGCGCTTCAGGATCGACTGTGTAAGACTGTAGGTCCCAATCAGTGAGCTGAAAACTAGAAAGCGCACATCTCACTGGTTGTGAGAAGCTCTCCCAAATATAATCATGGCATGTAATTGGAACCCTCTATTTATATTCACTGCCATTATGAACGTTGACGGGAGGCAACCCCAGTCCATGTGCATTTTACCTACTGATAGGATATTTAATTGCAGCCGCCCATTATGGATCAGATGCTGATCAGGGGTAAGTCGGTCTTATACGTCAAACCTGGATTTTCTTCTATCCACCGTTGGTCCATATGTTTGGCTCGTCCGCCAACTAAGGACAAAAGAATATCTCCGACAGCTTGATGAGCCTCAGTGACATCAGTCATCTTCTAAACCTGAGACGCATCAGTGGTCGGATAGCCAATCAGGCTGCTCATCGGAATGCCTTGACTGTAGCACATTTCTATCGTTGCCCCGGAACCACCACGTGGAGGACAAAAATAATAGCCACATGATTGAGAACAGTAGGTTCCAAATCATTGGTTCAAGTGTCCAAGTAGAAATTCAAATATTAAAAAAATAAATAAATGGTTTCCCAGTACATCCCACGAAGGGACAGGGGAGAGCTTCTCACAATCACTGAGCAGTTTGCGTTCCAGCTCTCACTCACTGATTGAGATCTACAGTTTTACACCGATTCCGAACGGTATTTTGAGAAGCTTTTTCATGGCTAAATACTCGATAGCGTCGCCGTTACTACCGCCGCCGCCGAAAGAAATTGTTAGGTGGTCTGAGTAGGGATCGAACCCAGGATCTTATGTACAAAAGGCGCGCATACTACCATTGCACCACCGACGGCCAACGACACCGACGAAATTTAAATACACCATGTAAAAAACGGTCTCTTTTACATATACTCCCAAACAGATTCTGCAGGAACGATGCATGTGTTTGGAGCACACTTCAAACATTCATATGTTTGTAAGACCCAAACTCACTTGTATTTAAGTGCAACCAGTGGCCTGTTTACTGGTAAATATGAATGCTTTTACGTGGACACATATGCGGTCTTCATCCCAAACATCCACATACTTACGCGGAAGCAATTGCGTGTTTCCCTCAAACCTCCATATACTTACGTGGAAACCCATTCGTATTTCCTCCCAAACATAACAATGTTTATAAACGAATTATTCTTTGATTTAAATATATATATATATATATGGTTTCCCATTACATCCCATGAAGGAATCGGGGAGAGCTTCTCACAACCAGTGAGCTGTGCGCTTTCTAGTTTTATACTCACTACAGTTTTACACCGGTTCCGAACGGTAGTTTTGAGAAGCATTTTCATGGCTACATACTCGATAGTGTCGCCGTCACTATGCGAGGTGACCGCCGTCGAAAGAAATTTTAAGGTGGTCAGAGCAGGGATCGAACCCAGGATCTCAAGTACAAGAGGCGCGCACACTACCCATTGCACCACCGAAATATATATGTATTATTTATTATAATTACTTTTGTCACAAAAAATACACACATATAAATAATTAATAGAAGAATTTAAAATATTTATAACGGCCCTTTTTACAGTTACTTGCACTGAATGCATTATTTGTTCTCTTTTCATGAAGTGAGAGCCTGCTGCTCTTTTGCTTCTCCATTCTTTGCTGTCTCTCAAGTTTTTGTTTTCAGAACGTTTTAGCTATGCGTTGGTACACAAACAATATACTTATATACAAATCTAGTTCATGCAAGACAAGCGTGTATAAATTACTTGTGTTTCTAATTAAATTTCACAAATGATCCTCCGTTCTCTCAGTAAAGGTTTGGACAGCTAAAGCGCTGCCCTTTCCAGTTTCTTTCCTCAAATCTTTTCTCACTTTGGTAGCACCCATACAGATATACGAAACACATACAAAAAACAAACGAAAGCAACATCACAAATCATATTTATATTCTTTTTTCACTGATCAAGCGCTTTTGATATCCTCTGTCCGATGAACCGTTGACGTCTGAATACATGCAACTAAAACGCAATACATCAGCCAAAATAATAAACACTGCCTTCATCTACAATTTACACGCACATTCAGGAATATATATGACTCACTGACTGAGAGAATAATGCAAAAATATAGATACACACTTACTAGTTAGACTCTCTCATTGTCCCTCTTTTTATTATCTTTCCCTCGAGAGAGGAAAAACGTTGCAACAAACACAGGTGTATTTGTATCACAAACAAAGATATATTTGGGTCGCAAAAACATGTATTATAAAATATTAATAATTGTGTCTCAAACTTGTATTAATATTGAATAGCAAATACAATGCGTTTAGACAAAAATATATTTTATTTGCAACAAGCTCCAAGCACTCGTTATATTTGCATCCAACCAACAAAAAACGACAGATTTTTCAGCATGTGGCTACGGCCACATGGTACATGAGGAACCAAGTACATGTTTTCAAGCATTGTTTTCGTGAATAGTAGATCTGCTGCATTTCGTTTCTTTATTGTTTGCCACGTTTTTGTTTTCAGAAATGTTCAACAATCAAAGTCACCTTTGGGTCACAAATACATATATATTTTATAACCTATTAAAGATTGTGCCCCAAACGTGTTATATTAAATAGCAAACACAATGTGTTGGCGCACAAGGATATTATATTTGCGCCAAGCTACTACCAACAATTTATATTTGCACCCAAACAATAAAAAATACAAATCTTTCAGCGTGCATGCCACACCATCGGCTCTGTAGCCCAAAGGAGTTGACCTATAGATAGAGGGCGACAATGGCACTAGGATGTCTTTCGGGAAGTTCACTCCCCAAAATTTCCAGAGCAATTTATGTCAACATTTTTCGACTTTGTAAAATTGCTGACTTTGACGCTCTAACTTACCCCCAAGACGTGACCTTTAAAAATTGTTGTAACTAGTTCCATATATCGTCTATGTGTTCATGAAAACTGATTTGCCATAATTCTCCCTTAACTTACTTTACTTTTATTGACTATAATACAGCCTCATGAGGCCAGACGTCTTACACATGTTAATTAAACAAACAAATTTCAAAATATTCTTCCAATTGGCTCTATCTATCGCCTTTTCTCGCTAGTTGGTAACACCAAGTATACGGAGGGATTCTTCTGCCTGGTCTTTCCAGCGGAGTCTTGGTCGTCCTCTTCTCCTGCTTCCATCGTGTACGTTATCGAAAACCTTTCGCGCTGGCTCATCTTCATTCATTCTGATAACCTGGCCTAGCCCACGCAATTGGCCCACTTTGATTCGTCTAGCTATGTCCACGTCAAAAAAGAAGATTATATAGCTCTGCGCTCGAGCGACGTCGGTACTCGCCATTTTCCCTAACATGACCATATATTTTACGGATAATTTTTCTCTCAAAAATTCCTAGGTGTTTTTCATCCGCTTGCGATATGACCCAAGTTTCGGAGCCATATGTCAAGACAGGTAAAATGAGAGTTTGATATAGCTGGACTTTTGTCCGTCGAAAGAGGGCTTTGTTCCTAAACTGTTTTCTGAGCCCAAAATAACATATACTTGCAACCACAATTCACCAATTTATCTCCAGGCTGACGTTGTTGTCCTTGTGCACGGTGGATCCATGGTAGACAAATTCATCTACCACTTCAAAATTAAATCGGTTGTCAACGTTCAAGTGCAGACCAAGTCGAGAGGTTTCTCTAGTCGTTGACACCATCAATTTTGTCTTGCCCTCATTAACAACAAGACCCACTCTCGCTGATTCCTTTTCGATTCTTGAAAATACTGCAGTAACCTCTCGCACATTTCGCCCAATGATGTCTATGTCGTCAGCATACGCCAGCAACATGTGGCTTTTCGTGTTAATGGTCTTGTTCGTATTTACTGCAGCCTTTCTCATTATTATTTCGCTTAAGATGTTGAAGAGATTGCACGAAAGTGTGTCGCCTTGTCGTAGTCCTCGCTTGGTACAGAACGGTTCAGTGAGGTCTTTCCCCACTTTCACTGCTAAGTTGGTGTTGGTCAGCGTCATTCTACAGAGGCGGATCAGTTTTGCCGGAATACCAAGTTCCGACATAGCTTCGTACAGTTTTCCCCGTATGGGGCTATCGAAAGCAGCTCTGTAATCGACAAAAAGGTGGTATGTATCGATTTGCTTTTCGTGGGTCTTTTCCAGGATATGGCGTAGCGTGAATATTTGGTCAGTTGTGGACTTGCCTGGTCTAAAACAACACTGATGAGGTCCAATCAGGTTTTCAATAATTGGCTTTAGTCTTTTACACAATACGATCGACAAGACCATATACGCGATGGATAAGAGACTGATACCGCGATAGTTGGAACAGGCACACGGATCACCCTTTTCGAATCCCTTAACTCTAGCTAGAATTATTCTAAGACAGCTCTTTTTTACTTTTAAAGAAAGAAACAAAAATCAACAAACAAATACACAGAAACATGATTTAAATATTTTTCTATCCATTCGTCATGAAATGAGCATCATCGATGATGAAATGTCAAATAATATGGAACAAAAATACCATGACAGTTTGACAGTTTGCTCGCTCATAAAATCCCTACTGGAAAAAAATACCTTCAAATTAATCACACATTGTATGAGGAAGGGCTTCTTTAAAAAATTGTTTCAAAGAAAGTTTGGTTATTAACGAACGTGCTACATCAACGATTCGTAGCTTTTTAGTAGCTCATTTTGTCAGTATTACAATGCACAATATTACAGACTCATATTGTTATAAATCATTTAACACCAATAACCCACCTGTCCTTAATAGTCACTCTAACCAGGTTAGCATAACTTAAATTTGTTGCTCAAATCTCTACTTGTTACCTTTTTATTTTAGAAACTCCAAACCACTGCAAACTCCTCCTGCTCTAGCAACAATTTGTTTTAAACACACTCACCAACATATTCACATACATCCTGAGCATTCCTGGCAAAGGACAAAGTTGAAAAATGCTGTGGTTTCTAAATTGGTTTTAGTTGGGTTCTAAAAATGCTGAGCAGACATTCCAGAATATGTAAAAAAAAATTCTAAAAAACTGTTTTGTTATTGTCTGTGAAAAGTTTTGAAAATTCCCCATAATGAAACCAACAATAAGTGTGTTCAGAATTGTTTATAACATTGAGGTTTTGAAACAGAAACTGAAAATTAGTTATGTATATATGGAATTTCAGTTTCTTTTCCAAGCGACATACATTTTTCAAACTCAACTCAAAATATGTTAAATAATTTGTGGGTAGACAGAGACAATTGTGTTGCATGAAAGCGTTAATAAGTTTTACTGCTTTCAAGTTAATTGTTGTTCCCTCTGCTTAAGTAACAACTTTCCCATTATTATTTGGTTGTTAAGCAAATAAGAGGAGAGTTTGAGCACAAAAACAAATAATCACGTAATCTCAGTTCGTAAAGTAGTTAGTTGTAAGGAAATTGTGTTATTCGTTGTAGTTTACATTGGTTTTTTGTTGTTGTTTTATTTATTAATTTGTGTTAATTTTACACTTGAGTGCAAGTAAAACGCCACCTTCAGCGGTACTTTACCTGCTTCTTCTTCATTTTTTTATTTCGTGTTAACTGGGTTTTATGCAATATTTTTTTTTTGTTTTTTGCAAAATATTTAAATTTATTTAGTACTTAGTATCTGGTTTTTGTGGTTGCATTTTCTTTGGTTTAACTATTGCGCAAGAAATAATTTAAGCTTTAAGGTTTAGCCAAAAAATATAGTCCATTTTACCACATAAACCGCATAAACTACTTAAGAATTAAACGCAATCGCGCAAATACTTACACACAAATACACTAACCACACCAAAAACTGATGGAAACCCACAAACATACACCGAGGGAGGGTAGTCTCTGAGCATTGGCTGTAATTGTTGGTACAATGGGACGAACTGTGCATTAATATCGAGATATTAAACTAGTAGATGTTTTAACTTTTTTGACTTAACTAATCTTTATATCTGGATGTCAAAATAAAACATTAGAATGCCAGCAAATAATTCGTAGTACATATTGCAGCTTGATTGTTTCCTAATGTTAACTACGCCTAACAATATGCCATCGTAATAAAGTATTTACGAACTCACCACGAATAGTAGATTAATTCGCTTCAATCTCTAGAACATTCGAGAACAGATGGCGCTATTGCGCGATGTCATAACTTCCATCATTAATTCGCTTAAGAGCCTTCGCGAGGAATTCGCTTAAGAGCCTTCGCGAAGAATTCGCTTAAGAGCCTTCGCGAAGAATTCGCTTAAGAGCCTTCGCGAAGAATCGGAAAACAGATGGCGCTATTTTTGAGTTGAATATCACGCGTTGAAAGTTTAACTGGTATCAGTGTTTTTTTTTTTTGAAACAGTTGTTTGACCTGGTAGTTGGAGTACTCGAAGAAAATATAGTGGATGGGCGAATGAGTGGGTGACGGGAGTGACTCAAAATATTAGTGTTGTTTCGGAGCAAAAGTACTAAACACAGCAACTGAGAGTATTTGTGGGATAATTAAATCCATGAACAAAATAAAAAGGGATAACAACTGAATGAAGTTAAAAGGTACTAAACTGTGTTCCATTCCAAGTAAAACTAAAATTTATTTTCCCATTCTCTATGAAAACTGGAATCAGGCCAGTGATATTCCAATGCTTCCGGCTCAATAAAATCAATATATTAATATACAAGGTGGCACAGAAGTAATGACATAATGTGAATGTGCTTTAAATTTTACTATGACCATTTTGAGGTAAATGAAAGTTCGTTTACAACAAAGGAAATGACGTTGATGATAAAAGTTTTTTATTTGAAGGAAAAGTATGAACTTTTGTGGTCAATCATGACACTATGTTGGAAACGAAATGGTTTCATTCACAAAACTGTGATTTTATTGAAATTTAGCACACAATTGTTCCTTCTGTCTCTAGGAATTATTGATGTGTGTGAAAATAAATTTCCATTTAAAATACACTCCGGTTCACTTATTTAAAGGCACTAAAATTTCCATATTCAGCAGCCTGTATCTTTTGCAATTTGTAACCGATTGCAGAATTTTAAAATGGATGTGGAAGCTAGACATCTGGACATTTTAAAAAAAAAACATGACAATAGTGGTTTCTTAGCTAAAGAACTTTTTTTGAGCAATTTATAAAAAAAAGTCCAAAATTGTGCTATTTTTTGGTTCACTTGAATAAAGGCATTTTATTATTTTTAAAGTAAGCGATGATTTTTTTGTAGGGAGCGTTTGTTTATTACACTTTTTTACATCTTAATCATTTTACAAGACAAAATGGCAAAACAAAAAATTTGAAATCTATCGGAAAAAACTAAACTCGATGTTTACCATTGTGAAGGATATTCTAACCGCGCAATAGCTAAAAAAATGGCCGAAGCCCAACAGATGTCGACAGTTACATCAAGGACGCTGAGGGGTATGGAAAAAATTTTAAAGGAAGGGGTTCATTGTCTTTATCTACGTATGAGAAAAGAAAAATCATCAGAATCGCTTCTAATTCTGCCTTATCCTTGTCAAAAATAAGAGCTCAATCTGGAATGGAAGCGAGCAAATCATCAGTAAATAAATAAATGGTTTCCCATTACATCCCATGAAGGGACCGGGGAGAACTTCTCACAACCACTGAGCTGTGCGCTTTCCAGTTTTCAATCACTGATTGGGACCTACAGTTTTACACCGATTCCGAACGGTATTTTGAGAAGCTTTTTCATGGCTATATACTCGATAGTGTCGCCGTCACTAAGCGAGGTGACCGCCGCCGAAAGAAATTTGAAGGTGGTCAGAGCAGGGTTTGAACCCACCATCTCATGTACAAGAGCCGCGCACACTAACCATTGCACCACCGACGGCCATCAGTACGCAGATAAATTAAGAGCTGTGACTATCTTAAATACCGGAAATTACAAAAAAAGCCGCCACTTAAGCCGCCACTTAAGCCGCCACTTAATGCGGCGTCAATTAGCAAGAGACTACATGGTATGGGATGTGCAGCCAAGAGGTCATGTAAATGACTGGAAAACCGTTGTATTACGGATGAGAAGAAGTTTAATTTGGATGGTCCTGTTGGCTACAAACATTATTTCCATGATCTGCACAAAGAACAGCGTTTTTGAACCGACATCACAGTCGATATGGCGGCGTTACGGTGTGGGGTGCTATTACGTACTATGGCACCATCGACCTTGAATTTCAAAGTGCAAAAATGAGTGGTGCAAGCTATAAAACGTTATTGGAATAGGCTTTTCCGAAGTTCAGTGAACTACTTGGTCCCATATCTTGGATATGGCAATAGGATAATGCTCCTATACACAACGCCAGAGTAGTAAAAGAGTTCATTGAAAGCCAAAATGTTAATATTCTTGACGGGCCACCCTATTCGCCAACATTATCGAAAATGTCTGGGGTTGGTTATCTCGTAAGGTCTATGAAGGAGGTAGACAATTTGATGACAAGCGGTCACTAATTCAGGCCATTAAGGATGCTTGGAATCGAATTTCGTTGGATTACATAAATTCTCTTTATCTCTCAATGAAAACCCGTATATTTAAAGTCATTAAAAACAAAGGGGGTTGTACCCATTACAAATATTTCTTAAATAAAGAAAAATAAATTAAAAGAACAAGAAAATCAGTTTTTCATTAAAATTAGTTAAAGTGCCTTTATTCAAGTGAACCAAAAAAATAGCACATTTTTGGACGTTTTTTAGAAATTGCTCCAATAAAAGCTCTTTAGTTAAGAGACGACTATTGTCATGATTTTTTTTATATCTCATGATGTTTGGTTTCCATTTCCATTTTAAAATTCTGCAATCGGTTACAAATTGCAATAGATACAGGCAGCTGAATATGGAATTCTTAGGGCCTTTAAATAAGTGAATACTCACTTATTGGGATCTTCAGTTTTACACCGGACCCGAACGGAATTTGGGAGACAAGAACGCGCATAGCTCACTGTTTGTGAGAAGCTCTCCCTAATCTCTACATGGGATGTAACCATTTATTTATTTTTTTAAATAAGTGAACCGGAGTGTATTAAACTCGCATTCCAAATTGGAATAATTGTAACGGGTCCCCCATCTAACTTTTTTTTTCAACTAGTGCTTATTTCGTGAATGGTAACACTTAGCTTATGTCTGATTTGACAGATAATTAGTTTTATCCTTCCGCTGAACGAATGTGGTTGTGTATACGCTTGAACAACGCTGGGAAATATTGCGACATTACTTGGAAAATCATGGTAATGTTGCAGAATGTGTGCGAAAATTGCGTACGGATTTTGAAAGAAGAGAAGCACCGACAGCTCCGTATGTTCGTTATCTTGTAAAAAAAAGTGAAAGAAACTGGCATCCTCATCGATATACCAAAGCATGAAAAGCCAAAAATAGTGCGTACACCGGAGAATATTGCTGCTGTGGCAGAAAGTGTGCGTGAAGCGCCATCAACATCAATTCACCGTCGTTCTCAACAATTGAACATTTCGGAGACATCATTGAGACGAATTTTGCATAAAGACCTTGGTCTGACGCCATACAAGGTCCAATTGGTGCAGGAGTTGAAGCCAACTGACCATCCAATGCGTTTTCGCTTCGCTAAGTGGGCCTGCGACCGACTTACTGAAGATGCCGATTTTGCCAAAAAAAATCATATTTTCAGATGAAACTCATTTTAATCTTGGCGGGTATGTACACTAGCAAAATTGTCGCATTTGGGGCACAGAAGACCCGCACGCATACATTGAAAAACCGATGCACCCAAAACGAGTCACTGTTTGGTGCAGATTTTGGTCCAGAGGCATAATTGGGCCATTTTTCTTCGGAAATGAGCAAGGAGTGGCCGTTACAGTCAATGGCGATCGTTATCGGGCCATGTTGAACGAATTTTTGTTCACAAACATTGAAGAGGAGGATATTGGCAACATTTGGTTTCAACAGGACGGCGCTACGTGCCACACAGACGAAGCTACACTCGATGTTTTGCGCCCTGTTTTTGAAGATCGCATTATCAGCCGCAGAGCTGATGCCGTTTGGCCACCTCGGAACTGCGATTTGACACCGTTGGACTATTATTTGTGGAGTGCCCTCAAAGATAAGTGATACGCCGACAAGCCACACACAATTGACGCTTTAACGGGCAATATTCATGAAGCCATTGGTGAAATACAGCTGCACACAATCGATAATGAGCTTAAAAATTGGACCGATCGTGTAGGCTACTGCATAGCCAGCCGAAGCAGCCATTTGAATGAAATTATTTTCCATTATTAACCGGAAGGATTGTACTTTCAAATAAAAAAGAAATTTGAGAAAATATTCAGTAGTTTTTTTTTTTATAGCATTTTCAAAAAAAAAAAATGTTATTTGGCGGACCCTTTAGTTTACAATTATAACGTGATTGTCAAATTTAAATAGAGTTGTAAAATTTGGAGTTTTAAATGCGAATAAGTGTATGAAATGGTTGCTAAACAAATGTATTGAAAGGGTATATGTGCCATTTAATTTAAATCAAAAAACCGGTTCCACCGTTTTTTGTCACAACTGAAAACCGAAAACCGGTTTCAACCAAACCGGTTTTTTAAAAAAATTCGGGGTTTTTGGACACTATAGGTGTATGGGTTACACATTGTGATTGGGTGTTAAATGCGAACTCTGGTCACGTCTAAAGAGTTATGCTGCTTGAAGGACCTTTTACAAATTGGTAGTCGGAGTTATTATATTCATTAGGGAAATATTTATAACGTAACTTGTCCCACTGTCTGGCTGTTGATTGTGGCTAAACGAACGCATTGAAGTAAAAATATGCTGAAACCACAATTACATACAATGCTAACCTGTAATTTTCCAAAACCACTTTTTTCTTCTGTTGTACAATGTATTAACACAATATTAAACAATTAAATGGTTTAAAGAAGAAGAATTAAAGCCAAGCGAGAAAAAAAACAGAAAACACTAAAACCCGGAGGGAGGAGGGGGGACAAAGGTAGCAGCCAACAACCTATAACTCGTATTGAAAAGCGTAAAGCATAAACCGAAAATGTAGCGCGTAACGATTTGCATTGAATATCCACTTGAAAAAAACACTTTGTTGTGGGCTAAACACTAATTCGATTGCATTGTATGCGAGTGTGTGTGTGTGTGTGTGCGTGTGTAAGTTTGGGTTAATCGTGTGCAAATCTTATACAAATCACTGCACTTCATTGTTGCAGTAGAAGAGATTACAACATCATCCCAATGGCGCTTCGAAAGATTACACATAATTATTCAATACCCATCTACTCGTAACATCCATCTAGCAGACGGCAAAATTCAAATTGAAAGCGAAGTCATAATTATAAATGAAGATGCTTCGAGTGAAATTGTATAGATGAAATTGTATAGACAGATACAGACAGGTTGTATTCATTAGCTGGAAATGACTATTGATTGGCACAATGAAATTCAATACTCAATACAATATCGTCTTACCTGTTTAACGTCTTTCTTTGCTCTCTTTGCCATTTCATTTCTCACTTCTGCTAATTTCCAGTTAATAATGAAAATGATGCTGATAATATCTGTTGCCGCTATTCGTTTCATAGCTCTATTCACGTTCCATATGCTATTTTTTTGTGTTTGTGTTTGTTTCTATCTTGACTCCACTCCACTCTACTCCTCTATTGCTATTCATTTCTTTTTTCTTTTTGCCATAAAATTAAATGATAACGAAACAGGTAATGAAAGCTAGAAAGATAAAAGAAGGCAATAATGATGAAAAAATCTGATGTTTTCTTTAGAAACTGTTTGTATTTATGGTTTGTTATGCAATTTCTGTAATAAGAAGATGTCGTCCCTGGCCGGTAGTCTGTCTCAAAAATGTGGTGGAATGTTGCCGATACGCAGAGAAGACATAGTTGGTAAACCGGTAGCAAATGTTAGTTACACATATTTGTATATCAATCCCTATGTGCAAGTTGATTTCGAAACTGTTTAGCATAGACCCAAACCCCCTCCACATTGCTTTGAACTGGAAATACTGCAATATTCTTAAGCTATTTTAATTAGTTTTTTGCCGGGTATTTAAAACGACAAAAGAATACACACAAACTTCTAAATGAAAATCCATCTCTCAAACTAACAAAATATCTGTACACACAGGGAAGAGATTGGTTGGAAATCAATTCAGACATTGGAAATTCCATGATAAAGTCTATATTTTGATCAGAATTCCTAATTGGCAATCATCAGAATTATTTGTCGATGTTATTGATAGATTAAAAATCGGTCTTACTAAATACAAGTTGCTACCACCGAATTTTAGTTGTATTAACCAACTTGAGTATTTCAAAAACCTCATTCATCTGAAATGGAAAACTTAACTAATTAAAAGTAAAATAGTAGAATTCGTGTTCAAATATTATTTACTGTAATCATAATTTAGTTTCTGTCACAAAAACACTTGTTACAAAATTCTGAGTTCGATTTTTCTCAAGAGACTTTATTGTTAAAGGGAAACTACGTATATTGGAGGACACAAGTTACACGAGAACTTTACAGAAAAACTAATATTTTAAACAGAAAGTGATAAACAAAGTTGTGAAAACACAATAAAGTGTATAGATATCAGCCAACGAAGAATACATATTATCATAAATTGAGGTGAAGTGAGACTTTTAAACGCAATCGTTGAATCTGACGTCACTATTGACGCCTTCACAAACACATGCAAACAATTGTGGACACATGGCTGGAGGAAGTATTTTTCTGTATGACACAAATTAACTTACAACATTCATATGATACCCAGAGTAACCCATCCCCATTTTTGGTAGAAATATGAAAAATTTAGAAAACCTGTCTGTATCTGGAAAACGAAGTGTCCAATCGAAAAATTAATAATCTTTTACGGCTTCCTAAGGGTTTCTCACAAAGTGTTCCAATTCGCATGAAATGATTTTTTTTTTACAAAAAATCGCGAAAATAAGAAAATTGCTAAAATAAAAAAATTCCTACATCCCGAAAACGGTGCGTCCAATCGCAAAAATAATAAATTTTTTACCTCATTAGGAGGCTCTCCCTATGGATGTCTTCAATACGGCATTACTTTTTTTTTTTTTTAACCGCTAAAACTAAAACTTCTGGAATCAAAAATCGCTAAAACGCCCCTATGCCAATATCTCGGAAACGGAGCGTCCAATCGAAAGCAAAACTATTTTTTACGAGTTTCTAAGGATTTTTCATAAAGTGGTCCATCGTATGGAAGATATTTTGTTCAAAAAATCATCGAAATATGAAAAACGCTGAAATAATAAATGGCTACAACTCGGAAATACATACATATGTAAGTTTTAGCGATTTTTTATTTGAAAAATTTTATTTTAACGGATTTTAAGAGATGCCGTATGAGAGGCATCCAGTGGTTAAAGCCTCCTATGGAGGTAAAAAATTTATTGCTTTTGCGGTTACGGACGCATCGTTTCCGAGTTATAGCTTTTTTTTTATTTTAGCGATTTACTTATTTTGGCGATTTTTAGAAAAATAAGTTCATAGGAATTGGACCACTTTATGTAAAATCCTTAGAAAGCCGAAAAAATTGGTTATATTTCGATTGAACGCTCCGTTTGCAAAATATATACCTAAATGCGGTTTAGCGATTTTTTATTCGAAAAAATTTAGTTTTAGCGATTTGTTTAAAAACAAAAGGAACGCCGTGGTAAAGACATCCATTGCTTACAGCCTCCCCTGGAAATAAAAGATTTATTCTTTTTGCGTTTGGACGCACCGCTTCCGGATTTTTTTATTTTAGCGATTTTCTTATTTTGGCGATTTTTTGGAAAAAAAATTATTTTATGCGAATGGGAACATTTTGTGGAAACCCCTTAGAAACTCGTAAAAATGTTGTATTTTTTCGATTGGACGTTTTCGAGATATAAAAATTTTTTCATATTTTCGTTCAAAATGGGCCCGAAATACGAACCCTGGTTATAAATAATAATAATTTTGTTTACATTTAAATTTAAAATACACAATTTTAATAAAAAATAATTTTTTTTACTTTTTCCTATAAAATTCATAATGGGTTAAAGCATCCCCATCACACACCCACCCATCAAATTCAAGTAATTACTTTAGTTTCGCATAGCAATATAACGGGTTTTTCAATAAGAGCGCTACAAAAGTTTTTTTATATATAACAATACCGATTTTAGATACCAATGAAATTCTTTATTCCTGTGAAAGTACGTTCGATGCCATTATGTATGGAACTCGATTTCTTTTGCATTGTCACCACGGGCATGCTTGCAGAAGTCCAGACGCTGAACCCAATTTTCGACTGTTTTCAAGCATAAATCGGCCGATACTGCTGCAATTTCACGTTCGATATTCGTACGAAGTTCATCAATCGTCGCTGGCTTGTTGGCATAGACCATAGACTTGACGTAGCCCCACAGAAAATAATCTAACGGTGTCAAATCGCACGACCGAGGCGGCCAATCGACTGGGTCATTTCGTGAGATAACACGTTCACCAAACTTGATTGTGATTTGATTGTGGCATTCGCTGTGTGGCTTGTGGCGCCGTCCTGTTAGAACCACATGCCCTCCAAATCCATATTATTCAATTGTGGCCAAAAATATTCGGTTATCATTGAACGGTAGCGATTCGCATTCACAGTAATGTGCCGGTCTTGATCATCACGGAAGAAGTACGGCCCAATGACGCCGCCGGCCCATAAACCACACCAAACCGTAATTTTTTCGGGATGCAATGATGACTCATGGATTACATGTGGATTGCTGTCTGACCAATAACGCATATTTTGCTTATTGACGAAGCCATTCAGCCAGAATTGAGCCTCATCGCTGATTGTTGAGGCATCTTAAAGTTGGCCTCTTAAAGTTGAGGCCACTAACTCCAAGTTTCGGTAGTAAATTTTAATAATTTCGACACGTTGTTGGCTCGTATATCTTTCCATGATGAAATGGCAAACCTTACTGAAGAGAAATGTCAAAAGAGCGGGGGAAAATATGGCGTCGTTTGCTGTCCCTATCGATTTACTTTTGTAGCGTCTCTGTTAAAAAACCCTTTATTATTTGGTACAACCGAATTAGTTTTCACATTTTTCGTTGATCCAACTAATAGAATATTCACCACTACAGGATAATTTGATTGCTACAACTAAAACTCGAATGACAGATCACATTTATTTATTGTTGCTGTGGCTTCAACTAAATATTTCAGTTCTTGAAGCCAAAACTGAATTTCAAATCAATTGATATGCACAACATTTGGTGATAAATAGCACAATTATTGGTAATCACAACTGAATAATGTGATAGTTCAAGGAACCGCTAAATTTTAGTTGGCTGTAAATATAGTTGTGACAACGAATCTCTTCTCTGTGTGTAGCTTTACCTATTCCCTGCCTCACAATATACGTGTCCAATATTCACATTCTCTCTTAATATTTCTGCCAAGGAATCTAAGGATATCATGTTATCTTAAGCTGTTGTAATTACAATTATCATTAACTGTCACTATCACCTGCTGCCACTAACTAAAGAAACGGAGCCACATAATGTTGGTACTTAGAGTTTTCAACACCATTCGGTATGAACGGAAATGCAAAGGAGGGGGGGGGGGGGAGAAGCAACAGTTCATGTTAATCTAACATTCATTTTAGTTGTAGTTTTACATTTTAACTTTTAAGTGTAACTTCCAAGATAGTTAGATATGCATCAGTGGCATTTAAGGTTGTTTAATTGTAAACAATTGCGGATTTTCACAAAAGCAGCAATTAATTTCATTTGAAGCCGATTTGTTGCTTAATTTCATGCAAACGTAGATGTAAATAAATTAGTAAAATGTGTTGCTATATTTACTGTTGGATAGTTGTAGTTGTTATATAAAAATAAAAAATATTAAAAAGTAACACGAAAAATCAATCCTACATCTCAGTTTTAACATTTTTCGAAGTTTAAATATTTTTAGCATTTTCAATATTTAAACTACACAGCCAACAATTTTCTGAGCCCTTTTCCTGAGCCGAAAAAGAATTAGAAATGTGCGCAATTTCTGAGCCTTCATAAATCGGAGTCATAGTGTTTAATTTTTTTGATTTTCTATGGATTTCCGCAAGCAATAAATTAATATCTTTTATACTATTAAGTCCATCTCAAAAATTTCCCCATTACATTCCAGGAAGGGACTGGAAAAGCTTCTCAAAATCAGTGACCTGATTAAGCGCATTTACCCACCGTTTGACAAGTCTATGATTTTTTGAATAAAGTAATGGGTTTTTCAACAGAGACGCTACAAAAGTAAATCGATAGGGACAGCAAACGACGCCATATTTTTTCCCGCTCTTTTAACATTTCTCTTCAATAAGGTTTGCCATTTCATCATGGAAATAACGAGTCGAAATTATTAAAATTTACTACCGAAATTTGGAGTCAGTGACCTCAACTTTAAGAGCGCTACGTCCAATTTATGGTTGTCATAATCGTCCTACCAGATAAATAATTGAGCGTCTAGTGGAAAAATTTGAATCCACAGGCACAGTACAAAATATTCCCGTGCCAGTGAGACAAAGAAGTGCCCGTAGTGTCGAGAATATTGCTGCCGCTGAGGCTTCAGTTCAAGAAAGCCCAAATGTGTCTCTCACACGTCGTTCTGAAGCGTTGGGCATCTCTGTGACGTCGTTGTGGCGAATTTTGCGAAAAGATCTTGGCCTACATCCTTACAAGATCAAATTGACGCAAGAACTGAAGCCGCTTGACGACCATAAGCGTCGTATGTTCGTGAATTGGGCTGAGCAACAACTTGAATATGATTCGGATTTTCATGGGAAAATCATCTTCAGCGATGAGGCTCATTTCTGGCTGAACGGCTTCGTCAATGAGCAAAATATGCTTTATTGGTCAGAGAGAAATCCACACGTAATCCATGAGTTATCATTGCATCCCGAAAAAAATTACGGTTTGGTGCGGCTTATGGGCCGGCGGCGTCATTGGGCCGTACTTCTTCCGTGATGATCAATACCGGCACATTACTGTGAATGCGAATCGCTACCGTTCAATGATAACCGAATATTTTTGGCCCCAATTGGATAATATGGACTTGGAGGACATGTGGTTCCAACAGGACGGAGCCACAAGCCACACAGCGAATGCCACAATCAATATATTGGAAACCAAGTTTGTTGAACGTGTTATCTCACGAAATGGCCCAATCGATTGGCCGCCTCGGTAGTGCGATTTGACGCCGTTAGGTTATTTCTTGTGGGTCTACGTCAAGTCTGTGGTCTATGCCAACAAGCCAGCGACGATTGATGAACTTCGTACGAATATCGAACGTGAAATTGCAGCAGTATCTGCCGATTTATGCTTGAAAACCGTCGAAAATTGGGTTCAGCGTCTGGACTTCTGCAAGCGTGCCCGTGGTGGCCATGCAAAAGAAATCGAGTTCCATACATAATGGAATCGAACGTACTTTCACAGGAATAAAGAATTTCATTGTTATCTAAAACCGGTTTTGTTTAATTTAAAAAAAAAAACTTTTGTAGCGTTCTTATTGAAAAACCCTTTATAGTATTGATAAAATTACTTACTCTTAATGACCAAATAACATTATGTAAATAACAGTGTGATTAATGCTGCGCCTAAAAGTATACTCTTATCACAAACCAGTTGACGAGTACGATATTTTTAAAAACTTTTCTACTACAGGGTAAAATAATGTGGAAACAGGGTGATGAGAAGCATAACTCGTATAAGTAGAGGAGGTTTTTGGCATTATGAGTTAGTTTGTGATTAACCGCCGGAAAGTATGCAACGCTACGTGATAGTAAAATAAAAGAGTTATTAAAGTGGTGTAAATAAAGTAAACTGTTTTACTATATCAGAAAAATAAAATGAAGTTAAACCGTTGCAATTATCGTAATTTAAAACGAGCCTTGTTTTATTATTGGGAATAAAACAACGCAAAAAGGACGATTTTTTTTTTAATGTTGACGCCAGATCCTCTTGATCTGGATCTGGAGTGCGGTCCTGACTAAAGGTATGTTTTTGTGTATACTGCCGGTCTCAAAGAGGTGTTGTTTAACTGAGAAATAATAAATTGGATGACATCAATGTTCTGCTTAGGATTTTATAACTAGTAATCAGTAATGAGATGAATACATGGAGAGACGTATTACCCTTCTTGAACACTTATACTAGTTAAATGTAGTGAGACAATAATGTGTAAAGCAATATACTGCTTTTCTTGGCCGTAAATAATAAAAATATACCGCTCTTTTCGATTCCTTAAGCTATAAATTTAGGATGACAAATTAGCGCGTGAAACTGGGAACGATTTCTATTCGTCAGCTGTTGAACTCGCTTCAACAGATGCTAAATATTTATATAAATTTGTATGTGCTGTATGCATCCTTATCAAATCTAAACTTTTATAACAAAAAAAAATTGTTTTCTTTTATTTATTTCCAGGTAAGACCAATGCAATCCAACAAATGCGTTTATATCCTAAACGAGCGAAGGTACATATTTAATAAGGACAGTTTTAAGGAGACAAAACGTAGGTAAATAGCTAAACAGGATACACGATAGGTTTATGCGATAAAAACAAAACGCATTTGAATGTCACCTAAACTCTTATAAAACGGTGTAACAAAATGCAAATTTGATTTAGAACCCCGATATTTGTACTTTGAAAATTTTTTGGATAAAAGTAAAAACTGTTTTTAAATATTTTACATTTAAGCAGAATATAAATTGACGTTGGTGTAACGACGTCTAGTAACCTATGTGTAATGGGTAAACGATCGCTACCCATTTCCTACGACAATTATAATGTGTAACCCAATGTAGCCCACTACGCACGAAATATGAACCCAGGTGAATCCGCTCAGTTGAAATGCCACCTCCCGCACTTTTAATCTCCGATCGTCATTCCGTAGATTTCATCGACGACTTCTGGAGTGACAATCCCTTAAGGGTGACCTAAATGTTCGGCGTCTCGGAACTCAGTAAACCTCTTGTTAACCATTGAAATTTATGGTGTCCTCATAGTATTTCTAAAGCCTTTCCTGTGTGTGTTTTTTTACGCATAAAAATAACTATTGATAATCACATAAAATTCACGAGGTTGTCTGCTTGACATGGCTGTCAAACACAAACTAAGTGACGTAGCTTGCTCAACATTTTACAGTAGTCTAATAACAGATGGTATTTGACAAGAGAACACACTGAAAAAGAACGGCCTCTATAACATATTCTCCCAAACATATTGTGCTGAAATCGTGTATATGTTTGGAACACACTACAAACAGTTATAAGTTTGCAAGTCCCAAACTCAGGTGTATTTAAATGCAAGCATTAGCATGTTTGCTAACAAATATGTGTGCTTTTACGTAGAAACATATACGTGCTTCATTCCTAACATCCATACACTTACGTGAAAGCATTCGCATGTTTCCCCCAAACCTCCATATACTTACGTGGAAACATATTCGTATTATCTTTCAAACATAATAATATTTAGAAACGACTATTCTTTCTTTCTTTATTTATTATAATTAAAATAAATAATTAGTACAAAAAACTAAAATATTTAAAATTACCCTTTTTACATTTACTTGCTGAGTTCATTACTTTTTTATGAAATGAGAATCTGCTGCTCTTTTGCTTCTCCTTTCTTTGTTGTCTCTCACGATTTTGTTTTCAGAAGGTTTCAACTACGGGTTGGTTATCACTATGCGTTGGTACATAAACAGTGTACTTATATACAACTCTAGTACATGCAAGACAAGCGTGTATTAATTACTTGTGTTTTTTTTTTATTATATTTCACAAATGGTCCGCCATTCCGATTTTTTCAGTAGAGGCTCGGGCTGAAAAAGGGGTTCACGTTGTTGCTCTCTCCAGGTTTTTTTCCTCAAAATCGTTTCTCGCTTTGGTAGCACACATAAATATGTGCGAAACACATGCACAACAACCAAAGCAACATCACAAACCATTTAACCGTCCGAGCGTTTGTTTACTGTTTTTTCACTGATCAAACGCTTTTAATATCCTCTGTCCGATGAACCATTGACGACTGAATACATGAAATTAAAATGCAATGCATCAGCCAAAATAAGAAACACTGACTTCATCTGCAATTTGCACGTACATTCAGGAATATTTATGAATCACTAACTGAGAGAATAATGCAAAAATACAGATATCCACTTACAAGATATACACAGTCGTTATTCTCTTGCTCTAGAGAGAGCATAAACAGTGCAACAAACACGGTTGTATTTATATCACAAACACAAATATATTTGGGTCGCAAACACAGATGTTATAACATAGCAATCATTGTGTCTCAAACATGTAATATTGAATAGCAAACACAATGCAATTGGGCACAAGTATATTATATTTGCGACAAGCTCCAACACACATTTTATATTTACATCCAAACAAAAAAAAAACTACAGATATTTCAGCGTGACGTACTGATTTTCAATTAACTACCATGTAATTTCAAAAAGTCACAGAGCTTTTAAATCGCCCCCGTAAATTATTGTGTTCACTACATACATTCGCATTCATTGCACTAAAATCACTTACAAGCTACATTATTATTTAAATTTTATTTAGAGTTTAAGCTCATTAACGCGTTTTGATAACATTTTTTTTTTAATAGTAAAAACAATTCTAATTAATTACACTTCTGCATTATATTTGCACAATATTTTATTATAATTACATACTTCATTTTTCAAATCAAATAAAACAAAACTATAAATAACCTTTTATGAATTATATACTAGCACACAATAACTTGTTTGAACATTTAATGAACCTCATGGTGTGTAGCAGTCGTATTATTTAATTATGAAGTAATAAATTGTGCACATAATTAAAGTTTGGAAATCAGTAAAACTGAAAAAATAATGAAAAATTTAACTAAACATCCCATTGTTAAATTGGAAATGACCTTTACATAATATTCTGCAATATCTTTTATTATTTTTATAAACTAATGGGAATTAAAAAAGTTTGTCATATTGCTTGTATGAAATACTGTACAAAATTTAGAAACACAAAACCATTGCATACTGTGTAAACACAGGAAACTCCTTCTTCAATCAGCATAAAACCAATTTCCGTTGCATACTTCGAAGAGACAGGGAAATTATTCTTGCAATTAGTGAACGTTGTGCAAGCAATTGAACAGACAATAATCGCTAATCGATAGATATATATTCTTTAAGTGTGAGAATCTAAATCTTCAAAAAATATGCATTTTTGACGTTTGCAAAAGATGTCAATATAGTTTTTTTAGTTAACAGTCTTCTTTGATATTTCAGGATTTTGAAATAAGGTTTCAGTGTTTCTATGTGTGGTTGGTACTTGCTTCTAAGTTTGTGATTGATGAGTGGTACAATCGTTAGCATGCGCAACTCAATACATGAGAACGTAGGTTCGATCCTTGCGGTCTCGGTCACCTCGCTTAGTGACAGTGAAACTATCGTGTAATTGGCCACGAAAAGCCTTCTCAAAACCTCGATCGGAACCAGTGTAAAACTGTAGGTCCTAATCAGTGAGTGTAAAACCGGAAAGCGCACAGCTAACTGATTGTGAGAAGATCTCCGCTATCCCTTTTTTGGAATGAAATGGGAAGTATTTATTAATCTAGATAGATTAGTAGGAACTAACCACGCAGGTTAGTCTTTGTTTGTTGTTTGATATACTTGTGTCCAAACACATTTAGTTTGCTATTCAATATTACATGTTTGAGACACAATGATTAATATGTTAGAATAGATGTGTTTGCGACCCACATATATTTATGTTTGTGATACAAATACAGCTACATTTATTGCACTGTCTATGCTCTCTCGAGAGCAAGAGAGTAAAAGAGGGACAACGAGAGAGGCTGTCTTGTAAGTGTGCATCTGTTTTTTTTTCATTATTCTCCCAGTCAGTGAGTCATAAATATTCCTGAATGTGCGTGCAAATTACAGATGAAGTCAGTGTTTCTTATATTGGGTGATGTACTACGTTTTCGTTTCATATATTCAGTCGTCAATTGTTCATCGGACAGACGACATCAGTGAAAAAATGAATAAACGAAGGCTCGGACGCCTAAATGGTTTGTGATGTTAGTTTGGTTTTTGTGTATGTGTTTCGTATATATATTAGTGTGCTACCAAAGTGAGAAACGATTTTGAGAAAAGAAACTGGAAAGGGAATATTTTCCAGTAAATATGATGCTATTTACATTTGAACACAAGTGAGTTTGGGACTTGCAAACATATTAATGTTTGGAGTGTGTTCCAAACATATACATGGTTCCTGCAGAATATGTTTGGAAGAATATGTTAGAGAGGCCGTTATTTTTCAGCGTGTAGTACCTGCCTACCTATCTACTAAGATGGATGGACCCTCAACTTCTAAAGCAGCCAGGGTTAAGACGCACACTAATTCTCCAACCACCACTGATGTGCATACGCAGCAAAATTCAGTTGAGGCAAATTAGACATTAACCCAACCAAGTTTAGAGGCTGTCACATGGAGTTTGAGCCTGTCACAACCGAATTAGTCGTTGTCGCAACCGAATTAGACGTTACCGCAACCGAATTTAGGGTCTGTCACACCCGAACTTAAATCTTGTCACAACCGATTTTAGAAGTCGCGGCAACCGAATTCGGCGTTAATCTAACCGGATTTAGAGAGAGAATTCAGTTGAGATAAATTAGACGTTAACCCAACCAAATTTAGAGGCTGTCACCTGGAGTTTGGGGCTGTCACAATCGAATTAATCGTCGTCGCAACCGAATTAGACGTTAACCCAACCAAATTTAGAGGCTGTCTCACCAGAACTTAGATGTTGTCACAACCGATTTTAGAAGTCGCCGCAAGATATTGAGGTTGTCACAATTTAGAGGTTGTCACAACCGATTTAGAGGCTGTCCCAATCGAACTTAGATGTTGTCACAACTGAATAAATGATATCCGTGTCAACCGGAATTCGATGGTAGCAGACGAATTGATGGTTGCTGCAATCATTTTTGTAAACAATTACTTCTGTGAGTGTGGGAAGGAACTGACTAAGAGGTCTAGATCTAGGAGGAACACCTATCAGGCTCGTAGAAGTCCAGAACAGACGAAGGTATATCAGCAAATCCTATTCTTAAAATGACTGTCATTAAGGGAGCTGATATTGGTGGCAGAATCAGTACATTCAAGTTGCTGAAACTTGCGGCTCGGCTTGAAGAGATGATGGATGACGACGTTAGGGAAAGAAGAGATACACGCATCTATTTCAGTGACTGGTCAAAGGGTATCAATATCATTGACTTAGTTAATAATTATACTGCTGACGTTCTCAGGAACGCCATCAATGGCCTTGGCGAGTTTTGGTCTATATCGAGATTCATATTACCATTTCCTTGTATCCTGGAGCATATACCCCAACCCATACTCCCAGATCTCATGAACGCCATCAATGGCCTTGGCGAGTTTTGACCTATATCGAGATTGGTAGAGCATATTCCCCAATCGATACTCCCATTTCCTTGTATCCTTCTAGATTCCCCTGTTCGTTCTAGCAGGCGATTTGGGGTCGTCAAGCTGCTGGGGAGATACAAAGATGGATAAACTATCCATGTCTGGGAACTGTTATCCATCGTTGCTGGCGAAAGCAAACTGATGATAAACCTGCCTCTGTCCAATATGCCAAGACCAAGACCAGAAGTTTAACTCATAGGGATAGAAGCTGGTATCATGTACCATCGTTAAACGGTACATGAGGTGCGAAAACGCTACTGCCTAAATGTATCGCGCAGGTGGTATTAGAAATATTATATGAAATATTATTCTGATGTGTCACGTGGTCGCGAGAGTCTCACCTACAGTCCATTAGAATCACCATGCCAATCTCCATGTGATATCTTCGCCTTCAGCTGAGATATCTGTATCACTATAGATGGGAAATGGCTGGAGATGTTAAGTCTTTTGGAGCTGTTAAAGTTTTGTCCCTATCCCCAAAGCGGAGCCGAAGTAAACTCAGGAAGTCACTTTTTTGGTCTCTTGCTTTCATTCACAAGTCCAGGAGTCCTAGCTTTGCTGCGATAATAACATCAAGGGTCTGTTCAATGTTAATCTCAACATCTTCGCGATTAACTCCAAGTTTTTCAGTACAGGTGGGGCAGAGGGGCTATCTAGCTTTGTGCTTGTCTCTGTGTTGTATATCTGGTGGATACACAGAGACAAGCAATAAATTCTTGTTCTTGCGAGACAACCTAATTTACTTGTATCAATCATAATTTCATATTTTCTAAATTCCCCGATTTTCCGAAAATACTTCATCATTTATTTTTTATATCCTCGCAGTGATGGAAGTATGATTTAATGCCACAACAAAATCGCTTTATATTTATATTCGTTTATAACGTCAAGCAAATGATTTTCTTATCACTACACAAGTCCTTAACACATAAACATTTCTACATGAAATTAATCTGTTGGTATAAAGGAGTTTGCAGTATTAAATATGACATAACGTTTTATCAAGGAATTATGAGAATTGAAAAACAGTAAAGATTTAAACTGAAATATTGCATACTTTTGGGCAAAATGTTTGCAAATAATTTTATAAAACATAGCTTTGGCTTAAAGGGATTTTTAAATAAAGATTAATTTTATGTTTTAAATAGAATTTAAATTAATCGAGGAATTAATTTTTTAAAATGTATGCTTCAATTGTATTGCATAACCAAGCGGCGTTATATATACATTTTAGGGTGGAAGACGGAGTCTCAAACGATGTGTATTGATGACCCTGTTATGGGAATGAGAAACTTTGCTTTGCGATCTGCGGCTTTTTGTTACTAGATTATTTTGTCGAAAATAAAAATCGTCTTATTTTGGGGTCAACATTTATAATTTTAAATTATCTGATTAAATTAAAAAAGACAGTAATATTTAAATAACAGTTTCAAAATCATTAACACTGTTCAAGGGGAAAGTGTGGTTAATTTCGTTCTGTTGTATATGTAGCATATTTTTAGGAGTATTTGTAAAAGTAACGATTTAAACAAGTTCAAGATAAGTGAATTTTATACCGTGCGTTTCTTAAGTTTTTTGTATTAAAACTACATTTAATAAAACAAAAATGTTGGATATAATAATAAAATAAAAATGTTGCGGCCTTCGGTGGTGCAATGGGGAGTGTGCGCGCTTCTCGTGCATGAGATCCTTAAATTTCTGTCGGCAGTGGTCTCCTCGCATAGTGATGGCTACACTCCCAATCAGTTAGTGTAAAACTAGAAAGCGCATATACCACTGGTTGTTCATTGCATTTAAAATACAATTTAAAATACCATTTATTTATGTATTTAATAAAGTATTGTTTTTACATTTCGTGTTTAATTCTAACCGTAATCCATCAGTCAGTGTAACCTAACGTTCTACGGTAAAACTAATCAATATTTTCTAAATCAAAATGTAAATGTTCCCCTTTTACAAATTCTGCTTACGCTCTACCTTAAAAGTTGTACCTGCTAGTTTTAGGGTTTTAATTTAAATTCTTACATTTTCTTTTAAGAGTTTTATACCTTGTTCTCCAATTGAGGTAAATTGCTTTTGTAAGTCCCAAAAAATAGTTGCTAACATAAAATTTGTTATTGGCATATTTCCAAGTATATAACGAAATTGATATTTGATAACCGCCTTGAGTTATGCAATACATTGTGGGTAACAGTTATTACATTGATAATATGTATTTGAAAATGAGTTTATTTTAATTTCATATATATATATTTATTAGTAATATGGGTGGAAATTGTAGGCCTAAACAGTTATTGTGCATGAGAATTAAGGTTTTGGACCTGTACTGAGCACCCTTTTGCGTCTTTCCAAGGCATAAAGAAGAGCTTCAAACACCACCGTTCAGTATCAATGTAAAACTGTTCGCCATTAAAATGTCTTACAACTTAGATGGATTGGAAAATATTTATTTTTGTAATAAACTAAAATATTGTTACCAATTTACTAATTGTCCTTAATTTCGCTGGTTTATTTCCCGTTAATAAATAACACAAGGTTACTTTTCATGTACCATAGGTACAACACAGGTCTCTGTATTTTAATTGAACAGTACAAACTATAACAAGTCTTTACTCATTAACACTAGTACTCGACGAGCTAAACTTTTATATAAATATAACATGGGTTCTCAGTACATCCCATGACAGGATTGAGGAGAGCATTTTACAACCAGTGAGTTGTACGCTTTCTAGTTTAACGCTCACTGATTGGGGCCTACAGTTTTATACCAGTTCCGAAAGTTATTTTCAGATATATATTTCATGGCTAAATTCTCGATAGTAGCGTCGGTGCCCGCCGTCGAAAAAAATGTAATCGAACACACGTTCTCGTGTACCAGAGCGCTTGAAATCAGACACACTCGACATGCGCCCCCAATCGGCTACTTATATATCGATTACACTTTGGCACAACGTCATTTCGAAGTATTCGAATCCTTCTCGCATCAGCGCCATCTCTTTCTCGATTTATCCAGAGTATTCTTGACTATATCAATAAACATTCGTGATGAGTTGTTATGTGACAGATTTTCACCTTACAACAACGGCATACATTTAGGCGTTACTATCATTAGTATTGCAACTGTTAGACAATTCAAGTTCGAAACTGTGTGTTGGTTAATTCTAAAGTTACAAGGGCGGTTTTAAAGTACCGTGTCATTTTAATCGTCCGTCGTAATTAATTAAAAATCAACACTGCTCCTGTCAACTACTATCTGTCAATTTCCTTCTGTACATTAAGCAAGTTGCGTCATTTAGTTTGTGTTTGACTGCTAGTTTGTGTTTGACTGTCTTACAGAAACGGCATACCTTTAGGCGTTACTATAATTAGGATTCAAACTCTTGCACACTTCATGTTCAAAACTGTTTGTTGGCATTCTAGTGATATTTTGATCTTCTGAAGATGTAACGACTAGTAAAGCAAAAAATTTACGAGGGCGGTTTGAAGTAGCGTATCAATTTGAACTTCCGCCGTAATTAATTAAAAATATATGTTTTCTGGCAACTCCTGGCAACCACTATCTGTTAATTTCCTTCTGTACATTAAGCAAGCTGCTTCATTTCGTTTGTGTTTTACAGCCGTTGACAGCCTCATGAATTTCGACGAAAATGTATAAAATCATCAAGCTATATTTTTTGCATAACAAAACTACCACAGAAACCAATGAAGGCTTGGACTATCAATTTAAATGGCTTAAAAGTGATTTACTGAATTCCGTTGTGGTCGTACTAACACAAGTTATACCGAATTTTCAGGTCGCCTAAAAGCAGGTCATCAATTCAGAAATCGTCGAAAAATCCCTGAAATGATATTATACTACCTGATAATGAAATTTCGTTGAGAGACCAAGGAATAATCAAAGCTGTGGACTTCTCTGGGTGGCTGTGTGCCAATGAATGGGTCTGTCGGCCTTGGCGAAAATTTTTTGCGATGCACGCGCTGTCATTCACATCGGTTTTCTTGAAAAAGGTAAAACTCTCACCGTCGAATATTGTTCAGAGCTGTTAGACCGATTTGTGGCCGTCAGTGGTAAGTGTGCGCGGCTTTTGTACAAGAGAACGTGAGTTCGATCCCTTCTCTACCGACCTTACATTTACAACTCGCTTAGTATGGCTACACTATCAGCACTTAGCTTTGGAAAACCTTCTTCAAACACTGTTTGGAAGCGTTGTGAAACTGTAGGTCCCTATCATAGGGTGTAAAATCAGAAAGCGCACAGCTCAGTGGATGTAAGATGCTCCCCCCAATCCTTTCATGGGATGTAATCGGAAACCATTTTGTTCTTTTATTTGGACAGATTAGACATTGATTTTAAGCAAAAGTGGATGTAAGAAGCTCTCCCCAATCTTTTCATGGGATGTAATGGAAAACCATTTGTTTCTTTTTATTTGGACAGATTTGACATTGATTTGAAGCAAAAATGACCGCATTTGGCGAAGAAATAATTGATGTTCCACCATGGCAATGCACCGGCGCACAGGGTTGTACTCGCCATTGCAAAAATGTATAAACTGCGTTACGAATTGCTATCACATGCGCCATATTCTCCTAAATTAGTACCCAGTGACAACTTTATATTTTCAAACCTAAATATATGGGTCCACGGTAAGAGATTTGGGTCGAATGAAGAGGTCGTCATTGGAACAGAAATCTATTAGGTTCTTCTCTCTCTTTATGGAAACCATTCAGAACCATAAACTAATTTCAAAAATAAAATATTTTGATCTAATCTGTGACTATGTTAAGAAATAAATTGTTTTTGGGCGAAAAAAAAAATTTTATTCAAAAAGAAATTGAGTTATCAAACTGCCCTCGTAAAGCGTTTTTGTCATAACAGTGGAATTAACTCCTCAGGTAGGAAACAAATATTTGAAAAACATTTCCTTTATACATTCTACTGATTTTTGATATTACATTTACCAGAAAGCATACTCTTTGCATCATTGCACAAAACTATTGCATACATTCGGGGCAGAATAAAACCATTGCATACTTTAAGGAACCTAACTTTTGTAATATAAATTTGAGATGATTTTTTTAACAATTTGTATATTTTATGACATTTTACTTCTTTTCCTTGTCAACTATTCACGTCCTCTTGCCAAGCAGAACATTGATGAAGTTGTAAACATAAACCAAGTTAATAAACTCATTCAAAAACATATGAAAGAGAGGTGAATGAGGTAGAGTGTATTTTTTTAAGTTGAATGACGCCTGCTTGAACTATAAACTCATGTTAATCCTTATAAACATAGTTGTGTACAAAATGCAACACATCTTTAGGCCTAAGGTTACAATTCATAAATAACCTTTTTTTGCCAGGAAATAATAAAACCTGTTGAATTAATAGAATCGCAGAGACAGCAGTGTTTGTTTCTTAGAAAATAAAAATGCTATTATATACATTATATTATATACATCCTTTCTCTGTAGTACATACATTTTCATCCTCTGTCCTTTAGTATTATTTGCCTTTTCTTATAACCAATGACGTTGAACTTTGCTACTATTTCGTTTAATTTATTTTTCTTTTTTGTACTCTCGTCGCTTTAAAAAGTTTTCCACCTCGAACTAAGAACCGAGAGAACTTAAGGTACTTGACAAATGACACAAGTGCTAGTAGCAAAAATTGCTAGTGTAACAAAGAGTCTGTGTTGTCTACAGTTCTCCCCTTCACATACACTTACGAGGCATCCTTATGAGAATGATGATATAATAAGGGGAACTTAAACCATCTTTTGTTTTTTTTCCTTCCACTTTTCCTATATAATAGTCGCAAAGTGTATTTTTGCGGATTCTCATTCTAAGTTTATTTCATTCGAGTCCAACAATGGAAAGATATTCAATTTGAAAGGATAGAACATCCCTAGGCTTAGAGGCCCAATAAGTGTAGTCATCATGTCTTCAGTATAAATTTCGTATAGTCTTTTATAAGTAGAACACATTTCGGTACAATGAAATGACATTAGTCCATAATGATATTTTAATATGAAGAGTTGTTGTCTTATTCGAGACGAGAATAGAGAGTGGCCAGGTTTGTATTTTCCTTATGTTGATAACTGACATCGACCTAGCAAAATATTAGAGGCAATCGCCTCTAATTGACATATAAATGCGTCCTTTTGTTTATCTAACAACATTTACTGTTCGAGTATTCTTCATTTCTTCCTTTTAAATAGGCGAATAGCAACTAAAAGTATTCTTCAACATTTGCTTTTATAATGTAAAATGAAAATATGCTATAAATTAAACTAATTTGTTTGACGGTCATTCAAATAAGAGTCTATCACTTTCAAGGAATTTGTGTTCAAATATCTGCGGTTTAAAATTACTGTTTTCATTGAGGGCTAACCCCTCGCTTATACTTTAGATTTTAAATTATGTTTTTTATTTGTTGCATTATGAATTGGCTACTCCAGTAGCCAGCCCTACTCTTATTTCAAGGACCCTTAAAGTATAAAAAATGTTACGTTGGTTAAGGTCGTTGTGTAATCCATACTAACTAACACAGCTACCTTTAGGAGGAGTGCGTGCGAAATAAATGGTGCATACTTTTAAGCTTAAAAATTTTTTTTGTATCCAATGCATTTAGATGTCGTTGACATTTTGACATCTGTCAGTGCCATCAAAATCCAAGCGCTTAATATAACATCAATCGTTCCTATAGTGTTTTTTTTTAATGGAGAGCCAACAAAAAGTTCTCAAAAAGATAATTAAAATTTTCAACGAAACTGAAAGACGTCCAGACAAAACAAATGCGAGGATGGCAAAGGTGTCCCGTAATACAGTTTCCAGAGTTAAAAAACAATATAAGGAACTCCGGACGATCGATAGAAAATCTGGGTGTGGCAGAAAAAGAAAAGGCAAAGAAAATATTAGACATTCTTAAGCAACATTCAAGAAAAATTGCTCAGAAGACCAATTGCTCCCATTCTTTGGTAAGAAAAGTGAAAAAAGAGGCAGGTATCAAAACTTATAAAGTTAAAAAAGTGCCCGATAGAAATTCCAAAAAAATCGGAAGCAATACCGCGAGCTAAAAATTTCATTCCAAATTATGGATGTTGTATAATGGATAATGAACTTTTTCATTTTTTTTACAGCTACCTGGCTAGGAGTTTTATATTGTAGATAGTAGAGGAAATGTTGCAGAAGAGTACAGAGTTTAAAAAAAAAGTTCCCGAAAGAAATTTTGGTGTGGCAAGTCGTTTGCACATGTGGACAAAGGAGCAGCTCATTCGTTAAAACTGGCATGATAAATACTGAAGTGTATATCAAGGAGTGTTTACAAAAACCGACATCTTCCATTTCCCGATCTCGCGTCTTGCAATTACAGCAAACGAGCTATTGACTGGTACCAAAGAAATCATGTAGTTTTGTACCAAAGCAGGCAAATCCACCTAATTGTCCAGAACTCCGTCCGATCGAAAGATATAAGATAAGATATCCTTAGTTAAGCGCATTTAAGGACTACGAAAGGGGCTGCTAATGGCGCAAATGTTCTTAGAAGAAAGTGGGCTACAAGCACTAATATAGTATCAGAGAGTTCAATTAAAGGCCTAACGGAAGGCATCGATGAAAAAATAAAAAAAGTTATATTTAAAAAAAATAAAAATTATAATAAAAGTGAATTTGAAATTAATTTTTGTTAATAAATAAATACTTGTAAAAAAATTAATCCATGCATCTTGAGTTTTTTACCAGAAATATATGCACCATTTATTTCGTGCGCACTCCTTACGTTTGAAAATTGTTATGAATTTTATTCCAACAAAACCCCTCAAAAGTATGCTAAAGTTGTACATCATGTATTTAAGCCAAAAGTATGCAATAACTGTATTTAATGTTACTAATATTCTTACACACGATTTCTGAGTTTACGCCATTAACCCAACAGTCCTGCGCTAATGTTAGAGATTACTAATTTAGTGAGACTTTTGTACTCCTCGATCTCCTCGATTTGTTCAACGTTAATCCAATGTTTAAAAGACAATGCTTTCGCCTTAAGGTATAGGTTGTTTTCTTTACCCTTTTTGTTGGTTTAAACAGTAGCCATCAGTTTCTTGTGAATTTATATGAAAATTATAATGTGTACTATTAAAAGTATTCCAGCTCTAGGCTCATTAGAGTGTTTTCTGGACGTGAATTAAATAAAATGAATATTTTTCCATTACATGCCATGAAAGGACAGCTTCTCACAATCAGTGGGCTGTACGCTTTTTAGTTGTATTGTCACTGATTGTCCTGGATTTGGGTTATGCCAAAAAGCCAACCACATTTTACGGATTCTTGTGGAACAAGTTGTTATTCCTCAATCATGTAAGAAGGATCACGTTTGAAATAAAATAATATAAAAAAATAGCTTCCCTTACATCCCATAAAAAGCTGTGCGCTTCCTAGTTTTACACTAAGTGATTTGGACCTACAGCATTACACCAATTGTGAACCCGTTTTTGGGAGGTTTTTTATGGCTAAGTACTCGATAGTGTCGTCGTCACTAAGCGAGGACACGGTCGTCGAAAGACATGTACGTTTGTCAACCCACATTCTCCTGGATAAGAGCCACTCACACTAACCATTAGACCACTGACGGATATATTTGTATACAATTTTTATGATATTTATAAAAAATAAACAGTTAATTTAATAATTTTATGTTCTCTGGTGACTGTTACATCGATCATTTGACCCCTGAAAGATATAATATTTTTACGATTAAGTAAAAGCTTTTACTTACTCTTAATGACCAAACAACATTATGTAAATAACAGTACGATTAAAGCTGCGCCTAAAAGTATACTCTTACCACAAACCAGTTGATGAGTCAGCTACAAGTACGTTATTTTTAAAAACTATTCTACTACTGGGTAAAACAATGTGGAAACAGGGTGACGAAAAGCATAACTCGTATAAGTAGAGCAGGTTTCTGGCATTAGAGTTAGTTTGTAATTAACCGCCGCAAAGTAAGCAACGCGATTTGATAGTAAAACATAAGTTGTACTGTTTGAGTAAAATAAAAGGAAGTAAAACTGTTGTAATTATCGTAATTTAAAACGAACCTTGTTTTATTATTTTGAATAAAACACCGCAAAAAGGACGAATAAGGAAATTCGTAACAATATGGTTTTCATTCAAACTCATAAATCCGTCGAATACCTCGTAAAACTTGTATATTTATGAAATGTTAAAAACTTTCATACAAATTGGAAGTTTGAATTTGAATTAATTAGAAATAATAGGTACTCGTATACGAATTATTTAATTGTTTGAATGAAAACCCATAATATGTCCATATATTTTTCAATTAATTGTTTTTGTTGCGACACCCAAAAGTATGCAACTACAAAGTATGCAACACCCAACTAAGTTTGCAAATATTGAATATCTTAGTATATTCGAATAGCCATTATACTTATATTCAAAGCAGTTCCTTCATATCTGGCAGTTTTGGTTTTAAAATATTTTATATGTACAGGTTTATGAATTTGAAAGTACTACAATCCTCGCCAACACCAATCGAAGCCACAAACCTCTACACATAAAACTGTGTTAAAACAGGATTGCCGGCAGTCAAACAAATTCAAACTAATAAAATCATATTTTTTCGCAATTGGCATCCGATTCCACATCTTGCATTTGCATTGCCTAAACAAATGGATATTCAACTTTTTTTAATTGTCATTGGGAACAATGGTAATTCTTTTGCATTTGCATCATACGTGGGTTTTTTTAATTTTCATTGGGTTTTAATTTGGAATAATTTACATAATGCAAATGCAATGGAATTACCATCGTTCGCAATGACAATTATAAGAATTTTAATTTGCATTTGCTCAGGCAATGCAAATGCAGGTTATGGAACCAGCTGCCAATTGTAATGTAATATGGGAATGCTTTTAATTGTTTTGAAATTCGAATTTGTTTGACTGCTGGCAATGCTATTTCTTAAGTACAGTGTAACCTCTCTAGTCGGCACACTGGCTAGTCCGGACTACCCTGTAGTCCGGACAGCTCAATGTTTCGGACAGTTTATAAATTTTACCCCTGTAGTCCCGACATCAGTTTGTTTTTTGTTTGTTTCGCAGTTTTTGTGCGTTAGCCCATCAACACAAACAATAAAATGTGTGAATCTTATTTGTTGAAAGAACTTTGAAACCAAGCTCAAAACCTGTACAAACAAAAATGTATTCAATCTAAAATAAATTCATATTTCAAGCAATAACAATTTTTTAATTTCTATTCTGTTAAACCTTTTTTGTAAATATAAATAAATTTTTAATATTATTTATTTTTTATATTTCGCTTTTAATAATAACTTATTTCATAATAAAATAAATAAACATAACCAACTTTCGAGTTAAAAACATTTTGTACTGTAGGTCGGACAATTCGACAAAGGTCGAAACCATATATCTCCGAATTAGAGAGGTTATACTGTATTTGATATGTAGGGGTTTGTGACTTCGATTGGTGTTGCCTCGTAGTACTTTCAAATTCATAAACCTGTACTGTATAAAATATTTGAAAACCAAAAATGCCTAATATAAAGGATATACTTAAGTTACAATTGCAATGGTTTGGTGTTACCAACAGCAGAAGCAAAACTGAAGATCGATGTAAGTAATAGCACTTTCGGGTTTTGTTTTCTTTTCCATAAGTTTCAGTTTGTTCACTCTCACTTTTTATTCGCTATTGCATCCCCGGTGTTTTTTATTAAATCGGCGGTTAACCTCTCTCCTTGTATCCTTATTCCACTCTGTCGCAGCTCGTGCTTACATTTCAGGTAACGATGTTGTACATTTCAGGTAACGATGATAATAACGTATCAATATAAATACTACTAGTACTGGATACTAGTTCGTACCTGGTGAAATCACTACTTACGAGGGAACCACCTCTACTTACTTTACCAACCCTAAGCAATGCATTTCATCATTTCGGTTTTTTGTATCAAATGTCCACAAATAGAAACAATCGCCACCTCATCGTTTACCGCGAACTAGTGGAATGGGTCCTGTCGCTTTCGTGACATTCATTTTTTTACTCGGTGGTTCGGCGTTCGCTTACCATAGAGTCAGTCAAGTAAGTACCCATGTAGGGAGTAGTGGGCTAGTGTTGTTTTATTAAGAAAATACTCCAGTTCACACATCCACTATTGCGATGGAAAAAATTAATGAACTAAAGTTTAAATCGCTTCATCGCGCACCTTATTCACCAGATTTTGCTCTCTCGGACTATTTTCTATTTCCTAACTTAAATAAATGGCTCGCTGGTAAAAGATTTGCCAGTAATGAATAGGTGGAGTCTGCGGTTGATGGGTATTTTAAGGAGTTTGAAAGTTCTTAATATAACCTAGGTATCGAAGCTATTGAATATCGCTGGGGAAAGTGTATCGAGCTAGAAGGAAATTATCTTAAAAAATAAATAAAATTGTTCCCAACTTTTTTGTGTCTTCTCTCTTAGGTCGGCTAGTTTTGGCATCGCCCTCGTTCTATGACTATCAACGTTCACTCACAGTGCCTTTTCAGAAATCATACCAACAATCTATTACTTTGAGTTACTTCTAAAGTATATAAATTAACAGAGCGAAATCAATTTTTGGACATCGTTAGGAACCCATTAGCAAAAAGTTAACTACGCAGGACCACACCTTCCTCCAACAAACAAATTATTATTTTGTTGTAGGACAATACAAATATGTTTTGAAAACAATGATATTAATTTGTGCCTGAAAGTATGCTGCAATAAATATGTATTAGTTAGGTCACTCAGCTTTGAATAAAGAAAGAAATATTTTTCTAACACATCCCATGAAGGGATACTGGAAAGCTTATCAAAATCCGTAAAGTGTGCTCTTCTTAGTTTCTCCCTCACAGACTTATTGAGAAGCTTTTTCGTGGTTGATTGCACGATAGGGTGACCATCACAAAGTGAGGTGGCAATCGTCCCATGAAGTATTAGGTGGTCAGTGTAGGGATCGAACACGCGTTCTCATGTACAAGAAACGCGAACATTTTTGTGAACGCGATTTGTGAAATTTGTCAGATATTAATGTTAAGGAGACAGTAACAGAAAAATGAAATGTCTTTTCAAGAATTTCAGTTTTTCTTAAATCGGAGACACGCTAATATTTATTGTGTATATTCCCTTAAGCGCCATCTATCATCTTTCTTCACATAGCGTTTCTTATATTTATTACAATATTTACAATTTATTTCTTCAACCATCACGCTCTTTATTCTTTGGTCGTTTGTGTCAACTCGATAATTTCACATTTGTTTGTTCATCTTCCTATCCACTCTGTCGTGCAAAATTCTTCGCACGTTTCCAAAGGAAGAACGTTTCCGGCATTTGCTTACAGCTACTTGACAATCCTTGCCATAGATATGTCGTAGGTATGTCTGGTCATGTACACAACGCAGCTGTCTTATAGTTACCTTTAGTGCCATAAAGAGAACAGAGTTCGGAAAGCCTTTTACAAAGACACTTTGTTTTTTGTTTACTGCTTAACATGTTCCGTGACTTGAATGAATTGTTGTCACAACAAACAGTTTGTACTATTCACTTGTTCTTTCATACTCTATAATTCTTTGTATTTTTTTTTACTATTTTCTAAATGTTGGTAATATAGTTTTCCAATAAAATAAACTATATGTACCATAAAACAATAAATAACAAACACACATAAACAGAATAAAACATTCACAAAACCATGCATACTTTTTGTTGTTATAACAATAAACCCAAAATATTGTATACTTTTAGGAACGAAACTTTTCTAGGAAATTGAACATGATAACAAATAAAATTATTTTTCATATATAAACACAATTTATTTGTTTATTGTTACATTCTATTTTCAGGTAAAGTTTAGCAAATTTTTTCTCGTCCTCTCTGGAAAAGTTTTAAACGCTCTTTTGTTTACATTTTACACCTCAATTTCCGGACACAATTTTTGTACCTTTCCCTAGCACTGTCCTTGCTACCAAACCGCAAAATTACAGAATTATAGCATTTACCTTATGTTTCTAAAAGGCTTAAACAAGCAAACAATCATTATGAATTTTGCAGTTTTGTCAAACTTGTTTTGAATATACAAAAACAAAAGTTTTGGTTTAATGGAGAAATGTCTCGAAAGAGGTATTAACTACTATAAACAAGTGTTGTTTAACTTTAAAGACCCCCAAGCAATTTGCTTTTCAAACTTATGAATTCTGAATGTGAATATTTAATTTGAATTCTCGAATACACTTAAAACTCATACAATCATGGCCATTGTCATATAAAATTCTTCAAATAGTTTTTGAAGCATACTTTATGGGGCTGTAGAAAGAAGAATGGATTCATTGAAGTGTTGAATTGACAATTAAATGGATATGTAAATTATTTTTATTGAAAACGTTGTGAATTGAAATATATTCAAAAGATATAAAGCTATTGTCAATTTAATGGGATATTTTATCTTTTGTCTTTAAGTAGTTTTTGTTGCATACTTTAAAGGGAAGTTGTTGGATTTAGTGTTAAAATGATATTTGCATGAATATGTAAATGAGTTATGGATATTGGAAACGTGAAAGAATGAAAGAAACTGCAAATGATGTTAAATGTAATAAATTAAATGCTTTTATTATTTTAAGATTTTATTATCTCAATAGGATACCACAATACGATAAGTATGCAATATTTATTGATCGAAAGGGGTAAGGTGCAGTATAATTTAATTTAAAAGAAACTGAAAGCGCAAGAAATACTAGAGTATTTAGAAATTTTATTATTTTGACATTGGTCCTGAAATAGGATGTTATATATCGAATGGTATGCACGAATCTGTGAATAAACTTCAGATACACACGTAGATAGTGAAGAGATACAGGAGTAGTATCTATTTCTAAAGCCGCATTTGGAACGACTGATAAATGGGCGTTTGTATTAACGTATGTCTGGTCAGGCACATATCTCGAGCACGCAGCTTGCGTACTGCAAGGGCGAATATACAGAGACAGCACATAGACAGACTTGGCTGCTACGTACTAAGTCTTGGTAGCCTTTCATAACAATGAGGGTGCGTTCATAGGATTAACACTATATTTAATCTTATTGGGCTGGTAACGAAATAATCACAAGGAGGCATGTCATGGCCGAATTAGGAACCCAGACCTCTGGCGGATGTATTAATAGAGGCACACGTCAAGGAGAGATCTTTTCCCTGTTTTGCGCTGATTGGAATACTGATTTCTTTCGGTTGGGAAATATATAGTTTGTGCGATCAATATGGAAATATCAGTTAGGAACAAGTCTGTAATATCAGTTAGGGGTAAAAAGGGGCATACCCACATGCTCCACGTCCAAAAGAACAGGTAAGGTAGTCCCTAATCTCGCCAGCTCATATCCTCTATGGTGCCCTGGAATATTCCAGTGCCCAGACACCCATATAAGATGAATATCGCACTGCTTGACCATCTCATTTAGAGATGCACGGCAGTTTGGGCAATTCTTGAAGTAAGGAATCAAGATTGCAGAGAATTTATAGCAGCCTGACTGTCAGAGTAGATTTGGATACCCCAGACGGTGATGACAAAACGTTTCAGCCAAAAGGCAACTTTTCCAATTTTCGCCTACCTGAAAGGTACTATAATAGTCGGGTGGGGTTAATGAAACTCCGAAACCTACTTTGGTTTTTTGCTTGGAACCATAAATATCTTTTATGACGTGGCTGTCCGGTATTGGGAACATATAAGCAAATACTTTCTATGACATGGTAGGTCATAGGCAGACCGGGATGTGGGTTGTAAAACAGCTTTGGAGTGGTAGAGGTTTCTTTGTAGTAGCTATGACGTGGTTGGTCATAGGCTGTCCGGTATATGGAAACATAAATACTTTCTATGACATGGTAGGTCATAGGCTGACTGGGATACTTTTTTTTTATCGAACCAACACTCAGGGGATGTCCCCTATAAACGCTCCAAAGATTGTGTTGGCGAAGGAAAGTTGTGGTAGTGGGTAGTGGAGGGTGGAAAGAGGGAGTAGTGGCTGTTGACATTTGCCTTGAATCTTTGTACGTCACAATTGGTGGGAAATGCACTAGCCGGAAGTATATTCCACATACGGACTGTACGGCTGAAGAACGTGGCCGTCGGTGGTGCAACAGTTACTATGCGCGACTCTTGTACATGAGATCCTGGTTTCGATCCCTGCTCTGACCACCTTAAATTTCTTACTGCGACGGTCACCTCGCATAGTGACGGCGACACTATCGAGTATTTAGCAATGAAAAAGCTTCTCAAAATACCGCTCGGAATCCGTGTAAAATCTGTAGGTCCCAATCAGTGAGTATAAAACTGGAAAGCGCACAGCCCACTGGATGTGAGGAGCTCTCCTCAAAACTATTTTATTTTTGTGTAGTGCGGTCAACCGGCCACTCTATAAAAAACGGATGAGAGTTCCTGGAAAGCCCCATACTTCGGCTACTGCCTGGCATAAATTGACGGATATCCACATACCGGATATCCCCTATCAACACCGTCACTCTGCTCTATCCACGGCCGAGAAGCTCCAAAAATGTCCTAGGAACACCTGTCCATATATGGGAGTTATATTCTATATTTTATGGAAGATTAATTTTTGATCATTTTCAAGATGGGTTATTCAACTGCTAATCCAATTGATTACAACCTACATTGTTTCCAACCCTCAAATTTTTACGTCTTTGGTTACTTTACATTCAAACAAAATGTACCGATGTACAGCGGTCCCAAAACGAGCCGACCTAACAAAGAAGGCGCAAAAAGTTGGGAAAAATTTTCTCTATTTTCAACATGATCTCTTTTTAGCTCGATACACTTTTTCCAGCGATATTCAATAGCTTCGATACCCTGTTTATAGTAAGAACTGTGAAACTCCAAACCAAACTGTTCAAACCACCTCTTCATAGTTGACAAATCTTTTACCACCGAGCCATTATTTCAAGTTTGGAAATAGAAAATAGTTCGAGGGAGTTAAATCTGGCGAATAAGGTGCGTGATGAAGCAATTCGAACTTTAATTCGTTAATTTTGGCCAACGCAATTGTGGATGTGCGAACTGGAGCATTGTCTTGATGAAATAACACTTTCCTTTTCGCCAAATGCGGCCTTTTGTCTACAATTTCATCACTTAAACGCTGCAATAAATTAGCATAATATGGTTTCTCTTTTTTGAAGATAATCAATAAAAATTATCCCATGTGCATCCCAAAAAACAGACACCATTTCCTAGTCTGCATATGTAACCGTCTTCGACTTCTTTATGCACGATTCTCCCATTTCAGTCCACTGCTTTGACTGTCCCTTTGCCTCATGTGTGAACTGGTGGACCCATGTCCCATCCGTGGTTACAAATTGACGCAAATATTGGTTTTCTTGCGGTGAAACGTCGCCAAACACTGTACTGAAACATCGCAATACACTCTACTGAAACATCTTCTATACGCTCTTTTTGCTCTATTGAAAGCAAACGCGGCACCCATCTTCCGCACAGCTTTCTCATCTTCAAATCTTCGATCAATATACGATGTATTGCAGTTTTTGAAATACCTATCATTTCAACTAGCTTACGCGCCATCATCCAATACTGTTTTGTGGATTTTCTTAACCGTGTCTGGCGTGGACACTAAATTGATCGACCACTCGGTGTTCGTCTTGCCAGCTCGTACGGCCTCGTTTAAGATCTGCTACCCAATATTTTACAGTCGTAAACGAAGGTGCAGACTCCCCCTAGCTGTAGGCTTAGCTCGGCTTTAATATTGCTTGGACTGAAACCTCGGTGGTGCAATGGTTAGTGTGCGCGGCTCTTGTACATGGGATCGTGGATGCGATCCCTGCTCTGACCACCTAACATTTCTTTCGACGACATTCACCTCGCTTAGTGGTGGCACCACTATCGAGTACTTAGCCATGAAAAAGTTTCTGAAAATACCGTTCGGAACCGGTGCAAAACTGTAGGTCCCAATCAGTGAGTGTAAAAATAAAAGGCGCACATCTCACTGATTGTGAGACGCTCTCCCCAATCCCTTCAAGGCATGTTATGGTACACCATTTTTTTAAACCTTTCAAATGGAAATATTGCATTACATACGGTGAGCAATTTGTTCAATATTTACAAATTCACGGAGATCGTTTACTTTTGATGGCTCAAATAAAAATACTAAATAACATGGCACCTTGAAACTTAAAACAAATGTTTTATAAGGTTGCCACTTTTCACCAAAATATTTTGTTCAAACTACTGGCACCATCTAAACGTCATGTCCACCGTCCTCGTATCTTGATGGATTTTGGTAGAAGATCCTATTTACATATATGCCATGCTTTTAAAATTGTATCAACACCTACAATAATGCATCTGTTGAAAACCGTAATGATACTTTCAGAAGAAGCCTGTTCCTGGCTGATGTATTTATAAAGTTTCTTAGATATTTCCTATGGATCAAAAGTTTCAAAATTATTTCCAAGAAAAATTTTGTTTGTCCCAACCACTGTGTTGAATTTCTAAGCAAAACACAATGCGTATCTACTTTTAAATGCTACTTAGTTGAATATTCAATATCATATTGTCATATGTCATACTAAGCACGAAGTTGCTAAATCGGTTGTATCGTTAGTTTCATATATTCGTCGCATGTCTTTTATAGCATACTTTAGGGGTTATTAGAAACCATTAAGGTAAATGTAGTATTTTTAATAAGAACTAAATCAATTCGTATAAGATAAGTTATTTTCTACTACGTTTCAAGCTAAATGTTATAATTTATTTTTGGTATTTCAACTATTCGTGGTATTTCCTTTGCGTGTCACGGCTTAAAAAAAGAGCATTTCAAAATATTGCAGGCAATTAAAGAAAATTGTTGTATAAAGTTAAAACGACATAACAACTAACTGATCACGAAGTTTTTAAAGAATGTTTCTGTATGTGGTAAAAATTAATACACACATAAATAGTTGTACACACATGATTGGTATGTTGTTCTCTAAAAAGTGAGTTTATATTGAACACAAACTATAAATGAATGGTTTAAACATTAATCATTCTGTACATAAAATGTATGTGCATGTATAGGTTAAAAATGTACAACCAACTTTAATTAACTTCATGCATGTTTTAATGAAATTTATAGTTTAACCGCAAAACCCACAAAATTTCATATGTAACATACTTGCATATACATATATATTTGTTTGGCAAATATGTTTACAAGAGTGCCCGTCTATTTAAAATGTTGTTGTTGTTGTCTTCATTGTAAATTGAAAACTTGCCATTAATTAATAATGATTTAACTTTCAAATTAAAGGTTATGTTAACGCTTTATCCCCGTGTTGTAATTTAAGAATCGTAAAGTATTTAGAATTTGTAATTACTTGTACGAAAGGGTTGCCGTGTGTGTGTAAATATTTTAGTACCTTGTAATAGTATTTAGTATCTCTAAACTATTTACGACAAATTTGCAGTTAAGCAGTAATATAGTTATGCGAGGTATGTGTAGAAAGTGCAAGAGATATAATGTTGTAACAGTGAATACCTTGAAGGCAAGAGAAACTGAATTTGAATATGAAACTTTCTCTAATTCCAAAACGAACGTTAAGGTACATTGTGGTTTCTAGTAGTCTTACTGTTGTCGCGGTGAGCACATTCAAACACTGTTTGTGTTGTATATTGCAAGTTTTTTTTGTCTAATATTATTAATTGCGCCTAAAAGTATGCCGTCGTTACAATTTTCAAAGTTACCCCATACGAACTCACCACGAACGTTTGATGATATCGAGAGAATAGTTTGAAACAATCGAGAACAGCAAGGATCTCATCACCAACCATTAATGCAATACCCAATTTTCGAGCACGCCCGAAAACAGACAGCGTTACAACGATATGGTTCTAGAGACGGCTGAATTTGCAGCAAAACTGCAGCCTGTGGCATTTCAGATAGTTAGAGGCATAAATGGTCGGGTAATAGTATTAGCGAATAATAACTATTTCAAAGTGTTAATTTGTGCCTGACGTTAATTTAAAATTATTATTGTTTTATTAGCAGCGCTAAGAATTAAATATAGTCAAAATTTCCAACAGGGCGATGCCCTTGAAAAATATAGAGCTGACATCACAACATCCAGGAAATGCGATGGACAAGACATGGTTGTAGCAGTATGAAAAACTACGACATTTACTACAGCTGCCATGAGCGAATGCACGAACTCGCATGCGGACTTATAGTTGGCACGAGACTGCGACACCTAGTCTCAAGGTTCAACTCAGTGAGTGAATGCATAGCCGCAATTCGCAACAAAGCGAAATATTTCCACATCTCGTTAATTTGTGTGCCCGTACCGACAGAGGATAAAGACGTTGAGGTCAAAGCATCATTTTATGAGCGTTTGGAGGAAGTATACGACCGCTGCCTGACAACGACATTAAGATTATTCTATGCGATTTTAATGCCAAATCACCGTAATCACAGTCTACATGATACCACCCCCGATAATGGAATAAGACTGATAGACTTCGGCGCTGCAAAGAACGTGGTAGTTAGTAGCACATGATTCCAGCATAAGGACATACATTAGGCAACCAGGATATATTCTGATCAGACAACGAAGAACCAAATTGATCACTTAGTAATAGATAGCAAGCACTCTTGTAGTGTAATGGATATACGTGTGATCCGAGGTGCCAATGTCGAGGTACTGCGAAAGTTCACACAAGACTGAGCAGGGCGAAAAACGTACGAAACCGAACACAGGAAGAGCTAGATATTGACAAACAGCAAATACCGAAGATATCAATGTCCTATCAACAAAATCTCACTCTCCTGCTAGGGTAGAATACCCCGTCACTTGACTACCCAGATGTGCAGTGGTTGCACATCTCCCATTCTTTGGAAACCGCCGCAAGGACTGAGCTGGGCTATCAAAAACCGTAGAAGGATAAGCCATGGTATAACGAAGAATGTCGCATTGCAACTGATGAAAAAGACGCTGAACGTATGGCAACGAAACGGTCAGTTACAAAGCGTGCTGCGAGTGAGCGGTACAAGAGGTTGAAAAGCGAGGAAACCCAACTATTTAGGGTGAAAATATGGCAGTGGGAACAGACCGAATTGTCAGGATGAATAATGAATCCCGGAAATTTTTTCCAGAGGTTAAGAATATCGAATAACGAGCCGAATAATGGCAGCAGTGTGAGCTTAAAATGTGGAGAGACCACTTTTCATCACTACTCCACTCAGATTCTCCAGATCAGGAGGTAATGATTGTGGAAGATAGATAGTAAGCAAATCGATACATACCATATTTTCGTCGATTACAAAGCTGATTGTCATTGCCCCAACCGGGGAAAATTATACGATGCTATGTCTGAACTTGGGATTCCGGCAAAACTGATCCGCCTCTTTAGAATGACGCTGACCAACACTAAATCAGCAGTGAAGGTGGGGAAAGACCTCACCGAACCATACTGTACCAAACGAGGACTGAGACAATGCGACACACTTTCGTGCAATCTCTTCAACATCTCAATGAAGATAATAATCAGAAAAGTAAATAGTAAATACGAACAAGACCATTAGCCCAAAAAGTCATATGTTGCTGGCGTATTCTGATGACATAAACATCATTGGGCGGAATTTGCAAGAGGTTACTGCAGATTTTCAAGAATCGAAAAAGAATCAGCGATGGTGGGATTTGCTGAAATAAAGAGGAGAATTGTCTATCTTGGATAGATAGACAAAATGGATCCGCCGTGAACAAGAACAAAAACGTTAGCCTGGAAATAAATTGGAGAATTGTGCTTGTTTAAGAACAAATCCCTCTCTCGACAGACAAAAGTCCAGGTATACCAGACTCTCATTTTACCTGTCCTGACACATGGCTCCGAAACTTGGGTCATATCGCAAGCGGATGAAAAACACCTGGGAGTATTCGAGAGAGAATGCTGTTAAAGAAAATGGCGAGTACCGACGTCGTTGGAACCAAGAGCTATGTATATGACTTGTATTCTGACGTGGACATAGCTAGGCGAATAAAATTAGGCCATGTTATCAGAATGGATGAAGATGAACCAGCGCGATAGTTCTTCGATAACGTACTCGATGGAAGCAGGAAAAGATGACGACCAAGACTCCGCTGGGAAGACCAGGCAGAAGAATCCCTACGTATCCTTGGTGTTACCAACTAGCGACGAAAAGTCGAGGGATAGAGCCAGTTCGAGGAATATGTTGAAATTTGTTTAATTTGTTTGTTTAGTTAATATGTGTAGGATATCTGACCTCATGAGGTTGTAAAACATTCAATAAAAGTAAAGTAAAGTAAAGCAATTCGTAACAATATTTTCTAATTGTCCATTTTAGCGCTAGTTTATTTACCGATAATAAATCAAGGTTCTGTGTAAATTACGATGTTTCGCTATCTTTCGTTGTCGCTATACTCGTTATCTGGAGATTTCCACCCGTTTCCAGAACCTGTAGTATTGCCGTTTTTTCGGGAATAGTGGAGATCTTAAGCGAATTTAATCGGTACTGAAGCGAATTCATTAAACTGGTTTGGCGAGCTGGAATGTTGGTATAACGGCATAGTTTTAGGCGTAACATTAATCACCCTATTACAGAAAGCCTAATAAGTAGAGCATACACATTAACATTACTTTGACAACCATTAAGCATATGTGAACCTATACAATTTCATCAAACAACCTCAACTACCTTCTACTTAACTGTATATTTACTTATTTCTTACGTACACATCCCTCGTATACTTTTAACCAGACAAAGGGTTTTTGCTAGTGGTACTAACAAACTAACAGAGAAACAATTAATGCTTTCAATTTAAACTTTCCCATATAGATACTTAAAGGTATTAGTTTCCTTATTGGAGACATATCTACGCCAACATAATCCTTTCGCCACCCTCATATCCTAGCAATGGATTGTTTAGTCTGGCTGTCACAGATTATACTCATACTATTAAACTTGTGGGTGTTAACATCTGAATATCTGTAGCTATGTAGGAATGCATAGGATTACCTGTGTAGAAATAAGGGCATTCGCTACATAGTATATGTGTGCATAGACGTTCTCTCACATAAGGACCTCTGATGATTTGTATAATTGCTTAAGAATAGACAAACGATCAACCTGTCACAATACATATGGTTGGCTTCGATTTTGTCTCACACAGCACTTGCATATACATAGTATAAGTATATACACATACGTTCATGGCTATTATACCATTCTTAGTATAGATTCATATATACATATACACAATGTCTCCATTTCTGTTGACGTTGATAGCTCAGGTGTGTAAATTTTTATTGAACGACAATGCTGGTTTATTTGTTTTTCAAATTACCATCACACATTCCTCCTCCATGCACATGACAACTTTGACTATTAGCATAGGAAAATATCAGATTTGTTGTTGCTGCACTTAGTCTTTAACTCCACCTTTCTGACCCCGCCTATTACATTCGCAAATGCAATGCTTATGTTAAACCTATGTATTCGATTGATAGGTTTTATATTTCAATATAAATATATACATGCCTACATATTGTTGAATGATTATGTTTAAATTGCATTAAAATTTTAAAACCTTTATTGAAAGGGAGATAAGTAACAAATTGTTTGAAATGAGTTTGTCGTAAACATGAATATTTAATTGCTTAAAATTATTGTACATGTCAACATGCCTTAAAGTATGCTATAATTTATTTAAATATTTGCCTAAGTCACAATAGTGTGTGATCAAAAAGAAAAAAATTGCAAGGAATAATTTTAAAATCTTACTAAGGGAAAAGTAGTGAAAAATATATCAGATTTTAAACTTGCAAAGATATATCAGTTAAGTAGTCCCGTTATTAATATCTTAAATTTTCTTATCAAATGCCTTAAAATATGCAATAACTTACATGAATTTGATTGCTCCTTAGAGTATGCTCCAGTTATAGCGTTATTTTGGTCTAAACTTAGAAAACTTAGAAATCAAAATTCCAAAAAAGTATTTTTCGATCTTATAAAGTTCGACATTCAGTCTGTGAGTTAGCGTGCACCACTTGTGCATATAACAACGCGTGTTCCACTTTCTTTAAGGGGCAATAACCTTACAAGTGAAGACTACACTATCAAGTAATTAGACGTGAAACATCCCATTTGGAAATTGCCTCTAGACATCATCAATGACAAAGAAGTGACATGCCACAGCCAATGCTGACTTTCAGATCCGCTCCCATACAAAAAAAACGTCATAACACCTCCTGAAATTTTCATACGTTTGGTCAAAAATCAGCAGGAATCTTCCACAATTTGTCAATAGTGGAGATCACCTTATGACATGTACATAAGACGTCCCTGTGTATTCCAATACGAATGAGGCTGAATGTCCCTGATATTCCAATACGAATGATTGTATCAGCGGGTCAGTTGCTGAAGACGTCTTTAAATATTGTTCCGATTAAGTAAAAGCTTTCACTTACTCTTATTGACCAAATAACATTATGTAAAAAAACAGTGCGATTAATCCTGCGCCTGAAAGTATGCATTGTAACAACATACCAGCTCGCTAAACCAGTAGCATGAATTCGTTTCACTTAAGATAATTCTCCACTATTCGAGATGATTCTACAAAGATAACTAACAACAACGACTAGAAGGTTCTTGAATTCGCTAGAGATAACTACATTTTAGTATAGTGAGCTCGTATAAATACCGAAGGTCTTTGGAACGGAGAGTTCAATTTGTGATTAAACCCCGTAAAATAAGCAACGCGAATTGATTGTAAAATATAAGACTTGTTAAAGTGGTGTAAATAGAGTAAACAGTTGTTCTATAGAAGTAAAATAAAAGGAAGTTAAACCGTTGTAATTATCGTCATTTAAAACGAACCTTGTTTTATTATTGGGAATAAAACAACGCAGAAATGACGAATAAGGAAATTCGGAACAATATGGTATTTGTGTTCATCTTATACACATGTACTTATTTATTTGAATCTCTGTGTATGTATTTGATCTTTTGGACGATATTAAATAAAATACAAATTTTTTTAATTTTTTTAATTTATTCTCAAAATTGAGAATATATACACATGCAAACATAATTATCATGCTGTGAAAATATATGTGCATATTCTTTTCACAAATTTCAAATATTTTGAAAGAAATTCTGAAAATGTATGGCATATAAATTTTGCAGTTTGAAGTTTTGAAAAATGTTAAAATCCACAGACATGACTCGCAGTTGACATTTGATGAAGACTTCCCCTATCGACATTCAGCATTGGCCTTAGTAAGAGTCAGTTATGACGTAGTGCTAACAAATCAATCGGACGGTCTTATACATGTCGTCAAAATCTTCACAATTTATATCACCTAAGTCAAAACTAGTGACATGTCAAGAAGGTGTCTTATATAAATTGTCTTCATCTACTGAGATGGTCCTAAGGAAATACTGCTGGCAATGTCTTTAAGACAAAACTCTTTAAGAATCCATCAAACCCGTTCGGAGTAGATGTAAAAGGGTAAGTCCCGATCAGTGAATCTAAAAATGAAAGTGCTTAGGTTATTGATTCGGAGAGCTTTAATTTTTAAGGAAGTATTAAGTCAGTTATGGAACACCTAAAAGTATGCAACAATTTACGCAAATTAAAGTCAACCTAATATTATGCTTCAGTAATTGATTGTTCTTGGGTAGGAACGAAGGAACTTAATGCAAAAAAAGGTAAATTATAAAATCTAAATTAATCTTTGGGACGCCCTTCACTAGTACTTTCAGAATCTGAAATCAAAATGGGCAAAAAGAGTTTAAAAATAAGAAAATATCATCATTTGATTACGGACACTCCAATTGTAGTTTCGCCCATTGTGTGAAAACAAAAGATTCTCCCGTCTTCTCAAATACATCTTTGAAAAGCTCTTCGAATTTGGAATCAATATGGAATCAAAATCTGCTAAAGAAAACCTTCGAAATAATAAATATATTCCAATATGCTTTCAAAGATCTAAATATTTAATGGAGTCGGCAAATATTGCCATTTTGAATATTTTGTGTTTCCTTTTCCTCTAAATAACCGATTTACCGATGGAACCACTATTTTCGGAAATGCTATAGGCGAACAAAAATCAAGGATGATTTTTATTCGAGCAGACAAATGCTTAATTTAAAAAAGTCAAAATTTGTTCAAATATTATTTAATAAAAGTAAAATTTACTAGAAAATATCGTGATAAAAGATATCATGCAGCTAAGATATATAGTATTTTGATAAACGCCATTCTTAAATTATTCCAAATATTTCAAGCGGATTAAGGCACTAATGGTTCATATTGTAACCCAAAAGGATTCCAAATTAAGCATCAGCACATCCTAGGGATTTTATTGTTAACCAAAGTGCATTCCACTTTCTTCAAACTAAGGCTTGTCAAGTTAATGAAATAGAATGTTAATGTATAAAGTACGTACATATAATAAATACCTTTGCATACTTTTTGGCAGTAACGAAAATAACGAGTATAACCAACTCTTATAGAAACCAAAAGGATTCCGAATTAAGCATCAGCTTATTGAAGGGTTTATATTGATAAACAAACTGCACTCCACTTACTTGGAACTAAGGCTTGTCAAGTTAATTATATGTAATGTTAATATATAAAGTGAGTACAGCTAATAAATACCTTTGCATACTTTTTGGCTGTAACGGAAATAACGAGTATAACCAATTCACCACGGAACTGAAATTTGCGAGAGAATACACGATTATTCCGATACGAATGACTGTATTTAGTTGTGAAAGCATGTAGATGATGTTTAATTTTTACAAATAGTCAAGCATAATTGTTGCATTTCGAAACTGCGAAAAATCGTCGTGCGGGTGATACCTTATCATGCGATCTCTTCAACATCTTAATTGAGGCTGCAGCCAAGACGAATAAAGCTATCTGCAGCAAAAGTCACGTACTGCTCGCGTATGCTGATGACGTAGACATCATTTTGCGAAATCTGTGAGAAGTCACTGCAGTATTTACGAAAATAGAAAATTCGGTTTGGCAGTAAACAAGGACAATACAAAATTAAAAGTTTCGACAAGCAGAACATCCACCCGATTAGATGAAAGGGTAAAGTTGATAATCGTTGTGGTTTCGAGGTAGTGGACGAATTTATTTACTTTAGATTTTCCGCAAACAGAAGCAATAACCTCAGCCTATAAATCAAATGGAGAATTGTGCTTCCAAACAGATGGTATTTCGGATTAAGCAAGCACTTCAGAGATAAGACCCTCTCTCGAGAAACGAATATCCAACTAAATCAAACTCTCATACAACCTGTCTTTATTTCTGGCGCCGAATCCTGGATCACATCGCATGCTGGTGAATCATCACTGTGAGTCTTCGAGAGAAAAATGTTCCGGAAAATATATGATCCTACAATAGAAAACGCCGAGTATCGAAGACGAATTTGCCCCAATCTGTATAATCTGTATCCCGACATTGTCGTAGTTATACGTACCAAAATAGCACATTTTCGCTGGCTTGACCATGTCAGTCGAATGGATCAGAATAAACCAGTGCGAAAAGTATTCGAACACGTGCTCGAGGGATATCGAAGAATAGGATGACCAAGACTTCGCTAGAAAGCCCAGATGGAATGTTGCTTGCGAGAGCTTGGTGTTACCAACTGTAGGACAAAAGCTGAAGATCGAGCCGGTTGTAGACACATGTTATCCTCAATTTGAAAGGCCCTGGACCACTGTGGGTCCACCTAAGTAAGTATATAAGATAGTAACAGGGTGAAACTCTGTAGTTGATAAGGAATATTTGTGACTCGATATTAGCGATAATTTAAACAATGTTAAAATGGCAATACGTTACAATATTGTTGCGAATTTTCTAACTGATTTATTTCCCGTTGGTAAAACAACGTTCTTTCTAAATTACTCATACATGGGGCAAATTAAATATATGACAATTATAATTTGTAGTTTAATTTGAATAAAATTGTACTCATTTTCAAAGCATTTCCTTCATACCTGGCACTTTTGGTTTTCAAATATTTTATACAGTACAGGTTTATGAATTCGAAAGTACTATGAGGCAATACCTATCAAACACACAAACCTCTACATATAAAATACTTTAAAAATAGAACTGCCAGCATTCAAACAAATTCAAAACAATTAAAAGCATTCCTATATTTCATTACAATTGACATCCGATTCCACAACCTGCATTTGCATTGCTTGTTCGTTTGCATTTTCATTAGATAAAGTCGTGCAAACTGAAATCCAATGCAAATTAAAAAAAAAACAATGGATGAAATTACTAGACATTCTTTATTTTACTTGTACAGTAAAAACTTGTGACTTTATAATAAGCGGGTTTTTAATTTCCCGCTAAACTAATTTTTCGATGAGTTTGTTCGAGGAGCCGCCTAAAATCGCATACCTCACCATACAACCTGATCGAAAAATGTCGGTATAAAAAATTACAAATAGTAAAATCGGAAACATCCAGATCTTGAACTTGCTTTAAAAATTGTTTAGAAAGATTGAAAAATTAGTTTAGCAGAGAATAACAAAATAGACTTATAAGTTTCTACACAATAACACTCTTATTCCACGTTGTAGACCTTTACCCGAGTTTAACTTCAGTTTTGATACAATTTGATCATTTCTACCAGTTCAGCCATTACCAGAACCATTTCGTAGTAACCCTCTCTATTCTAGACTGTTCTCGAAAATTCAGCATCGACTTAATGGTTAGCGGTGAAATGTCATCTGTTCCCGATTGTTTCAGACTGTTCTTGCGATATCGTCGAACTTTCGTGGTGAGTTGGAATGAAGTAGATTTTTCAGCATGCTACTACTGCATACTTTTAGGCGTACTTGACATTAGGCAATCAAGTTTTAATATAGACCACACACTGTTTGTTGACATTCTAATGTTGTTTCGACATAACTGTTAGTTAAGCCAAACTAGTGAAAGAGTTATCGTAAAAATATGTACAAAGTTTCATTATTATCAGGAAAAGCACCCCTTATTTTATGATCGCTTCTCATGTAACTGGTTTATAGTTGATTTTTTTACTTGTTCTTTACTTATATTTGAAAAATTCATTAACACACATTTCCAAACAATTATTAGCCCCCGTTGAATAATAAACTGCTTTAAAATACTGTTTAGAAACCCGATAGCGTTCTCAACCATTTAACATTTGTCACTTCATTTACGTAACACTTTGGATTTTGTTGTATAATTTGCAGTTGTGTAGTTTGTAGATATTTTTTATACCTTTTGGAAACACTGATGTTGTGTACTTTGACTCTGAAAGCCAACACCTACAGTGGTGTCAAGCAAGTGGTTGTGGTCCGTCGTCCGCATTGGCCATGGCCAATCACTGTGTGGTGGCAGTTATGAAGCAGCGTCAGGTGACCATTACTGTATACGTATGATTAATTTTTCATGAATCAGTAAACGCCACATGTGAATATGACAACCATGGATGGCCATGGATGGTCGATGGCTGATGATTTGCCATGAGGTGATGGTAAATGAGGAATGGTTTGATGCTGGGATTTGGTCTGGATGTTGACTACATGTATAGATTTTATATTTCTATCTAAATGTAAACGGTTGAGTGGTTTTACTTGTATTTCGTTTAAAAAAAAAAAACCTGTCTGTTTCTTTTGCCCATCTCAATGGGGTTGTTGACTTGTTTTATTTCGTATAAACAAATTTTAAATGGGTTTTCCCCTGTAATGTACAAAGTGCCTTTAAGTCACGTGAAATTCTCCAAATAGTTCATATCACTTCATTTAATTTTTCCATTCATTTGTGGTCATTTCAATAATCGTAAATACGAAAATGTATTTGACAGTTTTAAATGTCCAACCGCCAAAATGTATTTTTTTGGCAATTTGCCAAATAGCTAAGAACCGAAAACTTGCAATGTTTATATGCACTAGAAATGCCTTCGCAAATAAAGGCAGTATATAGCTAAGTGGTTTTTATACAGTGTACAATTTATTATTTATTCTACGTGTACGACTATGTGTGGAACCACAACGTCCAAGAGTGAATCAGACGGGAAGTTCTAGTCAAGTGGCTACATAAATTACTTTATTTTAGCTCATTTTCTGTGGAACGATTTTGCATTTATTTTTATTCGTGGAAATCATATAAAATTACATTAGCTTAAGTGTTTACTAATTATTGCAAAAGGCGTACGAACGAACACACAGACACAGTTAAGAGTAATTTAAAATAACCCAGCAAAAATATAATGGAGTAGTTCCAATGGCGCGGCTGGCAATCAATGCGCTTCACTTCGTATGCAGGTTTGGTAAAAATTTTTTAACGAAACAGTTGTAATTATCATACATGTGGCAAATCAATTATATGACAATTATAACTTGTAGTTTAATTTCAATTACCCTTCGAAATGCAAATTCAAAAAATGTAAGTACCATTGGCAATTGTACTTATTTTCAAAGTATTTCCTTCATATTTGGCATTTTTGGTTTTCAAATATTTTATACAACAGTACAGGTTTATGAATTCGAAAATACTATGATGCAATACCTATCGAAGCCACAAACCTCTGCATATAAAATACTTAAAAACAGAATTGCCAGCAATCAAACAGTTTCAAAGTAATAAAAAGCATTCCCAGATTTCATTGCAATTGGCATCCGATTCCACAACCTGCATTTGCGATGCCTAAGCAAGTGCAAATTCAATATTTTTTAATTGTTCACGTAATTTGTATGGTATACTTTCAGGCGAATACAATTTAATTCCACAAAATTTTGGCAACTAAATGTTCGTTCGTTGTAATTGTCACATTAGGCAAATTTTTAAAAATTTTAAATTTTCAAGTGAAACATTGCCAAACGCCAAAAAAAAACAAAAGAATACAAAAAAAAATTTTCTGGTGAGATTCGAATCCCGGACCTGCACCAGCTTCCGTTTTCTAGTCGCACATGCTATCACTGTGCTAATTTTTGTGCTGAAACGTAGCGCTAAGGAGTAGCATTTATTCTACTTAAAAATGTCCAACTTAGGAGTACTGCCATTCAAGGCCAACACAATATAAACAGCGACAGTGCAGCAACCACATTTGCACTACCTCTTACCGCGTAGTTCTGGTGGACCTTCTTGTCATTTATATATATAATTTTTTTGCTATGAATAATAATTGTTTTGAGGGTAAGTTAAAAGATCTAAAACAATAAATGAAATTATTTTTGCTATCCGATTTGAATGAAATAATTCAAATAATTACAGGGTGATTCAATAAGACCGCAGATTTTCTTTTATAAATAAATGTTATTTTTTCATCATGTTTTTTAGTCAATGGCATATTTATATCTGCAAAAATATCCACACGACTCCTCTGGAAACACAGGAGGCGCGTATCTTTTATAACGCGTATAAGCTTATTGGTATACTTTTCACGTAGCCCCAGAGAAAAAAACTCAATGGTGTCAAATCGCAAGATCTGGGCGGCCATTTGACTTTGTTGTTTCGTGATATAATGCGTCGTGAAAACATCGGTCGCAATAGCGCCATTGCATCAATGTGGATGAAAATCATACATGGGGCAATTAATTTGAATTTCCCGTCCAAAAGCATATTCAAAAAACTTTCAATACCATTGGCAATTGTACGTATTTCCAAAGCATTTCCTGCATATCTGGCAATTTTGGTTTTCAAATTTTTTATACAGTACAGGTTTATGAATTTGAAAGTACTATGAGCTAATACTTATCAAAGCCACAAACCTATACACTTAAAATACTTGAAAAACAGAATTGCCAGCAGTCAAACAAATTCAAAATAATTAAAAGCATTCCCATATTTTATTACAACCTGCATTTGCATTGCCGGAGCAAATGCAAAATTCAAAATTTTTTAATTGCCATTGCGAACAATGGTAATTCTTTTGCATTTGCATTAGTTAACGTAATGCAAATTAAAATCCAATGAAAATTAAAAAAAAAACCCCTTGTTCGGTGAAAATAAATTCGATTTAAACTAGCAGGTGTTGTCACGTTTTACACCGACCCAGTTTCTTCGAATTTCTGCACCAAACGACTGATTTTTGACTCTGGTGAATGGACTCACGGGACAGAAAATTACATCAAAAGCAGATTTCGTATTTAGCCCCCTGTGTAACCCATACACACATAGACGTGGGGAATGGGTGATGAATGTTTACCCATTAAATTCTCCTATGGAGGTAAAAAATTTACTATTTTTGGGATTTTTTTGTGATTTCCGTATTTTGACGATTTTTTATAAAACATTCTCCCATACGAATTGGACTTCGTAGTTTCGTGAGATATTGCGTTCTGGGAACTTCATTCGCAATAAGGTCATTGTTTCAATGTGTGTGGAAATAAATTCAAATTAATCTAGCAGAGACACAAACCAATTATGTTAGCAGAGCTCTGTAATTACAGTAACAGAACATGGCTAAATTTTGGAAAGGTTATACAAATTGCCGATTTTCTCGCGATCCAACCAATATTTATAGCCAAAAATTATACATTTTATATCAAGGATTTATTCTTTGGCAGGGTAAAAACTATGAGGATTTCTTGCGTAGAAAACCTTGGAAAGATTTAGGGGCCATTGCACCTAATGAGGAAAAGTTTAGTGATTGGGACTAGTATCAAATTAAGGCTATTGACATATATTTTCATTATTTAATACACTTATTCCCGAAGAAACCTCCGGAATATCAAATTAAACAAAGAGTTTACAAAATTGTTGTTTCGGCCGGACAAGGTATGACGGATAGGCCCGAAAACACATTGGAGTTGTCACATTTTGCACCGCCCCAGTTTCTTCGAAAATCTGCACCAAACGACCCAGATGAATTGACTCACTGAGAAGAAAGTTACATCAAAAGCAGGGTTTGTATTTAGCAGAGTTCGTATTTAGAATTCGTAATTAAACATCGACGTGGGGAATGGGTGATGAAGCCTCATATTGAGGTAAAAAATTTACTATTTTTGCGATTTTTTTGGTGATCTCCTTATTTTGTCGATTTTTATAAAAAAAATTCTTCCATACGAATTGGACAACTTTATAATAAACCCTTAGCAACCCTCAAGAAGTAGTTATGTTTTTCGGTAGAACATCCGTTTGCAAGATATAGATATTTTTCGAATTTTTTCATATTTCCGATCAAAAATGGGGACGTGGGTAATATGTAAAGGCCGCCTATCCGTTCCCCTTGTGTAATGGGTAATTCCCATACATGGGGCAAATTAATTATATGACAATTATAATTTGTTGTTTAATTTGAATTTCCTGTCGAAATGCAAATTCAAAAAACTTTCAATACCATTGGCAATTGTACTTATTTTCAAATCATTTCCTTCATATCTGGCAATTTTGGTTTTCAAAAATGTTGTACTGTATGAATTTGAAAGTACGAAGACCACAAACCTCTACATATAAAATACTTTAAAAACAGAATTGCCAGCTGTCAAACAAATTCAAAATAATTATAAGCATTCCCATATTTCTTTACAATTGGTATTTGATTCCACGACCTGCAAAATTTATAATTGCAATTGCGAACAATGGTAATTCTTTTGCATTTGCATTAGATAAAGTTATTTAAATTAAAATCCAATGCAAATTAATAAACCCATGTATGGTAATTCCCCATCGTTGTCGGTAGCTTCCCATTATTTTCACCATACCCTATGGGTAATGAGTAAACGATCGCCACCATTTCCCACGACCATAATAATGGGTTACGCAGGATAACCCATTACCCATAAAATACGGACCCTGATCAAAAGTAAGCTGACCTATAACATCACTGAGCGGGTTTGCCCTATTTCGGGTCCTAGGAATCGAAAAAATCTTCCCAAAGTCGAAGGCAAATATTAAAGACAACCTCACAACAATTTCAAAAAAAAAAATTCAATTTTCCTTTCCGAGCCCGTGAAAGTATGCAATAATTTTTATTTAACAAAGTTGTCGATAGCGCTAAAAAGTATGGAATAATTTGCGATAATATTTCAAACAACCTGATGCTGCATACATCTTCTCATACGTAACTTTTTTGTTTTTGAATAAAACTGTATACTTCCAAAGCAAAATGTTTTTGGTTTTAAAGGGCTTTAATCCTTAAAAAAATATTCATAAATTTTAGGGATACAAAGTGCTTTAAATGAGGAATTCATTAGAAAATGATGTCGTACGTCAGCTACATCTATAGGACAAATATAGAACTCGTCGAGACCTATACAACGATGTCTTGTAAATTACTGTCGAGCCACAAACAAAAAAACTCGGAAAGGAAATTTGTTTTTGTTGTTGTTAAATTGTCCCGAGGTGATTTTTAATATTTGCCCTCGACTTTGGGAAATTTTTTTCGTAACCCAGTCTAGTGATTAGTAAACAGTGTCCAAATAAAAATGCACGATTTTATTTAAAAATATTTTTTGACCGAGTTGTGATGGCTCTGATCACAGGCCATTACTATTTTAATGAAATTTTCGACGACATTCTGACAAGAATGTGGATCTATCTCATCCATAACGTGTGTGATCTATAACTTGAGCTCAGGAATTGCTTGTGATTTTTTCGCAGAGACCAGAAATTTCAGAAACCCCCAAAGAAAGAAGGCGCACGACGTTGAATTGCATGGCATTAAATCACACGATCTTTGGGGCTAATTGAAATCAAAATTTCGGGAGATGATGCGGTATGGAAATTGCTGCCGTTCTGCTTAACCACATGGCATCCATATCCATACTCCATTGTAATGTTCCTGTAATGAATGTCATTCATAGTCACTGCATTTGATTCTCATGGATCACGTTCGGATTTTCTGAGCACCAAATTCGACAATTTTGTTTGTGGACGAATCAATTCTGATGAAAATGCGCCTCATCGGTGGAGATGATTTGTTTCGTAAAATAGGCACTCTCATTTCTTCACTCTCTTTTTCTTGTCGGCGCTGTGCATGGTTTAAGCTCCTGAGTGAACTGAATCTTGTACGGGTGAAGGTGGACGCCTGTCGTCAAAATTTGAAGTGGTTGTGAATTATGCTAAATTTACGTTTTCGACTTATTTGGAGTTATTTCTATGGCAGACTTTTAGGCGTACTTAATAAAATTATCAAAATAATAAAACTGTAACATTAATCGCCCTGTTTTTTAAAATTTTAGTGTTAATTAAGCCAAATAATTAAATCATTCACATTAAAATTACTGCGACACGTTAATGTTAATTTAGGCATGAATAACCCGACCAACTGATTGTGACCAAAATGGATAAAACACAATGGATAAAAAGGCGTTTTCAAAAATAAATAAATAAAATGCATTCATTAATATAAAATAAGACTAAATATATAAAACAAAGCATTCCATATTGTATATAATCGTTTTGTGCATTGAGATTTAAGTCGGAATGAGACACCAAACACCGGAACAATCTCTTAAAAGCCGGGACTGTTGGTCAGGCTAGGTTAGGTCATATGCAAAACTTTTAATAGTTTCCAGCAGTCAAACAAATTGAAAAGTATCAAAGTAATTCCCATAATTCATTACAATTGGCATCCGATTCTACAACCATGCATTTTCATTGTCTGAGCTAACGGAGATGGAATATTTTTGGATTGTAATTGCGAATAACACAATTCCTTTCGCATTTGCAAATTTTTAATTAAGTAATGCTGATTAAAATTCAATGCAAATTAAAAGCTTCCAACACTGTTTTAAACTAAGTACAATTGCCAATGGTAAAAAAAAAATGGTGTCCCATAACATCCCATGAAGGGATTGGGGAGAGCTTCTCACAATCAGTGAGATGTGCGCTTTCTAGTTTTGCACTCACTAATTGGGATCTACAGTTTTACACCGGATCCGAACGGTATTTTGAGAAGCATTTTCATGGCTAAGTAGTCGATAGTGTCGCCATCACTAAGCGAGGAGGCCGTCGTCGAAAGAAAAGTAAGGTGGTCTGAGCAGGGATCGAACCCACGTTTTCATGTACAAGAGCCGCGCACACTAGCCATTGCACCACCGACGGAGACAATTGCCAATGGTATTCAACATTTAACGGCCTGTTTTCATAAAATAAATTTGAACGAATGAACAAATGGGCCAAATTTTAAATGTAATTTTAAATTGGATTTCATGGTTCAAATGAGGCAATTCCTTTAGAAATTTATTAAACGATCATATGAAGAATAATATCCCATGTTAATATCTCATTTAAACTAAAATATTCGTGTTGCTAACGTTTCATTTTGGCCAATTCGTTCGTTCGTAGCAATTCGTTTTATAAAACCAGGCTGTAACTTAAAATTTTTTCAATTTGCATTTGTCGAGGTAATTCAAACTAAACTACAAATTATAATTGCCATATTCTAAACTTATCCCGTTACGATTTTAAATAATCAAATTTCGACTAAAGCAACAAATTTAAATTTTCTTTTAAATATCCTTTACTAACAATCAGTCCTTGCAACAAAATCTTTATTTCCACCCATTTGTTTTCAAACAGTGATGCTCTTTTGTAACACCATTAGCATTCATATGGACAGTTGCATTTTTTTTTGTCTATGGTCATACGAATGTCTATACATAGAGGAATTTACCCTATAAACAAACCGGATACAACTTCATATCCCAACGCCGAAAAGGAGGATGTACCCTTTTGGTTGCAGCCAGACCAGAATAGGGGACCAGCCCATTGTTTGTTTGAAAATGATAGCTGTTTTGTCGTCTGGACTCGAAACACATGTATATGTACCCACCACATATAGATTTTCATGTATCAATGGAAGAGGAAACACACATTGTATATGGTATATCGAAATGTGTACACGTATGTATGTACGTACATACTGGTAGAGTCGACACCTTAAGGATATAAAAATGGTAAATGTAATTTTTTCCAAGTCTGGTACAATAAAGTCTGTTTTTATACAGTATCAAAAGATAATAACAAATTTTAAACATAGATTAAAGAGTTGCTATACGAAATGTTGAAATCCATGGAGTGGAGACGAAATGTGCTCGGTTACAAAGTTCCTTTAGTTCCTTTAGCCTTGAAATATGCCAGACTTCTTTGTTCACTTTAAATCCTTAAAGTATGCAATGTAAAATAAGTTTACTGCATAGGAGATAAAATCCAAACACGAAACACAAATTATATTAAACTAACATCTGGCAATGTTTATATTAATTAAATATCAGGAGAATGCGGCAAGAATTACAAAATTTCAATTCCTATTATAATGGGGTTGGGCAAAGATTCTTGCACTCAGTGATAGGGACGTACAATTTTACACCAGACTATGCTTATGAGAAGTTTCTTAATGGGTTGTTTCATGACATTGACGGTTACACCCTTATTAATATAACCCTTTCGCAAAGAGACATTAGGCAACACTATTTCCCTAAATTTCATTAAAAACTTACACCCAAGTTCGATTCACTCGCTCAATTTTTGATTCTCTCACACACACATGCAATTTTCACGTCAGTGAATAAACTTTCGCTCATATCATCACACACGCAAATACCCAGCGGCGGAAGTCATGACCTGTAAGGCCTGAAATCATGACCAAACAGGCCCTCTTTAACGCACGGAATGCCTTCCCTACACATTACCTCCTCCTTTCTTTTTAACATTGCGTTGGATTGAGAGGCAAGGCCTTCCTAAAGAAGTCCTTAGGGGCATTCAAAAAGGAAGGCCTTAGAAGGCATTTACTTTACTTTATGTTTGTTAAACAAAAATAAAATGAAAACATTTTTTATTATCACAAAATCATTATCCACTTCAACATATTTATTTATATGTACGTATGTACCTATCTTAGAAAATTGTACCACGCCCAACATCATATTGAAAGTCGGTTTCTTCTAAAATTTTAAAAATATCCTGAAAAATATTAAATTAAAAATATAATTTTAAAATTTCAATGAACTTTTCCAATTAAGTTTCGGTTAAAAAGAATCGGAAAAGAAATTTCTCAAAACTTTAAAACTCTTCATCTTGATTACATCTGAAAAACATTCATGCATTCCGCAGGCCTTATTTTAGGAAGGCATTACAAAAGAAGCATTCCGCATGCCTTGTTTGTGGAAGACCTTGCGAATTCCGCCGCTGGGTACCGTCTATAGTGCTATCTATAGTGTTTTCACAAAAACCATTACTTTCAACATTGAAAATATTTTTTAAAAATTTAAAAGAAACAGTCAGAAACCACTGGCAGACTGTTCCTTGACCTCAAACGAATACTTTCGTTCGTTTTCTAGCCGAAAGAAAGTTGATGTGGGTTCCACAATCTTGTCATTTCAAGTAGACTGAAAACATAAAATATTTCAAAACTTTTCAGTACAAATGTTGGTTGCTCTATTTCGAATCAGCTGTTATTTGGGAACAAACCTATAGTCAATCGAACGAAAATTTCGATTTAGAGGAACCCAATTTCAGCCGAATGCGAGTGACTGACTTTCGTTCACTTAGCTTTTCCTAGGAGTTCGGGGAACAGGCAATGATACATTTATTTCTTAAATTTTGTAAACCCTTTGATTTCCAAAGCATTTTTTTTTTTAAAAAATTACACAATATACTTAGGTTAATCTGCAATTCAATTGGAAACTTTGAATTCTTTGTGATAATATTGATGCTTGGCAGAAATGATAAATAACTTTCCGAAATCATCAGGAAAATAAGATGAAAGATATCGATAAGTTGTTTTGTTATCGGTATAAAATTAGTATTCGATTTAGTATTCGAAAAGTTATTGGAGGCATTGCGGAGCATAATATCCCCTTATGCACCGGTGATATTAAGGGTAAAAGCCCTATGCGTGGCCAGCATTCAGTCGGGACTAACAGCACTAGTTTTGAAACTACGGCATTTTTTTGTTTATTAAAGCTTTCAACGTGGACGAGCTCAAGGATTTTCTCTTCAAAGTTTTTTAATTTCTTCAGATTTTTCGAAATAAATAAATTTCAACTGCCGATATTTCGATTACTAAAAATAATTGTTTAATTTTTCATTCTTAAGCCAACTACAGACTTGAGCATGAGCTTGGTCGGTAACTTTTTATCTGGCTGATGAATTGGAAAAAATATTACCAAAAACTTTTGTGAACATGATAGTGAAGAGAACAACTGAGATTAGATTCTTATTTGGTATCAAGAAGGGCGGTAAACCGACAATAAACATCAACGATAGCTGATGTTCATGCTAATGAATGACAAGTCTTTATTTTAGGGTGGGCTATCGAAAAACATTATCGGTTCGAGGGACATCGAATATCTTACTCTCTCTAAGAAGGCTGCCAAAATAAAAACTTCCTGAAAATGTTTGCCGGCGCCCTGTCGCCGATAATATCCGAGTCACTCCACTCTCTGCTCCTACCCTCATTTCCGTAGTCGTATACGCTGAAAAATTTTTACCTTGTTGTTGTTTGGGTGTAAATAAAACGTGTTTGTAGCTTGTCGCAAATATATTATACTTGTGGCCAAACACTTTGTGTTTGCTATTCAATATAACATGTTTGGAACCTATGATTAGTATGTTATAATATATGAATTTGTGAGCATAATGTGGGTTTTGTTTGTTGAAAACTGCTGAAGAAAACGTGACAGACACAAAGAAAAAAAAGCAGCAGGTTTTCAATTCACAAAAATAATGGTTGCAACCATGTACATGGTTCCTGCAATACGTTGTTGAGCCCGTTATTTTTCAGCGTGTATACAATAAGCTGCATTTATAGAGCGCATTACCTGACTATTGGTCAAAAGAGAAAAATTAAATTAAAGAAAAATGCAAAATAACCAAAATTCTTACTTTAATATAATCTGTCGCTTTATTTATAATTCAAGGTTCTTCTTAAATTACAAATTATAATTCAAGTCTCTGTGTTTACAATTTAAAATATAAAATTTGTCTACACTTTCAAATTCTCAGTAAGTCGATATTTAAAACAAAAGAGAATAGAGGTATTATTTTGAGTACTAGCACTTATTCTACTAAGTCAATGCTGTGAATATGGAGTTTGAAGTTGAAATAAGCATAATAGCGACATCTGTTTGTATTTATAGCAAATGCACTAGCTCCATTAATAGTAATCTACAAACACCTAGTATTCCTTAGCATGTTCTATAATTAGCAAAGTCTACAACCTGTTGACTTTTGTGATTTTCGCCACAGCCCAAAACTATGCCATATTATTATTGATATTTTCTACACTTTCTATACTATAAGTATACGTTGAAAAATCTGTCGTTTTTTGTTGTTTGGATGCAAATATAACGTGTGGTTGGAGCTTGTCGCAAATATAATATACTTATGTGCAAACATATTGTGTTTGCTATTCAATATTACATGTTTGAGATACAATGATTAATATGTTATAATATATGTGTTTGCGACCCAAATATATATATGTTTGTGATACAAAAACAGTTGTGTTTGTTGCACTGTTTATACTCTCTCGAGAGCAAAAAAAATAAAAGAGGGACAGCGAGAGAGTCTATCTTGTAAGTGTGTATCTGTATTTTATGGATTATTCTCTTCGACAGTGATTCATAAATTTTCCTGAATTTTGTGTAAATTGCAGAGGAAGTCAGTGTTTCTTATTTTGGCTGATGTATTGCGTTTTAGTTTCATGTATTCATTTCATGTACCAATGGTTCATCGGACAGAGGATATCAAAAGCGCTTGATCAGTGAAAAAAGAATAAACAAAGGCCTGGACGGATAAATGGTTTGTGATGTTGCTTTGGTTTTTGTGTTTGTGTTTAGTATATATGTATGCATGTGTGCTACCAAAGTGAGACACGATTTTGAAGAAAGGAATTGGAAAGGGACCTTTGTCTGCCCGAACCTTTACTGAGAAAATCGGGCAGGCGGCGCATTTGTGAGATATAATATCGTAGAAAAAAACACAACAAATTAATTTACGTTTGGCTTGCACCAATTGGATTTGTATATATGTAAGTATATTGTTTGTGTACTAACGCATAGTGATAACCAATGCATAGTTGAAACCTTCTGAAAACAAAGAGGTAAGACAAAACAAAGAAAGGAGAAGTAAAAGAGCAGCAGCTTATCATTTCATTAATAATAATGCATTCAATGCAAGTAAATGTAAAAATTACCGTTTTAAATCTTTTAATTTTTTATAATAATCATTTATAAAATAAATCATTTATAAATTAAATATAATAAATAACACGTATATTTAACTGAAAGAATACTTCGTTTCTAAATATCATTATGTTTGGGAGGAAATAGGCATATGTTTCCACGTAAAAGCATTTATGTTTGCCAGTAAACATGATACTGTTTTCGTTTAAATACAAGTGAGTTTGGGACTTGCAAACATATGAATGTTTTAAGTGTGTTCAAAACATGTACATGGTTCCTGCAGAATATGTTTGGGAGAATATGTTACAGATGCCGTTTTGTTCAGCGTGTATAGTACCAACAACAACGCCATGGATGCGTGGAAAGCTATTTGACGAAACTCTTAAACATTTAGCGATCAAACAGGGGCTAATTGTGTATACACCGATATTGTATTCATTATCGTCTTGCCGGCAGTTAAGTTTCATCAATGCATGTACATATTTCAAATGGTTCTATGAACCAGCATTAATTGGAAAACGATCATGAATTTAAAATCGTTTTTTTCATAATTAGCTCTCTCCTAAACCTCCAACTCTGCATTACATTAAAATTTGTTGTTCAATTTCAAGAATAACGATTTTTGCGTAGTAATTAGTGTCCAAAACCGGAACCAAAAACCGGGGAAAGCGGTTTACCGGGTTCTAAATAACATCTCCAAACAATTTTTTCAAAATGATTCTATGACTTCAATTAAAATTAATTAAAAATTAATTAAGCTTTTCGAATATATTTTTTCTCAAATTTCAAAATTAAAATTATTAGATAACTTAATGTTTTAAACTTAATAATATTTTCAGACATTAAAATCTTTTTCAAATTTGATCAATCAATATTGAATATTTTATATATTTTCGATTTTAAATCAGTTTAATTGGAATTTATATAAACTCCTAAATTTTGTATTAAACACACATTCCAAAATGGAATATGATGTATATTTTTTAAAATGTGATGATTTATTCGAACTTTCGTATTGTATTTGAAATTAAAATATTCGAGCGTTAGGTCTATTTTAAATTATTTTATTCTTCAATATTTCGCTACCCATTGGGTAGCATCGTGATGAAGATTAGCACAATTATGAATTAAAAATTTAATTTTAATTTGTAATTTAATTATTTTTCATCTAATTTATAATTAACAATTGTGGTTATCTTTCCGATGATGATACCCAATGGGTAGTGAAATATTGAAGAATAAAATAGACCTAGCGCACGAACATTTTAATTTTAAATTATAGATTTTATTTATAATTAAAACGTAATTAATTGAATACAGTTGGGAAATATGAAATGGTCGCTAAACAAATGTTTTGTAAGTTCTACATGTGCAATTTAATTTAAAGCAAAAAAACCGAAAATACCAGTTCCACCGGATTTTGCCAAAATTAAAAACTGACAACTGGTTTCTTGAAAAATTGTTTTTTCCAACAACCCGAAAACCCGTTTCTTGGAAAATAGATTTTTCGAACAAACCGAAACCGGTTTTTAGAAAATGCCGGTTTTATGGACACTCTAACTAGTAGCAATACACTGTGAATTTGTGTTGCTTTCGTTAAAAAAAAACTTTTGCCAGCGCGTGCAATTTTCCCGCGTTTTATTCAATAATTAATTTTGTATTAGTTGGTACCTTGAAAACTATGTTATATTTTGTGTAAATAAATAAAGGACATATATATGTATGTATATGCATATGATTTTTTCAATTCAATATTTTAAAACAGCAGCAAAATAATAACACGCAGCGGATTCTAAATCCCACACACAATTAAGTTGCACTTGTTACTATATCACGTGTTGACTGTTAAGTTCATATGTGATTTCGTATCGTTTTAAATTAAATTGCTAAGCAGAAGTAGTAAATTACCTACATATGTGTCCAAGAGTAGCCTGCCAACGTTGTATTTTATTCCGCCCTAAAGAAACCCCTAATTGAAATTATCATGCAAGCAGACATTTAACAAGTTCGTTAGTTTCAACGCTCATTTAGGCAAATAGTTTATTATGATTTCTGATAACAATTTTAATAATATAATTAACTTAATTATGATTTTTCCTCTCTTCATTCTAGCATGTTCATTGTGCCGATTTAGCCATAAGCATACCCAATAATCAGGGTATGGACGGTGCCTTTTACCGTCTAGACTATAGTCCGCCATATGGTTATCCAGAACCAAATGCCACAATCGCCTCCAATGAAATTGGCGATGAAATACAATTCTCGCGTGCTTTACCCGGTACCAAATATAATTTCTGGTTGTACTACACAAATGGTACCCATCGTGATTGGCTGACATGGACTGTGTCCATAACTACAGGTAAGTCAATATAACATATGAAATCATATATCCTGTTATTGTACGAGTATTAGACAACACTTAATGTTATAATGATACAATATTTTTGCTGTGATATTCTCAACTTTGGCAACTATGTAATGTCGCAATGTGGCAACATTGTAGCTAATGACTTGAAAATTTCAAATCTAAAATGCTCTTAGTGAATCTGTTACTCTGCAATAAATTCAATTAACTCCTACTCTACAGGATTGAGTTATATGCACGTGTACTTAAGTATAAATATTATAGGCAAAATATTATCTAGATGGAAATCGTATAATATTTGTAGTAATTTAGCATTTCCATCGAGTTTGCAATACTACCTATTAAATGAATTAAAATTGTTGGACACAAAAGACATGGCGTTGTGGCCGGTAATTGGATTTTGTTTTTTAATTAACCATTTTATGAAAAACATTGTGGGAAAGAAAATATTGACAGTATTATCATTGAATTAAAATCGAGTTGGAAAATTTTTAAATGTTGTTTAAACAAAAACCAGAATATAAATTATGATTACATACTATCATGATGCAAAAAAAGAATCTCAGAAACAAGTTGGCAGGCTAAGAATAGTGCGCTACCAAAAAGCTACCGATCAAAGTCGATATGTATATATATATGTGCATATATTTCTAGAATTAATGGTCTACACTTTAAGCTTTCTGTGGGAATATAAACTATGAAGATACTATTACGAAGAAAGCTGAACATGTTGGCCTTAACTAACGATTATGTTGAAATACGTATCTGCCTAACGTTAACGCCTAAAAGTATACCACCGCTACCACATACAAACTCACCACGAATGTTCGATGATATCGCCATGTCTGAACAAACAAAATCAGATGGCATCTCAAACGAAAACAATCGAGAACAGACAGCGTTACTAGGAGATGGTTCTGGAAACGGCTGAAGTGGTGGAAATAACTGATGTCCAGTGATGCAGAAGGTAGTGCTATTTTAAACGAGCAAAAGCATAAATCGTTGAGTAGTAGGTGTATCGAAAAAGACCTATTGCAAAGTGTAAAACTTGTACCGTACAATTAAAAAAAGAAAATGTTTGGATTTGTCGTAAAATAACCCCTTGTTTTATTAACAGGAAATGAATCAGCACTAAAAAGGCCTATTAGAAAATTCGTGACAGTACTGTTTTGATTAAAAGCTTTACTTATGTCACAGTAATGTAATATGCTTGCTTACTTAATTGACTTACGGTAAATAACAGTGCGATTAGTGGTGTGCCTAAAAATATGCATTGTAACAACAGACCAGTTCGCCAAACCAGTATTATGCATTGATCAGTATTATGAATTCATACCTCTCCACTAATCATCCAGAGAACGATAAATACTGGCAGTATTGCTAGCAGGATCTTGAAATTGCCTAAACGATTACACCATGTGAGTGTGATGGGTTGGTATAAATGGCGAGGGTTTTGGCATTGTGAGTCGGTTTCTGATTAAGCGCCGGCAAGTACGCAACACAAAGTATTAGTCAAATGGTTGAATATAGACAATTGTGAATGTTAAATTGTGTAAATAAAGTAAACAGTTGTACTGTATAAGTAAAATAAAAGGAAGTAAAACTGTTCTAATTATTGTCATTTAAAACGAACCTTGTTTTGTCAACGGGAAATAAAACAGCGCTAAAAATTACGAAATTCGTAACAATACATTAACATACCTTAACTTCTCAATTTTCTAATTAATACTGAAAAGACAATCATGAAATGATACAAATTGATTTTTTTAATTGATATTTAAAAAATTGTAGTTAGAAGTTTAACCCTCTAAGGCTGGATTCTAAAATAATGTGCAAAAATAATATGCACTTGTGGGGATTTAGTGGCAAAAAAATACAGAACATTTTTAATGAATTATGTATGTTGGCTTTCGTTGAAAACAATTGAAATTAATTACAAGATCATATGAGAATTGAGAAACGCATTATTTATTTTCAGTTATGATAGCCAAACTACAAATTTTTATGATTCGAACAGCATAAATGAAGTTTATCGCAAATCCATGTGCACAAATCGGGAAAACCCGGATAAAAGGAAACGTTTAAGAGCTTGAAAAGCTTTTACAAATTTGTTGCTACATCTGTTAGTAGCTGTCAAAAAACCCTTCCTTACTAAAAAATTCGTTCCATTTGCCATCAGTATGTCTTTTGTGAAGAATGCCTTAAGGACTTATGGTCAGTCTCACTGTTAGCCATTTTCCATTTAAATGGAACTTAAATGTCCGATGTTTGTGATTTAGTATGAAAATTTTCGGTGAGCTTTTAAATGAGGACTGTGAAACTCGCCCCTATTCAACATTGAAAGTCTTGGTCGCAAGCATCAAATATGATTTGTACTTCCGACGAATTTGTCGTTGCTCCATTGAAACATGGCACACATAATTTTTAGACCATTCATCGTTTCGTAGATGCAACGAATGCATTAATTATGCATTTTGGAGGAAATTCAGTATTGTTAAAACTATGGTCATTTGGGTTATCGCATACTTTTTTTAATAGTTTACTTATGTATTATATCATTTTGTTAGGCAAGTTGACAAATCGAGTACCTGGCCTCCATTTTCTGCAGGGGCAGGAATGGTGGAATGTATTTTTTAAACGAAAATTAAACTATTCAAAATAAATTCTGTTAAATCTTGTGATAAATGTATGTTTAATCAACTATGCCACTAGTTCTAAAGAGGTAGCTTTGAAAAACTTAAACTACGCATACACAGCGCAAGAAGACAAGATCAAAATGTGCTAAAGTTTTAAAGTCATTTATTTCCCAGGAAGGGGCAATACCTTTTTGAGCAATTGTTAAAAGAGTAACAGATAATTATTCTTCCTCCATACTCTTATTAAGAACCAGATCCTTTACTGTCATCTACTAAACTGTTTGATAAAGCTAACGTATTGGCAGAACTCTTTGAGGATAATTCATTTTTGACGAAAAACAGTCAGCCACCCCCCGGCATCTACACCCTCAAAAAAAGTAACCGAAGTGTATTCGCTTTTACTTAGTGTGAGCGGCTCTTGTACATTTCTCGACGACGGTCACCTCACTTACTGATGACGACACTATCGAGTACTTAGCCGTGAAGAGCTTCTCAAATACAGTTCGGAACCGGTGTAAAACTGTAGGTCCCAATCAGTGACTGTAAATGTAGAAAGCCCACAGCTCAAATCGAGGTTGTGAGAAGCTTTCCCCAATTCCTTCATGGGATGTAATGGGAAACCATTTATTTATTTTTATACACCCTGAAAAAGCGGTCCATTTTTGTTATTTGGATACAAATATAATGTCTTTGTAGCTTGTCGAAAATATAGTATACTTGTGCCCAAACACATTGTGTTTGATATTCAATGTATCATGTTTAAAATTCGATGATTAATATGTTAGAATATATGTTGTTGTGACCCATATGTGGCTTTGTTTGTTGAAAACTGCTAAAAACAAAAACGTGACAAACAACAAAAAAACAAAAAAGGTAGTGATGTGCAATTCATGAAAGCAATGCATGCAAACATATACATGGTTCCTGCAATACATTGCTGGGCCGATATTTTTTCAGTGTGTAGTGGCGTGGCTTCAAATGGTTCTGAATGTAGTGGGAGTTAAATCAAGAGTTCTTCCACATTCAATAGATTGCCGCCCAGATTTGCAAGGATTTAAATCTTTCAGCTTCATTACAACATTTATTGTTTTCGTTCTCGACTTATTTGTATTTGAAGTGTAAATATGTCGACCATAGAATAACACATACCATAGAAGCTTTTATTCGCTCAATAAATTAAACGTCATAGGTACGATGGAAAGTAAACATTGGATGGTGGAAAATATGGGTTCAATAATACCAGATAGTGGCAATACTATACAGCGATCAACAAAGGAACAACAACCGAATTTCGTGTTTTTGTGACAAACTAGTTGTGTTAAATACAATACAAATGTATACCAACGATAAAAGTCAACAAAAAAGTGCAAAATATATTAAAATTTTTCAGTTCTACACCAAAACGACAGAAAAAAGTTAAGTGAACATATTTTGTAACTCCACCTGGTGTAAGATAATTTTAAATTTAATTGCTCTCATTTCCACAAACCTACGATGAAGAGTGTGAAACGAAACGTCAGATGAGAGAATAAGTTTACCTACGTATGTGTTATTCTATGATGTAGACTTCACTGTTGTAATTAATTGTCACAACTGACAGAGTTTTGTAAATCTTTAGCTTGGAAGTCAGCTTTTTACATATTAGAAACTGAAATAAACTGAAATAATAGAGATGCAACTACGAAATGAATAAAAGAATGGCAAACTAAAATAGAAACTACGCAACATCGAAACCCTCAATTTTTTTAACCACACAAACTGGACTTCGAAGCCATCTAATTTTTGAATGGAGCAAACTCAAATAAACACGGCGCACCTTCGAAATCAGCACATTATTCAGCGACGCAATTTCGAAACGGCACAATTCGCGGTGTTAGTATCATAAATTTTTATTAATGTTTTTAAAATGTTAAGTGACAGCTATTGAATTTCAATTGATGTCTTTTAAATTTCAAATAATGTACATGAACTTTGTTTTGCGTTTCAAAATTTTACTAGAATTTTAAAATCTTAAAATTAAATAGATGTTTTTTTTATGAATTTCAATAGAAAATATTGTAGGTAAGCAAACTGAATTGGCTGAATAAGCAAAGCTCCCTAGTAAAAGTTTTCCTGAACTATCATACTTATAGTATATTGACTTTCTTACTTTGAATATAACACAATTAAAGAAATTTCTAGTATAAATCCTCTAAAAGAAGGAAAATATCTACTTGCTTCCAACAAATAGTTGCATATACCCCTAAACATTTAAATAATTAAAATCGATTTGCAATAAATCCGCTAACCTTAAATTATGATGATGTCATTTGACCGCGATTGTCTAATAATAATTACACATTTACGTACATCTTATTTGCAAGTTATTTAAGAAAAATTTATTTCAAAATTATATTTAAGCAAAGCGAACAAAACACCAAACGTCAACCCAACAAATTATTATAAATTATATAGTATTAATGCGAATTGCGTCACAATTGCTAAAATACAAATGCGCATCATCATCAGCATCATCATCATCATGTTTTGAGTAGTTTTTTTATTTCAATTTCAAAACTTTAAATAAATGTTTTTCACTCGTTTTCGTTAGTTGGCCAAGAGAAAGTACTATCATGACGATGGGTAATTATCATTTGGGGAATTATGTAAAAATATGATAATTTGGGTTAAACTTGAAAAAAAAACGCAAACGGGCGTAATCTAAAAAATGTATTACAAAACTATTTGTCTTCTGTGGTGGTCCACGGAAAGGAGTAGGTAGGTTAAACTAAATATTCATTCAATTGAACATGAGAAATAATACAGCTCTATACTGAAATTAAATCGTTGTCAAATAAATAATTAAAACAAGTTTGAGTAAAACGAAAGTCATAGACTTATATACCAAGATGTTGCATAGTGGTATATTGTTGATTCAAGATGGCCGATTAATGTAGGTGGTGGTTTTTGGGTGCTGTCAGCGTGAGCCAGTGAATTAACAGTGTGTTAACAGAGACAAGCTGCAATAGGTGTACAGAATTACCATCACTACAGAAATCGAAAAAGAGCACATTTATTAACAGGGTGGTTCAGTCACGATAGGACAAATGTCACCAGCGTATTCCTTGGCTCATTTCATGAAAATATGTCCATGTAAGACCATCCCCAAAAATGGTGGTCGGAGGGTACTAGGAAAAATTGCTAAGTTCTGAACCAGTGGTCCGATTTTCTTGTTTTTGGGCTTGTTGGAAAGGCCTTTAAGATACCATTCAGAAAAATTAAAAAAAGTGAAATCGCCGACATAGGGAGCTTTCAAAAAAAATTGGAAAAACAGACATAAGAACATGCACATATCCTCAATTTGCTCAGCCAGAAGGCAGGTAACTTATGTTTTTTTTTATTATCTTAAAAGATAGTCCTATCGCTAAAGTTTCCAAAATGCCCTAAACGAAGTCAAGAGGTCTTACCATTTCAAAGTTCAGCCATTTCTTCAGGCAATAATTTCAACAAAATAAAATCTTAAACGTGTTAATTTACAAAACAAATTAATGTGCATTTCAGTCAAATTGTCATAACTTTGGAACGGTAAGACCTCTGGGCTTCATTTAGGGCATTTTGGAAAGGTAAGCGGTACGGCTATTTTTTAAGAGAAAAAAATATATGTTATCTGCCATCATGATTCTGAAAGGTCTCTTAAAGGCCTTTCCGAACAAGCCCAAAAACAAAAAAATCCGACCACTGGTTGAGAACTTAGCAATTTTATCCTAGTACCCTCCGACCATCAAAGTGAAAATTTTCAAACCGCTGCCATTTCGCCAAATTGCATTTTCGGGGATGGATGTAAATGGACATAATTTCATGAAATGACCCAAGAATACGCTGGTGAAATTTGTCCAGTCGTGACTGAACCACCCTGTATATCACATATTTTGTTAAAATCGCAAGTCTCTTTTGGTTGTATTACCTACAATTGCGTGTAACTGTGCGAGGCCACCTTGTTTTTCAATATTATTTAATTAAAAACATAATTTTATGTTTTCCGAAATTGCACTTTTAAGATATTTTAAAGCTTGGCAACCCTAAAAGACAGACAACATAAAAATCATAGAGCAAATTAGAATAGATTATTTTATTATTTATTACAATATATTAATATTTGACGTTGAATTACACAGTCTTCGTTGTAGGTTTGTGCAAATGAGAGATATTCGACGAAAATCAACTTTCACCAGGTGGAGTTACAAGAACTTTTGACTCAACTTTTTCAATTCCTTTTTGTTATAGAATTGTGGAATTTAAATGTATTTTTCACTTTTTTGTTGACTTTTATCGTTGGTATACATTTGTATTGTAGTATTCAACAAAACTATTTTGCCACACAAACACAAAATGTCGTTGATGTAGTTTTGTTGGACGATTTGTCCTAATGTCTCTATCTGGTATTATTGAACACATGCTTTCCACCACCCAATGTTTACTTGCAACCATACCTATGGAGTTATAGGTATTGAGAGAATAAACTACTCTATTCTAATTTACTCTATGATAAAAATAACATATTGACAACATTTTAACAGAAATTCACCATCTACCCTTAGCCATCGTTGGAAATTATCGTTTTCTTCTTGCAACATCGTGGCATAGTATATGTATATCTTTGCGAAATTATTGGAACTAAATCATACAATTGTGCGTAGATAATGATAGATATATCCCAAATGGTAGTGATGCACAGAATCGAGGAACCGGTTCTTTATAAGAACCGAACGGACCGGTGGTTACAGAACCGATTAACGGTTCCGACTGAACCGAAAACCCTTTCAAATTAACCGAAAGACGGCCCCAAATGAACCGAATCCGGTTCTTAACGGACCGAACATCGTCTCCAAAAGAACTGAAAACGGTTCCAAAAAGATCGAAAAACGATTCTAAAAGAGATGGAAAACGGTTTGAAAAGAACCGTACAGGGCTTCCAAAATAACAGGACTCGCTCCCAAAGGAACCACAGTTGTTAACCTTTGAGGTAATGAAAATGTGTATTTTTATAAAATTGTATATTTTTGTAATAAAATTGTTACGAATTTCCTTATTCGTCCTTTTAGCGCTGTTATGGCCGTCGGTGGTGCAATGGGTAGTGTGCGCGCCTCTTGTACTTGAGATCCTGGGTTCGATTCCTGCTCTGTCCACCTTATAATTCTTTCGACGGCGGTCACCTCGCATAGTGACGGTGACACTATCGAGTATTTAGCCATGATAATGCTTCTCAAAAATACCGTTCGGAACCGGTGTAAAACTGTAGGTCCCAATCAGTGAGTATAAAACTGGAAAGCGCACAGCTCACTGGTTGTGAGAAGCTCTCCCCGATTCCTTCATGGAATGTAATGGGAAACCATTTTTTTTTTTTTTTTATATTCCCAATAACAAAACAAGGTTTTATATTACCATAATGTTACGATTAAGTAAAAGCTTTTACTTGCTCTTAATGACCAGAGTAACATTATGTAAATAACAGGATGATTAATGCTGCGCCTGAAAGTATACCCATACCACAAACCAGTTGACGAGTCGTCTGCAAGTACGTTATTTTTAAAAATTGTTATACTACAGGTTCTGGAATCGGATAGAACAATCTGGAAGCTGGTAGAACCACTGACGGCGGAAAGCATAACTGTTTTAAATAGTTTAGGCTTTTCGCATTATGATTTCAGTTTCTGATTAACCGCTGGAAAGTAAGCAACGCGATTTCATAGTAAAATATAAGACTTATTGTTAAGTAGTGTAAACAAAGTAAACTGTTGTACTATATAAGTAAAATAAAAGTAAGTTAAACTGTTGTAATTCTCGTAATTTAAAACGAACCTTGTTTCATTATTGCGAATAAAATAGCGCTAAAAGGACGAATGAGGAAATTCGTAACAATAATTACAACCTTTTAACTTCCTTTTATTTTACTTATACAACACAACAGTTTACTTAAATTACAACACTTAACACTCACAATTGTATATACTCAAAATTTTTACTAATCCTTCGCGTTGTTTACTTCCAACGTTTAATCACAGACTAACTCAAAATGCCAAAAGCCTCAACTGTTTATACCAGTTATGCTTCTCGCCGCCAGGGTTCTACCAGCTTCTAGACTGTTCTACCCGATTCCAGAACCTATAGTATAAAAGTTTTTAAAAATAACGTACTTGCTGGCGACCATAGATAAATAAAAACCATAGATGATTCATTTGCTTAATCAGCATTTTCACCAAGGGGCACCTGCTGTTTCCGTACGACCATTTTTCACTCGGGTGCGATGAAAAATCATTCAAAAATAATTTTTGTTTCGATTCTGTTGATTAAATTTGAAAATAGAATATAAATAATAGGACAACACAACACAAAAGGCAAAAAGCACGGTTATATATTTTTTTTCAATAGTTTTAATTTCCAGGGAAATTTACACATATCCACCACTCCGGCGCCTTCTAGAAAATTTCCCTTTTCTTTCAAATCCACCACTTATCTTTCACAATCTATGATTTTTTATTTATCTATGAGCCGACCCGTCAACTGGTTTGTGATAAGGGTATACTTTCAGGCGCAGCATTAATCGCCCTGTTGTTTACATGATGTTTGTTTGGTCATTAAGAGTAAGAAAAAGCATTTACTTAATTTAAACAATATATTACACTTAAGCATCTTTGAGGCAGCAATTTGCTGAAACGCTGAACAGGTCCAACTACCCGGTGCTTCTCGGAACCGGACTCGACAGAACCGGTTCTTCAAATAAGCGGAACCACACATCACTACTAGATGGTGCTTTCGATTAGCCACTATTTTCACCAGATTGCAAAGGCTGTTTCCGCAGGGTGGGCCAAAAAAGACCTATAAACGTAAAATACGTAAAATTCTTGTAATAATATTTTTTAATATATAAAGTTTTCCACGATCTTCAATCTTAAAGAATAATATTTTTTTTATATATAAAATATATTTCATGGAAAGTTATGGGGACTATGTATGTATGAAATATGACATCAGACAAATGTCCTCCATTTTGCTCGATACAAATATTGGCTCTTTTAAGCGCATTTTCCCTAACACCACGTAATGTTTCTGGTTGCAGGCTCAGTATTTCGTCTCGAACATTATGCTTTAGTTATCTAATTGTCTCCGGCTTATTGATACACACTTTGTCTTTAAATATCCCCATAAAAAAAGTCGGGCGCAGTTAAATCTGGCGAACGAGGTGGCCAAGGGAAATCAGAATTTTTTTGAAATCAAACGTTTGCCAAAAATTTCTCGCAACAAATCCAGAGTATGCCTTGCATTGTGCGCAGCAGTCACTCCAACTTGTTGGAACCACAAAATAGGATGCTGCTCCACCATTGGCCGCAAAAAATTGTCAATCTTTGTTCTGTAAGCAGCCCCGGAAATCGTTTCTAGCGTTTCATCCTCATTCTCGAAAAAATGTGGACCGATAACTTTATCAGCCATAACACCACACCAAACACTGCATCTGGATGGACGTAACTGTTGCTGGTGTGTTGCCTATGGATATTCAGAGCCCCAAAATTTACAGTTTTGCTTATTGACATAATAATTAAAATGTTGACGATACTTTTGCTGCGTCATAACTATTGATCTTTGGCAAGAATAAAAAAAAATCGATAATTTTAACACGTTGTTACGTATTGTATCTATCCATTATAAATTTCCAAGAACTCAAACAAAAAAGTTATTCGGGTTTAACACTGGTGGGTCTTATTTGGCCCACCCTGTATATCCCTGTAAATTGCAAGTTGGTAATAGTGGTAGAGTTGTGAATATTGGTATCGCCGTTTCAAACAATTGGCGTTTACGGCAAAACAATAATAAGTCGTCGATATGTTGACAAAAGCTGTATTGTCTTATGTTAGGATTTAAGTATTTAGTTTTCTAAAATTGGCATACATTCTTCCACTAGGTCAACAAGTAAATGTCCCTCGGCAACTGAGAAGTGCAACCCCATGGTGTCTTTTTCATTTTTGTCGCCATAATTTGAATAAATTACACTTTGCACAAAACCAATAACAAAGTAAACAAGATATTATATCCTTAAGTGGTGATTTTAGAATCTAGTGCTATTTCTCAACCTAAATTTCAAGTTACGTACCATAGAGTAATGACGTGTAGAGACGCCAACTCTCTCAGTAAATTTATGACATTTGGTGTGTTGCAGTTGGGCGGTTCGATGTTGGAAAGTATTGCTTTAATAATACCAGATAGAGGCAATGGCTCAAATCATCCAACAATAAATAAGCAACGGCATTTTAATTTGTGCGTTAAAATTGTTGTGTAAATACACCAGAAATATATACCAACAATAAAATATTGTTACGAATTTCTTTATTCGTCCTTTTTGCGTTGTTTTATTCCCAATAATAAAACAAGGTTCGTTTTAAATTACGATAATTACAACGGTTTCACTTCCTTTAATTTTACTTATATAGTACAACAGTTTACTTTATTTATAACACTTTAATAAGTCTTGTACTTTACTATCAATTCGCGTTGCTCACTTTACGGTGTTTAATCACAAACTGAACTCTCCATTCCAAAGACCTCCGCTATTTATACCAACTCACCATACTCAAATGAAGGTAGATCTAGCGAATTCAAGAACCGTCTAGACATTGTTGTTGTTGTTTATCTTTGTAGAACAATCTCGAATGGCGGAGAGTTATCTTTACTGAGGTGAATTCATGCTACTGGTTTAGCGAGCTGGTACGTTGTTACAATGCATACTTTCAGGCGCAGCACTAACCGCCAGTTATTTACATACTGTTAGTAGAGTCATTAACAGCACGCAAAAGCTTTTACTTATTCGTAACAATATGTATATCAAATATGTCCAAACTACGTTTAAATTTCACAGTTTTTCATCAAAACGACATGAAAAATTTAAGTAAAAAATTTTTGTAATTCCACCAGGTGTAAGTCAATTTACGTCAAAGAACTCTCTATCGCACCGGCCGCACCACGTATTGTGTGAAAGGAAATGTCAGATGAGAACAATGGCAGCTCTATGCGACATTACTCTATGTTACGTACGGTACTGACCATAGACTAATATAGGTATAGATACATTTATTCTCTAATCTGACGTTACGTTTCACATTCTTCGTCGTAGGTTTGTGGAAATGAGAGAAATTAAATTTAAATTTAACTTACACCAGGTGGAGTTACAAAATATGTTCACTTAACTTTTTCATGTCGTTTTGGTGTAGAACTGAAAAATTTAAATGTATTTTGCACTTTTTTGTCGACTTCTATCTTTGGTATACATTTGTATTGTATTTAACACAACTAGTTTGCCACAAAAGCACTAAATTCGTTGGTTTTCCTTCGTTGGACGTTGTTTACTATTGCCTCTATCTGGTATTATTGAACCCATGTTTTCCACCATCCAATGTTTACCTTCCCCCGTACCTATGACGTTTAATTTATTGAAAGAATAAATGTGTCTATAACTATATTAATCTATGGTACTGACACAAAATCATTTTTATTTCCACTCTGCTGCTTAAATTTCAAAAAAATATAGATAATAGAAAGACAGAAAAAACATGGTTAAATTGTTTTTCAATAACTTTTGTTTGAGGGAAATTTGCCCATTGTCGCCATTTCTGCGCCATCTAAAAAATTTGTCTCGACTTTATAAACCACCACTTATCCATTATCTTTAGAGACAATCAAGCTGCAATATTACACCACAAACTATTTGTTGACATTCTAATGTTATTTTGACATACTCCAGATGTAAAGGGTAGTTAAACTTTAAAAATTTAATGCATCGATAATTGAATATCAAAATTTTTATATATTAGTGTCTGTTGGTTAAACTTGTGTCCTCAGAAGGTTTTGAATTGAATTTGGATGAAATATAATGTTAATTTGAATTTATAATTAACGTGGAATTTTAAAACAGGCTGGAACTTTCAGTTTCCCAATGATTTGTGCGATGGACTTAATTGGTTTGGCAACTGGCATATCCAATAATAACTCAGGCACAATGTGTATGATAAAAACTACATAAACAAATAATTTCACAGCGCAACACGAAAAAATGTAACCATATACGGACACCACTACGTGATGGAAGACCAAAATAAAAAGACCCGTGTCTCCCGTGCAAAAAAGTGATAATTTTGTCAGGCTCATATCTTGCAAATCATTCGGAATTTTAATTTACTCTCTGAGGGAAAGTTATAGCTTTTGTCATAAAGAACAAAAGTTATGAACATATAAAATCAAAAAAACCTTCATATTCAAGGTCAAAATCGCAAAAAAAAACTTAGCAAAATGTTTTCCATTTTTTTCCTTGTTCAGTTCCGTTCAAAACCGTTCAAAATTCAAGGAAACAATCAACTACTGATATCAATTTTTTATGCATTGTTTTGCATTCCTTTTCTGTTTTCTTTTCTAATTCATTTCAGGTATGTTGGTGGAGTCACAAGATCACCCTGTATGATGTTAATGAAGTATTTGAAAAAGAAAAAGTTGATGATGGAGGGCAGTCTGGAAGCAACGTGCCTGTGGACACCATAAGTTCTGAATCAGAGTCAGATTCGGACGACGATTTGAATCCACAACGTAAGAGACTGCGATTTGCAAGTCCAGGGCCATCAACATTATAAACATAATACAAATATTTTTTTTATTATTTTTGTAATAGATAGCATAGTATCTCAATGTTGAAGTTAAGAAAAAACAAATGAAATGAAAAAATTTTCGGGAAATTTTTCACTTTTGCGGCTACCTAAACGCTTTCTTAAGCGCTGCCTAAACGGTGTTAAGAATCATTCCTAGGAAGTTCATATGTTCCAGAAAGTTTTTTAGTGAGATCTTAGGTACCTTTTTGTTGTTGATTGTTTCCTTGAGTTTTGAACGGTTTGCTTTCTTTGCATCTAAACAGGGAAAAAAGGGTAAAAAAATTGAATTTTTTAAAGTTTTTTACGATTTTGACCTTGAAGATGAAGTTTTTTTGATTTTTACAACTTTCCCTCAGAGAGTAAATCTAAATTCCGAATGGTTTGCAAGATATAAGCCTGACAATATTATCGCTTTTTTGCAAAAATGACAGCGAGGCCCAAATCTTTGGAGACCCATAAAAAAAGTGCATGGCTTTGGGCAAAACTGGGAGACACGGATCTTTTTTGTGGTCTTTTATCACTTAGTGGTGTCCGTATATAGTTATATTTCCATGACTTAAAAAATTACACACAGGGTTTTTCTGACAAACAGCATATCAGCTGTAATGCAAGTGTGGGTTCTTAGAAGCTAAAACTCGCCACATAGTGCTGAACTTCGCGTTGCCATTGTAATAACTAATTCCTTTTTTTTTGCTGCAGATGTTTTAAAGGAATTGAAAATAATACTCTTAACTTGACAACCAGTCAAATTAAATTCCATATATTATAAAATTTCGAGTGATTTTGTTGTTACGCCGACTCTTATCATCCACACGCCGCGGCACAACTTTACCTCATTAAAAAACTACAACTTTCTGTTCGATTGCCAAAATGACTTATATTTCCTTATTTCTTGAAACTTAAAAAAAAAACACAAATAAAGAAACTTATCAAGAACTACCCACACAACTTCCGCTAGGACTCTTCTTAATCCTTACTAATTAATAGCGGGTTTTCGTTTTCGTTTCCGTTTCCCTTTCTATTCACATTACAACTCAAACAAAAGTGGCAACACACAGGAAATACAAGTGAATCTAATGAAACGTAAATAATTTTTACTAAAACTTTAAGAACTAAAATGAACTTAAAGAAACTGACATCAGCTACTTAGTGGTGCTGTGCTGTTAATGTCAGAGTGCGTTCGATGGTGGTGGCCGAGTTGGCGGCGATGATTGTGGTGCAAACCACCAACACCTTGTTTTTAGACGCCAACCCACATGATGGCACTCCAGGCTAAACCTAGGGGAATACTATGTGTCTGTCTGGTGTATTTTACATGAAGAGAAAGCAAATGTGAGTTGTTTGAATTACGTTCATATTGTACGAGTACAAAAGTTTATAGCCTCGCCCTTAATACTGACCCAAAGAGTGTTTGTGTGTGTGCTTTGTCTTACTTATTATAGCCAAGATTTATGACGGGTGTGAGTCAGCCATATAAATTAACCTAAAGTAAACTTCATTTAAGCCTATAGGACATACAGCAGGTATTGCATTAAATTCATGTTGTATACAGACTATTTATGTATTCAAAAAGTGTGATGTTCTGCACAAGAAAGAAGAAGTTTTTCTTAATCAAGCAAAAAGCCTATCAACAGAAATTTGCTTTGATCATGAGTTAAACATTAATTTCAATTTTTCACACCTTAATATGTTTGCTTGGAGTTTTTAAGTTTATTAACAGTTTTTGTTAGCAATGAAACAATGAAACCCTTGTACGCACCGACTGGGAATCGAACCCATAAACTCTTCCTCCCCTGCTTGTTGAAATAAGCTGTCATTTATATTTATATTACAGCTTTTGATTGAGAATTGTCATTTGTAATTTCAATCTCAAATCCATCGTTAAAGCAAAATTGTAAAACTTATACATAAAGATGTTGGGACTGATACATTTGGGTTAACGATACGGTATCCGAAATCTTTTATTTTGTCCACCGTTTTTGATGGATTTATGTGGAAAAAATAATTTTAAGAAATTCATATCTTGTTTAGTTTACGAGATATCGGAACTTGTAGCATTTTTTGGAAAGTAATGAAATTTAACAGATTTATGTAATCTGACGACTTATCCTGAAATATTGGGATGTGATGAACAACAAATAATTAAATGTAAATTGTCGATGTCCTGGATTGGATCTCTGGGTTTGGGGCTCATCTGGGACGTAATAGTACACTTTTTTAGATACGTATTTGGTACATCTGGACACGTTATCATCTTTAGTATTGTACCTGTTGAATTAAATATTAATAAAATGAACTCAATAATCAGAAATTAATATTCAATACGAAATGTGTTGAAACGTAGTTAATTTAAGAATTAATTAATTAAAGTAAGTAAAGTAATATTACTTTAATTATGGTTAACTTCCACTATTATGGTTAACTTCTGTCAATGTTCAGTTGACGGAAAAGGTCAAGTATCTTTGGATAATTTTCGACAGAAAACTGTCTTGGAAACCGAATGTTGAGGAGAGGGTGAAAAAGGTGTCTGTTGCTCTTTACTGCTGTAAAGGGGCGATACGAAAGCGCTGGGGAATGTCTCCTAAGATCACCATGTGGATTTATACGGCAATAGTCAGACCAATACTTCTCTATGGCATCGTAGTTTGGTGGAGGTCGCTCCAAAAGTAATATATTCTGAATTCCTTGATGAAAATTCAAAGATCAGCACTGATTAGCGTTAGTGGGGCAATGGGCACGACGTCAGGTACTGCACTTAGTACTCCTGATATCATGGCCGAATCGGCAGCCGCTACATCCCTGGTGAGAATCAGAGATTGTGGCATTTTGATATCGGGGCATTCCGGACACGCTGAATTACTACACCGGATCAACTCTATTCCCGTAAAAACGGAGTACTGTATCCCCTACATTCTACCAACGACAAATCTAAGGACTTCTATTCCGAACAGGAATACCTGGGAAGAGTCACTGGAAGGGGATACCAGTAGTATCACATTTTTCACGGTTGCATCAAAGTTGAACGAGCAAGTATGCTACGGGGTCCATTCACCGGACCTAAATGTAAATATCTCCCTCAAGCTGCCTGATCACTGTAGTGTATATCAGGCGGAAACTACCGCCATACTGGAGGTTGCTGAACTACTGAAAAGTAATGGCACAACCGTCCGGAGAATATGTATCTACACAGACAGCCAGGCTGCCATAAAATCCCTGGGAGCCATGTATGCTACGTCCCTGACGGTGAAAGAATGCCACTCATCACTTAGGGTGATGGCAGAGTATTTTGACATCAGGCTCATCTGGATACCGGGACACAGCGACATTCCAGGCAATTGCGTATAGCGGATGCGTTAGCTAGACAGGGTACTACGGCACAGGTTCTCCCGGCAAACGAAGATGTTAATATGCCAATCTCTACCTGCCGTTTCCAGATCAGGCAGTGGGCCTATAATATGTTCAAGGACAAGTGGAAACTTACTTCAACTTGCAAACAAGCCAGGGTCCTCTGGCCTCAGGTGGACAGGAAGAGGACTTGGCAACTACTTAACTTGCCGAGAGGCAGGTTTTCCACAATGATAGAAATACTTACGGGACATTGTCTTGTAAGAAAACATGCCCTAAGATTGTGACATAGAAACTCCACTCTCTGTAGATGCTGCATGGAAGAGGGCGAGGAAACGACGAAACACCTTCTCTTGGATTGCCCTGCTCTGGCAGAACTCAGAAGTAGGATATTCGGAACACATTTAGTTAGCACCGTAGCCCTAGAGGAGATTCCTGTAGGTCTTATAGACAAATTCATTGAAAGGGCAAGTTGGCTAGACGACTAGTCAATAGTTGCTATAGAGGAAACTGCAGGTATCACAATGGGATTCTTTAGCCTAAGTGTGCTAGACAGCCAACCAACCAACCTACCAAAGTATTATTAAATTAGAAATAAATGAGATATATGACAATTTTTTCTTACTCGAGTAATGTAGTTACAATGCCATTTAAACTTTTAAAAATTCGTCTTAACACAATCCCAGAATCCCCAAAGAAACTCTTAAATCCCCTAATGGGATTTTTCAGAAAATGTTAGAAATTTTCCGGATATGTTCCTAGGTAGTTTAGCTTTATAATGTGCTTTGTTAGAACACATGTAGACCTCCGAATTATGTTAAAGAAATTCGCGAAACAAGATTTGCATATGATAAATCGGTCGTATTTCGAATGCTCTGGAGAAAGCGGTGTGCAAGCAGGTGGTTTCTATGGCACAGCTGATCGAAAAGCCACTAGGGAAATGATGTAGAATGGGAGTCCAAAGAAGGCATACAGATTATAGACCATGCATCAAACTAAGTTTAGAAGTGTTTGATTGATACTAATGACAGCTAAATTATGATTGCATCGAACGAAAATACGCATTCCCTTTTATTTCTGTCCGTATTATGCCAACCAAAGAGTAAATTACCAAAGCAACTCGAGCTCGATGAGTCATTAAGAGAACACGAACAGAGGCATAGAAGCTCTTTTCTATTGCTCTATGGTGAAAGATATGAAACTCTGCTATTTACAAAAGTTAATCAACATTTTTCCACTACAACATTCCCAATTGAAATTTAAAAATATCAGTTTATGATTTTTGAATAGTTTTTCTTATTCTGCCTTTTAATTTGTACTTTTTTATTTTATTATTCAAGCTCAAGACGATTCATACACTCCTAGAAAACCGCACAGCTATTTCAGATCTAGCGACATATCTTCATCAGCAGTTGTTCGGAATGCCGCTTTTGAAAAATTCATAAAACTAAATCTCATTTGAATTGAGAATTCACCAGTACCAGGGGATTTCTATGGCACAGCTGATCGAAAAGCCACTAGGAAAATGATGTAGAATGAGAGACCAAAGACGACATACAGATTATAGACCATGCAAGTTTAAAAGTGTTTGCTTGATACTAATGACAGCCAGTACCACAGAAAAATAGAAAAGAGGTTCTATGCCTTCTCTAGTTGGCATAATACGGACAGAAATAAAAGGGGAATGCGTATTTTCGTTCGATACAAACATAATTTAGCTGTGATGAGTATCAATCAAACACTTTTAGTTTGATGCATGGTCTATAATCTGTATGTCTTCTTTGGTCTCTCATTCTACATCATTTCCGTAGTGGCTTTTCGATCAGCTGTGCCATACAAACCCCCTGCCAGTACGCAAGTTTTCGAAAACTATCGCAAGCAAAACACACAAGAAACCATTTACAAAAAAACTTCTTTCCATCTCCAGAGAACCTTCGGTTCCCATTAGAAATGATTTTTGTTGTTGCCTAAAATATAACAAAATTCTTGACAGGCAATAGAAATTGCCTGCAGTTCCGTCGTGCTCTACGTTTATCATGGTTGATTTTAATTTATTCGGCCCTTTAATTGGTACTTTTTTATTTTTATTATTGTCTCTATTAATAGAGCTATATTTTTTTATTAAAGCAGCCTTCCAAACAACCGCTGAAATAGCTTCACAGTTTGCCAGGAATCATGAGGATGCATTTTGCAAAACTTCTTTAATAAAATACTAGATTTCTATTAATTGAGTTATGGAATGGTCTAGAGCTTGAATAATGAAAAAAAACATATCAATTTAATTTTGTAAAATATCAATTTAAATTAAATTTGAAATTTTAAATACATCAATTGGAATTTAAAATGTGAAATCCTAACTGTTGTTAAGTGGCAGCTGATATTTCCAATAGAAAGTTTGACATATTTGACCATAATCTTATTCAGAACGTTTTCTCATTAAGGCACGATTTGTGTTGTTTACCTTTACTTAAAGGTTGTGTGTCAGCGAAAAAAAATATTGAATTAACTTGTGAAAAGCAGGTATATCCAGTTCAAGGACGAATTTCGTGAACGTCGTCCTAAATACCTTGTTGTGCCAGAAAACATTGATGCTCCTCAAAAACTGAGAGTGACGTACTGTGTGAATAAGGCAACCTAGGTATTACTTCCACCAGAAAATATAAAATTTAGCATCATGAAATGATGTGATCATTTCATCATGAAATGATGTGAAAATGATTTGTTCTCTTTGGATTCCACATAATCTGACAAAGGCTTAAAGTAATGCTCGTGTCGATTCGTGAAATGAAAATGCAAAGAAATACAATAGTGGTTGTTCAAAACACAGGCATTAGATTGTTACATGTGACGAATCATGGATATAATCGAATGAAACTGAAACTAAATAGCATTCGACTCTTATGGGTGTTTATGATGATAGCAGTCTAATAGAATTTATTTCAAAATCTCAGTCAAAAGCCGATATAATCACAAAAAATTAATTGCATCGGCCGGGAATCGAACCCGGGCCGCCCGCGTGGCAGGCGAGCATTCTACCACTGAACCACCGATGCTTATAGAGATACAGGAATTTGAAAGAGAAACTTATTTATAATTCGCACATGCAAATTTGTTTGCACAAAATTTTAAATGCAGATAAAGTAGGGAACTGATAACAAAATTTGATTTCGCTTGATTTCATTAACATATCAGAAATTCATAACTGAATTATTAACAAAAATGCTGGAGGAAAAGTAAGAGACAATCAAAACTCTACAACGGCAGTCGTTGAATTCCACAGTTAGTTTTTTTATGATGAGAAAGTATTTAGAAAGACAAATTTAGGACTAATTTTTAGTTCTATGGTCATCTACGTTTCTTAAGTAAATTGTGGTTAAACTTTGAATTACCTTATCCAGTATGTATATGCTTAGCACTGCTTTAACCACCCAAAATAGTCTGGTTAACCTTTAGTCAGAAACCTATGATTTTAACAATCGCGTTCTCATTGTCAAAAGGAGAAATTTAAATTTATATAAAATTCATGTTTGTATTTGACATGTTTTTATACACTTATACATACTGCATATATGTATATTGTGTCTAGATCGTTTATTTTTTGCTCCTACAAAGATTTTTATTTGTATTTGTTCAATCACTTCGTCGTTATGTCTTAATCTGTTGTTTTATATAATTGCCTTTTTATTGTTCCTCTTTGTTGTTTGGGTATCTAACCCAAAACAGATGTTTTTTCCAATAAGATTGCAAGAGTTGCCATGCTAGTAACCAATATACTGAGTTACATTTTCTCACCACTGGAAAACAAAATGCAAAGTTAAGGTCTAGCTAACTTTCAACTACGATTAAGTAATCCTATAGGTAACTACCCACTTACAAATTAACCCTTATGGTCAAGTTATAAGTTGGTAGTTAACTATCGGATTACTTAATCGTAAATGAAAGTTAATTAGAGGTTAACTTTGTATTTTGTTGTTCAGTGGCATTGTATTCTTATTGGAAAAAACGTCTGATTTGAGCTAAATAGCGAAACAATACAGAGGAACAACCAAATGGAATCATATAAAATATTAAATAACTGGTCCACACTATAATCTTAACCAAAATGTTTTCTCATTGGGGCAGGCTTTTTGTTGTTTACCATTACTTAAAGGTTGTGTGTGAGTTAAAAAAATTTAATTAACTTATGGAAATTTTCGTACGATGATTTATAACGATTTTCGATGTAGATTATCAAGACAAGTGTGCATACATAAACTATCTTCCATTTTTGACGGAAGACCCTCATCCTTAGCCACTGTGAAAAGCAGGTACATATATCCAGTTTTATCGCGGTCGCCCTTCGATCAAGGACGAATTTTCTGAACGTCTTCCAAAACCCGTTGTTGTGCCAGACACAATATATGAGGGTTAAAAATTAATACTGCCAGATCTTCATCTGACATTCTGTGAGATTGCGGCAATCTTAGGTATTTGTCCCATCAGAAAACAGAATATTTCATCGTCATTTAGCCGTGAAAATAGTTTGTTCTCTTTGGATCCCAAATGATTTGACAAAAGCATAAAGTAATTCTCGTGTCGATTGCTGAAAAAATCCAAAAAAAGACAATAGTGGGTCTTCAAAAGACAGGCATAAGACTGTATCATGTGACCAATCATGGAAATAAGCGAATTAATCTAAACTAAACAACAATCGACTCTTATGGTGTTTATGATGATAGCCGTCTGATGCAATTTAGTTCAACCCTCGTATTCAAGTCAAATGGCCGTAAAAGCCGACACAAACAAAACAAAATACAACTGCATCGGCCGGGAATCGAACCCGGGCCGCCCGCGTGGCAGGCGAGCATTCTACCACTGAACCACCGATGCTCATAAAAACACACGGTTTATAACCAGAACAGGACTTATTCATGATTAAAGTGAAATTTGCATATGCGAATTATAAATAACTTCACCTCAATAAACCTTCTATTTTTAATGCTTCTATTCTTATAAGCATCGGTGGTTCAGTGATAGAATGCTCGCCTGCCACCCGGGCGGCCCGGGTTCGATTCCCGGCCGATGCAATTGATAGTATTTTCTTCAGATATGTATTAATTCTGGTGAAACATTTTCCCAAACTAAGTTGATTCCTGCCAATGCGTTAATGGATTTACTTGTCGAATTAAAATTAAATTGTTCTGGTAAACGAACGTACATTAGAGGACGGTTTAAAAGCTCTGTGACTTTTTAAACATCTCTCGTTGTTAATTAAAAATCATTACGGCAGACGCACCTAGGCCTTTTTTGATAAACATTCACCCGGAGAAGTCCACTTCTTTGTTCCCTTGTCTCTGGTGTGTTGTGATGCATTCATGTTTCGTCTACGTTTACGAAATGGCACACATGCGGTTCCACATCGCCAAACACTTATTTGAAATGGTCGATACACGCTTGCGCTTATGGTCGAGTGTGACTAATCGCGGCAGCCATAGCGCTGATGTCTATTCATGTCCAAATATTCACTTAAAATGTGATGTACTTACTCAGTTGACGTGCCTACAGTCTCAACCACCTCACGCGCTTACAGTCTTTATTTTTAATTAACTATGAGCGAGGGATGTTCTAATCGTCACGAAGCTTTCAATCCGTCCTTTAATGTACGATTTCAGGAACAATTTAATTTTAATTCAACAAGTAGATCCAATAATGAATTATCAGAAATCAACTGAGCTTGGGAAAAGGTTCCAGCAGAATTAATACAAAACTGAAAAAAATATTACTAATTGCATCGGCTGGGAAATTGAAAATTTATATCCAAGTCACATGGCCGTAAAAGCTAATACAAAAACAAACAAAAAATAAATGCATCGGCCGGGAATCGAACCCGGGTCGCCCGCCCGTTTATTGAGATGAAGTTATTTATAATTCACATATGCAAATTTCACTTTAATCATGAATAAATCTTGTTCTGATTCTGATTTTTATGAGCATCGGTGGTTCAGTGGTAGAATGCTCGCCTGCCACGCGGACGGCCCGGGTTCGATTCCCGGCCGATGCAATTGTTTTTTGTTTGTTCGTTTTTACGGTCCTTTGGCTTGGATATTGATTTTTTTAATCAGGCTGCTACCATCATGAAACACACATAAGTGTCGACTGCTACTTAATTGCATGCCCATTCGCATGGATCCATGGTTCGTTCGTCACACGTAGCAATCTTATGAAAAACCACCATAGTATATCTTGAGCATTTTTTTCACCAATCGACGCGAGCATCTTTTAGAGTTTTTGTCGAATTATGTCCAGGTTGGCTTAATCGCACAATATGCCACATGACGATCTTGCATGATCACTTTTTGAACCGCATCAATGTTTTATGGCACAACAACTGATTTTTGCCGACGTTCATGAAATTCGTGCTTGAGGCAAGGGCAATCGCGGCCAAAACTTGATTTTCAGCTGTTTAAAGTAGCTAAGTATGGGGGTTTCCCGTCAAAAACAAAAGATAGTATATGTGTGCACTGTTGTCTTAATAATCTACATCGAAAATCGTTATAAAGATAAAGAAATACATATATTTAGAGTTGACGTTCCTCTCATCTTTTGTTTCCTTTCACCCTCTTCGTGGTGCGGTCGGTGTGATAAGAGCTGCTCGGCTTACACCAGGTGGAGTTACAAGAACTGTTGACTTAAATTTGTCATAACGTTTTGGTTGAGAACCTTGAAATTTAAACTAATTTTTGACTTTTTTGTTATCGCTTATTGTTAGTATACAATTCCGTGGTTGTTTTCTTGTTGGTTGGTTTGAACCATTGCCTCTATCTGGTATTATTAAAGCAATTCTTTCCAACATCCAACGTTCATAACACACCAGGCTAAATGTCATAAATTTGCTGAGCAAATGATTTTCTCTATATGGTGTTACTCTATGGTTATAAATCATCGCGCGAAAATTCTCACAATTAGTTAAATTTTTTTTTACTGACACAAAACTTTTAACTAACGGTAAACAACACAAAGCGAAATCAACTGATAAAACGTTCTGAATAAGAAAGATTATAGTCAAAATTCTCAAACTTTCTATTGGAAATATCAGCTGCCTTATCAACAGTTAGGGTTGCCAAGGCTAATAACATGAGTAGCTACCTCGTACAACCACGTTAAAATTTGTGTGACACATAGACTTTGCCAATTTCCTAATTTTACGCGTTTGACATTGCTCTTTAGCTATTTTTATGTCCAAGAAAACAAAACAACTGAAACATAAAATTCATGCAAAATTTAAATGTTTATTAATTTTTAAATTTCGTCCAAATTGTAAACAAAAAACTCAAACAAGTGGAATGTCAAGAAATTCCCGCTTTACGAACGTTTATGTTCGATATAAGTTTCGCAGAAAAATATGATGCATAAACTAACCCACATGCTTCCAATTGTGGAAAAAAATCAAAATACCGAATTGCATCGGCCGGGAATCGAACCCGGGCCGCCCGCGTGGCAGGCGAGCATTCTACCACTGAACCACCGATGCTTATGATAATACGCGAATTTTAAAAAGAAACTTATCGTATTTATAATTTGCACATGCAAATTTTTTGCATGAAATTATAAATGCAGATAAAGTATGGATTTGATAATAATATCTGCTTTCGCTTGATTTCATTAACATATCAGAAATTAATAACTGAATTTTTAATAAAAATGCTGGAGGAAAAGTAAGAGCCAATCAGAACTCTACAACGCCAGTCGTTGAAGTCCACAGTTATTTTTTTTTTTTATGATGAGAAAGTAGAAAGCCAGATTTAGGCCTAAGTTTTAGTTCTATGGTCATCTACGTTTCTAAAGTAAATTGTGGTTAAACGTTGAATTGCCTTTTTCAGAATATGCTTGACAATGCTTTAACCACCCACAATAGACTGGTTAACCTTTAGTCAGAAACATATGATTTGCACAACATCGTTCTCATTGCCAAAGGAGGAATTTAAATTTATATAAAATTCATATTTGTATTTGACATGTTTTTATATACTTATACATTCTTGATTAGTCGTGTTTTGGTTACAAGCAAGCGATTATCGCTTGCTAAGTTGCAAAGAAAACGGCTTTTTAGCGAGATGTCATTTTATTCAAGAATATGAAAAATGGTTAAAAACGGTAAAAGATGTAAAAATTTTTTTTGTTTTAAACTTAGCGAAAATGAATCTCGTCGCTAAGTTTTCGCTAAGTCTACGCTAAGTGCTTCATACAAAACAAGCGAATATATAAGCAAGCGGTGTAACCAAAACACGCTTATTGTGTTCAAATCGTTTATTTTTTGCTCCTACAAAGATTTTTATTTGTATTTGTTCAATAACTTCGTCGTTATGCATTAATCTGTTCTTTTATATAATTGCCTTTTGATTCTACCTCTTTGTTGTTTGGGTATTTAGCCCAAAACAGATGCTTTTTTCCAAGAAGATTGCAAGAGTTGCCATGCTAGTAAATAATATGACGACTTACACTTACTAACCACTGGAAAATTAAATGTACAGTAAAGTTCTAGTTAACTTTCAATTAGGATTAAGAAACCCGTTAGTTAACTACCCAATTACAAATTAACCCTTATGGCCAGTTAGTAAGTGGGTAGTTAACTTTTGGATTACTTAATCGTAATTGAAAGTTAATTAGAGGTTCATTGTATTTTGTTGTTCAGTGGCGAGTTAATGTAATCCGTCATATAGTTACCGGTTATGGCAACCTTTGCAGTCTTATGGGCAAAAACATCTTTTTGAGCTAAATACCAAAACAACAAAGAGGAACAACCAAACTGATCCATGCAAAATATAAAATAAGTGCATAAAATCAACATCATTTTATTAATAACTATGTAGGCGCATCAATTTAACCATCTGGACTCAAATTATGTGCACAAATAGTCAAAAGAGAAACATGTATGTATTATAATAAAATCTACCATTTCTCATTTTGACAATCAGTAATGTGATTGTCAAAATCATATGGTTCTGACTAGAAATGGACACGAGTCACGTGATTGGCTTGATTCACGTGAATCACGCGTGATTCACGCGTGAATGTAAGCGGTCCAAATTTCGCTCACGAGAGCGTGCGTGAACGTGAGTAGTGAAAAAATCTTCGTGTGGGAGCGTGCGTGAGTCCAATCTTTGCATGAGGAGTGTGCGTGAGTACTATTTTCGCGTGAGTCACGCATATTTCCGAATGGTTGATATCATTTAATTTTGATTTTCTTACTACAAAGTATTTTTAGAAGGCTTCTAATATCATTTCCCTCTAACAATGCGTCGTTAATCATCTTCTGTATTTCAAGGAACTCTGCTACGAGCGAAGGAGTTTTTACAAATTTTACAGTGGGACCGTTTGCAAAAAAGTGGTAATAATATCAGAACTTCTAAACTATAAGTCCGATTGTTTGAGAATGCACTAAGGATTTGCAAGGGAGAAGTCAGGCTCTCAGAATCTGGTATTTAGAGGCACCTTGTTTCAACGTACGTTTCGCTACAGGCAGACAAAACGTTCTTGGCATGTAAGTTCCTAACTTCTGGTCTGATTTAAATGATCTTTGTTTTTGAGATTCTACTGAGCCGCACAAACCAAAAACATTTAGAGTCCTGTGTCGTCTCTCTAACCTTTACAAAGATATTTGAAATTATAAGATTAAAATGCAAACATTCGCACTGACTTTCTTTAGTTTTTTTGTAATAACTTGGTAATTTTGAGCCAAAATTTAGTTCTATAAAACAGCTACAAAAGTAAGTTACAAACCTTTTTAAATTGTTTAAAACCAAACTGAAAAAAAAAAATTAATTTGTTAGGAATTTAATAGTTTCACAAATTTCTTGTAAGAAAGACACAAAATGTTGTATTTTTTTTAAGCACGGGCCTTGCCAAAAGTGTTAAATGTAATTTAAAATTTGTTGGGCATTCCCCCTACAGCCAGCCTTGGCAGAAAATTAATGATTTTTGAACAAAATTTAAAATTCTTGAGTTTGGGAAAAGACACGCTTGTTGAGTTTCATAATTTTTTACACCAAATTCTAGACTGAAATAAGGTTAACTACAAGGCAGAAAAAATTTTGATCGTACGCATAATCTTGATCAGCAAGGTTAAATTTTTAAAAAAAAAACTTCAATTTTCATAAGAGACTTTTTTGGGAGTAAAAATCCCACACTTTTGTCCCTATTTCTCAAGTAATATTAATTTCATTATATTAAACATATACTAGGCTATAAACAAAATTGCGGTATTACGTTGTTCTATACTTCAAATCGAATTTGCACAGAATTAAAAAAACTATATTTTTTTAATTTGTTTCGTAATTTTTCAATGCAGTGCTGTGGAGTGCTCGGAGTCGGGGATACGTGCCTGAAGTGAGAATTTGTGTCGTAAAAATTTGCACGGCTCTGACTCCAAGTTTAGAATTTCCACCTATAAAAATTTGTTCAGGCAGAAACTATTTATTTTATTTACTTCGGTTTTCATATAAAACACAAACTTATTTAGGTTTAATATTTCATCTTTGGTGTTGGTACCCTTTCTAATTCATTCCCTTTCTTCAGGTTTAAACAATTTTATCTTTGAGAGATTGTCATTACCGACCGATTTGAAAGACTTTAACAATTTTTTCAACCTACTACTATTTGACGTTTAGTCAATGTAGCATTTTGACTTAAAATTACCAAGTTATTGCCAAAAGACTAAACAATGTCAGTGCAAAAATTGACATGTTAAACTTTTGATTTCAACTATCATTGTAACGGTCAGACTCAGAGTGTTTTTTGTTTGTGCTGCTTAGTGGAATCTCAAAAACAACAAATCTGGTTACAAGTTTCACACTCTGTAGCAAACCGTGCGTTGAAACAGGCTGCATTTAGATACAATATTCTGAAGGCCTGACTTCTCCCCTATAAATACCTAGTACATTCTAAAATAATTTGACCAATAATTTAGAATGTCTGACATTATTACCACTTTATTTTGCAATTGGTCTCATTGTCCGTCTAGAAGAATACTAATGGAAATACGAGGCAAACTTATTTAAGATAAAGATGATAAAATGTTGTTCCTATATAAAAGGGCTTAGTTCATTTGCTAAATTTATTAAAAATTTATTTAAATTTATTAAAAGTGTCTAATTCCTGAATATGATCCCAATTAACGTACATATTTAAGAACTTACTTTTTACGAACACTGTTTTGTATAGTTTTTAATATTGGTTTGAACATAAAGCAAGTGGTTCATGTCACAACCCTGTTTCATTTTTGTAAGTAATTTTTGCGTGATTGTCGCGAATCACGCGAGAATGTGAGTAGGATCAAATTCTGCTCACGTGAGCGTGAGTACCGACAAAATCTTCATGCGTGATCGTGCGTGAGTGACTGTGTTCCTTTCGTGAGCGTGAGTCAAAACTTACTCACGTGCCCAGCTCTAGTTCTGACTACAACTTAACCAACCAATTTTGGGTGGTTAAGTCATTGCTAACCTTTGACCGAAAAACACAACTCGATGTTTAACCACCACAGCGTTAACTAAGAAATCTGAATGAAAATCTATCTAGCCCTTAATGATAGAATATAGGAATTGTATATGTTAGTTTTATTTATTATTATTCATCCCAGGAATTGTTACAAAGTCAAACCTTTATTCATTTAGTAATTAAAAAGTTAATTTGCATCGGCCCGGGTTCGATTCCCGGCCGATGCAAATTACTTTTTAACTCGCCAATTTGGCAATAATTTATTTTTCTTTATTAAATTGATGTATGATAAAGTTACTATGCCAGTTGTATAATACATCTGTCGTTTATATTATAATATAGAGGGCGGATCAATAAGTCCGTAACTTTTTGAATGAAACACAGTTTTTTTGTGGGAAAAAAGCAAATTTATTTTTCAACATAATCTTCTTTTAGCTCAATAAACTTAGTCCAACGTCTCTCCAATTTTTGTATCCCTTCCAAAAAAAATACGATTTTTCGAGGTCCATAAAATAGGCCTTTTATTTCATCAATAATTTCATCGTTGGAGCTAAATCTCTTTCCACCGAGCCATTTCTTTAGGTTTGGAAATCGGAAATAGTCACTGGGGGCTAAATCCGGAGAATATGGCGGATGAGCTACCAATTTGTAGCCCAATTCGTGGAAGTTTTCCATTGAGACTACACACGTGTGCAACCGTGCATTATCTTGATGAAAAAGAACTTTTTTGTTGGCCATATGGGGTCGTGTTTTTTTTAATCCTCCTTAAATTCCCGCGTGCATCCCAAAAACCTTATTGGCCGACAAACTTACCTTGGCATTCTTCGGAGCCGGTTCAACCGGAGAAACCCATTGTTTAGACTAGGTCTCCGGAGTTTTGTAATGGATCCATGTTTCATCCACAGTTACAAAACGCCGCAAAAACTCTTTCGAATTCTGGTTAAACAACTCCAAACAATCCTTTGAAGTTGTCACACGATTACGTTTATGATCAATTCAGAGCAAACGCGGCACCCATCTTGCAGACAGCTTTCTTAAACCCAACTGATCATTTAAAATCGAAACCATACTGCCGTATGAAATGCCTATGGCATCAACAATCTCACGCACTTTTACTCTTCGATCGGCCAACCCCTTATCGTGGATTTTTTCGACATTTTCGGATGTATTGACCTGAATTGGCCGTCCAGAACGTTCAGCGTCATTTGTACTTGTGAGACCACAACGAAAGTCAGGAAACCACTTTTTACCATTGAAATCGATGGTGCAGCTTTTCCCTGGTTTGATTGATGTTTTTTTTCGCAAAAAATAATCAGGTCGATTCCTATAGTCATCTTCACCATCAATACGCGCCTCATTCACTTTTTGCTATTCTATAATACGTTGGTGATGTGATTGCTAGAAAACATATGTTTTTAGTGATGTGCAAACAGAAGCGTGTGTTTTCTTTCACATCATATGATTCTAAAATACTCGTTTCACTAATTTATATATGACACCCGGGTTAGAAACAGGAAAAATTCATTTAATAAAAGTGATACAAAGAAATTTAAGTTTAACTACAATTAAAATGTCATTCATTGAAAATATTTCCATCGTGTTGTTTTTTATGTTTTTAAGGGCACTTCGTATATTTCCCGAGTTATCATATGAGTTCATTATATGAGTTTTTGCTTACAATTTTTTGTTAATGACGAATAATTTTCCCAATCAGCTGATTACACATACAGCTGATTTAATTAGTGATGCCAAAAATTTTAAAATTTTTATTGATAAGTCATCACGAGTATTTTATAATGCATCGAAAACAGAGCATCGGAAGAGAAACGTTGCCTTCGTCGAAGTGAAGTGCGTATTTAGGAATCGACCTGAATGTTTAATGAGCACTCGAAATTCACTTTTTTCCATTTTTAAAAAAATTCACGAGATTGTATGTTTTGAACAGCTGTTAAACGCAAAGTAAATGACGGAACTTGCTCAAAATTTGACAGTAGTCTATTAACAGGTGGTATTTGATGTTAGCAGTGTTGCATTTCATATAACTACGAGGGAAATTCGACACGGACTTATTGCTCCGCCATCGTATTTCTAGGACATATCGCGCCCTAAAGACAAAACAGTCACAACTCAAAATTTGAAAATTTTCAGTAGAAACAAAAAACTGAATTTTTCAGTAAAAAGTTTATGAGAATTGTATGGAACTTTTTTGATAGAAGGGAAGAGAAAATGACAACAGATTTTTTACAGCGGATAGATTTGGTCCTTGATTATTATATTTATCGAAATATGAAAATCTGAAAATTTTGTGTTACAACTCGTTTACAGTTAGGGTGCTATATGTATAACGGGCAGTTCAAATACAGGTATCTCTTTTACATTTTTTTTCTGTTCGCAATATTGACTATTAGTCAGTATCATACCTCCGCGAAAACTGAGACCCTTAAAGTTTGAACAACGTTGCAAACTTATTTCCACAGTGAGTGCTGCTGTGTTGTCCAAACTGTTCGTTTGTTGAAACGAAATTTAGGTCGAAATGAAGCACTCAATAACTCGGTATTTAACGTACCAGCATGATGAGAATTTTGCACAAAGATCTCGGATTATTCACTTACAAGGTCCAATCGACTCAGCAATTGAAGTCAATCGACCATCCACTTCGTTACGGGTTCTCAGTTTATGCCTTACAGAAGCTGCAATCTGAAGTCGAATTTTGCCGAAATCGCATATTTTCTCACCAGGCGCATTTTCATCTTGACGGCTATGTCAACAAACAAAATTGCCGCATCTGCGGATCGGAAAATCCGCACAACATTGTCGAGAAGCCAATGCATCCACAGAGAGTGACAGTTTGGTGTGGATTTTGGAGTGATGGCATTGTTGACCCATTTTTGTGAGAAAATGCTGCTGAAATTCAGTCAATGGTGAGCGCTACAGACCCATGATTACGGACTTTTTATGGGATGAAATGAAAGACATGTACTTGTATAATCTGTAACTTCAGTAGGATGGCGTACAATGTCACAAAGCGCATCAAACAATCGATGTTTTGCGCACTAAGTTTGATATTCGTGTTATCAGTCGTCTTGGCGATGTCGATTGACCGCCACGGGACTGCGATTTGACGACTTTGGGCCGTTAAAGACCAATGCTATAATTCAGGCAAATATCGTCCAAGCCATACATGAGAAAGAACCAGAAACCGTCAACAAACTCTTTGAAAATTCGACTGCCGAGGCAGCCTCGGCAGCCACATGAATAATGAAAATATTTGTTATTTATAATAAAACCATAATATAGCAAAAGAAATTAAGTTTAGTTAATTTTTTTTATTTAAAATTAAAATGTTCGAGCGTTAGGTCTATTTTAAATTATTTTATTTTTCAATATTCCGCTACCCATGGGGTAGCATCGTCAGGAAGATAAACACTACTATTAATTGAAAATTAAATGAATTAAAAAACAAAAATTTTCCCTTATGTCATTTAATAATACAATACTAACAAAGTGGAAAAATTAAACAATTAAAGAAAATTTTCTTTGACATATGAAAACTGTTTTGAACGTTACAGCCAGAAAAATTTTGTAGAAATATTTTCTCTACGTTACAGTCAGAAAAATATTTTGGTTGAACAAAAATATATATATACGTAATGTTAAATTGAAAACGGTACATCATGATAAATTCAAAAAGTTACATAATGACAAATTCAATAAATACAACAAACAATTTTCGGTGAAATGTTCTAGATTTTACTAATTAAATGTTCATAATTCTGTGCTACATTATCCGTATCTGCTTTAAAGTTTATTCTCTTCGCTATTGGAGTCCTTATTATCTGTAGCATTTCTAACATAAATTGACGTTTATAATAATTTTCCCTATTCAAAACTGACGTATTTTCAAAGTTTGGAAAATGATTTAAGTTTGCACAGTGTGTGATGATAATGCTGTGTTTTGTGTCCGTATTTCGTGGACATCACTTTTTTCGATCTATAGCCACCTTTTTATTTTAGCAATTTTCTCATTTTGGCGATTTTTCGAAAAAAAATTCTTCCATACGAGTTGGACAACTTTATGAAAACCCCTTAGAAATCCGCACAAAAATTTTATTTTTTCGATTGGACGCTCCGTTTTGCGAGATATAAACGTTTTAGCAATTTTTTGTTTGAAAAATTTAAAATTTTTTGTTTGAAAAAATAAAATTTTATTTTTAGCGATTTTTTAAAAAAAAAAGTGGTGCCATATTGGAGACACCCATTGGTTAAAGCCTCTTTGTGAGGTAAAATTTTCATTATTTTTTGGATTGGATGCACCGTTATCGAGTTATAGCCACTTTTTTCTTAGCCATTTTCTTATTTTGGCCATTTTTTGAAAAAAAAGTTCTTCCATACGAATTGGACCACTTTATGAAAACCCCTTAGAAACTAGCAAAAATTGGTTATTTTTTCGATTGAATGCTCCGTTTCGGATATATAGAGATTTTTCCTAATTTTTTGGTATTTTCGATCAAAAATGGGGATGGGTTACCCTGGGTAACCTATTACCCATCGTCGTGTGTAGCTACCCATTATTTTCCCCATTTCCCTGAGGGTAATGGGTAATCGTGATGGGTAATTCGCCATTTATTTTCCCCATACCCTATGGGTAAACGTTCATTACACACTCCCCACGACGATGTGTATGGGTTACACATGGGGAGGTAAATACGAACTCTGGTACCTACATATACCATATTGCAACTTTCACTAGCATTTCCTCTACAAGGTAAAAGGTTTTTCAACAGAGACGCTACAAAAGTAAATCGATGGGGACAGCAAACGACGCCATATTTTTCCCCGCTCTTTTGACATTTCTCTTCAGTAAGGTTTGCTATTTTATCATGGAAAGATATACGAGCCAACAACGAGTCGAAATTATTAAAATTTACTACCGAAATTTGGAGTCAGTGGCCTCAACTTTAAGAGCGCTATGTTCGGATTTTCATCGGAAAATCATCTTCAGCGATGAGGCTCATTTCTGGCTGAATGGCTTCGTCAATAAGCAATATATGCATTATTGTTCAGACAGCAATCCACACGTAATCCATGAGTCACCTTTGCATCCCGAAATAATTACGGTTTGGTGCGGTGTATGGGCCGGCGGCGTCATTGGGCCGTACTTCTTCCGTGATGATCCAGACCGGCACATTACTGTGAATGCGAATCGCTACCGTTCAATGATAACCGAATATTTTTGGCCCCAATTGGATAATATGGACTTGGAGGACATGTGGTTCCAACAGGACGGCGCCACAAGCCACACAGCGAATGCACAATCAATTTATTGGAAACCAAGTTTAGTGAACATGTTATCTCACGAAATGGCCCAGTCGATTGGCCGCCTCGGTCGTGCGATTTGACGCCGTTAGATTATTTCCTGTGCGGCTACGTCAAGTCTATGGTCTATGCCAACAAGCCAGCGACGATTGATGAACTTCGTACGAATATCGAACGTGAAATTGCAGCAGTATCGGCCGATTTATGCTTGAAAACCGTCGAAAATTGGGTTCAGCGTCTGGACTTCTGCATATGTACAAGGTCTGTAATCGAATCCGTGATGCCCGCGTGTCAGATGATCATTCTACCACTGAACCACCGATGCTTGTAATAGAAAAATACTGTTTTTAAAATTGTTCCGAGCATTATAAGCTCAAATAATATCGCCAGCAGTAATATTCAATTATTTGAATCAATAGTCTACAATTTTCTGTACTAAATTAAACAACTGGTCGAATATATCGAAATTTACATATGAGAATTGCACACGAACATGGACGAAATTAAAAACAAGTCGTGGTTTACCTGCATTTTTTATAAGCATCGGTGGTTCAGTGGTAGAATGCTCGCCTGCCACGCGGGCGGCCCGGGTTCGATTCCCGGCCGATGCAGTGTTTATTTTTATGTATTAGTTATGACTAAAGAAGTGTTTACGAAATGTTATAAATGTGCTTGGTTTTTGTTAGTGGGTGGTATTCGTGAAATACTGTTTCAGGAAACCCTAACAAAGTTTCTAATTGGGTTTGGTGCGTGCTATGTACGGTAATTCAAATGGATCCTTAAGAAAAGATATTTTTGTAAAATGATAAACTTTTTTTAAGAAATTTTTTTTATTTTTTATAGAATGCATTTGTTTTTTTTAAGTATATTTTTAGGTCCTTTTTGTAAAAGATTATGTATTATATTTTCCCGAAAAGGTAGTTTTTTAAAGAGAGGTACTTCTTTTATTAAAAGCTAATGTCTTTTTAAGTACTTTCTGTAAGAAAAGCCATAAGAGTATGAATTTTTTTACAAAGAAGTACTTTTTCTTAAGAACAGGTACTTTTTAAAGAAGTTGTACTCTTTTTTGGAAAAGGATATTTTTTTAGAAAATGTACTTATATTATCTTAAGAAAAGAAAATGTATTATTTTATTTTTAAGAAAATGTACTTTTAAGAAAAGGAATTTTTGTAAGAAAAGGTATTTTTTTAAGAGAAGGTTTTTTTTTTGAAGAAAAGGTTTTTTTTTTAAGAAATGGGAATTTTTTTAGAATTTGTCCTTTTTTCAAGATTAGGTATATTTTTAAGAGTAGGTACTTATCTCAAGAAAAGTTATTTTTTTTGAGAGAGAGCATACATTTTCTGCCGAAGCAATTTAATTTGCTATTTATTTCCGAGATCTATGCCATAATAATTGTTATACCACAAAAATCGGCCCACAATAATTTTTTCCCATCTTACCAAATATTTGGTGGGCAGGTTAAATGAACGTGGGCCTTACCACTTTTGTAAGATGAGAATTGAACGTTAAACTACCGGGGTTTCATTAATATGCCCCCTTTTTACCAATTTTTGACGCAGGAGTCAAGTCGCGACACATATCGTATTGCCGGTTACTGCACTAGTGTTGGGCCAACCATTGGACCAGGGGTTTCCTTCCCAAAAAGGATGTACAAATAGAGAAGAAAAAACCGGCTCTATTTGGCAACCCTAGTAGAAGAGAACCATAAAAGTCGACGCGATTCACTCAAACGCATTTCTTTCCCGCGTCATAACTTGATTATTTCATACTTTTTACATACTTTATGTAATTTTATTTAAATAATGTTAGAATTTCTATAATTAGATACAATAACATCATCAGAAAACTGCTCGTGTATTGAAATATTCAACGAAGAGAGTAAGAGAGAGAGCAGAGAAACGACACGCTGCACTCGTTTTCTTTGTTGGCATTCCACTCCATGAGTAAATTTTCTACTCTATACCCATAGTTGCTTTATGTCTTTCTGATCTAGAATTAGACGACCAGAAGATGCAATTTGGCAACCCTGGCAAAAGAGAACCAAAAAGTGCTAGAAATTCACTCAAAGGCATTTCGCTCACCATCGCCATATCTTGATTATTTCATATTTTTGCATAGTTTATATAATATTACTTCAACATGGTTGGAATTTGTATAGTTATATACAATAACACTATCAAAAAGCTGCTAGTGTATGCTGCTCGTGTATTGAAATATTCAATGAAGAGAGTAAGAGAGAGAGTAAAGAATGACTAGGGTATCACTCGTTTTGTTTGATGGCATTTGAGTGAAGAGAAATTTTGACTGTCTACTTGTACATCGTTTTTGTCTTTCTATGGCACAGCTGATCGAAATGGTACTAGGGAAATGATGTAGAATGAGAAACCAAAGAAGACATAGATATTATAGACCATGCAGTAAACTAAGTTGAAATAGTGTTTGATTGATACTAATGACAGCTAAATTATGTTGTTTGCATCGAACAAAAATACGCATACCCGTTTTATTTCTGTCCGTATTATGTCCAACCAAAAAGTAAATTACAAAAGCAACCCGAACTCGACGAAATGGCTGACCACCTCGTTGTCATCAAGAAACATGAAGAGAGGGATAGCGTCTCTTGTCTATTTCTCTATGCAATGGACACATTTGCCCTATCTACTACTTGAACATTTATAACAGTCAAAACCCCGTGGGGACTCATATGGCCCGTAATTGTGAAGGCGTTAAATGTATATTGGCAATTTTATTTTATAAATCTCCCTTTTAATTCCGGTGCTAACTAAATATTAATATTTTTTTTTGTTGTTGTTTTCATTCCAGCACCCGATCCGCCATCCAATTTATCCGTACAGGTTCGTAGCAGTAAAAATGCCATCATCCAATGGTCGCCACCCACTCAGGGCAATTATACAGCATTTAAGATCAAAGTGTTGGGTCTGTCGGAAGCATCCAGCTCGTACAATCGTGTATTCCATGTCAATGACTCAACATTCCAGCATAGTGCTAAAGAACTAACACCGGGTGCCACTTACCAGGTGCAGGCCTATACCATCTACGATGGCAAAGAATCGGTTGCCTATACCAGCCGGAATTTTACAACAAGTAAGTCACGCAACAATAGCGACAACAACAAGGACACCACTAAGCGACCGAATAAGTGCTCGTACTATTGATTCATTTCCAGGATATGACTTATGTTCTTTATATAGTTGTGGGGGCTTTGGGGAGAGGGTATTTTTTCCAAACAATGGCATAATGAGATTTTAGCTTTTATTATTAAAATTTATTTAATTTTGTGGTCTTATTTTGTTTGGGTTCATGGTTCTCTGTTTATGTTTGTCTAAATGTTTTCTGTTTATGGTTTTTGTGGTGACATTATTTTAATTCAATTCAATTTGTTATTTTTTGTAACTAATATTGATTTTAAAGACAATTTATTATAATACATACATATATTTCAATAATTTCCCTAAACTCTAATTACCAAATTTTTTGTACTCACCCCTCAATCACTTAACCCATTTTGTGCTATAACCAATAATAGTGCGGAGATCACGGCATAAAGATTTACTGGATATTAAGATACTGCGAGGTAAAATACATGAAATATTGGTTCACTTACTGTATAGTCTTCTTCTGTTATCTCTCTATACTACTGTCTTTATTTAAAATAAAATATTATTGTAAAACAACAAGAAAAATATTTACTGCATATTTAACTACTTTCTTTATAATTGTAAATTAAATTAACTTAAATTTACTAATTATCTTAAAACACACACACTCACACACACACACTATATGTATGAGCACATTTTTTGCAATAAAAACAAATTATTTAGATTTTGTGCACAATATCCAATATTCTGTTTTTATTTATGTGGATGTTATTGAATACGAGTATTAGCATTTTTTCCCCTCTATATCTCTACGATAAATTTACATTTTTAATTATCTTCCCTCTACTGTCTATTGAATGTTTGCGTGTTGCCTTCTACTTCATGTGATTTATTTTTAAACTTTTACTTCACAATCGTTATCTTTCCGTATATTGATTTATATCTGCCTTAATTATCATTTTGAACTTTATTATCATTCTACTATTTTGTTTTTTTCTTTTTGTTTCTATAACGATTTTTAATCGTTTCACCCATCTATTTAAATAATGGGTGAAAATATAATTTTGTATAGTTTTATGAACGTCACTGTTTTGAAATTTTTTACAACACAATTTCCAATTGAAATAAATTAAAGTTAATAAAATATCAATTGGAAATTGAAAAGGGTTTTTGAAATTCGAATTTTTTGAAATTTTTGAATGTCGTCTCCCAGTCGGTAAAGGAACCAGAATGTAAATTTTGTGTCGTTGAAGTTAGAGAATTCAACCGTGCCATGTTGTTTTGCCGAAATTTGCACTGCTATACATTTCGGCAAAACTGCATGGCCCGGATGTACAAACTAATCTCAACGACACCCAACTCACATTACAGATATGCCCGACATTAGTAATAGAGCCTGCCACAATATCATCGCCCCGATGCATGAACCCGGTATCATGAACCCGGCGCAGAAGTCCCAAAGAAAACTTTAATGGTCAATTGATTGAACGATACATTATCAGGAAAATTAATTTTTCAGCGGAATTATCTGCACGCTGAAAAACGGCCCCAGAAACATATTGCAGAAACAATGTGCATGTTTGCAATCATTGTTATCATAAATTGAGGATCTGCTAATTTTTTTTTTCGTTATTGTCTATCACGTTGTTGTTTTCAGCAGTTTTCATTAAACAAAGTAACAATTGGGACACAAAAACATAGAGTCTAACCTATTAATCATTGTGTCGCCAATATGGGATATTGAATAGCAAACACAATGTGTTTGGACACAAGTATACTATATTTGCGACAAGCTACAAACAAGTTATATTTGCATTCAAACAACAAAACAAGGCCGATTTTACAGCATGTGTATGTGTCCGGTTTTCCTACCACTTTCGACATCTCTACGTTTAAGTTGTAAGTTGCCATCAGTGGTGCAATGGTAGTGTGCGCGGCTCTTGGACATGAGAAGGTGGGTTCGATCCCTGCTCTGGCATTTCTTTCGACGACAGTCAACGCGATTAGTGACGGCGATACTATCGAGTAATTAGCTATGAAAAAGCTTCACAAAAAAAACCATTGGGAATCGATGCCAAACAGTATCTACGTCCCAATCAGTGCCTCTAAAACTAGAAAGCGCACAGCACTCTGATTGGGAAGCTCTCCCCAGTCCCTTCATGGGATGTAATGGAATTTTTTTTATTTTTACACTGATGTATTTTCGAAATCAATTAATTTAGTTTAAATTTTAAATGGAACTTTTTAAATTTCAATTGATAGATTTTGAGTTTAAATTAAAACTTTTGAGATTCAACTGACGCACGCTGGAAAAACACGGTCCCTGAAACAGTATGCAAGAACCATATACAGGGTGATGCAGGAAGTTCCGGACAAATTTCTCCAGGGTATTCCTTGGCTCATTTCATGAAGAAAAGTCCACTAGGACCATGTCCGAAAATGCAAGGGTGCGAAATGGCAGCGGGTTCAACAGTTTCGGATTGGCGGTCGGAGGGTAGTAGGGTAAAGTTGTTAACTTCTGAGCCAGTGGTCGAATTTTTTTGTTTTTGGGCTTGTTGGAAAGGTCTTTAAGAGGCCTTTCAGAATCAATAAAAAAAGTAGAAAAAAGTCAAATCGCCGAGATACAGAGCTTTCGGTAAAAAAAGTGGAAAAAAAATTCACATAACCTCAATTTGCTCAGCCAGATGGCAGGTAACTAATGTTTTTTTTTGTGGTCATCACTTTGGAACGGTACGACCTCTGGGCTACGTTTAGGTCATTATGGAACGGTAAGAGGTATGGCTATCATTCAACAGAAAAAAAACATAAGTTAGCTGCCATCTGGCTGAGCAAATTGAGGTTATGTGAATTTTTTTTTCAAACATAAGTTACCTGCCATCTGGGTGAGCAAATTGAGGTTATGTGAATTTTTTTTCCATTTTCCAAACTCTGTATCTCGGCGATTTGACTTTTTTCTACTTTTTTTTATTGATTCTGATAGGCCTCTTAAAGACCTCTCCAACAAGCCCGACCACAGGCTCAGAAGTTAGCAACTTTACCCTACTACCCTACGACCGCCAATCCGAAAATTTTGAACCTGCTGCCATTTCGCACAATTGCATTTTCGGACATGGTCCTAGTGGACTGTTCTTCATGAAATGAGCCAAGAAATACACTGGAGAAATTTGTCCGGAACTTCCTGAATCACCCTGTTTGGGACATATATACACTTACGTGCAAGATTTATTTCATGATTTGAAAATCTGCTACATTTTTGTTTCATTGTTACCTGTCACGGTTTTGATTTCAGAAAAGTTTTCAACAAAAGGACCCCATATTCGGGTCACAAAAACATAGAGTATAATCAATTAATCATTGTGCCCCAAACATGTTAGATTGTATAGCAATCACAATGTGCTTAGACACAAGTATACTAAATTTGCGACAATTTCCAAACACCATTATTTGCATCCAAACAACAAAAGAGACAGATTTTACAGCGTGTGTGTTTCAAATTGCAAGAGGAATGGTTAAACATTAATTTATATTTTTTTAAAACAATTGGAAGTGGTGTAAAACTGTAATAGGAACGTTACAACAATTTCTAATAAAAGGTGTCTCAGTAAGATTTCACTTTTTATGTTTAGTGTAATTTTTGTGCAAGTGGCAACACTGAAATTTGTCAGCTGTCAGATATGTTTATTGCGATTATTAAAAATGGAGCGCGTTACGAAAGAACAATTCGTATAATTGTGAAAACTTATTACAAAAATTTGGAAAGTGATGCTGAGACCGCTCGCAAACTTCGAAGAATTTTCAGTCCGGAAAGTGCACCTAATGTGTCAGCCATTCGAAGAGTGGTCAAAAAGTTCGAAGAAACTGGATCAGTTATGGACAGCAAGACTCGTGTGCGTCAACATACCGGTTGGTCTCTTGCAAATATTGCTGCTGTAAACGAGAATGTCGCCGAAACCCAAATCTGATTTTTTCAGTTTTACTCTTTTGTGATTTTTGAAATTTAAAAAAAAAAACAATTTTTCGTTTTAAATCTTTCGTGTGGCTGTTTTTAGTTCAGTTTGGTAAGCTGATTACGAATCTGTTTTTCGATCTCGAATTGGTCACTCAGTTTTCGAGATAGGACGATTTTAAAATTGGTCTGAGCAAAAGTTTCATTTCTCTTTTGTGATTTTTAAATTTTAAGAATTTTGATTTTCGTTTTAAACTGTCAATGGGGCTGTTCTTAGGTAACTTTGATACTTTCATTATGAATCTGTTATTCGATCAATAATTGATCATTCAGTTTACGACATATGGCATGAAATCTGCCTTATGAACAGTATTGCTCAAACTCTACATTAAAGTCACTATATCTGGAAAACTAAATGACTTTTTATTGAGCGAACAACAGATTCGTGATCAGCGTACCAAAAGTAACTAAGAACCGCCAATTGAAAATTTTAAAATGAAAAAGAAAAATTCTTAAATTTTAAAAATCATAAAAAAATTAAACTTTTGCTCAAACCAATTTTAAAATCGCTATATCTCGAAAACTAAATGACCAATTACAGATCAAACAACAGATTCGTAATCAGCATACCAATCTTAACTAAGAACCACCACAAGTAATATTTAAAAGTAAAAACATTTTTTTTCATATTTTAAAAATCACAACAAAAATAAAACGGAAAATATCTGGCTTGAGTAAAAGTAATTGCATTTGGTGCAGAAGGTTTTTTGCAATATCGAAAATGTAAAGACACAGTTGTTCATATTTATCATGCCCTACATCATACTTCGAGAGCATTCGCCGCAAAAAAAAAGTGACTAACCCTAATGTGGCCGTCGTTGGTGCAGCGGCTAGTGTGCGCGCATCTTGTACGTGAGATCCTGGGTTCGATCCCTGTTCTGACCACCTTAAATTTCTTTCGGCGGCGGCCGCCTCGCATAGTGACGGCCACACTAACCATGAAAAAGCTTCTCAAAATACCGTTCGGAATCGGTGTAAAAACTGTAGGTGCCAATCAGTGAGTGTAAAACTATAAAGCGCACAGCTAACTGATTGTGAGAAGCTCTCCCCAATTCCTTCAGGGAATGTAATGAGAAACCATTTTTTTTAACCCTAATGTATGTACATTAGGGTGTCCCATCAATAAAATTTTGTTTTTTTTTTTTTGCTCAAGCTTTATTTGAAAGCTTATAGGTTAAAGTATTTCTGAGAATTTAGTCAGATTTTTCGGAAGTGGTTTAGAGGTCGCGCAAGTCGAATATCCCCTAAAAATCTGATATTTCGGGAGTTTTTTGAATTTTACTTAAAACTCGGTCAATAACCACGATTTTCTTACTTTGTAAGTCGATATTTTTAAAGCTAAACGTCCAAACTTTTATGGAATATGCACAATCTACCAGTTTTGGCAATGATTTTCCTCAATAAGGTACCACGTATTAAATTTTTTCCCCAAATTTTGGGTAAATTTTGTAAATAACGCTTTATATCTTTCAAAATTCCTATGAAAATTTAAAAAACTAATGATGCACTTTAAAAGACGTATAAATTCCAAGCAATTGTGCAAACAAAATTTTGAATTTGCGGTTACTGTTCCAGAGTTATACCATTTTAAAGTATTTTACCCATTGTATGAAACTAATTAAAATTACAATCTGTTTGCTATTTTTGCATCGGATTTGCTTTAAATTTCTATGAAAATTTATAATACTAATGAATGAAAGAAGGGTAAATTCCAAGCAATTTTGTAAAAAAAATATTGAATTTGCAGTTACTGTTCCAGAGTTACGCCACTTTAAAACCCTTTACCCATTGTAGGAACCTAATAATATTATAAACTGTTTGCCTTTTTTCGTCGGATTTGCTTTAAACATTGTATTATTGAAAAAATCTACATGCGCTAAGTAACGGCAAAGTATTACAAGCAGCAAAAAATGACCTGGCAACATATTGCAGGAACCATATATATGATTGCTTGCAAACATTTATATGTTTCCTGCAATATGTTACTGGGGTCATGTTTTTCTGCGTGTAACTCTTTGTCTTTACTTAGCGCATGTAGATTTTTTCAAGAATATGGTGTTTAGAGCAAATCCGATGAAAAATTGGCAAAGAGTTTATAGTATTATTAGTTTCATACAATGGGTAAAGACTTTTAAAGTGGCATAACTCTGAAATAGTAACTGCAAATTCAAAATTGTTTTTTACAAAATTGATTGGCTTTATCCTGCTTTAAATTTTCATAGAATTTAAATTTTCATAGAAATTTAAAGCAAATACGATGCAAAAATGGCAAATAGTTTATAATACTTTTAGGTTCATAGTACAATGGGTAAAAGGCTTTAAAATGGTATAACTGTGGAACAGTAACAGCAAATTGAAAATTTTTTTCAACAAAATTACTTGGAATTTATCCATCTTTTAGAGTGCATCATTAGTTTTTTAAATTTGTATAGAAATTTTAAAAGTTATAAAGCGTTACTAACAAAATGTATCCAAAATTTACGAAAAAATGGTACTTTATTGAGCAAAATCATTGCCAAAACTGGTGGTTTGTGCATATACATAGAAGTTTAATCGTTTTGCTTTAAAAATGTTGACTAACAAACTAAGAAATTCGTGGTTATTGACCGAGTTTTAAGTAAAATTCAAAAAACGCCCGGAATACCCGATTTTTGGTGGAAATTCGACTTGTGCGACCTCTAAACCTCTTTTGAAAAATCTGAAAAAAATCTCAAAAATACTTTACCCTATAAGCTTTCCAATCAAGCTTGAGCAACCATGAAAATCGAAAAAGAAAATTTTTTTGGAACACCCTAATGTACTTACATGCTACATGCTACCATGCTACAAATTACACTTTTCATTTAATTTTGAAAGGTTTCCAAAAAATTTAATATGTTCTTCTTAGGTTCTATGAAAAAGTTACATTAATCTAATTATGCTAAAATTAAATTTGGAAAATTTTGGTCAGTGTAGTTTGCACATGATACCAAATTCAGCAATATTTTGTTTATTTTTTGAAAACAAAAAATATGATATGAAATCTTTTTATTTTCAAAATTAACGGCCTGTTTTCATCATACATACATAGGTTTTTTTAATTTGCATTACTTTATCTAATGCAAATGCAAAAGAATTACCATTGATCGCAATGTCAATTAAAAAATTTTGAATTTGCATTTGCTCAGACAATGCAAATGCAGGTTGTGGAATCGGATGTCTTTAAATAATTTCAATTTGTTTGACTGCTGGCAATTCTGTTTGTAAAGTATTTTATATGTAGAGGTTTGTGGCTTTGTTAGGTATTGCCTCATAGTACTTTCAAGTTCACAAACCTGTACTGTATAAAATATTTGAAAACCAAAAGTGCCAGCTATGTAGGAAATGCTTTCAAAATAAGTACAATTGGTATTGAAATTTTTTTGAATTTGCATTTCGAAAGGTAATTCAATTTAAACTTCAAATTATAATTGTCATATAATTAATTTGCCCATGTATGGTTTTCATAAAACAAATTTGAACAAACGAACGAATTGACCAGAAGTAAAACGTAAATAAATAGCATTTGGTAGGTCAAATGGGGCAATTTTCTAAGAATTTTATTAACCCATTTGATCAATATTTTGGGTATAATTAACGTTTTAACGATTCGTTCGTTTTCTGAAAACAGGCAGCTAGTTCTGTATATAAGTTGTTTATAGTATTTTAATTTAGTTTATCTTTTTTATACTAAAGTTATGTATTTATTATATATTTAAATATAAGTAGTATTGTATGCTTGTTTTTGTTCTCCACTATTTTGCGTTGCAATTTGTAACAACGATTTCGCTACTAACTTGTACATTTGGAATTTGTTGTTCATAATCCAAAATTCATTCTGATATTATTCCCAACTCAATTTAAATTTTATGTTCAACTATATTATCTGTTAACCCTCCCGCACCGCGCTACTTTCCCCCGATACTAACCTTTTAACAACATCCAATAACAATTGCAACTTAGTACTTTAGCTGCACTACTCCTAGCCTGGTTATGGTGGTACTTGGCATGGCAGTCTGTATCAGTGCTGGATTTTGTTTGTATCCATTTCACATGATTTTGGAATTCGCCAAAATAAAATGCTATATTATGCTCAGTTTGTTATGATTTTGTTCGTATTTATTCCTTCAGATTGTATATAGCGCTTCAATATGCATTTTACAACATTTTTATTATTATTTCTTTTTTTTTTTTTTTTGAAGCGAGTCCTGATTTGTTTGTAGGACCCGCTGCTCCTACATTCGTACACATACACATACATACATTTGTGGCAGAAAATAATTCTCATATCAACAATTTTCCCAATTTTTCCCCCTTTCGTTTCTTTTTTTTATGTAAATGCATTGTAATGCCATCACATCTTCATCATCATCGTCATTGCCAACATACATATACGTACAACAACGATTTTATGTCGTTCCCGTGAACTCCTCCTCCTCCTTGGTCGTTGGCTATGTAGAGCCCAATACACCGGGTAAATTCATTGTATGGTTTCGTAATGAAACCACTTTATTGGTCCTTTGGCAGCCGCCATATCCTGCCGGCATTTACACGCATTACAAAGTTTCGATAGAACCACCAGATGCGTTGGAAAGTGTTTTGTATGTGGAAAAGGAGGGTGAACCACCGGGACCAGCTCAGGCGGCATTTAAGGGTCTAGTGCCTGGAAGGGCGTACAATATATCGGTGCAAACTATGTCGGAGGATGAGATTTCTTTACCCACAACAGCTCAGTACAGAACGGTGCCGTTAAGGCCATTAAATGTAACATTTGACAAGGACTTTATAACGTCCAATTCGTTTCGGGTGTTATGGGAGGCTCCCAAGGGTATCTCCGAATTTGATAAGTATCAAGTATCCCTGGCTACGTCGAGAAGGCAGTCTACGGTACCCAGAACCGATGATGCTATAGCGTATTTTGATTTCCGTGACATACCCGAGCCGGGAAAGACATTTAATGTAATCGTTAAAACCGTGTCGGGGAAAGTAACCTCATGGCCTGCCACGGGTGACGTCACTCTCCGACCTTTACCCGTACGAAATTTACGCTCCTTCAGTGATGACAAAAGCAGCAACATGATCATCACCTGGGAACCAGATGCAGCTTCTACTCAGGATGAATATCGCATTATCTATCACGAGTTGGAAACATTTAATGGCGACACTAGTACTTTATTCACGGACAGAGCACGTTTCAGTTTAGAAAGTCTTTTGCCGGGAAGAAATTATTCCGTTTCAGTACAAGCCTTATCGAAGAAAATGGAATCCAATGAAACCACCATATTTGTAGTGACCCGTCCCTCTTCGCCCATCATAGAAGATTTGAAGAGTATCAAAATGGGTCTAAATATTAGTTGGAAGAGCGATGTCAACTCGAAACAGGAGCAATATGAGGTATTATACTCACGCAATGGTACTTCGGAAGTAAGGACGGTCTTTACCAAAGAATCAAGATTAGTGATAAAGAACCTACACCCTGGAGCCGGTTATGAAGTGAAAGTTTTCGCTGTAAGTCATGGCTTGAGAAGTGAACCGCATGCCTATTTCCAGGCAGTGTGTAAGTATTTTGAAATAACACAAAATTACCAAAAATCATAAAAAATACATTAATATCTTTCTCTTATTTTAACAGATCCCAATCCTCCCCGGAATCTAACCATTGAAACTGTACGCAGCAATTCGGTTTTGGCCCATTGGTCTCCTCCGGAAAGTAGTGATTTCACTGAATACAATATTCGCTATCGCACTGAAAGCGAACAGCAATGGGTCCGCCTACCCAGTGTTCGCTCTACTGAAGCCGACATAACCGATATGACGAAGGGTGAAAAGTATACGATACAAGTGAATAGTGTCAGCTTTGGTGTGGAGAGTCCCGAACCCCAAGAGGTGAATACTACGGTGCCACCAAATCCAGTTTCGAATATAATACCTTTGGTAGACTCACGTAACATTACATTGGAATGGCCTAAACCGGAAGGCCGTGTAGAATCGTACATCTTGAAATGGTGGCCAACGGATAATCCATCAAAAACGGAAACGAAAAACGTTTCTGAAAATAAATCCAGTAAGTTAACTACAACTGTTTTCAATTGAAATTTCAAAAAGTGTCAATTATAAATCCGAAATTTCAATTGTAATCTCAAACTTATTACTTGAAGTTTCAAAATCAAGACTTATCAATTGCAGTTTTAAGGAAATTAATTCAAATGCATACGAATCCAACTCTGGCATTAAATAAGGACAATTTTGAGGAAAATTGGTTTAATTCAAGAAAAGAACACAGCAATGACTGTGCTAACAAAATTCTAAGCCCAAAAACTTACATGAAAAGCGAAGTCCCAAAGAAAAAATAATTCAAAACTACCAAAATTACTAATGATCGGTGATTTCTTCACCATAGTCCACATCATCATTCGTATTTGGACCATCGCAGAACCACATCTCGTTGTGAATCAATAAGTCCGTGACTTTTTGAATGACACACAGTTTTTTTTTTGCAAAAAAAATAATTTTTCAACATTTCTCCAATTTTTGTAACCCTTCCAAAAAATGGGATGTTTTGGTTTGGTTTTCGTGGTTGCTAAAGATACTATTTAGCATCAATTAGTGTCTTGAGACACCGTTTTGCATACATCACTCCGGAAGTTCCAAAGTATCGTGTCTATATCCAGCCTGTTAATCGGAGATACCTCATTAGATCCCCTAGATCTATCTCTTGTATCTCAGTGAGGTTATGCAGGAAGGGATGGCCCATAGTCTTCAGGCGTCTATTCATCAGAGCCGGACAACTGTAGAGGAGATGTTCCACCGTCTCCTCTTCTGCGTCATCGCAGGCACGGCAGTGGTCATTATTTGGCAGCTTCAACCGTCTTGCATGATTACGGATTGGCCAGTGCCCGGTCAACACGCCAGTTAGCCTAGATAGTTAGCCAGTTAGCCGATTATGGCTGATCAGGGAGTTAATCCGGTGAATGTTATATTCTGGCCATGTGTTTCTTGATATGCGGCACGTTTCCGTCCTATCCCATCTGATCTTCGTTAGTTCAAGGTAATGCAGGAAAATATCTCTTTTGACCAACCCTATAGGCGTTGCGATTGATACCATATGGAGTTCGGTGGAAGAGGATCCTGCCCTAGCTAGTTCGTCTGCCTTTTCGTTCCCTAAGAGACCCTTATGGCCTGGTACCCAAGTAAGAACCACAATGGCCAACCGGCCTAGCTCGACAAATTTTTCCCTACATTCACTAACGAGTTTAGATGCAGTGTTGTAAGATTTGGGTGATAGAAGAGCCGTTTGGCTGTCTATAAATATTCCAATGCGCTCTGTTCTTCGCTGTAGTATAAGTGCGGCGCAGGCTTCTTTGATGGCCAGTACCTCCGCTTGGAAAACGCTGCACTTGCCTGGAAGTTTGAATGATAAATTGAGGCCTGCCTCTTCGGAGAAAACACCCGAGCCGGTTCCACATTCCATTTTGGATCCGTCCGTAAATACTTTGGTGTCAAAACCTGTAAGTGGTTCCCCTTTATCCCACTCTATTCTCTTGGGAAACCTGATATCGAATAGGTTATCGAACGTCAATGAGGGGGTGTAATAATAGGATGTTATATTTAGTTCTCTTGGGATTGTCAGTAGTAAAAAAAAAACAAAAATGGGATTTTTCGAGGTCCTTTGTTTGATCAATAATTTCATCGTTGGAGCTAAATCTCTTTCCACCGAACCATATCTTTAGGTTTGGAAATAGGACTAAATCCGGAGAATATGGCGGGGATGAGGTACCAATTCGTACCCCTATTCATGGAATGTTGTCATTGAGACTACACACGTGTGCACCCATACGTTTATGGTCAATTGAGAGCAAACGCGGCACCCGTCTTGCAGACAACTTTCTTAAACCCAACTGATCATTTAAAATCGAAACCACACTGCCACATGAAATACCTATGGTATCAACAATCTCACACACTTTTACTCTTCGATCGGCCAACACCATATCGTGGATTTTTTTCTACATTTTCGGGTGTATTGACCTCAATTGACCGTCCAGAACGTTCAGCGTCATTTGTACTTGTGTGACCACAACGAAAGTCAGTAAAACACTTTTCTACCATTGAAATCGATTGTGCAGAGTCCCTATAGTATTTATCAAGCTTTTCCTTGGTTTGATTGACATTTTTTATTTCGCAAAAAATAATGTTTAATGAGCACTCGAAATCCACTTTTTTCTATTTTCAAAAAAAATCCACGAGCTTGTATGTTTTGAACAGCTGTTAAACGCACAGTAAATGACGGAACTTGCTCAAAATTTGACAGGTGGTACTTGATGGGAGCTGTGTTGCATTTGAGCGCCTCTTGTACTTGAGATCCTTGGTTCGATCCCTGCTCTGACCACCTTAAATTTCTTTCGGCGGCGGTCACCTCGCATAGTGATGGCGACACTATCGAGTGTATAGCCATGAAAAAGCTTCTCAAAATACCGTTCGGAATCGGTGTAAAACTGTAGGTCCCAATCAGTGAGTGAAAACTGGAAAGCGCACAGCTCAGTGATTATGAGAAGTTCTCCCCGGTCCCTTCATGGGATGTAATAGGAAACCATTTTTTTTTTTTACGAGGGAAGTTCGAAAAGTCACGGACTTCTTGATCCGCTTCGTACCTTGGCTTCGGAATGTTTTTCCAAATACATCTAGTGCATGATTTTAATATTCAGTTCAGGGGTCAAGTATTTCCTCTGATGATTATCATTTCGGCTGTAATGTGATTGCCTGGCTGGAAAGCTGAGAGAATATAATCACGAACTTGGAACTTGTCTCATCTGTAACTTTTTTTGGGACGATTATTGTGTTTTCCGTGACCATCTGGTTTCGGTGTGACAGCTGTTTCTTTCGACATTGCCTTCGCTATAAGCTCAATCCGATTTTGAGAGACTACATGCAGAGCAGCAAAAGCTTTTCTGCAAACCTTAGGGCGAGTTTCACAATCGTCATTTAAAAGCTCACAGATAATTTTTATATTAAATGACAAGCATCTGGCATTTAAAGTACATTTAAATGGAGAAATTTCAACTGTGAAACTGGCCAAACTGTTTGAACGTCTCCTTGTTTCACAATTTTTTATAGAAATCAGTCCGGCCAAGTAAAGATCTTGGTATCTTTTATTTTCCAAATGTTTGAAATGGAAGAGAAAACGTTGTGTTTGTTCATTGCCAACTTTAGTAAAACAGTTGGACTTACACTTGCAGTCGGAACCAGTTTTAATGTCTTCAACTAGTTTTCCTCGGGAAGTAACATACCTTTTCCCTTCAGTTCTTAACTGATTCCGGGCATTCTTCTTCCATTTTCCAGGATACACAACCTTGTGTAAAGCATACTGCAATATGCAACAAACGGCTATAAAAGAGAATGTTCCACTAGCAGAGGGATCAGTTGTTTGGCGTCCGGCCAAGTAACATCGACACTTTTATTTCCATGCTGTTTTACGAGAATCCTTTGAGGCAATAAAGAGTCAGTTCATGGAGTTAACTCCATGTTGCCACAAGTAAATGAAGCAGCTAATTCATTCTAGCGAATACCCTGAGAACTATCAACTGGATATATATCCTTGTTGAACCAAACGAAATAATGCTTTTTTCCCGCCAAGAAACGGTTGTTTACTCTGTTTGGCCCTAAAATGGACTTAACTCTTTGTTGCTGTAAACCCCTCAATTGTAAACTTATTATTGAAATATAAAATTTGTATTAAAACACCAAAAGACGTCAATTACAGTTTTAAAGAAATTATTGAAATTAAATCCAATTTGAAAAAAAATTCAAACGTCATCAACTAAATTTAAAAAAAAATCAAACGACTTTGATGACAATTTGAATCCATAAATTGTAAATTAAAAAGCAGCAATTTTAATTAAAAATCATCAATACAAATTATAGATGGGCACGTGAATAAGTTTTGAATTGCGCTCGGTTGCTCGACGGTTAGTCATCATGATTTGCACGATCACGTGAGCAAATTTTTATAAACTAAGGCCCAATTTTTGAGTGGTCAATCATCTTTGATCAACGATCAAACATTATTGAAACTCTGAATTCATTTTCTAGGTTAATAGTTGATTGCGGTTTAAACAGCCAAAGTTGGGCAATTAAACTATGATCAAGTGACCATATGATTTTGACAGAAAACAACAAGAAGAACAAACACAAAGCTTCTTTAATTGTTAATGTGAACAATTATAATCACCATCCTAGTTGAAATAACAATGAAAACGTATCATTTAATTCGTCGTGTAGTTAGAACTTCATTTCTGCTCAAATATTTTCCAATTTCATTAAATATTTTGTATTTTATCACTTCACTTTTGATTTGCAAATGGCGTCATTTTGATGCATTATAACGATTAGCCGATAAATGTATGAATACCGGTTATTTTTCGCACCATTTGAATCAAAATCAACTGATTGCCAATTTTAATAACAGTCAAAAATTGGGCCTAAGTATATTTATGGAGGAACAATATTCTACCAACTCTATCTCCAAGAAGTCTACTTCTTCTTTCTTCCAGTATTCTTGTAACACGGGAATCGTTTGACAAAGTAGTAATAAAATCGACATTAAATGAAACATTCGCGTGACTTACGCGTTAATAGTGCTCACGCACGTAAAGATTGAAGTCACGCACGAAGATATTGTCATTATTCAAAATGTGGATCGTAATCACATTCACGCGTGATTAACGGCAATCACAGCATTCACGTGACTTGCGCCCATCTCTAATTTAAATTAATTAATTAATTTCATAAACTTTTATTTTTCGAACCCGCTGGGAATATACATACATACGTATATAAACCTCATAAAGGATTGTTTTTTAATATAACTCCATATTTTAATTTACTTTTTTTCCACAGCCGATGACATTTCCACCGTGCGCGTTCTAATCGGAGATCTTATGCCGGGAGTGCAATATAAATTCGATATACAAACCACTTCGTATGGTATATATTCTGGGACTACTCACCTTTCTACCCGCACCATGCCCCTCATACAATCCGAAGTGGTGGTAGTCAATGATAAGCAGGAAGATGAACGTGATACCATAACCCTCTCTTACACGCCCACACCACAGTCGTCATCGAAATTCGATATTTATCGTTTCTCTCTGGGTGATCCAGAAATCAAAGATAAAGAAAAATTAGCTAATGATACGGATCGTAAAGTAACCTTTACGGGTTTGGTTCCAGGACGCCTATACAACATCACAGTGTGGACTGTTAGTGGTGGCGTTTCAAGTTTGCCCATACAAAGACAAGATCGTTTGTTCCCCGAACCCATAACCCAATTGCATGCCACCAATATAAGTGACACTGATATTTCATTGAAATGGGATATTCCGAAAGGGGAATTCAATGATTTCGATGTTCAATATTTGACAGCCGATAATATATTGGCTCAAAATATTACGACACGCAACGAAATAACAATACTGGATCTGAAACCTCATCGTAACTACACTTTTACCGTTGTTGTACGTTCAGGCACCGAATCTTCAGTGCTGCGAAGCAGTTCACCACTTTCAGCTAGTTTTAGCACCAACGAAGCTGTACCAGGTAAAGTGGAGAGATTCCATCCTATAAATGTAGAGCCCAGTGAAGTTTTGTTCGAATGGTTGCTGCCTCAAAGTGAAGCGAATGGAGTCATACGACAATTCTCGATAACCTATATGAATGTCAACAATGCGTCGGAGAAGAGAACTCTCGATTTTGATTCGACAGAGTCCACGGGATCCATAAAGAATTTGAAACCGGGAGAGACATATGTCTTTAAAATACAAGCCAAGACCTCTATAGGATATGGACCCGAAAGGGAATATAAACAAACCATGCCGATTTTGGCACCACCCAAACCTGCCACCCAGGTAGTGCCCACCGAAGTGTATCGCAGCTCATCAACCATACAGATAAGATTCCGCAAAAACTATTTCTCCGATCAAAATGGACCGGTAGGATTTAAATTTGTTTCTTTTATTTAATACAAGCAATTAAATTTTTATTCTATGTGTTAAGGTACGCATGTACACCATTATTGTGGCCGAGGATGACAACAAAAATGCTTCGGGCCTGGAAATGCCCAGTTGGCATGATGTTCAATCGTATAGTGTTTGGCTGCCATATCAAGCTGTCGAACCCTATTATCCTTTCGAGAATATTTCGGTGGAAGACTTCACAATTGGCACTGAGAATTGTGATAATCGTAAGAGTGGCTATTGTAATGGTCCCTTAAAATCGGGTACTACCTATCGGGTAAAGGTTCGTGCTTTCACGGCTGTGGATAAATTTACGGATACCGCTTATAGTTTTCCCATACAAACAGGTAAGAGTTTTAAGAATTTAATAAGAAATTGAATAAGTTCAAGGAAACTTATGTACATATGTATGTAAGAAACTGGTTTTGGGAAATAGGAATTATGTAGTAATTGGAACGAGTTCTTATTGAATCGTCTCTATAAGAACAAGACTTTTAAAAGATTTGATATATTTCGTGATTGGGACGAAATTGGCACAGTCCCTATCTAACTTTCGTTTGTAACAATTCGACTACGCCTTGCGCAATTGCATTATTAACCGGTTAGCCAATAAAGACTAACACCTGTGATAAAAATCTGGGTTTCTTGTCAGGGGGTATCCAGGCCACAGCTGATCGACATGGTAGTTGGAAATTGATAGAAAACAGAGTAGATATGAGAATAACGATAAGCAACTAGAAGCAAACCATGCAGCAAAACTGAGTTTAAATAGTGTTTGATTGATACTTATGACAGCGAAGTTATGTTTTAAGTTAGTTGCATGGAACGAAAATACGCAATTCCTTTTATTTCTGCCCGTTTTATGCCCAATCAAAAAATAATATCAACTCAAACCTGAAATTTCCAACTACCGTGCTGACAGCAAGAGGACGCAACACAGATAATGGCAACTCTTATAACGGGTTTTTCAATAAGAGCGCTACAAAAGTTTTTTTAAATAAAACAAAACCGGTTTTAGAAACCAATGAAATTCTGTATTCCTGTGAAAGTACGTTCGATGCCATTATGTATGGAACTCGATTTCGGCGGTTTTCAAGCATAAATCGGCCGATACTGCTGCAATTTCACGTTCGATATTCGTACGAAGTTCATCAATCGTCGCTGGCTTTTTGGCATAGACCATAGACTTGACGTAGCCCCACAGGAAATAATCTAACGGCGTCAAATCGAACGACCGAGGCGGCCAATCGACTGAGCCATTTCGTGAGATAACACCTTCACCAAACTTGGTTTCCAATAAATTGATTGTGGCATTCGCTGTGTGGCTTGTGGCGCCGTCCTGTTGGAACCATATGTCCTCCAAGTCCATATTATCCAATTGGGGCCAAAAATTTTCGGCTATCATCGAAAGGTAGCTATTCACCACGGAGGAAGTACGGCCCAATGACGCTGCCGGCCCATAAACCGCACCAAACCGTAATTTTTTCGGGATGCAATGATGACTCATGGATTACGTGTGGATTGCTGTCTGACCAATAACGCATATTTTGCTTATTGACGAAGCCATTCAGCCAGAAATGAGCCTCATCGCTGATTGTTGAGGCCTCTTAAAGTTGGCCTCTTAAAGTTGAGGCCACTGACTCCAAATTTCGGTAGTAAATTTTAATAATTTCGACTCGTTGTTGGCTCGTATATCTTTCCATGATGAAAGGGAAAACCTTACTGAAGAGAAATGTCAAAAGAGCGGGGAAAAATATGGCGTCGTTTGCTGTCCCTATTGATTTACTTTTGTAGCGTCTCTGTTGAAAAACCCTTTATATTGTATGGTTCTTGCTTTCCATCACAGTTGACAATTTTAATTTGCAGTTTAATTTGATTTTCCTCTACAAATTCCAAAAAGTGTAAATACCGTTGGCAATTGTAGTTATTTTCAAAGCATTTCCTTCATATGGACAGTTTTAGTTTTCAAATATTTTATACAGTACAAATTTATCAATTTTAAAGTTCTACGCGGCAATACCTATCGAAGCCACAAACCTTTACATATCAAATACCGAAGATGATAAAAATAGCACAGATAAATAAAAACCATATATGATTCATTTGCTTAATCACCATTTTCACCAGAGGGCACATGCTGTTTCCGAACGACCATTTTTCACTCGGATGCGACGAAAAGGCACTCAAACATCATTTTTATTTCCATTCTGATGTTTATATTTGAAAATAGAATATGAATAATAGAAAAGCATATCGCTTTTGTTATTTGTTGACAATACAAAAGGGAATAAAGCATGGTTATACAGTGTTTTCAATAGTTTTTGTTTACAGGGAAATGTGCCCATATCCTCCACTCTGGCGCCATCTAGAAAATTTCCCTTTACTTTAAAATCCGCCACGTATCTTTCACTATCTATGGGTTTTTATTAAACTATGACAGAGGGCACATGCTGTTTTCGTACGACCATTTTTCATTCGGATACCACGAAAACCCACTAACAAATCATTTTCTCTTCGATTCTGTGGTTTGAATTTGGCAATAAAATATAGATAATAGAAAGGCATATCGCTTTATATACTTTATATTGCATGGTTAAATAGATTTTTCAATAGTTTTTGTTTCCAGGAATATTTGCCATTTCCACCATTGCCGCGCCATCTAGAAAATTTCCCTTGACTTTCAAATCCACCACTTATATTTCATCATCTAGGGTTTTTCCATCATCTTTGTCATAGATAATTAAAAAACCATAGATGATTCATTTGCTTAATCACCATTTTCACCTGAGAGCACATGCTGTTTCCGTACGACCGTTTTTCACTCGGATGCGACGAAAAAGCACTCAAACATCGTTTTTATTTCAATTCTTTTGTTTAAATTTGAAAATAGAATATAAATAATAGAAAATCATATCGCTTTTTATATTTGATGACAATTCAAAAGGCAAGAAAGCATGGTTATATAGATTTTTCAATAGTTTTTTTTTTAATGGAAATTTGTCCATTTCCACCACTCTAGCGCCATCTAGAAAATTTCCCTTTACTTTCAAATCAATCTACGGTTTTAAATTGATAAAAAAAATATATCAGAAATAATAATCACAAAACTGGGCCCAGTTTCATAAATTAAGAATAAAGCTTGGACTTTTTTGAGCAAAACAAGCCATCGTTTATCAAAATTGGGTGAGAAATGGTAGAGTTACACGTTGTTTAATGGGACACTACAAATGGTACATTTTTTCAATTTGAGCGATTTTTGGTCAGAGATTTGATGGTAGAGAAATTTAAAGTTAAAAAAATTAAATTTAAAAAATATATCAGAAATAATAATCACAAAAATAGGCCCAGTTTCATAAATTAAAAATAAAGCTTGGACTTTTTTGAGCAAAACAAGCCATCGTTTATATACACTACAAATGGTACATTTTTCAATTTGAGCGATTTTTGTTAGTTTTTATTACTAACCTAAGGTTTACCGTAGAGCAGGAGTGCATTCGGCCTATGCACCTGGCGCACATTTGTTTTTTGTAAAGCGTACCGTTAATTTTTGTGACACCTACCCTTAATTGTGAACCACAGCCTATGGTATGTGCTTTACAAAAAAAACCGTGCGCCAATTGTATAGCTGGTTAACCTACGGTAAACCTTAGGTTAGTAAAGAACTAACTAAAATGCTGAAAATCGAAAAATTTACTAGGAATTGTAGCTCTAGCATTTGTTGCCTCATTCTTATAAGCGATGACTTGTTTTGCTCAAGAAAGTCCAAACTTTATGCTCAATTTACGAAACTAGAGCTATTAGCGACTAATATTTTTTATATATTTTTCTTCAATTTAAAATCGTGATTTTTGCACAAAAATTTAAATATTTAAATTTTAAATACCTCTAACGTCAAAACTATATAACTGATCTTAATACTTTGTACGAAAAGGCCTTAGAAAAGTTCCATTAATTTGACACAACTCTTGTTCAAATCGGTAATACGGTTTGGGAGTTATGCTCCAATAAGCTTTGGCATAACATAAAAACTTCGAAAAAAAATTTAAAAAATTCGTATCTTGAAAACTAATCAGAGGAAAATTGTTTAAAATTCATTTTCGTGTTTAGGAGGCCAAAATCTATAGAAAACAATTATTTAGAACTCTGAAGCAAAATGACTGACTGTAAACTAGCGTAATTGGTTTGCCCCAATTGTTGGCCCTCGGGGTGTAATGGTAGAGTGTGCGGCTCTTGTGCATGAGATGGTGATGGTGAAAGATAACTGGTGAATTCCAAAGTAAAGGCATAGATAAATAAAAAACCATAGATGGTGAAAGATAAGTGGTGGATTTTAAAGTGAAGGGAAATTTTCTAGATGACGCCGGAGTGGTGGATATGGGGAAATTTTCCTGGAAACAAAAACTATTTAAAAAACTATATAACGACGCTTTTTTGCCTTTTGTATTGTCAAAAAATAGGTGTATCGATATGCTTTCCATTATTTATATTTTATTTTTCGTATCATCCGAGTGAAAAATGTTGGTAGGGAAACAGCAGGTGCCCTCTGCTGAAAATGGTGAATAAGCGAATGAATCATCTATGGTATTTCTATCATCTTTGCAAATACCAAATATGATAGAAAGCCCCTAGATGGTGAAATCTCTGTGGTGGATTTGAAAGTCAAGAACAATGGTGGAACTGGGCAAATTTCTCTGGCATCAAAAACTATTGAACCATACTTGTTTGCCTTTTGTATTGTCAAAAATAACCAAAGCGATATGCTTTCTACATTTTAGTTTCAAAGTGATATATGGTCGTAGTGAAAAATGGTCTGCTGAAAATTGTGAATCAGCGAATGAATCATCTATGATATTTCTATCATCTTTGTAAAATACTTTAGAAACAGAATTGCCAGCAGTCAAACAATTTCAGAATTGTTAAAAGCATTCCCATATTTCATTACAATAGGCATCCGATTCCACAACCTGCAATTGCATTGCCTGAGCAAATGTAAATTTAAAATTGTTTAACTGTCGTTGCGAACAATGGTAATTGTTTTGCATTTGCATTTGCATTAGATAAAGTAACGCAAATTAAAATCCAATGCAAATTTAAAACCAGATTTTTGTTTATTATTCACGAATTGAAAATAAATTAAAATCATTTGAAATTTTAAAATTTGAATTATGAAATTATACAATTTTTTAAAATCCATTTTATGTCTTGCTCTAAATTCTTTAACTCAAAGAATTACTAACGTCTCCGGGTAAGTCGTTTTATTACGGATCCAATGTAACTTCTGAAAATGATTTATGTTCAGTATCAGTATTTAACACACTTTTCCGCATTCCCATTTCTTCATGCTAGATCAAGACAACACATCGCTAATCGTGGCTGTTACCGTCCCCTTAACCATAATTTTGATACTACTGGTAACTTTGGTATTCTACAAAAGACGACGTAACAATTGTCGCAAAACCACTAAAGACTCAAGGGCCAATGACAATATGTCACTGCCCGACAGTGTCATCGAACAAAATCGTCCAGTACCTATTAAGAATTTTGCCGAACATTATCGCATGATGTCGGCGGACTCGGATTTCCGTTTCAGTGAAGAGTTCGATGAACTCAAGCATGTGGGACGTGATCAGCCGTGTACCTTTGCCGATTTACCCTGTAATCGTCCTAAGAATCGTTTTACAAATATTTTACCCTATGACCACTCGCGCTACAAACTCCAGCCGGTGGATGATGATGAGGGTTCCGATTATATCAATGCCAATTATGTGCCAGGTCATAATAGTCCTCGTGAATTTATAGTGACACAAGGTCCACTACATTCGACGCGAGATGATTTCTGGCGCATGAGCTGGGAAAGTAATTCGAGAGCTATAATAATGTTGACGAGATGTTTCGAAAAGGGTCGCGAGAAATGTGATCAATATTGGCCGAATGATACCGTTCCAGTATTCTATGGTGATATTAAGGTGCAAATATTAAATGATAGTCATTATCCGGATTGGATTATGACGGAGTTTATGGTGTGCAGGGTAAGTGAAGCAAAATAAAATCTATTAATCCAAGACAAATTTATTGTCTCTCCCTCTATATCTCCCCATATAGGGTAGTGAACAACGAATTGTTCGCCACTTCCACTTTACAACCTGGCCTGATTTCGGTGTGCCCAATCCTCCACAGACATTGGTGCGTTTCGTAAGGGCCTTCCGTGATCGCATCGGTACAGATCAACGCCCCATCGTGGTGCATTGTAGTGCTGGCGTTGGTCGCTCGGGGACATTCATAACATTGGATCGCATTTTACAACAGATAAATACCTCCGATTTCGTTGATATCTTTGGTATTGTCTATGCCATGCGAAAGGGTAAGTTGAAGTTGGGTTTAGAAGATTTACTTGAATCTCTTGTAACTTTGGATGATTTGTTTCAGAGCGTGTTTGGATGGTCCAAACGGAGCAACAGTATATATGCATTCATCAATGTCTATTGGCTGTGTTAGAGGGTAAAGAGAATATTGTTGGTCCCCCGCGTGAAATTCACGATAATGAGGGCTATGAAGGTGAGTCAAACGTTTTATTTTTTATTTTGTTAAATCTATTTAAAGACACAAGTTTGGTTATTGGTTTACTACGTTTTATTTAAATTAAAAAAGAAAGTGTGTAAAAAGGTTTAAAATTATTAATAGTCCTTTTGCTTTCCAGAATAAACTGTTTAAGTAACTGAGTAGTCGAACCAGGATTCGCATTAGCGAACGAGCGATCCGCTCCCAAGACGAAGACGGTTCTCAGCTCGCTAGCTGCCAGATTCTTTCTTAATTTTGGCTTGCGAGCCGCTTCGTGTCAGTTCAAACTAAAGAGATTAAAAATTAACAAACGCAAAAAACTAATCTACAAAATTCAAAATATGCATTTCCAAAATGTAAAATCTAGATAAAATTAGTAGTTTTGTGGCCGACGGTGGTGCAATGGTTAGTGTGCGTGTACTTTATACATAAGCACGTGGGTTCGATACCTGCTCTGGCCATCTTACATTTTTTTCAACGACGTTTACCTTGCTTAGAGATGGCGACACTATCGACTACTTAGCCATGAAAAGGCTTCTCAAAATATCCTTCGGAAACTGGTGTAAAGCTGTATGTCCCAAATCAGAATTACAAATATTATTGACTTAAATTTTTCTCGTCTCTTTGATGATTTTTGTTAGCATATATTTTGAGGTGTATTTACACAAAACTGTTAACGCACAAAACGAAATGTCGTTGCTGATGTATTGTTGGTTGGTTTGAGCCATTGCCTCTATCTGGTATTATTAAAGCAATACTTTCCAACCACCCATCTGCAACACACCAAATGTGATCAATTTACAGAGAGAGTTGGCTACTCTACACGTCATTACTCTATGGTAAAAACTAAAAAGCGCACAGCTCACTGGTTATGAGAAGCTGTCCTCGATCCTTTTTGTCTATTTTGATAAACTTTTGGAAATATTCGGTTATAAACAAAATTAAAATCGACAAATATCTCGGAAATAACTTAATTTTTGAGGGGTTCTATGGAGTTTGGACAAAGTGGTGCGTGCCTCTAACGTTGTAGCAAAATTTGTTGAATAAATCTGCCAAATAAAAAATGTCTAAAAAATAAATAGGGCCCATAACTTGGTAGCGGAGCATTAGGTTGATTTTTCTTTGTGATTGGACGCACCATTTCCAAGACATATTTTGGCTTTAGTAATGTTCTTATTTTGGCGTTTGTTTTCAAAAAGTTCTTCCATATAAATTGGACCACTTTATCAAAATCCCTTAGAAGTCCCTTAGAAATTCCGATTGGATGCTCCGTTTCCAAGTTACGTATATACAAACACAAGAAATACTCTCAATTATTATACTCTTTTTCCAATGTATGAAATATTTCATAAAAACCATGAAATTTTCAATCAATTTTTATCTTCAAACAGAATATGTTATGAAACATATTGTGAAGCCGTTCCTTAAATACGTAACATTTTGAGGAATAAGAGCCAACTATATTGGCGGCGGCGTGAGCTACAAAAAAGTTTTGGTGGCGGCGACTCATCGGAAAATTTTCGACTGTCAAACAGTTGATTTTTTGTTTATGTTTTTAATATGGTTGCATTTTTTTAGTAACTAACAGTGTTGCATCAAAATGTACACCAGCTTAAAATGAGGTTAAAAATTAAACTTCAGTTTCAACAGAATAAAATTGTATGAGTAATCTTCTGGGTTATCGCGGGTTAACGGAGTGAACCTTCGAAATGCGTTACTATTGTTTGGTGTAAATGCCGTATAAAGGTTAGAAATTTATGAAAATGGTCGCTTTACACTTAAAGAAAAATTGGGAAATCTTAAATATGTTCTTCCAATGATCTGAGTCTTCAACTCAAACTGTAGTTTGTTGATCAATTTGTGAAGGGAGTTCGTCAATCCTGGTCCTTATTGGACAAAAGAACTCGTGTACGTGTTCGTCCACTAGAAAATATTGATGCTGTAGCTGAAATTGTGCTCGAACAGCCATCAACATCAACTCACAACCGTTCACAGCTATTGAACATTTCTCACGCTTCTTTGCCCAGAATTTTGCATAAAAACCTCGGGATGAATGCATATAAAGCCCAATTAGTTCAAGAAGTGAAGCCTCGTTTCCAACCGAATTGTTTTTGCTTCGCTGAATGGGCTAAAGATAGCTTGGTTGAAGACCATTTTTTCTATCGAAAAATCAATCAATGAGTCTCAGTTTCACCTAAGGTCTACGTTGTCAAACAAACTTGACACATTTTGGGCTCGGAAAATGTACTCGACATCGAGGAGTAGCGGATGCATCCACAACAAGTGACTGTTTGGTACGGTGTTTGGCATGACGGCATCGTAGGCCAATTTTTCTTCGAAAATGAGCAAAGGGCCGTCGTTACCGTTGCATGCTCGGCGATTTTTTGATCCTTCATCGAAAGTACCACCTGCCAAAATTTTAAATCTGTATTAATCCTCGTAGTAATAAATAGTATTATCATTATAGCTGTTTTAACCTATTTTTTATTACATTTGCACGAGAATTGAAATACTTATTAAAAGTTCACTTATTTAAAGGCACTAAAAATTCCATATTCAGCAGCCTGTATCTTTTGCAATTTGTAACCGATTGCAGAATTTTAAAATGGAAATGGAAGCTAGACATCTTGGGATATAAAAAAAATCATGACAATAGTGGTTTCTTAACTAAAGAACATTTCTTTGAGCAATTTATAAAAAAAATCAAAAATTAGCTTTTTTTGGTTCACTTGCATAAAGGCACTTTACCTAATTTAATGAAAAACAGTTTTTCTTGTTTTTTAATTTATTTTACTTTATTTAAGAAATATTAGTAATGGGTGCAACCAGCTTTGTTTTTAATAACTTCAAATATACGCGTTTTCATTGAGAGATAAAGAGAATTTATGTAATCCAACGAAATTTGATTCCAAGCATCCTTAATGGCCTGAATTAGTGACTGCTTGTCATCAAATTGTATACCTCCTTCATTGACCTTACGAGATATCTAACCCCAGACATTTTTGTTAATGTTTAGGTCTGGCGAATTGGGTGGCCAGTCAATAATATTAAAATTTTGGCTTGCAATGAAGTCCTTTACTACTCTGCCGTTGTGTATAGGGGCATTATCCTGTTGCAATATCCAAGATATGGGACCAAATAGTTCACCGAACTTCAGAAAAGCCAATTCCAATAACGTTTTATGGCTTGCACCAGTCATTTTTGCAATTTGAAATCTCAAACCTCTCATAACTTTTTATGAATAAGGCCGTAAGCCTTTTTGTATACATACTTAGGAACACAATTTTATCATATTTATTTCAAAGATGTCTGCATCATATTTCCACTACTATTCTTCAATATGTAGAAACCACTCCTTTGCTTCCAGCTGAAATCCTTGGAATACAGTACATTATTGGGGAAGTTTGGTAAGAGGAAAATTATAGTAGAAGCCTCTCAAACATCGTAAGTCGTAAGAAAATCGATTTTAAATTAAATCAAACATTCGGAATTCGTATAAACTTGAGGAGAAGGATTTGTAGCAACAATTTTGACACAAATTTTTTACTTTTCTCAAAAAACGTTGCGATCAGGGTTGCAATTCGAATGAAACGAACAAAAAAAACAAAGAACTCTGGAATAAAAACTTGTAGGTATTTCTCCACTTTCTCAAATGCTATATCCGAGTTCAGAATATTATTTTTTCTCTATACTATTTTACGTTTCTGACTGTTGTATTGTGTTTGTCACTTTGCAGACAGAGGTTTTGCATTCTCCAAATCTGATAGTGTAAATCGAAAGCAGAATGATTGTGCGGTTTCTTTCCCATTTCCCTCTCTTCGAATCGTTCTAATAGTCTGACATGACCTTAACGTCTATCAAAATAAATCTAATCCAAACCAGACGTGTGACATGTTTTCAGCTATTTTTAGAAACACCATGTGTTAGTTCACCCATGTTAATAACATTATACTAAATTTACACTGAACCAAGTCGTGAGCAACAACTGTATGTATGTGGCAGCGCATTGGTTTGTTATACTCCCTCCCCTCCGTTCCTTTTTAAATTCTTGTGTACACAAGAGCAATGACTGAATAGCAAGCAACATTGTTGGTTTACTACCAACAATACTCAACTGTCAGTGATGGAAAATGTGACTCTATCGTACAATTTTTGGGATGTTTTGGTACCGCGTTTAGCCAATCGATTTTTCGTATGTAATTTTTTAATTTATTTCCCCTGACGAATAACTTCAAGCTGTTGCTTTGTTTTACAAAAACATCCAAACAATAAACTGTCTTTAAACATCACAGCGAACAAAACGATAGTAATTTTCGTTTGAAAAACGGTAGTATTTTGTGATTTAAGACCAACTCGTGCAAAAATCGTGTATAATAAAATTAATATTTAAGTCGGCCACATGGATGTTTCAATTATTAAGGGCACGGGTACGGACGCCATTGTTTGAAATGAATGTTAAGAATAACTAATCGTCAACAAAACGTCACATCATGTTTGCTTATCTATCATCACGGAATTTGAGAGTGATTTGTGATCACCAAATCTTTAGAAAAATTGAAGAACATCGTTAACGTTAATTACATCAATTTCACTGGATCACATCGAATATCATTTAAACGTTCAGAACAAGAGTGGACAAGTCCAATATGATTGGTAAACTGAGATAAATTCATTTTAATTTAAGCCAATTACAATTTTGTAATTTAAATATTTAGCTCAATATAAAAAAAATAATAAAATCTGAAAAAAACAGTTTGCGCTTACACGAGCAAGTTTTGCGGAGACAATAACAATGCATTCAAACTTTCTACTAATACACCCACACTTCTCTCATTGCCTTCGTCACTGTCTCTTATTTTTCAAATTCAAATGATTTGATGTAAGGGGCCAATTCGGTTAAGTTCCGTTCTAATTTGCGAAAAAACAAGCAAACCATAATCACAAAAGACCGCCTAGTTTGGAAAAATATATTTCTATTTGTAGATTTTGGTAATTGATATTGAATTCACACGAAACGACAATAACGGTTTTTGCGTAAAGGTGTATTGCCGTTATAATTCTCCGGACGCTTACATTACACAAACATTTTTATCTCCTTTTACAACTAGTACATATTCTCAATAGTCCTGCCTCGTGTAAACGCAGAGATAAGTTTACAGTCTAAATTCTGGTCAGATCTAGTGTTCTTAATCTTATAACTCACATGTTTTAACATACGAATTTATTCGGTGTTGCAGGGGACCGATTATATTTCTGTGAAACTGTGTATTTTCAGTGAACTGTTTTCGTACACCAAAATCAACCCCTACTATCAAGAACTATCGGTACAGTTGAAAAAGCACCATCTCTGTTGAGAAAATTAATTATTCTCTTCCACACACATTGAGAGCGGCAGGGATGGCAACAAAGAGGTTTTTGTAAATTGTACTCGAGTTTCGTCCAACATGTACTTTAATGCAATATTTATACCTTTTATGTTTGCAAATTAAGTCTTATGGAAAATATAGTATGAAATTCAAAAAGTTTAATGTTTTAAGTTCAAAATATGTTGTTGTTCTCAATTTAGCGAGTAAAATACTAGCAGTTACTTCATGTAGCTACATACATACTAAGAAAATTTGATATCTGCCTATAACATATTATACCAAAAACCCTAAATACTTCTCTAAATAAAATACATTTGTATCTGAAAACATTATTAATATGGGCAGTATATAGGACCATAAAATGTTTGTCGTATTCGCCACATAAACAACCTAAATAACGAGTTTTGTAAATGTTATACATATACCTATAATTTCTCTATCCGATTCCTTCATGGGATGTAGTGGGAAACCATATTTTCCCATATATAATTGTTTGCAGAAATCTTACGCAAGTACTAACAAGTACTACATCTAAGTCATATTAGTCTATCAGCGCAAATAGAATGATTGACGGAAATTGAATAAAACTTACTTCCGCTTGAAAGTAATCGTACGATCATTCCACTTTGATTTACACTATCAGTTTTGGTGAGTGCAAAAACAGCGTGCAATTACAACAGTTATCAACATAAAATATGATATAACAAAATTTAAATTAAGCAGTTCAAAAAGGGGAAGAAATAAAAGTTTGTGTTCCCGTGTTCTTTGTTTTTGATAGTTTCATTCTAAATGGAACACAGTTCCCATAGCTTTTTGAGAAGTCAAAAAAAATAAGAGAAATCTAATGGATCTGTCAAAATTTGTTTCCCAAATCGCCTTCATCAAGTTTACACTATCTCATTTGCTCTCGATAAATGAAAATTTCGGCATATCCTACGATTTATCTAATAGCATAACAAGGGCTTTCGTTTCGTCAGTATGTCATGTGGAATTTGTTGTAAATGTTATTTACCGCATAGGCCCATAATATTTTGGTGTTAAATATATTAAAATATATTAAAAATATGTTTAGCCTTGATTTACAGTAGGAGCGTTCTTTCATCCAAAATCAATAAGTATATATCAATGAGTGTACATTTTATCCTATAAGTAGAGCTTTATGCCAGAAGAATTGACACAGCTGAGGAATCAAATAAAGAAAGAAATACAGTCGGGTAAAATTTAGTGATCGAAATGACAAATTGTCCAAGAATGAGGTGGAAATAAAATGCAATAATTATACAATATATGCAAATGATATACGTTAAAGAAATCTCAGAATTATTGGATTTTAAAAAATTTATTCCCAGTTTTACAATGTAAAATTCTCCATATAAATGAATTTTAAATGCCTGATATTTGTCATTTTATTTGAAAATTGTCTGTGAGCTTTTAAATTGAGCTTTTAAATGACGAGTGTGAAACTCGCCCTTATACTTTCTATTCTCTAGATGATAAATTCTCAACTTAAGTTTTATAAACTTATTTTTTTAAAGAAATTTTGATATTTTGAAATTTGGTGTTCAAAATTGTTAATTTTCAGAAAATATGCGTTTGGTGGATGTCCAAGAAACCGGTGGATTATTCCGGGTTTTGCTTACTCCAAGGGCCGTGTTAGACTATTAGAGAAATCGTTGGATATGTCAAAAATTTTATTTGATGAGAACGGATGGAATAGTGTAAACTTGAGTAGAACGTGCTTGATTTTCTGATTGTTTGATTTCAGTGAATTATACCATTATACCATCACCGTTGCATTTTAAATGAATCGAAAAAAAAGCAAAGAAAATTTTAATAAATTTTTTTTTCCTTTGATGCTTTTTTCAAATGCTTAATCTTTTTTCACAATTTTCTTATTTCGTTATTCTCTTTGTATTTTGTTTGTCACTTCGCAGATAGATATTTTTGCATTATCCAAAACTGCTGGTGTTAATCGAAACACAATCATCGTACGATTTTTTTCACATAAAAATAGTTTCATTCCATTTCTCTCAGAGAATAGTTGGTTGCAGTGTTGCCGTTTGAAAAAAATATTTCCGACCAAAAATTTCCATAAAACCGACCAAAAACCCAAGTAGCCGACCAAAATTGTCCTAAATTGTTTTATTATTCTTGTAACATACATTTTTATTTGAATAGACATTGCTTATAAAAAAAATAATATTAAATTAGTAATTCAGTCTTTTTAACATTTTAATTACAATAAGAAAAATGTTAGTAAAATATATGATAAAAATAAGAAATAACATTTTTCTACACAAGTCATATCTTCGGCAATTGTTACAGGTTGAAGTCCGGTTATTTCATAGAAACAAGAAATAAAATATAATTTTAGGCTATCCCATTGCTCAACTATTCCATTTATTACACCTTCAAGTGATATCAATCTAGTCCCGCAAATGTGGGGTTTTTTTGTGGGGTTTTACTGCAAAATATTTTTGAAATTCTTTAACCCATTAAGGCCCGACCATATTAGGAGCCTCGATATAATATCTGAAGTCCCCATGGTCTAATTAAAAAAAAATGCATACCTAAAATTTCCAGGTGCGCAGGTGAGCCAGGGGGGGGGGGGTGATGCGAAAACGCATCACTGGGCCTTAGGGATATATGAAATAATTACAGGAAATATAAGAAATATGTGAAAAATAAAAAAATTATATTTGATTCATATCGCCAAAGAAAAGAAAATGCATTATAATTAAATTCCAGATTAAAACGTTTTATTTACGCTCGCTAACTGTTTTTGATCGAGGTGTTTGAGAAACTGCTGTTTTATGGAATTCTCTGAAGCACTGCGGATGAAGCGCTCGTCTGACCTGTGCAATGCTCTAATGCACACCTCCTCCTTTTTCCTCCTTTGATAATGTTGTGGTCCAAACAGTCGTTTCCAATGCTGGCTGGAACATGAAGTGCAGCTTGTACTTTAGTTTTATTTGAACAAATCAAGCATTCTGCCACGAAAACGCGGAAGTCGACTTGGGGCATATGATTCTGTTTGACAATTTTTGAGCATATGCAATGAATTTCCCAAGCATTCACCATTACAGCATCCAGTCAATTAGTGAAAAGTGCCTAGTACCACTTCTTGCCGCGAATGCCAATACGGTAATTATTCATTGCATTGTCAAACAAATCGACTCCACCCATAGTTCGGTTGTAAGATTGGATCATTTGGTGCATATCGACTTAAATGCTTTTGCCGAGTTTTCTGTCGTATCGCTTTAATTTGCCAATTGGAGCGTGAGATAGATATGATTGCATTGTCATTCCAATGATGAAATGATTGCATTGTCATTTCAACGAATGGCGAATACATTATTATTTGAGTCGTAGCACGCATCCAAAGAGCCTTTTGGTTTCTTTCTGATAACGTTCTTGGTCTGAAGAGTAGTTGTTGAAGTAAGACTTCCTTCATCTGTTGCAGTTTCTGATCTCTTTGCATTTTTTGATTGCGCCTTTGGTTGCGATTTTATCTTCGCTTCAAAGCTCATACGGTTATCGCGAACTGTGCCAGTCACATAGAAGCCCAAGCTATCGAGACGAGCAATCAAACGATGTGATGTAAAATATTGTCGAAAGTGATTGTATGATTGCCTGGATGCTTTACTTGTTCTAGCAGCTCAAGAGCGACTGATTCACCCAGTCCAATACCTTTTTTCGTGTAGACGCACCGGCATACGGTGGAAAGTCATAGAGGTATCCTGTGACGAAGAGCCAAGAGAAATTACCTTCACTTGAGCATAGGTCCCAATATTTGAAGCCGAATCGAATCGGTTGACCTCTGATAAACATTTCGGCAAAAAAACACGTTTGGCAAATACAGACTTTACTTTTCGACTAAGTCCAATAGCAATAACACCAGCAGTTTGTTAACGTGGTTTTGAAAGCAGTGTACTTTAAGGATGCGTTTTCGCATCACTCTCTTTGAATACAGGTGAATAAGACCTGAAACACATGGACGCATTGGAAACAACCTAAAATCACAAAAGAAGCAACGCAACTTATGATTCAAAAGTGGTTTTGGTATTTTGAAACTGTTTCCAAAATTTGGAGAAATTTTATCAAATCGAAAAAAAAATCGTTTTGTCAAAAAGTTCACATGAGTTTTTCACCAAGATACACTCGAGCTCCAAAGTGCTACCCCAGAGCAAAATTGTGGTATAAATTCCAAAGTTTTTGGGAATATGTTGATAATCGCAATAATCCTAGCGGTTTTCTCTCGAGGTGCCCTACAAAATGCGATGCGTTTCGCATCGCTTTGCCTTAATGGGTTAAATTCGTATATTCGTTTGGGACTGTGCGAAAAAAATACATAAATTTTACGACAAAGAGACTCAATACTTGTCTGTAACTTTTTACAAGCATATCTGGCACAAAGATTAAGTGTATGGCAAGTGCATTTTATGTAAATTAAATCCGATTCACGGGTAAGCAACGTTTTAGCCCACTGATATCTCCAGCCATGTCATTAGCACCATCTGTCGCCAAACCAATTAAATTTTTTAACGGAATACTACGTGAAGCCAAGAAGTCCTTTATTAATTTGCAAATAGTCTCCGCATTAGCCTCAGCAACCTTCAGCATGGCTAGAAACTTGTCATGAATCCCGAAATTGAGGAACATTTTGTTTCGTCCACAATTAAGGAAAACCTCCTTTTTCTTTAAAATAGAAACTATACCATCACTTGTCTGGCTTTCAATATAGGTCGCTGTTTGAGTTGATTTTGTCCTCCCGCAATGCAGTAATTTTGCTGTTGAAGAGCTGGGCAACACTCAATAAGTAAAGCAGGCAGATAGTCCATTAATAAAAACAGTAGATTATGTGTAATGCAAAACATTACTAACGAATATTCGGATATGTGAAGTGTTTTTGTCGCTTTTGTTTCTCCGTATTACAAAATTTATTGATCTTCAGATTTCTTTTTTGCAGATCATTGTTTTGAATGTGGTATGTTGATTCTCATGTGCTTTTAGGTGGGTCAAATGACATATCAATGACTTGGAGCAAGCAACGCAATATGCGAACCCATCTTTTTCTTGCAACCAAGTAAGTGAGTTCAGCCATTCCAACTGAAACTTTCTTTTTACTTTAACTTATGTTTCACTACCACCACTGGAAAATAAGAGTTTAAAAGATTTATAAATAAAAATATTTAAAATTTTACATCAATATTGTTATCTTCAGACCTGTTAGAGACATCGCTGTTGTTTACTTCAGCCTTCTTATCCCTTTTTGTTATATACCTAAAAAAATTAACAGGCACAATATTAGTATTTCCAAATGTAAATAAATTAAGAATGAAACCTCGTTGTCATATCACATAGCACTTAGCATGAAACACTTTCCCCGGCTTGCCGGACCACGTTCTTAATATTGCAGGACAGTTAGAGCTACATATTTCCCATCAAGTTTACTCACTTGTCTAAGTTTTTAATTTTGACAAAATTAAAATTGTTTCTTTTCACAGCAATTGATTAGACAGATAGATCACTTTCATTAAATATTAAGGAGCACTTATTAGGAAGACGCGCACAATTTCAGTTTTTACGATGAATAGTCCAAATCACAAAACAAAGAGGCATTGCAAAGTACAAAGCTAATCTTTTTGCGCCGTCAAATACAATGACTTCTTTGGCGGCAAGTGCTAAATCACAATTCAGTGCGTTGGCGCACACGTATGTACCACCCTATGTAAAAATGGATTTTTTTAAATGATGGCTAACTAAACTTAAAGATGGGTACGTCTAAAACGGACCAAAATCGAATTGGTCGGGCCATCCGACCAAATCATAAAATTTAAAATCCATCCACCCAAATTTGGTAGGATTCTACCAAAACGACAACGCTGGTTGGTTGTCTAACACGGCTTTAACCAGTAATTTATCTGGCGCAAACGTACCAAAAAAATGTACTAAAGTATTCAACTTGTCATCCCTGGCGTACACTTCATATTATTCTGAGGTATAAAGTATGAGTCACATGCTATTGATTTGCTTTTCCACTCATTTACCTTTGTTAATGCCTTCAATGTGCATACATTTTGTAGAATTTCATAAGAATAGAATTTTCATAAAATGTGACTCTATCGTACAATTTTTGGGATGTTTTGGTACCGCGTTTAGCCAATCGATTTTTCGTATGTAATTTTTTAATTTATTTCCCCTGACGAATAACTTCAAGCTGTTGCTTTGTTTTACAAAAACATCCAAACAATAAACTGTCTTTAAACATCACAGCGAACAAAACGATAGTAATTTTCGTTTGAAAAACGGTAGTATTTTGTGATTTAAGACCAACTCGTGCAAAAATCGTGTATAATAAAATTAATATTTAAGTCGGCCATATGGATGTTTCAATTATTAAGGGCACGGGTACGGACGCCATTGTTTGAAATGAATGTTAAGAATAACTAATCGTCAACAAAACGTCACATCATGTTTGCTTATCTATCATCACGGAATTTGAGAGTGATTTGTGATCACCAAATCTTTAGAAAAATTGAAGAACATCGTTAACGTTAATTACATCAATTTCACTGGATCACATCGAATATCATTTAAACGTTCAGAACAAGAGTGGACAAGTCCAATATGATTGGTAAACTGAGATAAATTCATTTTAATTTAAGCCAATTACAATTTTGTAATTTAAATATTTAGCTCAATATAAAAAAAATAATAAAATCTGAAAAAAACAGTTTGCGCTTACACGAGCAAGTTTTGCGGAGACAATAACAATGCATTCAAACTTTCTACTAATACACCCACACTTCTCTCATTGCCTTCGTCACTGTCTCTTATTTTTCAAATTCAAATGATTTGATGTAAGGGGCCAATTCGGTTAAGTTCCGTTCTAATTTGCGAAAAAACAAGCAAACCATAATCACAAAAGACCGCCTAGTTTGGAAAAATATATTTCTATTTGTAGATTTTGGTAATTGATATTGAATTCACACGAAACGACAATAACGGTTTTTGCGTAAAGGTGTATTGCCGTTATAATTCTCCGGACGCTTACATTACACAAACATTTTTATCTCCTTTTACAACTAGTACATATTCTCAATAGTCCTGCCTCGTGTAAACGCAGAGATAAGTTTACAGTCTAAATTCTGGTCAGATCTAGTGTTCTTAATCTTATAACTCACATGTTTTAACATACGAATTTATTCGGTGTTGCAGGGGACCGATTATATTTCTGTGAAACTGTGTATTTTCAGTGAACTGTTTTCGTACACCAAAATCAACCCCTACTATCAAGAACTATCGGTACAGTTGAAAAAGCACCATCTCTGTTGAGAAAATTAATTATTCTCTTCCACACACATTGAGAGCGGCAGGGATGGCAACAAAGAGGTTTTTGTAAATTGTACTCGAGTTTCGTCCAACATGTACTTTAATGCAATATTTATACCTTTTATGTTTGCAAATTAAGTCTTATGGAAAATATAGTATGAAATTCAAAAAGTTTAATGTTTTAAGTTCAAAATATGTTGTTGTTCTCAATTTAGCGAGTAAAATACTAGCAGTTACTTCATGTAGCTACATACATACTAAGAAAATTTGATATCTGCCTATAACATATTATACCAAAAACCCTAAATACTTCTCTAAATAAAATACATTTGTATCTGAAAACATTATTAATATGGGCAGTATATAGGACCATAAAATGTTTGTCGTATTCGCCACATAAACAACCTAAATAACGAGTTTTGTAAATGTTATACATATACCTATAATTTCTCTATCCGATTCCTTCATGGGATGTAGTGGGAAACCATATTTTCCCATATATAATTGTTTGCAGAAATCTTACGCAAGTACTAACAAGTACTACATCTAAGTCATATTAGTCTATCAGCGCAAATAGAATGATTGACGGAAATTGAATAAAACTTACTTCCGCTTGAAAGTAATCGTACGATCATTCCACTTTGATTTACACTATCAGTTTTGGTGAGTGCAAAAACAGCGTGCAATTACAACAGTTATCAACATAAAATATGATATAACAAAATTTAAATTAAGCAGTTCAAAAAGGGGAAGAAATAAAAGTTTGTGTTCCCGTGTTCTTTGTTTTTGATAGTTTCATTCTAAATGGAACACAGTTCCCATAGCTTTTTGAGAAGTCAAAAAAAATAAGAGAAATCTAATGGATCTGTCAAAATTTGTTTCCCAAATCGCCTTCATCAAGTTTACACTATCTCATTTGCTCTCGATAAATGAAAATTTCGGCATATCCTACGATTTATCTAATAGCATAACAAGGGCTTTCGTTTCGTCAGTATGTCATGTGGAATTTGTTGTAAATGTTATTTACCGCATAGGCCCATAATATTTTGGTGTTAAATATATTAAAATATATTAAAAATATGTTTAGCCTTGATTTACAGTAGGAGCGTTCTTTCATCCAAAATCAATAAGTATATATCAATGAGTGTACATTTTATCCTATAAGTAGAGCTTTATGCCAGAAGAATTGACACAGCTGAGGAATCAAATAAAGAAAGAAATACAGTCGGGTAAAATTTAGTGATCGAAATGACAAATTGTCCAAGAATGAGGTGGAAATAAAATGCAATAATTATACAATATATGCAAATGATATACGTTAAAGAAATCTCAGAATTATTGGATTTTAAAAAATTTATTCCCAGTTTTACAATGTAAAATTCTCCATATAAATGAATTTTAAATGCCTGATATTTGTCATTTTATTTGAAAATTGTCTGTGAGCTTTTAAATTGAGCTTTTAAATGACGAGTGTGAAACTCGCCCTTATACTTTCTATTCTCTAGATGATAAATTCTCAACTTAAGTTTTATAAACTTATTTTTTTAAAGAAATTTTGATATTTTGAAATTTGGTGTTCAAAATTGTTAATTTTCAGAAAATATGCGTTTGGTGGATGTCCAAGAAACCGGTGGATTATTCCGGGTTTTGCTTACTCCAAGGGCCGTGTTAGACTATTAGAGAAATCGTTGGATATGTCAAAAATTTTATTTGATGAGAACGGATGGAATAGTGTAAACTTGAGTAGAACGTGCTTGATTTTCTGATTGTTTGATTTCAGTGAATTATACCATTATACCATCACCGTTGCATTTTAAATGAATCGAAAAAAAAGCAAAGAAAATTTTAATAAATTTTTTTTTCCTTTGATGCTTTTTTCAAATGCTTAATCTTTTTTCACAATTTTCTTATTTCGTTATTCTCTTTGTATTTTGTTTGTCACTTCGCAGATAGATATTTTTGCATTATCCAAAACTGCTGGTGTTAATCGAAACACAATCATCGTACGATTTTTTTCACATAAAAATAGTTTCATTCCATTTCTCTCAGAGAATAGTTGGTTGCAGTGTTGCCGTTTGAAAAAAATATTTCCGACCAAAAATTTCCATAAAACCGACCAAAAACCCAAGTAGCCGACCAAAATTGTCCTAAATTGTTTTATTATTCTTGTAACATACATTTTTATTTGAATAGACATTGCTTATAAAAAAAATAATATTAAATTAGTAATTCAGTCTTTTTAACATTTTAATTACAATAAGAAAAATGTTAGTAAAATATATGATAAAAATAAGAAATAACATTTTTCTACACAAGTCATATCTTCGGCAATTGTTACAGGTTGAAGTCCGGTTATTTCATAGAAACAAGAAATAAAATATAATTTTAGGCTATCCCATTGCTCAACTATTCCATTTATTACACCTTCAAGTGATATCAATCTAGTCCCGCAAATGTGGGGTTTTTTTGTGGGGTTTTACTGCAAAATATTTTTGAAATTCTTTAACCCATTAAGGCCCGACCATATTAGGAGCCTCGATATAATATCTGAAGTCCCCATGGTCTAATTAAAAAAAAATGCATACCTAAAATTTCCAGGTGCGCAGGTGAGCCAGGGGGGAGGGGGGGGTGATGCGAAAACGCATCACTGGGCCTTAGGGATATATGAAATAATTACAGGAAATATAAGAAATATGTGAAAAATAAAAAAATTATATTTGATTCATATCGCCAAAGAAAAGAAAATGCATTATAATTAAATTCCAGATTAAAACGTTTTATTTACGCTCGCTAACTGTTTTTGATCGAGGTGTTTGAGAAACTGCTGTTTTATGGAATTCTCTGAAGCACTGCGGATGAAGCGCTCGTCTGACCTGTGCAATGCTCTAATGCACACCTCCTCCTTTTTCCTCCTTTGATAATGTTGTGGTCCAAACAGTCGTTTCCAATGCTGGCTGGAACATGAAGTGCAGCTTGTACTTTAGTTTTATTTGAACAAATCAAGCATTCTGCCACGAAAACGCGGAAGTCGACTTGGGGCATATGATTCTGTTTGACAATTTTTGAGCATATGCAATGAATTTCCCAAGCATTCACCATTACAGCATCCAGTCAATTAGTGAAAAGTGCCTAGTACCACTTCTTGCCGCGAATGCCAATACGGTAATTATTCATTGCATTGTCAAACAAATCGACTCCACCCATAGTTCGGTTGTAAGATTGGATCATTTGGTGCATATCGACTTAAATGCTTTTGCCGAGTTTTCTGTCGTATCGCTTTAATTTGCCAATTGGAGCGTGAGATAGATATGATTGCATTGTCATTCCAATGATGAAATGATTGCATTGTCATTTCAACGAATGGCGAATACATTATTATTTGAGTCGTAGCACGCATCCAAAGAGCCTTTTGGTTTCTTTCTGATAACGTTCTTGGTCTGAAGAGTAGTTGTTGAAGTAAGACTTCCTTCATCTGTTGCAGTTTCTGATCTCTTTGCATTTTTTGATTGCGCCTTTGGTTGCGATTTTATCTTCGCTTCAAAGCTCATACGGTTATCGCGAACTGTGCCAGTCACATAGAAGCCCAAGCTATCGAGACGAGCAATCAAACGATGTGATGTAAAATATTGTCGAAAGTGATTGTATGATTGCCTGGATGCTTTACTTGTTCTAGCAGCTCAAGAGCGACTGATTCACCCAGTCCAATACCTTTTTTCGTGTAGACGCACCGGCATACGGTGGAAAGTCATAGAGGTATCCTGTGACGAAGAGCCAAGAGAAATTACCTTCACTTGAGCATAGGTCCCAATATTTGAAGCCGAATCGAATCGGTTGACCTCTGATAAACATTTCGGCAAAAAAACACGTTTGGCAAATACAGACTTTACTTTTCGACTAAGTCCAATAGCAATAACACCAGCAGTTTGTTAACGTGGTTTTGAAAGCAGTGTACTTTAAGGATGCGTTTTCGCATCACTCTCTTTGAATACAGGTGAATAAGACCTGAAACACATGGACGCATTGGAAACAACCTAAAATCACAAAAGAAGCAACGCAACTTATGATTCAAAAGTGGTTTTGGTATTTTGAAACTGTTTCCAAAATTTGGAGAAATTTTATCAAATCGAAAAAAAAATCGTTTTGTCAAAAAGTTCACATGAGTTTTTCACCAAGATACACTCGAGCTCCAAAGTGCTACCCCAGAGCAAAATTGTGGTATAAATTCCAAAGTTTTTGGGAATATGTTGATAATCGCAATAATCCTAGCGGTTTTCTCTCGAGGTGCCCTACAAAATGCGATGCGTTTCGCATCGCTTTGCCTTAATGGGTTAAATTCGTATATTCGTTTGGGACTGTGCGAAAAAAATACATAAATTTTACGACAAAGAGACTCAATACTTGTCTGTAACTTTTTACAAGCATATCTGGCACAAAGATTAAGTGTATGGCAAGTGCATTTTATGTAAATTAAATCCGATTCACGGGTAAGCAACGTTTTAGCCCACTGATATCTCCAGCCATGTCATTAGCACCATCTGTCGCCAAACCAATTAAATTTTTTAACGGAATACTACGTGAAGCCAAGAAGTCCTTTATTAATTTGCAAATAGTCTCCGCATTAGCCTCAGCAACCTTCAGCATGGCTAGAAACTTGTCATGAATCCCGAAATTGAGGAACATTTTGTTTCGTCCACAATTAAGGAAAACCTCCTTTTTCTTTAAAATAGAAACTATACCATCACTTGTCTGGCTTTCAATATAGGTCGCTGTTTGAGTTGATTTTGTCCTCCCGCAATGCAGTAATTTTGCTGTTGAAGAGCTGGGCAACACTCAATAAGTAAAGCAGGCAGATAGTCCATTAATAAAAACAGTAGATTATGTGTAATGCAAAACATTACTAACGAATATTCGGATATGTGAAGTGTTTTTGTCGCTTTTGTTTCTCCGTATTACAAAATTTATTGATCTTCAGATTTCTTTTTTGCAGATCATTGTTTTGAATGTGGTATGTTGATTCTCATGTGCTTTTAGGTGGGTCAAATGACATATCAATGACTTGGAGCAAGCAACGCAATATGCGAACCCATCTTTTTCTTGCAACCAAGTAAGTGAGTTCAGCCATTCCAACTGAAACTTTCTTTTTACTTTAACTTATGTTTCACTACCACCACTGGAAAATAAGAGTTTAAAAGATTTATAAATAAAAATATTTAAAATTTTACATCAATATTGTTATCTTCAGACCTGTTAGAGACATCGCTGTTGTTTACTTCAGCCTTCTTATCCCTTTTTGTTATATACCTAAAAAAATTAACAGGCACAATATTAGTATTTCCAAATGTAAATAAATTAAGAATGAAACCTCGTTGTCATATCACATAGCACTTAGCATGAAACACTTTCCCCGGCTTGCCGGACCACGTTCTTAATATTGCAGGACAGTTAGAGCTACATATTTCCCATCAAGTTTACTCACTTGTCTAAGTTTTTAATTTTGACAAAATTAAAATTGTTTCTTTTCACAGCAATTGATTAGACAGATAGATCACTTTCATTAAATATTAAGGAGCACTTATTAGGAAGACGCGCACAATTTCAGTTTTTACGATGAATAGTCCAAATCACAAAACAAAGAGGCATTGCAAAGTACAAAGCTAATCTTTTTGCGCCGTCAAATACAATGACTTCTTTGGCGGCAAGTGCTAAATCACAATTCAGTGCGTTGGCGCACACGTATGTACCACCCTATGTAAAAATGGATTTTTTTAAATGATGGCTAACTAAACTTAAAGATGGGTACGTCTAAAACGGACCAAAATCGAATTGGTCGGGCCATCCGACCAAATCATAAAATTTAAAATCCATCCACCCAAATTTGGTAGGATTCTACCAAAACGACAACGCTGGTTGGTTGTCTAACACGGCTTTAACCAGTAATTTATCTGGCGCAAACGTACCAAAAAAATGTACTAAAGTATTCAACTTGTCATCCCTGGCGTACACTTCATATTATTCTGAGGTATAAAGTATGAGTCACATGCTATTGATTTGCTTTTCCACTCATTTACCTTTGTTAATGCCTTCAATGTGCATACATTTTGTAGAATTTCATAAGAATTCTCATTTAGTTGATTATTTGTTTGGTTGAAATAGTTTACGTTTGATGTTGGAAATTTAAGACTATACTTCACAGGATCATTTCTGTAGTCAGTCTTCAATTACTTTCATTGCAAAATGAAAAATACCACACCCGCGATGAAGAGGTATATCGTTCTGTTTGTAGCGTGAGGTTTTGAACTTTATCTTTTATTTTGCTAAATTCTTTGGAACTTAGTAAATGGGATAGTGTTTCTTCGATGATCGCTCGATTAACAGATAGAACGACTTCTGAGTGGTGTCAAACAAAACTTTTTGAATAAATACATTTCAAGCAGTGTAGTGTTGCCAGATAAAGTCGGTACAAATCGTCAAATTTGAGGTGCAGAAATCGTGAACATTAACAGCCAAAGTCACGATGTCGAACGTTAACGTTTGCATGCTTTCTAAGCGACAAACAGCTGATTTCGAAGTCAGTAACACTCATCAGAACGACAAGTCGAATGAAAATCTATGCGAACGAAACGTAAACATTTCTATTTCAGCATAAAAAAGTCAACGTTGCTGCAGCTGCAAACATTTGTGAGATCTCTGGAGGAGAATTCCGAGTTAGTGGAACGCCAGTCTTTGGAGGCTCAAAACTGTCCACAGAGGAGCAGTGAAAAAAATGGCAGTATTTTATTAAGAAGTTCATGTCAAATAAATAAAAAACAATAATAAACAAATAACAATAAAAACTAGCAAATAAATTCATCATTTATTGCAAATTTATTCAAAAACCCACCCTTAATTACAAAATTTTTGGTTTGTTTAAATATGATTGTTTTGCTTTACATTTTTCTGTCAGTTTTTTCCAGCTGAGTGGTACAGAGATGTACTTTTTTGTAACTATTTAAAAAATTGTAGCCTTTTTTCACGAATATAGCGATTTTTTTTTTGATATTAACCTTTTTTTTTGGAATTTATGATCTGGTAGCTTTGTCATTTGACAATGGTTAAATGCTTTTGTTTACAACACGTAAGGCCATGCGAACGACAAGTCGAAAGATAGTGACTACCAATTTGAAGCGAAAGTGAGTGCATTGCTGTCGTTCGCTTAGGCTTTCTTTCGACATCGTGACTTTGGCTGTAAAACTGCAATTGCTGTACCAAATATCAATATTTTTGTGGGACGAAAACAGTAAAACAAAGCAATTAACTCAATATGTTATAGTAATATTTTTAAAATTCATATATCTTTATTTAAACTCTATTCCGAAATCTCTTCAACTATTGGTCTAACAACCAACGAACAGAGTTGACAAATATGTGTACGAACACAATCGGAGCGATAACGTAGGCGGTGCAAATTTGTACACGTATTCTTATGGAAGAAAAACAAAAGCTGGCATTTGACGTCGTCGCTTCTGGCGTAAACGACAAAAATTAGAATTCTTTTTATTTCCCTGGCGTCAAGACGCAGAATGTTGGCGGCTTAATACAAAAATGGGTATGTGTTGAAAAACGTTTTTCTATTTTTCTGACAATTAAAATTAAATTATTTAAAATTTCTGAAAGAAATGTGAACAGGAATTGTAAATTTATATTTTATAGGGTAAAAAATAAGAGTCGATGCAGTTTTTGTCCTTCATGAATAATTTTCATTAACCCCTAATTGGCTGACCCCCGATTCAATTGTTATTATTATTAAATTATAAATATTATATTATTACTAATTTAATAATAATTAGTTATATATAACAAACAGATTATGACAACTGAGATCTGGACATTGGTTAAGTCATTCAAGGGGCCCTTAGGACCTGTGGAAAAGTTGCAGCGACTTCAAGTTGACATCAACTTATCCTACACCATGGTGAAGTTGGTGGTTTGTACAACAAACTAGTTGATGTAAAATCAAAGCCTTTTTGAAGTTGATATCAACTTATCCACCAATGTAAGGGGAAGTTGCATCAACTTTCATACGCATATCGGTGAGAAACGTTCATGAGGCAACATTATCGGCAAAATGTAAATAAATCAACCAAAAAATAATTAAATTAAACATTATCGGAAAAATATAAACTAAATAAAGATGATTTGTAGTGTTATTTATAATTATTTAAAGAAAATAAAAATGGCGTTTTTTCGTAAAATTTGTGATATTTTCGCAGTGCGCTCACCACCTTTCATTTCGACATCTGACAAGAAAATGAAGTTGCCTCAACTAGTTTGAGAGTGTAAGGGCAAAATCGAAGTTGATGTCTAGTTATCGAAGTTGATGTCAACTTGAAGTCGACCAACTTATCCACAGGTCTAAGGGCCCCTTAAGGCTTAGTATACCAAATACTTCAGTCTCATAATCTTCAGATTCATCTACTTCATTATTTGTTTTGTACATAGTTTTAGTATTTCTCGTTATTTCTTCTCCACCTCTATTGTTTTCAGCAACGCCAAATATCAAAAATGTTTGTTACTTGTTTTATTGTTGTCATCACGTACAGCATTGCCAATAAAACATTGTGATATTTTCAGGGACTGACAAGTGCATAGAGTAAATCTTACTAGAGAGAATATTTGATTCATCTGACGTTTCCTTTCACACTCTTCGTGATGCGGTCGGTGTGATAGAGAGAAGTCTGACGAAAAGTGGCATACACCAGGTGGAATTACAATAACTTCTGACTTTAATTTTTTATGTCGTTTTGGTGAAAAACTGTGAAATTTAAATATGTTTTACACTTTTTTATTGACTGTTATTTTTAGCATAAATTTGTGTTGTATTTAACACAATAATTTTAACACACAAAACGAAATGCCGTTGCTGTTATTTTGTTCGTTGTTTTGAACCATTGCCTCTATCTGGTATTAGTAAAGCAATTCTTTTCAACATCCTACGTAAATATCACACCAGGCCAAATGTCATAAATTTCCTGAGAGAACTGTTAAGTCTTGTATAGTAATTAGTATATGGACAAGTGTATACAGATTTTGCTGACAACACTTAGCAATAACGATTTGCAAGTGTTTACTCGCAACGCAAAAAGTAGTATAGACTTGCCACATTAACTTTCTTCTCTTTGTTTTTGCAATCACACGTACGCATAACCAAATATTATATATGTGTGTATGCTAGCTTTGATTTAGGTAGTACCAGATCAAAACTTTCAAACAATGATACAAAAGAATGGCTTTTAATACATCTTAAATTTTCATCCCCAAAAAATCCCCAGATCCCCACACCAAAAAAACAAAAAAAAAATCCCCAATTCGGGGATAAATCCCCTAAACTGACAACACTGATGCCAATCGCGGGGAAAACATGTTTTAGCGGCTAGCGGGAGTTTTAGCGTCTTTTTTCTGCTTGGAGGTAAAAAATTTCAATATTTTTAGGCATTTTAGGAGCTGTACATTGTAGCATTCCCTGTGATGTACACAGATAAAAATCATTGTTATTTTACCCAATTTCGTTGTCTGATCAGCACTGGAATTTTTTTTCTTGATTTCGAAGCAAAATTATATTTAATTAATTAATTAATTTTCTCTCTGCTGAAAGTGTTTTAAAACAAAGATGACATAATACCGCTTTTGAAATTATTTGTAACATTCCGTGATATAATCGATGTTATAAATAGTATATCGTTTTTAAATGGACTGAAATTTCATCAACAATTTCGTTTGGGTTGAAGTGAACTATTTTAAAAACCTTGGGGAAATAATCCATTCAAAGAATTGGCAAATTTTGAGTTAGAAATTTTGTCATTACCTTGGTCAAACGAGTTTTCAGGCAACTAAATATTGTTAAAACCAAGTTACGAAACAGATTAATAACAAGTACTGTAAATGATGTGCCTACTGTTAGGAAAGTTTTTAAATTAATATACATACGTATATTTTCAACAATATTTTTCTAGTTTTTTAAATTTCAGATATGTTCTCAAGTGTAATAACAAATGTTGTTACGAGTATGAAGTTCCAACATCATTACATACTTACAAATGTGGGAACACTTGCCGCCTATACCAGTGAACCAACGGAAGACTGGTGGTACATTTTTAACTAAATATGTAGTTTACTCTATCCATATTAAAATGCAAGCAACTGAAAACTAAAAGCTAGTTTCATCATAAAAGCTAGTTTCATCAACAAATTCTAACTGCCTTATTCATAAAAAACAGTAATGTAGCTCTAAAGCATTCATCAGTTATTGAAAGATTTAAGATTTGGCGAAGATTTTATTAGAACCGTATTCATAATGATTATTTTAACTAGGGAACAGATAATTGACTGACAACCCTGTTTTATGTATTCTCGCAGTGCTTGTGATGTAAAAACAAGATGAACAATAACCGATAGACCGAATTAATTTTTTTTTAAATAAATGCGTCAATGCATTTTTTCAAAATGTTAAACATTAATGTAAAGAACTATTCAATAAAAAGATCAATTAATAGTTTCTATATTCATAAATTTAGAAGAAGTTCCAAAAAAATCATATTGAGTTGGATTTCAGTTTTGGGTAGTCGAATATAAAACCGGATAATAGGTTGTAGTTTCAATGTTTTGATTTTATATACATCACTATGTAAACAAAAGTTAATTTTGGCTAAAAATTATAAAAATTGGAACGAAACTATTTGGTTGCTTAGCAGGATATTGCGACACTATAAACGCTGCAAATATACACAAAATAATTCCAATTGTTTATATCACATAAATATTTAAGTACGGCACGCGTGAAATGTAACAAAAAAGTTTTTTCTGTATTAATGCGGATAAAATAGCCTTAAAGAAGGGTTAACCGTTCAACAAAAATGGCGACGTTAGAGAACTCTTAACAGAGGAATTTTTCGATTATGAATACAATTTTTCGGTTTTACCTTCTTAAACCTTTAACAAACCCATGACAACTTTTTTTGAATAAAGCCGTAAGCTTTTTACACTATGTGTTTCGTAGCTAAAATGCGTTTTATTTCGATGTTCTTATAATTTAGCGGATTTTTGAAAAAATTTCCCGCTAAATAAAATTTTTAGCGCATTTTTTAATACATTTGGCGGTACTTTACAGAAAAAACTTGGCAACACTGACCATGTGGCATAATTTATGTTTTCCTTATAGTTACTTTTGTCTTGGTGGTTCCCCGAACTGTTATTTTTAATCCCCAAAGAAAAAGCTAAAATCCACATGTTTTAAAGAAAGTTTAAAATTTATTTAGAATTCAGTTTAACAAAACGAAAACTTAAATATTGAAAATTTTAAACATATCTGGCTTTAATTTATGTACACAATGGTTAAAAGTCATTAAGGCTTGCTTAGTATATCCAAATACTTAACAAATCTCCTCATTATCTTCAGATTCATCTACTTCGATGGTAAAATAAGTGAGGTAAACGCAGTAGGAATTGTTACAACAAAAACAGGCATTTTGTTTTTGTTTGGTGTCCATAATCTGTCAAATTTTTTACGTGTGTATACAATTTTTTACAAAAAAAATTCATGTGAATTTGACATAAGAGAAACACCTAAGCAAGAAAAATTTTCAAATCAGCTGTTCTAAAGAGTTTACCTTACTTATTTTACCATGATCTATTTCATTATTTGTGTTGTAGGTACATAGTTTTAGTATTTCTCGTTATGGAGGAGATCACTGCTTCTATTCTTTTCAGTAACGCAAATATCAAAAATGTTTGTTATTTGTTTTATTGTTGTCATCACGTACAGCCTTGCCAGTAAAACATTGTGATATTTTAAGGAACTGACAAGTGTATGTATGCAGTTCATTTTGCTGACAACATTTAGCAATAATGATTTGCTGACAACGCAAAAAACAGCATAGACTTCATGGTAAAATAAGTAAGGTAAACGCACTAGGAATTGTTACAACAAACACAGGCATTTTGTTTTTGTTTGGTGTCCATATGCTGTCAAATTTTCTTCATGTGTGTATCTACTGTAAAAGTAAACAAAAAAGTACACAAACAAAATGCATGTGAATTTGACATAAGAGGAACACCTAAGCAAGAAATATGTTGAAATCAGCTGTTCTAACGAGTTTACCTTCTCATTTTACCATGATAGACTTTTTTCTCTTTGTTTTTGCCATAGAGTAAATCTTAAATCTCATGGAGCCTTTCAACGGAATTCAGTTGGTACAACCATAGACAGAACAGAAAATCAAAAATGTCAGGCAATGCTGGCACTTGTCAAATCTGAACTACAAACATCGTTTTCTTCGGGCGAACATCTGAAAGTATTTAATGCAACGAGTTGCGTGTGAGATATCACCGAACTTTTTGTTTTATTTGAAAGGCATATCAAGAACGTTATGTGGATTTGGTGTATATCTGGCTAAATTTAAACGAAGGGGCGGGCTATGTTGATATGCGACTTAAAGAAGCCTCAAAAGGAAAAGTCTAAGTGGATCAAATTGCACGGTGTTTGTAGCCAGTTCACGTCGCCTCTGGGTGAGCTAATTCTTAAATCTGTTGTGCAGAATTCCCATTGTGGTATCGGCTGAATAGCACGTAGCGACGTCCTTATGAAGCCACAGATCGGTAGCGCTCTCCGTTGACGGTGACAGCAATGCTATCATCGTCTTCAAAGAAGTACGGACCGATGATGCCGCCGGACCACAATCTAGATCAAACAATGACATTCTATACATGCATTGCCACTTGGGAATGATTGGTATCATCCTAAATCCAACAATGGTTGTTGATGTACCCATTTAATAAAAAATGGGTGTCGTCGCAAAACAAGAGCAACGCGCCCAGCGTTACCAGAACAGAACACTCGGCGCGTTTCGTTTCTGAAGAGTTGGCATCACTGGTTTTCGGTATCTTGTGGTATACAGTGTTACCATGTTGGCATAATGTATGCCGTTTTGATATAATTTTTTTGGGTTTGGCACTTTTTGTTTAAATATTATGGCAAGTGCCGTTTAGCACAATTTTCTCAAAATGTTTCCAATTATCTTACGTTTAGTGCAGTTTTTTAGCACAATTTTTTTTACAAATTTTCTCCCTTTAATTTACCTGAAAATCTATTTTTGCCACAAATTTTTCGGTATATTTGCCTGGTACTTAGGCCCAATTTTTGACTGGTAATTTAAATTGGTAATCAGTTGATTTTGATTTATGTTTGATCTGACTTTAAATACGAAAAGAATTTTTCACTGCTTTGTAAAACAATCTTATTACCATGCGGCAAATGCTACGAAAAATAACCAGTATTCATACATTTATCGGCTAATCGTTACAATGCATCAAACTGACGCCATTTGCAAAAGAAAAGTGAAGTAATAAAATACTAAATATTTAATGAGAATATTTGAGCAGAAATAAAGTTCCAACTAAACTACGAGTTAAATGATACGTTTTTATTGTTATTTCAACTAGGATGGTAATTATAATTGGTCACATTAACAATTGAATAAACTTTATGTTTGTTGTTCTTTTTGTTTTCTATCAAAATCATATGGTCACTTGATCACAGTTTAAATGTCCAATTTTGGCTGTTTAAACAGCAATCAACTAAAGGTTTCTTCAACAGAGACGCTACAAAAGTAAATCGATAGGGACAGCAAACGACGCCATATTTTTCCCCGCTCTTTTGACATTTCTCTTCAGTAAGGTTTGCCGTTTCATCATGGAAAGATATACGAGCCAACAACGAGTCGAAATTATTAAAATTTACTACCGAAATTTGGAGTCAGTGGCCTCAACTTTAAGAGCGCTACGTCCAATTTATGGTCGTCATAATCGTCCTACCAGATCAACAATTGAGCGTTTTGTGGAAAAATTTGAATCCACAGCCACAGCACAAAATGTTCCCGTGCCAGTGAGATAAAGAAGTGTCCGTAGTGTCGAGAATATTGCTGCCGCTGAGGCTTCAGTTCAAGAAAGCCCAAATGTATCTCTCACACGTCGTTCTCAAGCGTTGGGCATCTCTGTGACGTCGTTGTGGCGAATTTTACGAAAAGATCTTGGCCTACATCCTTACAAGATCAAATTGACGCAAGAACTGAAGCCGCTTGACCACCATAAGCGTCGTATGTTCGTGAATTGGGCTGAGCAACAACTTGAAAATGATTCGGATTTTCATCGGAAAATCATCTTCAGCGATGAGGCTCATTTCTGGCTGAATGGCTTCGTCAATAAGCAAAATATGCGTTATTGGTCAGACAGCAATCCACCCTTAATCCATGAGTCATCATTGCATCCCGAAAAAATTACGGTTTGGTGCGGTTTATGGGCCGGCGGCGTCTTTGGGCCGTACTTCTTCCGTGGTGATCAAGACCGGCACATTACTGTGAATGCGAATCACTACCGTTCAATGATAACCGAATATTTTTGGCCCCAATTGGATAATATGGACTTGGAGGACATGTGGTTCCAACATGACGGCGCCACAAGCCACACAGCAAATGCCACAATCAATTTATTGGAAACCAAGTTTGGTGAACGTGTTATCTCACGAAATGGCCCAGTCGATTGGCCGCCTCGGTCGTGCTATTTGACGCCGTTAGATTATTTCCTGTGGGGCTACGTCAAGTTTATGGTCTATGCAAACAAGCCAGCGACGATTGATGAACTACGTACGAATATCAAACGTGAAATTGCAGCAGTATCGGCCGATTTATGCTTGAAAACCGTCGAAAATTGGGTTCAGCGTCTGGACTTCTGCAAGCGTGCCCGTGGTGGCCATGCGAAAGAAATCGAGTTCCATACATAATGGCATCGAACGTACTTTCACAGGAATAAAGAATTTCATTGGTATCTAAAATCGGTTTTGTTTTATTTAAAAAAAACTTTTGTAGCGCTCTTATTGAAAAACCCGTTAGTAACCTAAAAAATTAATTCAGAGTTTAAATAATGTTTGATCGCTGATCAAAGATGATTGACCAGTCAAAAATTGGGCCTAAGTCCGGGTTTACACATGCAACTTTGAAAAACTCTGTTGCAGCTCTTTACCATTCTTTTTTGAAGTTGCAACATGTGTTACGAATGTTGTTGTTTCAACCATCAAAAACATACAAACGATTAAAGAGAAACCTCAAATTATTCTACAGCCAACTTCATTAGGAATGAAAATAAAACGAATTGCAGAGCACTCGCAAGTTTTTTCCCCGTTCCGTTCTTCTTACCTCTCTCCCCAAATAAGTCAACAACGTCAGCATAGTTTTTCAAAGTTGTACACTGAAAGTTGCATCAGGGGGTTTCTATGGCACAGCTGATCGAAAAGTCACTAGGGAAGTGATGTAGAATGAGAGACCAAAGAAGACATACAGGTTATAGACCTTGCAGCAAACTAAGTTTAAACGTGTTTGACTGATACTAACGATAGCTAAATTATGATTGCGTCGAACGAAAATACGCATTCCCTTTTTGTTCTGTCCATATTATGCCAACCAAAGAGTAAATTGCCGAAGCAACTCGAACTCAATGAAATAGCCTAATACCTCGTTGTCATTAAGAGAACACGAAGAGAGGCATAGAAGCTCTGTTCTATTGCTATGTGGTTGCAAGTGTAAACCCCGTCTAAAGCCCCGTATTCTGTTCTTGCGGAATTTTCGTAAGAAATTTTGTCATTTATCTCTAAACGGGAAATTATGTTGCGAAGAGTTACCACCTATCTTTGATCTACGTTGCAAATATTTCAATTATAATTCCTCTACGCGCTCCATTTAATTTTTAACGCATGTGGTGTTACTTCTGATTGCTAAAATTACCAAAATATCAAAATTCCGGTCCCAAACAATTGTTTTCGTATGAAATAACTTTGCCGTAACAACCCTGTACTTCATTTTGCCTACGAAATTTTCACAGTGAGCTGAGTACCAGCAAATGAAAAGTGAGCGAAATTTTCAGTTCATGAAATTTTCGTTATTTATTATGCACGTACTTCTCATGGCAACGAAAATTTCATAAAAACTGAATACCGGGCTTAAGGCATGCTGTGAAATAACGCGTGTACAAATTAATTCTTTTTTTTTAACACCCAAATTGAGAAGGATTTTCTCGTTTATATAAAATATTAAACCTTTTTACACACACACACTTTTTTTCATAATTTTTAACAATTCTAATAGCTGATATTAATATAATAAACATTTGTATTATTTCATAAATCACTGTCGGTGGTGGGTTCCAATGCGTAACTAACAAACAACACAAAACTATTTTTCTCTTTTCTTCCCTAAAAAAATAATAACTTTTAATAAAAATGTTTCCTTAAAAATCGAAATTACTAAAAATTTACAAAAAACAAATCATAAATCATATGCACTGAAATAACAAACAAAAACCTTCCCAAATACTTCCTCGTATACAAAACCCAACACAAACAACGTAACCAATTAGGACAACAACCACAATTTGATGAAAATGGCGAAATTATAGCCACCATTGAGGGACACAATGAGCTGCACGACATGCTATTGCAGCCGGAAGATGCCGAAGCTATAGACAACGAGAATGCCGCTGTTATCCATGATGATCAGCAGCCACTCACGGGATTTGGGGGTGCTGCTGTGCACAGTGCATCCATGACCTCGTTTGGTACCACGGGACAGTCGTACACCACCGACTCCTTGGACAGATGACATACGGCCAATCAGAACGATAACAACAACTCCGTGGTTATCGTTCTGGTTGATAATAAGCCCAGTTCGATGATCTGCAAGGAGGGTTCCATAGATGTCATTAGTATCGGCGGTGGCGGTGGTGGTAATAACACCAACACCACCACTAGCAGCAACAGTGCCAATTCGCAGCAATTCAATAGCAGCAGTGGTGGCGGCAGTTCAGCTGCCACCATAATAAATGGCCATAATACTTTACAGCATAGGCGTAAATCACAATTAATAACATTTAGTTCATCTTCCTGTGATATTAAGAATAGTCTTAGCCATGAAATCATAATGGTCAGCAACAATAATAATACAGCAAATAATTCCTCTTCCGCCAATAATAGCACATTTGGCCGAGGTGGCAGCACTGGCAGTGGCCAATCCCAATCTCACCCCAATAACGCTCGTCTGAGCTTTGCCGAGGAGGATATTATGATCATACCCCATCACAATGGCCACCTACATCATCAGCAGCAGCAGTCGCATATGCAAGCGCATCAAAATGGCTCTTTCTCGGGTTCAGGCTCGAATGGCAGCGGAGGCAGCAGTGTTGGTCATGCCAACGATCTGGAAGATGACGTCTTTCGCCGCCACTCCCTCGAGGTGGACGAAGAGGCTCAAGACGCACTGTTCAATGAGGAATATGGTACACATATCGACACAAAATCAAGTAATGCCAACGACGATAGTGGCGGCGGCAGCTATGAAGATTCTCACGCGCTGCACAGTTCCCTTGGAGGCAGTAATCGCAACAGTTTAGAGAAAGATGACGATGACATCGAAGTGGATGTCATTAGCACCGATGCCAGCTGTTATGATCAGCTTTTGGGAAGCAGTTGTAACACGCGAAATGACGACGATGAAATTGCCACTATAGTGGGCGATGGTGAACATTATACAAAGCTATCGAAACATGGCATAAAGAGCAGTCTTAACGGGGTTGTTGGCACGTATGGTGTGGTCAATGGTAGTGGTGGTCTGGGTGAAACTGGTGGTGGTATTATATATGCCAATCCATTTATGGGTTTGTAAAAAATTTGACTTCTTACTATGTTGTGTTTTGTTTTGTGTTTGTTTTTCTTTTTTTTTTTAATTTTGCATGTTTTTTATTAACAAAATATTATAGTTTTAAATAAAAGTGCAGTTGGATTATGTCCCAGTTATTGGAATCAAACAAATAAACAACGTAAACTTAGTGTTGTTGCCGTATCCATAGTATCTGAGAAATGTTCCAAAGTTCGCGTTTAGAAATTTAAAATGCGTTATTTTTAGACATAACAACTAGAGCACCCTTAAAATTGCAATAAAAAATATTAAATTAAATTCAAAATCAATCATTGAAACTTCGAAACATTATATTGGTATTTAAATACAATTTCTTTTCATTAAAAAAACCCTAAAAAAATTATTTACCATTTCCAAATAACATTAAAAATAATGGCAATTTATATTAAAACCATTTCATTTAAAATTTGAATTTCAAAATTTGAATTCAAAATGCACAGCTTTTGCAATTTCACTAAATAGCAATTAAAAATGAAAACACCTGAGTTGATATTCAATAAAAATTCAAAAACACAACATTTCCAAATGAAATTAAAAAATATCAATTAAAATTCTAAATAAATCAAATTAAATCTAAAAATTATATTCAAAATTGGAAAGATATCAATATAAAATTCCAAAACATTAAAAATTTTGAATTGGGATAAAAAATGTATTAATTGAAATTTAAAAATATCAATTGAAATTCTAAATAAGTCAAATTAAATCTAAAAATTATATTCAAAATTGGAAAAATATCAATAAAAAATTCCAAGAAATTAAAAATTTTGAATTGGAATAAAAAATGTATTAATTGAAATTTAAAAATATGAATTGAAATTCGAGTGACATTAATTAAAATAAAAAGAAGTGAACAAAAGTTTAATACCCTTCAATTCAATGCAATTGCAATGTTAAATTCATCAATTGATATTCCACAAAATGACAACAACAAAATACACCATTTACAATTGACATTGAAAAACATTAAATATTAAATGGACAATATTCAAAAACATTTTCTGAAAGCTCTTTTAAATAAGTTTTTTGTCAAAAATAAAAAAAAAAGCGTTGTAATAACTCACCATTTTTATTGCCATACAGTCCTGGAATTGAAGATCTAGCGGAAAATATAGAAATTATAACGACGTCTTTTTTCGTTTTGACAATACATCTTATTTAAAATAAGTTGTGATTAAAGGCCACATTGTCGATATTTCAAACTTAAATTCAATGTCAAAATTTAATTTGAAATTATAAAGACATTTATTGAAATGTTACAATTGGAATGATACCAATTCAACTTTAAAGTCATCAATTTAAATTTAAAAGGCATTAGAATTGAATTCAAAAACAGCAACTGCCAAAAGAATAAAACCAAAATTTACAATACACCCATCATTGCCAATGAAATTTGAAACAAAATCAATTGAAATTTAAAAATTCTATTTGAAATTTTAAATACATCAATTGAAATTTAAAAGACCTCAATTGAAATTTAAAACACATCAATTGAAATTTGAAACACATCAATTGAAATTTGAGACACATCAATTCAAATTTAAAAGACACCAATTTAAATGTAAAAGTCCAATACATAAAATGGGTTAATAGTTTTCAAATTTCAAGTGACGAATTTTAAATTTCAATTGAAGTCTTTTTAATTTCAATTGATGTCTTTTAAATTTCAGTTGCTGTGTCTCAAATTTCAATTGATGTGTTTCAAATTTCAATTGATGTGTTTTAAATTTCAATTAATGTGTTTAAATGGCTTGATGTCTTTTAACTTTCAATTGATGTGTCTCAAATTTCAATTGATGTCTTTCAAATTTCAATTGATGTTTTTAAATTTCAATTGATGTATTTCAAATTTCAAATATAATTTTCAAATTTCAATTGATATATTTCAAAATTAAATTAATATTTTTTAAATTTCAATTTGAAATTCAGTAGCTATTTTAAATTTACATGAATATATTTTGAATTCAATTGGAATTGTTGAATTTGAATTAATGCCTTTTCAATTTTAAGCCACAATGTTGAATTTAAATCGATTTTATTTAATTTCAATTAATTTCATTTCCAATTTAAATTTTAAAAATAAAGATTTAATTTTGAAATATATCAATTGAAATTTAAGAACTTACTTACTTCGGCAGCCTCAAACAACCCAGAGGGGTCAACCGCCTTACTAAATGAGGATAGCATGTTTCTCTATCCGGCTCGATCTTCAGCTTTTCTCCTCCAGTTGGTAATACCAAGCTCTTGCAGGCACTATCGAATTCCTCCTAGTCTTTCCAGCGAAATTCAAGAAATATCAATTAAAATTTAAAAGACATCAATTAATATGCAGAAGATATTTCAAAGATATTAATTTAAAGACATAAATTTAAATTTAAAATACATTAATTGAAGACATCGATTGAAATTTAAAACACATCTATTTAAATTTCAAAAACATCAATTGAAATCGAAAATTCGTCAATTAAAATTCAAAAATCCTTAACCTGTTTTATATACTACACCACTTCCAATTGAAATTTGAAAAATATCAATTTAGTTTTGAAAAATATTTGAAATTTGAAAATAATTTTTGAAATTTAAAATAAATACATCAATTAAAATTTAAAGATTTAGCAATACATCAATTGAAATTTAAAAATTATATTTGAAATTTGAAAGACATCAATTGAAAGACGAAAGAAAAAACAGCAACTGCCAAAAGAATAAAACCAAAATTTACAATACACCAACATTGCCAATGAAATTTGAAACAAAATCAATTGAAATTTAAAAATTCTATTTGAAATTTTAAATACATCAATTGAAATTTAAAAGACATCAATTGAAATTTAAAACACATCAATTGAAATTTGAAAAAATATAAAAATAAAATTTAAAAGGCATCAATTAAAATTTGTCACTTGAAATTTTAAAATTATTAATCGATGTTATTATTAGATTTTTAAATTTCAATTGGTGTCTTTTAAATTTTAAATTGATGTGCTTTAAATTTCAATTAATGTATTTAAAAAATTTTAAAAATCAATTGATGTATTTTAAGTTTCTATTGATTTGAAATACATCTATTGAAATTTTAAATAGATCACTTGAAATTTAAAATACAACAACACTTGAAAATTGAAGTGTCACTTGACATCAATTGAAAATTGAAAGAAATAAATTTAAATTTAAAAGGCATCAATTGAAATTTCAAATTCGTCACATGAATGTTTAAATTATTAACCGATTTTATGTTTTAGCTTTTTAAATTTCAATTGGTGTCTTTTGAATTTCAATTGACGTCTTCTAAATTTCAATTGATGTCTGTTAAATTGACGTGTTTCAAATTTCAATTGATGTATTTTAATTTTCAGTTAATAGGTTTAAATTTCAGTTGATGTATTTTAAATTTGAAGTGATGTTTTATAAATTTCAACTGATGTATTTCAAATTTCAATTGAAGTTCTTTTAAATTTCATTAATGTATTTCAAATTTCAAATAGAATTTTTAAATATATTTATTCTATATATATATTTTTAAGTTGTGTAAATTTCAATTCATGTATTTAACATTTCGATATATGTGTTTTAAATTTAAATTGATTTATTTTCAAATTCAATATATGTGTTTGAAATTCCTATTGACGTCTTTTGAATTTTAATTTATGACATTTAAATTTCAATAGATGTGTTTTAAATTTCAATTGAGTGTTTTAAATTTCAACTGATGTGTTTGAATTGTAATTGGTATCTTTCGAATTTCAATTGCTGTTTTTTAAACTTCATTGATGTATTTTAAATTGCAACGTATGCGTTTTAAATTTTAATTGATGTATTTTAAATTTCAATTGAGTCTTTTAAATTTCAAGACATATATTTGAATTTCAACTGATTTATTTTATATCTCAATGGAATTTTTTTTTGTTAAATCTCTTTTGAAATTGGTCTAGTTGAAATGTACGAATTTACTATTTTTTAAAGTTGTGTGCATTTTTTTTGCCAGTACCAATTAGTGTTTAATTTTAAACTCGAATTTAAGTTTTTCAATTGTTTATGAATTTCCATTAATGTGTCTTGAATTTCAATAGATGTTTTTTCAACACCGATGTAGGAACTCTAAATTTGTATTGATGTTTCTTAAATTGCAGTTGTTTTTTTTTAAATCCACTTCATGTATTTGAAATTTTAAATGGAATTTTAAAATTCCAACTAATATTTTCGAATTTATGGCAATATCTACATCACAAAATCTGCACCATTTCCAATTAAAATTTAAATAATATCAATTAAATTTTGAAAAATATCAATTGAAATTTGAAAATTACATTTGAAATTTGAAACACATCAATTTAAATTTAAAACACATCAATTGAAATTTAAAACACATCAATTGAAATTTGAAACACATTGAAATGTAAAAGCCATCAATGGAAATTTAATCAATTGAAATTTATAAAACATCAATCGAAATTTAAAAAAACTTCAATTGAAATTTGAAACACATCAATTGAAATTTGAAACACATCAATTGAAATTTAAAAGACATCAATTGAATTTTAAAATACATCCATTGAAATTTACAATTCGTCACTTAAAATTTAAAAATGAATGACCAATTTTATGTATTAGATTTTTAAATTTCAATTGGTGTCTTTTAAAATTGAAATGATGTGGTTCAAATTTCAATTAATGTATTCGAAATTTCAATAGATGTGTTTTAAATATCAATTCGAGTATTTTAAATTTGAATTGATGTGTTTCAAATTTCAATTGATGTGTTTTAAATTTCAATTGATGTGTTTTTAAATTTCAATTGATGTATTTCAAATTTCAGATACAATTTTTAAATTTCTATTAATGTATTTCAAATTTCAAAAATAATTTTAAAATTTCAATTGATTTTTTTCAAACTATAATTGTAAATGGTATACACCATTTCCAATTGAAATTTGAAAAATATCAATTTAATTTGAAGATATTCAATTGAAATTTGAAAATATATTTGAAATTTGAAATACATCAATTGAAATTTGAAAGACATCAATTGAAAGACGGAAGACATCAATTGAAATTTAAAACACATCAATTGAAATTGTAAACACATCAATTAAAATTTGAAACACATCAATTGAAATTTAGAAGACATCAATTGAAATTTAAAAGACATCAATTGAAATTTACAATTCGTCACTTGAAATTTAAAAATGATTAAGCGATTTTATGTATTTGATTTTCAAATTTCAAGTGACGAATTGGAAATTTCAATTGATGTCTTCTAAACTTCAATTGATGTCTTTTAAATTTCAATTGATGTCTTCTAAACTTCAATTGATGTCTTTTAAATTTCAATTGATGCGTTTCAAATCTCAATTGATGTTTTTTAAATTACAATTGATGTATTTGAAATTTCAATTGATGTTTTTTAAATTACAATTGATGTCTTTTAAATTTCAATTGATGTGTTTTAAATTTCAATTGATGCGTTTCAAATTTCAATTGATGTATTTTAAATTTCAATTGATTTATATCAAATTTTAAATAGAATTTTTAAATTTCAATAGATGTATTTCAAATTTCAAATAGAATTTTTAAATTTCAATTGATTTTTTTCAAATTTCAATTGAAAATGGTACAGTTAGAGTTAATTAACAGCTAACTAATTTTCCAATTGCATACAAACTGACAGCTAAATCTTTTAGTTAGCTTTTACTGTATGATAGCTGGTGGATATGGTGAGAATGTGGGTTAAAGTCCAAGAAGTTATAAATAATTTATGTGCTATCAAAATTTGAATAATATGGTAATTTTTAAAACTTACTTATGTTCAATATTACCATTTTTTGGGACTAAGACTTTAAGCATTTTATGTTGTCATTTATTTCAAGTAAATCATTAAAATATAAATACATATGTATATACATTTTAACTAATTGTACTCTATACTAAGAACATTTTTATTTTGTTAATGCAATTTTTCAAATAATTTTTTTTTTCAATTCTATTTTTCTTGAGATTATCTAATTTTGTTCTTACTCTTTACAGATGATGAGGGCATTGCAGAATCCGGTATGTAAAACAAACCGAATTTTTTGAAGCCCAGATTAATCAACATTGCTCTCATACATGTTAGTCTCCTTCGCTTAACATCTCCAACAAATACACCCTATCCCACCATCAAGCGATGGGTATCTTCCACCCTCCCTCCGTTAAGGATATAATATCATAATGGATTATATATATATATATATACAAACTTGACAAACATCTGATATTAGATATACATACATACAACATATATTCTATATATAAAGCCACATAAACAAACAAAAATTATAACAACAACTACATACATTGAAAAATAACAATAATTATAAAAATATATATATACAGAAACGATATTTAGACACGACATCTAAAACAAAAAACCATGAGAACTTAACTCGAAATACATAAATATACATACATACATATACTACTATATAGAATATGTAAAACTCATCACTTTTAAGGAATCTCTCGCCAATAAGAACAAATTAAGGAAACAAAAAAAAATATATATAAATAAAATCTGTATTTTTTAGATCACAGGAAACACAGAAACAAGGACAACTTAATTAAACTATTTTACATTAAATGTATACAAAAAGAAATAACAACAAAAAATTAAATATTATATACATACATCTATATATATATATATCTATACATATATAAATATTTAAAACAAAATAATACATTTAAGAAACGAATTTTAATTTATAAGCTATAAAAAAAAAAACGAAACAAATGGTGAAATCATACATATTATAGAAATTAAAAAGAAAACAAAATTAAAGGAGTGAGTGAAAATGCATCCAAATTCGAGCAATAAATGTTTTGGCATCACTTTTTAATAATTGCAATATATTTAAAACAAATCATTGATAAAACAAATCAATTAATCATTAATTTAAAAGATATCAATTCAAATTTAGAATTCACCAACTGAACTTTAAAATACATGCATTTTAATTCAGAAGATATTAATTACAATTTTAAACTCGATTTAAATTCAACTCATGAATTAAAATGCAACACTCATTAACACATTGATATGATATTAGCAACTTCTATGTCTATTTTAAATTCTTTTAATATCAATTGATCTTTATTTAAATCAATTAATAAGCTTTACATTTCAATTATTGTAATTACTATATAGAAATATTTCAATTATCAGCTTTAAATTTCAATTACTCCACAATTTCAATTGATTTCATTTAAATGTCAACGTATTTCAAATTGAAATTAATGTATTTTAAAATACAATTGATGTATTTTGAATTCCAACTGATGTATTGTTAATTTCAATTGATGTATTGATTTATTTTACATTACGAATAAAATACTTTAATTTCAATAAATAAATTTTGAAATTTCGATTAAAATTTTTAAATTTAAAAAAAAAAAGTTTAAAACTTCTTTAGTATATAGTGAAATAGAAAATGGCATTAAAATTTTTTCCTTAAAATACCATAGTAATTTAGAAAATGTTTGCAATTCAAAACACAATTTTTTGCCGAAAACCCAATTTTGTCGTATTCGGAATATCTTCTTCCGAACTATTGAAGGCTTCTAAAATTTATTCAAATTCACTATTGCTCACATTTGGATGCTCGATTCCTCTCATTCCTTATATATTAGAAAGGCAACTATATACACTTTTTTTAATGCAATTGTTTTCTACACATAACTCTTGAAAAAAATCATATTATTGTAGTTATCCTTTTTAAATTTTCTCAATTAAAGCTTGTCAATGATAATTGTGTGTAAATTATGAAACAAAAGTCTTATATATATAAAAAACAAAACAAAATGATATGAAATGCAATAATTTAAATAAGTATAATTGTTAATATGCATAGTAAACAAAAACAAAAACAAACACTTGACTACCGAAACTAGACGAAAAGAATCACTGTTTTGTTTAATTATTTAAAAATTGTTTCATTTGTTTTATAAAATGCAAAATTTATGTACCTTTGTTTTCCTTTTATAATTTTGTTTTATTTCCTTTCTACGTCCACCATAAACAGTTGTAAAGTTTTATTGTGTATTTTTTAATAAATAAAAATATTTTAAAAAATTATAATGTTTTTTTTTTTTTGTTTTTCTAATTTGTGACTTAGACAATATTTGCATATATCATGTATACTTCCCACCCAAATGTTAAAAAGTGGTGTAAGAAACGTGAACTTGGAACAAATAGTACCCAGAAAATCGGTCTCACTGAAACAAAAAAAAAGTCTTTGAAAATATTTTGAAATCATTTCAAGATCCTATGAATTCCTTTATTGATTACACTGTGCAATAGTGGGTTTCGGGCCTCAACCAAACCAACAAATTTTGAAAGTACTTGGACGTGGTATCACAAAAACCCGCTCGGTTTTGCCCCTATACGTAACAATTTTTTTTTACAGTTCGAACAATATATTAGAGGGAATTGTGAAAAGGGAAAATAGCTACAATAATATCAAAGGTTGTAATTTAAAATATGAGAAATTTTTCATGACGTTTCGTGAAATAATCGATTAACAGTGTACTTTTCCTCAAAAATATATTGGAGGGAATTGTCGGAAATCGGAATCGGAAAATAGCTACAATAATGTCAAAGGTTATAATGAAATATGTCAAGCCATTTAGGATTTATTGAAGTAAAATCTGAAATATGGCTCTGATCCACCTCCAAAATTTTCTTTGGCCTGTAAAAAAAATATTGTTACATATAGGGGCAAAACTGAGCGGGGTGCAAGTACTTTCACAATTTTTTGGTTTGGTTGAGGCCTGAAACAAATTACTTTCATTTGTGTTATCAGTCAAAGAAACGTTTCATAATATCTTTTGAATTAATTCATAGATTGTGTGAAATTAACGGCCTGTTTTCTGCATACAACGAATTTGAATCAATTTTGAATCGGCCAAAACTAAAACATAAATCAACTGGGTTTCGTGGGTGAAATGGGGGCCATTCTCTTTGAAATTTATTAAAGGCACATGTGAAGAATGAATATCCTAAATAAATATCTCATTTGACCAATGTATATTTTTCTTATAATTAATATTTTAATTTTGGCCGAATCGTTCGATCGTTCATATTCGTTTTATGAAAACAGACAGTAAATCAATGAAATTTGTGCACAACCTTCTATAAAATATTTTCGTTGATTCTATGAAAACAAACCTATGACAACCAACTGATACTTTCCAGAACCTTCTTGTGGAAAGTTGTAACGCTTCATTTTCCATTGTGAATTTATTAGAATCGTTACAACCAAAAAGAATGCAATGGTGTTACTATTACACAGCAATAAAGTAGATCAAACATAGAGTAATCTCATACTAGAGAGAGAATATTTGGCTCATCTGATGTTTCCTTTCACACTCTTCTTGATGCGGTCGGTGCAATAGAGAGATGTTTGACGAAAAGTGGCATACACCAGGTGGAAGTACAATAACTTCTTGCTTTGATTTTTCATGTCGTTTTGGTGAAAAACTGTGAAATTTAAGTTTGTTTTAAACATTTGTATTGACTGTTATTGTTAGCATATATTTGTGTTGTATTTAACACAATAATTTTAACACACAAAACGAAATGCCGTTGTTGTTATTTTGTTCATTGTTTTGAACCATTGCCTCTATCTGGTATTAGTAAAGCAATTATTTTCAACGTCGAACGTAAATATCACACCAGGCCAAATGTCATAAATTTGGTGAGAGAACTATTAGGTCTACTATAACTATTAGTCTATGAGATCAAAACTAATGTTTGAATTTGTTTGAATTGCTGACTTGAAAACAGTAACAGCACCGAATTTTTTTTCACAGCAAAACAAACAAAAATGTTTTTAAATACTAAATTAATTTGTTGTTTGACAACCAAACAAAATCAAAGAGCAAATGCAAAAATGAGAAAGGAAGCTGCGAACCCAGCGGGAAATTTCGATTCTGTATAACTTACTTTGAATGCGTAAGTGCTTCCACCACTAGGTTAATTCTGATTACAAAACTGATTGCTTTTATATGGAGATGGCCGGATTTTTGGACAGTCCGACCACAAAGCAGATTACTTCTTTGCAAAAGTAATGTATATTGTGGTCAGGCGCGAGAATTCTGGTCAGCTTACAAAGTAGCTTATTTAACCAGTTCTTGTGGGCAAACGCACTACAGCTTCTATTACTTTTTCATGCAATGTGGATTGGTTTGCCACTTTGTAGATTTCATGTAACGGCGTTAGTGGGCAGCCTCGCTACACCGTGCATTACTTTTGAAGTAGATGTGGATTGATTGGACACTTTGTTGATTACAATTTATGACGTTGTGGATAGTCATGCATTACTTTTGAAGCAGATGTGGATTGAATTGCCACTTTTTTGATTACAATGCATGGTGTTGTAGACAATCTTGGCATACTATTCATTACTTTTGAAATACAATTTGTAGCATACAATTTAACATACAACTTTACACTTGCTCCCGTAATACTACACAACTAAAATCACACTGAATTCTAATTCCAAATAAACAATAACTTCACAAGAAATCCCGTTAAATTAACGTCTGTTTCTTGCAAAAAATTGTTACCAACATTTTTCTTTACTTTGTTTTGCACGTTTTTTGTGTTGCCCACAAAATTAAGGCAGCGAAGATTTCATCAGTCAAATATGCTGAAAGGAAAAAAGAAATAAGCAAAAGCAATACATAACAATCTTCTTAATTTTATTGGGTTTGCACACACAATATTCTCAAATGCTATGAAGAATTCATCTGTTGATTTTGCTTGGCACAAATTAATATGAAAGCATCGATAAATTCGGCAAACCAAAGTGATGTACACAACATGTCCAAAAAGAAGCGATAATTTCATCTAACACTTAACGAAGTGTTCGGACCATTTCCCGCTGGGAAGTTGCTAATCTGCCGACGCAGTTAAGCGAAGCAATAAGTTAGCACAGAATTAGAGTTGGGTAGTTCATGAACTACCTAGTTCATTTAGGGTGACCAGACATCACCCTCATGAACATAATGCACATGTTCGATACGGCGAGTATGTTCGTTATTGGTACAACCGGGCACCTTAAATGAACGAGTTCGACACAAGTCTACACAGAATTGCTGTTGCTGCAAGCAGTCAGTTATTGTTTATACTTTTGACTATCCTCTTTACTGTGTAGTTGTTCTCACAGCTGGAAGCAGCATTGAAACAAATTCCCTATTTAGATTATGCTTTTCAGGCTGCAATTATCACTCTATTCGCTTTTAAAAAGCCCACGTAAATCACGATTACATTACATTCTGCGTTTTGTCTTGCAACCACCCCTTCAGTTTTTGACGTTTAATCGGTTGATCACCCTCCTTCTTTCATTCGTAAAAATATGTCTATAAAAGTGGTATATTCTAATTAAATGCATCAAAAAAGGAAATTCTCTGTGTTGAATTCGTTGTCTTACATTCGTAAAAGTGGTGTATTTTCAGTCAATTTACTAAAAATGACATATTTGTACCGATCAATTACACCTTTTCACTTCGACATGAGAATTGAATGAATGAAACAAAATGGCAGAAATACGAAATTGAAGAGAGAGAAACTTCAAAACACCCCACAAATTTTCGGGTCACGGTTGAAAGTTTACCCCGCCTGCAACACCACACCTCTCACCCACAAAACGCGTTAGGCACGCGTCGAACATGCATGTTAAAGCCTTAGTGTAATGGTTTCCCATTAAATGCCATGAAGAGATTCGGGAGAACTTCTCACAACCAGTGTACTTTGCGCTTTCTAGTTTTTCACTCACTGATTGGAACCTATAGTTTTACACCGATTCCGAACGAACGGTATTTTGAGAAGCTTATTCATGACTAAATATTCGATAGTGTCGCCTTCACTAAGCGTGGTAATCGCCGTCGAAAGAAATGTAAGGTGGTCAGAGCAGGGATCGCACGCACTTACCATTGCACCACCGACGGGCATAGAGACTGGAAAATGTGGCTGTACTTAAAATGTTCAATTTAAAAATTCAAATTAAAATTTAAAATATATTTACTTATCTCATATAATACTGCCAGGTATTTTGAGTGAGTTAGAGACAATTTCTATAATCTTACTTCATTTTGAACCTAACAGACATTCCGCCAGTTTAGGTGAATGATCTTAGGACCATTTTGCGGAACACTAAGTTGTTCCCCAGAGACTAATGTACATACTGGGATGGAGTATCAGCATATGGCTCCTAATATATGCGCGGAATACTGTCTCATTGTACTAAGTGTGTCAATAGTGGTAATCACTTTTCTATGGCACAGCTGATCAAAAAGGTACTAGGGAAATGATGTAGAATGAGAGACCAAAGAAGACAGAAAGTAATTATAAATAGTGTTTATTGATGCTAATGACAGCTAAATTATATTTTATGTTGTTTGCATTGAACGAAAATACGCATTCACTTTGATTACTGTCCGTTTTATGTCCAACGAAAGTGTAAAATTGGTAAAATACAGCAGCAAATAAAACTCTATGAAATGGCTTACTACCTCGTCATCATGAAGAGGCATCGAAGAGAGTAATGGAAACTCTTAAGTATTACTCTATGTTCTACCTAACCTATTTTCTTATAAGCCTAAACAAACCATGAGGAATGACGTATAGAGAAGCGATTTGACTCAGTAAATTTTCGAAGTTTGGTGTGTTGCATATGGACGTTGCATGTTGGAAAGTATTGCTTTAATAATACCAGATAGAGCAAATAAATATAAATATCTTACCTGATGTTCTAAAGACGATAATTAAAATTCAAAAATCATCAATTCAAATTACAAGGACTTCAATTGTCCTTAGACTTAAACTGAAATTCAAGAATGTTATTTAACAAAGAGATAAAAAGCAATTGGGCAGACGCAAAGTTGGGCAGGTTTGTCGTTTCAAATCTTTCTAAAGTCGATAAATATTTACCATTTAATACCCTACGCTAGTGTTTCAGAGTAACATTTCTCTGGGAGCTATACCAAAACGCGAACCAATGTGACCTATTTTTAGACCTCTTATTAAATGGAGGAGGAATATGGCAACCCAGTCCTCATTGGACTAAGTGTGTTAATAGTAACAGTCACTTCCATCTAACCGAACCTATTGAGATTCAATAAATACGTATAAAACTTCACGTATGTACCTTAGTTGACGTTCAAAAGGCGCTAATTGAAATTCGAATATCATTAATTTGAATTAAAAGAACTTCAAACGCAATTGAAATTCACAAGACTGAAATTCACAAATGCAGGTAAACGAAAACATAAAAAAAATGGACAGGCACAAAGTTGGCTAGGTGCTCAGTTGGGCAGGCGTTAAGTTTGTCGGTTCAAATTTTTCTAAAGTCGGTCAAAAGTGACTATTTCCAACTCTTCGCCAATGTTGCTACTCAATACCCTATACCTTCCAGATCTTATACAACCAAGTAACATTTCTATGGGAGCCTTATCAAAACGGGGATCAATGTGACTTATACCAATTGTCATTTTAATTGTCTATACAAAGTTTCATTAAATGTATCTGAAGAGTCTAAATATGTAACTAAATTTGCGGGATACATTTGGATGGAAGCCTGTTCGGAACTGCGTCACTACTCGGCATCTGATGCACATCACGTTCGTAAATGCAAACTGTAGCAACATTGCACGCGTCAATGTTCGTAAATGCAACACTGCATCATCTGATGCGCAAACTTTCTGCACATTTGCATCATACAAATATCTGACTTACGAATGACTGAGTTCAAATGTTGTTTATTTTTTAATTTGTGTCATTTTATTTATTGTTTAATTTAATTAATTTTTTATTTGCTTTGGAGAATTAGCAGATACAAAATTATCCAGGACAAATCTATTTCATCGGGCTTGTCATCCAATTAGCATATTTAATTCAACACGAAATTTTAAATGTTTGCACATCAAAATAGCATCTGCATCACTTGATTAGCTTGAGTGATGCCAGATGTGCATCAGATGCAGACCAATGATGCATTTACGAATAGAGCGTTCTTATTCTGATTGGTATTTCAATGGTTTATGTCAAATTTAATTCAATTCCAACCAACAGTTTGACCCCTAGAGCCTAAACAAATAAGGTTGACAGTTACATTTATATGCACGCTGAACAATATCGGCCCCAGCAACATATTGCAGGAACCATGTACATGTTTGCAAGCATTGTTTTCGTGAATTTAAGATCTGATGCATTTTGTTTTTTTTTTTAACTGTCACATTTCTGTTTTCAGCAGCTTTCAACAAACAAAGCCACATTTGGCTCACAAATCCATATATTATAACCTATTAATCAGTGTGTCACATGTTATATTGAATAGCAAACACAATGTGTTTGGGCACAAGTATACTATCTTTACGACATGCTACAATTTGCATCCAAACAACAAATAAAGACATATCTAAACGTAAATCCAGATATTTATTTTCAGTGCAGTTGTTATACACTTTGACCGTCGGTGGCGTGCACGAATCTAGTACATGATAGTATGGGTTCAAGCCATGAAGAAGTTCATCATTGTATAACCGTAATGTATCGGTGTAAAACTGTAGATCCTCAACGGCAGAGTTCGTATTTATCCTCCCATGTGTAACCCATACACATCGCCGTGGGGAATGGGTATTGAAGGTTTAACCATTACCCACAGGGTATGGGGCAAATAATGGGTAGCTACCCACGACAATGGGGAATTACCCTGTGGGTAATGGGTCGAAACCGAACTCGAAGGAAGACGAAAAATAGGAAAACCAAGACTCCGATGGAGGAATCATGTTGAGGAATCCCTGCGTACACTTGGTATAGCCAACTGGAGAGATAAGGCAAAAGATCGAACTGGTTGACGAAGTACGTTATCTTCCTTTTGTAAGGTCTTTGACCCCACGGGCTTATTCGAATCCGAATAAGTAAGTAGTAATGGGTAAAATAATGGATTGTTTCCCACTACAATGGGGAATTACCCACCACGATTACACATTACCCATAGGGTAACAGTGAAAATAATGGTTAGTTACCCACGACGATGGGGAATTACCCATCACGATTACCCAGGTTAACTCATCCCCATTTTTGATAGAAAATATGGAAAATTAGAAAAAATTTCTATATCTTGGAAACGGAGCGTAGAATCGAAAAATAATTCATTTTTGGGGGTTTCTAAGGGTTTTTCATAAAGTGGTCGAATTCATATGGAAGAATGAATTAAAAAATTGCTAAAATAATAACTAAAAAAAACAAAAAAAAAATGGTGTCCCATAACATCCCATGAAGGAATTGGGGAGAGCCTCTCACAATCAGTGAGATGTGCGCTTTCTAGTTTTACACTCACTGATTGGGACCTACAGTTTAACACCGGTTCCGAACTGTATTTTGAGAAGCATTTTCATGGCTAAGTACTCGATAGTGTCGCCATCACTAAGCGAGGTGACCGCCGTCCAAAGAAATGTAATGTGGTCTGAGCAGGGATCGAACCCACGTTCTCACGTACAAGAGCCGCGCACACTAACCATTGCACCACAATAACTATAAATCGAAAATGGTGCCTCCAACCGCAAAAATAATACATTTGCCAATTTTTTTAAATTAGTACAACTACATACATTTTTCTGGATTGATTTTATGGTATATATTACGTTGCGACGTTGCATCACGTTGGGACGTTGAATATTAACTTCCAAACGTTCAGAAATTCGAACTTCTTATAGTTCACTTAAGCCCCATATTCAAATCTTCCCAAATTTTTTTATTGTAACAAATATTGTCCTTTATTTCTAAAGGGAAATATCAAACTTCCGTTCCGAAAGAATTGAGAATTGAGATAACATTTCTTACGAAATTTCTTACGGCAGAACAATTCTTTTCGTAATTTTCGTAAGAAATTTTGTCATTTATCTCTAAACGGAAAATGTTGTTACACATATCTGTGATTTAGCTTTAACATTTTATTTTTAACGCATGTGGTTCTAAAATAATCAAAATGTCAAAATTCCGGCCCCAAACAATTATCAAACAACTGTTTTCGTACGCAATAAGTTTAGCGTAACAACCCTGCACTTGATTTTGCTTACAAAATTTTCGCACAGCTGAATACCAAGCAAATGAAAGTTCACGGTTCACGAAATTTTCTTTATATTTTATGCACGTATAAATGTATGGGAATGAAAATTTCATAAGAACTGAATACGGGGCTTTAGTTAGCTTATGCCAATTTTTGACTATGGATTTTATTTTATTTTTTTATTTCGGTTTGTGGCCGTCGGTGGTGCAATGGTTAGTGTGCGCGGCTCTTGTACATGAGATCCTGGGTTCGAACCCGGCTCTGACCACCTTCAAAAAAAAATTCTTTCGGCGGCGGTCACCTCGCATAGTGACGGCGACACTATCGAGTACCTAGCCATGAAAAATCTTCTCAAATTACCGTTCGGAATCGGTGTAAAACTGTAGGTCCCCATCAGTGAGTGAAAACTGGAAAGCGCACAGCTCAGTGATTGTGAGAAGTTCTCCCCAGTCCCTTCATGGGATGTAATGGGAAACCATTTATTTTTTTTTTTAATGTTTCTTAGAGGAAAATTAACGCGGAGATTTATTAAATATTAGTTATTTATTTCGAATGAATAATTTTTATATTCACGTGTTTATTCAAAATGTATACCGTTAAATTAAAAAAAAAATATACTCAAACACGTTTGGTTTATTTGAGAACTTGGAATCAGAGTTGGAATAAGAGTAGGAATCGTCAACAATTTAGGAAATCTCCACACCCTAGTTTTAAAATGCAATTAATGAAATTTAAATTTCATATGATGTATTTTAAAATTAATTTGATGTATGTATATTATTTTCCAAATAGAATTTTCTAGTTCAGTTGACATTTTTGATTACAGTTAAATTTTGTGTAAACATTGTTTAGTTAGTTTGAATCCTTTAAAATTAACATAAAATTGTTCTTTTTGCCAAGGAAAAGAATTTAGAATGATTTATTCAAAAATATTAAAAATTATATGAGACTGATCTCTACAAAATATAGTCAATTTTGAAATATAACTCTAAGCCACGTATTCTTCTCTTACGAAATTTTGTTTCCCACAGGAGGTATGTACGTGTATAAAGGAATATCAAAAATTTTATGAACCTCAAATTTCGCCCACTTATCATTTGCTGGTTACTCAGCTCGTTGCGAAAATTTCATAAGCAAAATCAATTACAGAGTTGTTATGTCAAAGTTATTTCTTACGAAAGCAATTGTTTGATAATTGTTTGGTACCGGAACTGGGTCATTGCAATTATTTTAGTAAACAAAAGTAATACCACATGCGTTAAAAATAAAATGGAGTGCAAAGATGAATTATTAATAAGATATTTGCAAGGTAAATCAGAGAGATGTGGTAACTCACTGTAACAAAACTTTCCGTTTAGAGATAAATGACAAAATTTCGTACGAAAATGTCGCATGAACTGAATAACGAAAATTTCATGAGCCGAAAATTTCGCTCACTTTTCATTTGCTTGGTACTCAGCGTTGCAGGCAAAATCAAGTGCAGGGTTGTTACGCTAAACTTATTTCGTACGAAAACAATTGATTGAGGCCGGAATTTTGACATTTTGATTATTTTAGTAAACGAAAGTAATACCACATGCGTTAAAAATAAAATGTTAAAGGTAAATCACAGATATGTGTAACAACATTTTCCGTTTAGAGATAAATGACAAAATTTCTTACGAAAATTACAAAAGAACTGAAGACGGGGCTTTAGTTGCGAAAATGTCGTGGACAAAATCAAGTAGAGGGTTGTTATGCCGTAAGTAATTTCGTAAGAAATGTCATTTGTCTCTAAACAAAAAATTTTTTCCGCAGAGTTACCACCTATCTTTGATTAACTTTGAAAATATATGTGCCGGAAACAAGCAAGACATGTGCATTTCCAGCTTATTTAGGTGAGCATCTTTAGGGGGTACTTTCCATGAGAAGTTCTGAGTATTAATTAGGTATGCAAACAATATCTTGTGTATGACTTCCTAATACATTATTCAAATTAAACAAAAAACTGGATCTGGGGGTAATTGAGGACCCAGTGCCTAGTCAATATTTTCTAAGTGCACTCAAGACGTTTGTCCTTTTTGACACAGATATTTAACTTATAATTCCTCTTCGCACCCCATTTTATTTTTAACGAATGCAATAAGCGTGTTTTGGTTACACCGCTTGCTTACAAATTCGCTTGTTTTGTATGAAGCACTTAGCGAAGACTTAGCGAGAACTTAGCGACGAGAATCATTTTCGCTAAGTTTAAACATTTTTTTTTGACATCTTTTACCGTTTTCAACCCTTATTCATATTTTTGAATAAAATGACTTATCGCTAAATTACCGTTTTCTTTGTAACTTAGCAAGCGACAATCGCTTGCTTGTAACCAAAACACGACTAACGTTACTTGTTACTTACTTGTTAAAATTATCGAAATGTCAAAATCAACAAACAAGTGTTTTCGGACGAAATAACTTTGGCGTAACAACCGTGTAATTGATTTTATCTACGAAACAAATGAAAAGTAAGCGAAATTTGCGGTTCATGAAATATTTGTTATTTTTTATACACGTACTTCTTATGGCAATGACAATTTCATAAAAACTGAATACCGGACTTCAATCAGATATAGGTGGTAACTACTTGCAACCAAAATTTGTATATAGAGATAAATGAGAAAATTTCTTACGAAAACTTCGCAAGTGCTGAATACGGGGCTTTAACATTAAATTCTTTGGATCAAGTAAGTAGCGTAATTTATTGTAGGTTTGTCTTTAACGGCAGGTCCAGTCAGACTGAGACTGATTAAAACCCGAAATTAAATGGTACACAAAGAAACACTAAAATGTTGGCAAATGTTTTCATGTCTGGTCACTAACTCATACAGATACATCTCAGCAATGATTCTTAAATTAGTATTTGTTACTGGCCGGAAAGAAAAAAAATCACATCGATTATTGAATACGAAAATTACCATTTCCGTTCATATTTCTTAGAAAATTTCAATATATTTTAATGTTAATTGTCAGAAAAATAGAACATGACGCCAGGGAAATAAAAAGCATTCTAATTTTTGTCGTCTACGCCAAAAGCGACGTCAAACGCCAGCTCTTGTTCGTCCATAAGAATACATGTAAAAATTTGCAACGCCAACGTTATCGCTTCGATTATGTTCGTACACTAATTATTTTTGTTTGATAAAGGGTGTTTTTTTTAATCGATAGAAATTGAAATTGTAAAAACTAATACCAAAAATTAAATTTTAATCAATCAAATTTTTTTATTCGAAAGATCAATACATGGCATTAACATATGAAAATGATTTCGGGCATATGGACACCGCGACGGTTCATGACGAAACGCATTCTCGACATCCAATTTTGGGTCACTTTGTCGAGTATTGCTGGCCGCATGTCACGAATGTGGCGTCCATGGCGTCAATTGTTGCTGGTTTATCAGCACAAACCAGTGACTTCACAAAGCCCCACAGGAAATAGTTGAGAGATGTCAAATCATACGACCTACTAGGCCCATTGACAGGTGCATTTTTTCAAATCAACTTATCGCTCAATTTTGATTTCAGTCAATCGATGGTTGCGGTCGCCGTATGTCACGTAGTGCCATCGTGTTAAAACCACATCTCACCCGGTTCAATGTCATCCATATTTTCATCCAAAAAGTCCTTAATCATGGTGCGGTAAAGATCTCCAGTGACCGTAACGCGAGCTCCGGCTTAATTTTTTAACAAATAGGGTCGAATGGTGTAAACCATTTCGTTTCATCCTCATTGCTGAACACAATTTTGCGATAAAACATGGGGTCAGTTTCCAACTGCTATAGGCCCAATCGACGACAGAACGTAAATTTTGATATTTTGGTAGCGTTGTTCAAACGTGAATCCAGGGGGTTTCCATGGCACAGCTGATCGAAAAGCCACTAGGGAAATGATGTAGACTGAGAGACCAAAGAAGACATACAGATTACAGACCATGCAGCAAACTAAGTTTAAGAATGTTTGATTGATGCTAATGACAGCTAAATTATGTCAGCATCGAACGAAAATACGCATTCCCTTTTATTTTTGTCGGTATTATTCCAACCAAAGAGTAAATTACCAAAGCAACTCGAACTCGATGATATGGCCTCGTCGTCATGAAGAGGCATCGAAGAGAGTAATGCAGGCTCTTTAGTATTGCTCTGTTGTGAATCTATTCGTGTTGATGTGCCAGAGTATACTGATCATAAATGTCAAAAATTTAGCGCATTATTACAGTTCGTTTGATAGCTAACCCTTTCGTGATTTCTATCTAAGAAAACACAACACCCTATATATTGTTTATTATATAAAATTCGTCTATTTTTACATGATTTTTTTTATAAATTCCAAAACAAGCATAAGTTTTGAATACATACTTTGTAGTGTGACTAATATGAGAATTTCATAAGATTTTTTCTCAGGAATGAATTCGAATTATTTGCATAATGTCACACGATTTTAATCATGCTTAAAATTAAATATCTTTTAAAATTGACATCGAATTCAAATATGTACTATGTACATAAAGTACATACATATGTATGGTGTCAAACACAACCCCTCTTATGATCAGTTTTTATGTGGGTAGTTAACTATTGGGTTACTTAATCGTAATTGAAAGTTAATTAGAGGTTAACTTTGCATTTTGTTTTTCAGTGGAGAGTTAATGTAACCCGTCATATATTTACCGTATTGGAAAAACCATGTGTTTTGAGCTAAACACGAAAACAACAAAGAGGAACAACCAAATGGAATTATGTAAAATATGAAATAAATGCAGAAAATCGAAGTCATTTAAAAAAATTATAAAAAACTATGTAGGCGCATTAATTTAATTTTTTGGGTTCAAAGTATTTGTACAAATACTCGAAACAGAAACAAGTATTTTATACAATCCAACATTTCTCATTTTGACAGTCGGTAATGCGATTGCCAAAATCACATGGATACCAACTACAAGATAACCAACCAACTTTGGATGGTTAAATCATTGTTAACCATTGACTGAAAAACACAATTTGATGTTTAACCACAATATAAGTAAGAAGTCAGGATGACCACTAACTGAAAAACTATCCATTACAAAAGCCGTATGAAAATGTCCCTTAACAATATAGAACATACATACATATATTTTTTTTTGTTTGAGGCAATTCAGTAATTTTCATGATCAGCAGTTGACACTTTATTTGACAGCAAATAAAATTTTGGACAAACAGGCTTTTCCTTTAACATACTGTGGAGTTTCCAAATACAAATTATGTCTTTCACGAATTATATTATACTAAGATCTATAGTTATTTTACTTTTGACTGAATAGACCAATGATACCCCCACAAAATCAAGAATGTCCAAATTTGGACAGGTTTAACTAACTTCAATTGTACACAATGGTGCCAAAATCTTGAATATTATTAAAACACTACATATATTTAGACATTACGAACATACATTCACACATATGTATGTATGTATAAAATAAAAATAGTACATTATAATATATTTCATATAATTAATGAATCTATTTTACGTGCATTTAGTTTTAGAATTTTCGTAATAGGTTTTTTTTATACGCATAGAACAAATTTTTTTATATTTAACCTCTAAGTTAAGTATGTAATCCTATATGGTGTGAGTTTGGTATAGATTTATGAAAAACATAATTAATTTCAATATCGATATAAACAAACTGTAATAATTTTATAATGAATAAATTGCCATTAGACATTTGTGCTACATGTGTTGAATTGTATTCATTCCTGATACTTGTATGTTAGTTTCTAAAACTATTGTAATCATATTTAAAAACCAAAAATCTCATGTATCAAAAAAAAATAAAGGAAATTTAAAAGTAAAATATACAAAATCTCGTTTGCATCGGCCGGGAATCGAACCCGGGCCGCCCGCGTGGCAGGCGAGCATTCTACCACTGAACCACCGATGCTTATAATGACTATGGTACTTGGGTGTATTCGAACATGTTATGAGTAGGGCGGGTGGACGAAGTAATGCTATATAGAGAAAAAGTAATTTTGATTTTTGAGCCAAATTAAACAATAAAAATAGGAAAATGTTAATGTTTTTAGGTCCCCTTTTCATTTGTCTTTTGTTTAATAAGAAACAACATCCATTTAGAATCCACAATCCCAATGTACACAAAAACAAATGCGTATCCATTTCGAACCCGTTACGGCTCCGTAAAAACATAAAAACCGAATCAGTGAAATTGATATTTGGCGGATCCGTTCCGAACTCGTTTTGAGTCCGTAAAAACATAAAAAGCGAATCAGTCAACTATGCAATTTCTAAGACCCAATTTTTAACTGGTTAATCATCTTTGATCAACGATCAAACATAATTTAAACTCTGAATTCACTTGTTAGGTTAATAGCTAATTGTTGTTTAACCCTTTCGCGGACAGCGACGTGTATAGACGTCCAACAACTGTTTTCTAGTGGGACATGACGTGTATAGACGTCCAAAGTTGTTGTTCACAAAATGTCAAGCCGTGCATAGCCGTCCGTTTTTGTATGGGTTTATTTTGTTTGTGTGTGGTTCGTGTCCCACAAGAACTAAAATTTATTATTGTAGTGTGTACGAAACTATGAAAACAAAAACGTTACTAATTTCGCTACTTTGGGGATTTCCCAGAATCGCTCGACTTGCATGAACGTCATGTTCTTGTGCAAATTGATTCAGTTGATCAAAATGGTGTCCGCGAAAGGGTTAAACAGCCAAAGTTGGACATTTAAACTATGATCAAGTGACCATATGATTTTGACAGAAAACAACAAGAAGAACAAACAGAAAGCTTCTTTAATTGTTAATGTGAACAATTATAATCACAATACTAGTTGAAATAACAATAAAAACGTATCATTTAACTCGTAGTGTAGTGCTCTCTCTCTTACTCTCTTCGTTGAATATTTCAATACACGGGCAGTTTTCTGATGATGTTATTATATCTAACTGTAGAATTTCCAACCATATTTAAATAAAATTACATAAAGTATGTAAAAAGTATGAAATAATCAAGTTATGACGCGGGAAAGAAATGCGTTTGAGTGAATCACGTCGACTTTTGTGGTTCCCTCCTACTAGGGTTGCCAAATTGAGCCGGTTTTTTCTTCTATAACTTGTACATCCTTTTTGTTGACAAAGCACTGAAAAGCTCTTTTCGTATTTCAAATCAGATCAAACACAAATTAAAATCAACTGATTACCAATTTAAATAACCAGTCAAAAGTTGGGCCTAAGTGTACGAACACAATCGGAGCGATAATGTAGGCATTGACAGTTTCTACGTTCATTCTTATGGAACAAGAACAAGAGGTGTTTAACAAGAGGCCTTTAACGTAGAGGTGTGCGCGTGACACGACAAATTAGTTTGACCGTGAGTAATATAAAATTCAATCACGTGATCGTAAGTGCACGTGATTCAAAACTTGAACCGCGTGCGTGATTGTGCGTGAATAAAATCTATGGTATTCATGCTCACGAATCGCACTCACGAAACACACTTACGAATCACGTTTTCAACTTTGAACATGTCATCAACAGAATCTACACAATTTTAGCTTGCCGTCTTCCAAAATTCTTCCAGTATCTTTGAAATCAGTCTTTTTGTTTTTCCGGATGCACATACAAACATTCAGTACTCCTCAAAACAGTTGCAACCATGCCACCTATTTCGGATTATCGACTTTTTTTCTTATGGAGTTGGGCATTCATTTTTTAATTAACGAAATTTTTTATGTGAAATTTATTTGGAATTTCTTGAAATTTTGTAAGAACATTTTCATAAAAAGAAAATCAATGAAAAAAATGCATTAAAATTAGGAACAGTTTCGATACCGTTTATGTCAGTGCTGCCACTTTAGCACTTGAAGTGCAATTCTGGCTCTTTTTTGGATTCTGCACTTTTCTTTTTGAAAAAACATGCTAAATGTTTTTTAGCAGTTTTTGGGCAATATTTGCAAACTTTTGACTTTTCTCTTCATTTTTAGTCTTTTTGCCGAAAAATTTAATTTTGTATGGCTGTTTTTCAAATTGAACTCCGAAATAATTCTAATTTTCAACCACGAGTTCTAAAATATATAAAATTATCTGGGGTGTGAATGTTAAATATGTACGTGAGTTGGCATTTAAAAAATCAGTTACTGCAAAAGTATGTTGGTCCAGACTTTTATTAGCTATTTCGTTAATTTAGAGATGTACGAGAACAAGACGCTAAAAAACAAAAATAAACTTGTCGATTTGGGAATTTGCGTCTAAGTTTATTACTGGTCAAAATCGAATAGACGATTCAAACATCTAATTACTTTAATAAGTTTGAAAGAGGGAAACAGATTTTATTAAAGTGGTTACTTGGTTTATATCCAATGGCGTTTTTATAAGCAAATACCAAAAACGAAATTTAAAAAAAAAACTTAACTTGAAACAAGTACAGATATTTCAGTCGGGTGAACCTACTTAAACATTCCCCCACTTTTAGTTATCCTTTGGATCCAACTTCCATTAAAAAAGGTTTATATGTATTTCTGTTTTCGCAACCGATAAACCTTCAGTTACCTCGTCGCAAATTGGTCCATGCTCAATAGCAAAGTGACATGGTCAAAATATTATCTTATTATCAATTTAAGTAGGATGTGTTGTGGTTTTGGGCTATTTCTCATGACTACCAGCCAATTGTCCGCTTAACATCTGTATGGGATGTACCAGAAGGAGTGTGGTCATAACACCCATTTTCAATCCCAAACTAAGTTTGGTAAATAATAGTCGATGACAAAATTTCATTGTGATCAGTAGAGGTTTACGACAGTTACCATGTTGGCCAACCAACCAGCCAGACAGTCTTAAAAAGTTCTATAACGAATTTGGTCCACAGATACATTAGGTCTAGTATGACTCCTTCTATACGTTAACTTTTTTCCGTATCAAAAGATATAAACCCACATCCCTATGGGTTAGGGTGGTCGAATATGTATGATCTACGAAAATGTGTTTTTTTTACTGAATATAAAGGCTGTGGGCGGATTGGTTCAAATATTTTGCACCGAACAAAATTTTGAAGTTTGCGTGGTGAATTTCTAGTGTCAAAAATTAGACTAGCCCCAGGGCTACTATAATTTTTGACAACGAACCAAATAATGACATTTGTTTAACAACAAGATGTATCTGGTAAGGTGGTAGCATTAACAATGCTGATCGGTTTTGATTCATTCATTTGGCCAACGAAAATTGTCAAATGTTGTTTAAACAATTGTGTTTGCATTGTTTAAAATGAAAAATATAAATATATGCAATTTTAAGTAATTTTTAGAGTTTCATTTTCATTCTAATCTGGTCATATTAAAACCAAAGTTTGATATACAACATCAAGTGTTTTTAAAATGATTGCCTCCGTGGCATTTGGGGCGACATTTAGCGAATTTTTGTTAGAAATATTCATATTAAACAACAATTTTAATTAATTTTCTTGTAAATGCGTAAAGAAACACATTTGTAAAGAAAGTAGACGATTGATATTTTCTGATTGTCTAATCTGACGTTTTGTTTCGTTCGTGTTTGATTTCGCTGAACCAAATTTTTTAAGCAAAACGAGAGCTCCTTTCGTTTCACTCAAAACAAATCGTACAAAAACCAAAAGTTATCTTCGCTAGTCATTTGGCGTACGAATGATCAAAAATTAAGTTACAAAAACAGGCTATTAATATCATCCGCATAAAGTAAAGACTTCGAATTAAAAATCGTAAAGTAAAATATTAATGAACAAACAAAGATGTTATCTTGCGGTACATCGGAAGTTACAAGATACGGCAAACGATTTAAAACTTCAATTCGCACTGACTTTATATACATTTTCTTTCAGTTAATCCATTTGAGGGTTTAGAGTGAAATCCATGTTTAGAACGTTTGACAATAAAATACAGTGAGAAAGAAACTTTATCGCATGTTTTTTATACCATCCATTTATAAAAATTTTATTTAAAAAAAATCTGCATCGGCCGGGAATCGAACCCGGGCCGCCCGCGTGGCAGGCGAGCATTCTACCACTGAACCACCGATGCTTCAAGATCTGGTTTGTCGAAACAGTTATATGAACAAGCGACGACGTAAATAGTACTGTTAGAATAGAGTTGCCAACATCCGACTAATAACGAACATACCGCCGCAGATGTGTCACGGCGTTGGTGGTGTAATGGTCAGCATAGTTGCCTTCCAAGCAGTTGATCCGGGTTCGATTCCCGGCCAACGCACTGAATGAAAGCAATTGCTTTTATTTTGTTTGCTGCAACACAGCTCAAATAATCAGCTTTTAAAGTTGATAGCAGATTGATTCTTTACTGGATTTTCCATGAGTATTTATGCAAAAATCGCTTATAGTTAGGTTCGTAAATACATCGTTGAATATCAGTATTCCCCATTGGCGTACATGGCCCTGACTTAAGTTTTTGCAAAGTATTATGTACATTAGATAGAGTCGAGCCTAAAGCGAACAAAAAAGTTGGACCGGTCCCCCCTAGATTTTAAGATTAGACAAAGACAATTTCAAAAGAAGAAAAAAAATTTTGATTCGTCCACCCTACGTTCAGCACTTTTATTTTTTTTACGCTGCATCGCCATTTGAGGTCGGATCCGACATTTTGCCATCTCGTATCTCGATTCCTACCCCCCTAAGAGGGTATTATCTCATGGCATGTCGTCGTACCGGAGTTATCTGCACGTACATCCAAAAAAAAATTTTGAAAAAAATTGAATTTAAAGTTTCAGAAAGGTATATCAAAAAAATGCTATGAAAAAAGTGGTCCAATATTTTTTTAGATGGAATGGTGGGTATTTTTCATTGTTGTATAACAATGGTCTTGGAGAAAAATTTTCGAGTTATGCCAATTTTTTCCTTCAGAAAAATGTTGTCATTTAATTACAACAATAAAAACCTGACATCCTCATACCGTAAGGTAAGACGTATTCTACGTCAAAAACAAACAATCAAACCAAACAATCTTTTTGAAATTGAGTTGGATAATTCAGTCCGAAATAACATTTCATCAGAAAAAAAAGCATTGAAGTCTATACATTTATTTTCCGGAAGAAGATGTTAAATACTTTTCTAACTTAATATCTGGTTAATAATAGAAAAAGTAGCTTTTTAAATTCTTTATGTTAACTTCACCTGTCTGTATACATGCCGGGCAAACTTTGGATTGATTTTTAACCCTTTTTCTGTGATCCAATCGAGCTCAAACTTCGTAGGTAAACTAATAGCGACGACATAAATGAACTATCAAAATATGGGGGGCAAATACATTATTTCTGCTTCTGTTAACGGAATTTGAACAAAATTGGGTATGTTGGTGAGGTGTACACATTCTAAGATCTGCTGCAAATATGGGCGGGATTGGTTGTCATTTAAAGTTTGTGTCTAGAGTAATGTGTAAAATAAAAAACCATGTGTCATATATAAAGAATTTATAGTCAAAAACTATGTTTTTACGAGGTGGTTTTTTATTATTTACATTCAGCCTAATTTTCATAATGAAAACTTGTGTTCGAGTGATATAAATTTGACTTTATATTTTGATTTTTATAAATATTTTAGTTTATAACAATTACCGTTCTATGCAGTATTGAAATTGAAAAATTAATTACCTTGGTATTTAAGTTTATGATTAGAATTCAGTTTTTTTGTTTAAATTTACAATAAAGTTGTTAAAATAATATTTACCACGCTTTCTTTCATGAGTAACATACATATTATTTGCACATACGTGGAGATAACGTAACAATTTTTGAATTCGCAAATTTCATATATTTTTCATTGTAGTATATCCACAAGATTGGTATCTACGATGTTATAACGCGTTTTATTTTTTGTTTTTATGGATATACAATTATAAAACGCCTAAATATTTCATAATCTATAAGAGGTAGCGACCTGGGGACTAGACAGATTGATAGATCTTGAAAAATTACCTTAAAAAGTGTTCTTATCTCAATTTTTTGGATTGTGTGATATAAAGGGTTTTTCAATAAGAGCGCTACAAAAGTTTTTTTAAATAAAACAAAACCGGTTTCAGATACCAATGAAATTCTTTATTCCTGTGAAAGTACGTTCGATGCCATTATGTATGGAACTCGATTTATTTTGCATGGCCACCACGGGCACTCTTGCAGAAGTCCAGACGCTGAACCCAATTTTCGACGGTTTTCAAGCATAAATCGTCGCTGGCTTGTTGGCATAGACCATAGACCTGACGTAGCCCCACAGGAAATAATCTAACGGCGTCATATCGCACGACCGAGGCGGCCAATCGACTGGGCTATTTCGTGAGATAACACGTTCACCAAACTTGGTTTCCAATAAATTGATTGTGGCATTCGCTGTGTGGCTTGTGGCGCCGTCCTGTTGGAACCACATGTCCTCCAAGTCCATATTATCCAATTGGGGCCAAAAATATTCTGTTATCATTGAACGGTAGCGATTCGCATTCACAGTAATATGCCGGTCTTGATCATCACGGAAGAAGTACGGCCCAATGACGCCGCCGGCCCATAAACCGCACCAACCCGTAATTTTTTCGGGATGCAATGATGACTCATGGATTACGTGTGGATTGCTGTCTTTGCTTATTAACGAAGCCATTCAGCCAGAAATGAGCCTCATCGCTGAAGATGATTTTCCGATGAAAATCCGAATCATTTTCAAGTTGTTGCTCAGCCCAATTCACGAACATACGACGCTTATGGTGGTCAAACGGCTTCAGTTCTTGCGTCAATTTGATCTTGAAGGATGTAGGCCAAGATCTTTTTGCAAAATTCGCCACAACGACGTCACAGAGATGCCCAACGCTTGAGAACGACGTGTGAGAGACACATTTGTGCTTTCTTGAACTGAAGCCTCAGCGGCAGCAATATTCCTGACACTACGGGCACTTATTTGTCTCACTGGCACGGGAACATTTTTTACTGTGCCTGTGGATTCAAATTTTTCCACTAGACGCTCAATTGTTGATCAACTTCTAAAAGTTGAGGCCACTGACTCCAAAATTCGGTAGTAAATTTTAATAATTTCGACTCGTTGTTGGCTCGTATATCTTTCCATGATGAAATGGCAAACCTTACTGAAGAGAAATGTCAAAAGAGCGGAAAAAAATATGGCGTCGTTTGCTGTCCCTATCGATTTACTTTTGTAGCGTCTCTGTTGAAAAACCCGTTACGTGCAGATAACTCCGGTACGACGATGTCTAAATCTCTTGAAAAATCATGAATCTTTTCTCTTCAAAGTTTTCACCTATTATTGTAAACAAAAATGTTACAGAGGTTTCAAAATATCAATATATAAAATTTATCTGCTTAAAATTAATTTTTTAAAAAGAAATGGCAACCAGTGAAAAAATTTTCAAACTGACATAAATAATCGAGGTTGACCTCAAACGAAGTCGCTATAAAGTTATTTTGTCTCAAAATGGATTTCGAAGCGTGCGATATCGATAAAACTAAATTACCGACACACCAGCAAGTGATCGAATACTTTTTATATTGTAAAAAAAAGGTTCCGGAACTTTAAAAAATAATTGTGCGTTTTCAATTTATATAACAGTTGTAATGAAAGTGATTTGTGAGTTGTGGGAAAATTCAAATATTCCGATAATTTAAAAAAAATCAATTAGAAGATAATTAATACATCTTTTGAACAAACGTTCCCAAGTAATGAAACAAATATATTATGTAGAAATTGAATGGAATACATTATTTGTAATTTCCCAGTTCAAGTGCCACATTGAAATGGACAGAAAATGCAGTTCTCCACAAGTGAAACAAATACCACCAAATATAAGAGTTTTATGTCGTCAATGTGGCCCACGAATTTTATCTCTACACCCACTTCAAGCCAATGACAGAGACATAAGTATATATGCTCGACATGGAATCAAGTATTGCTACACATAACCCATCTCCCTATACAATTGAATACGAACCTAGTTCAAGCGAAGAGTGTGAATTCGAAGCCGAAAGTATTGACGTGCCGAGAATCGACCAGCTACTGAAAGTGTCAGACATTTCATTGCAAAATTTTTCGCTAGCATTGGATCGCATTGGTACATCTGATCGCTGTGGATCTTTACTAGCTACAACTTTAATAAAAGATCTAAAAATAGCGATTGCAGCAAAAGGTAGAGAAGATTCTACAGATGTGTGTGATAAAATGTTCCGTTACTTAGATTACCTCATTATTGACAAGAATAAAATTCTTAGACAGGTTAAAATTTAGAGCAGAATCTAGGGAAGTATCCACCAACAATACCATGCTAGAATGCATCAGCTACGACGAAAAAAAGAAAATTTAAAAAAAAAATGTGGTTCAGAATAAAGTACGTCTCGAAAAAACAACATAGGAGCACATAAGAATTGTAAAAGAACCAGAATCGAAATTCGTTGGGTACGCAATACCAGTCAACGGTAGAGGAGTAGAAACCATTTGGTTGCAATTAATTGCGACGGAACGGTGGTAAACTCAGGCCTTAAGGCAGGAGTAAATGTATGCTTGGAGCGATTTTGGCAACGCCCACTACAATGGAAAGTGTGTTTATTTCATTTTAATCAGCTACCACTCAAAACACTGTTGACCCATTTATATGGAAAACAAGTTGGACCTGGAATTTGGCCTGGTGAATTTGGATGTGAAATGTTGGCTTGTCACTAAAATCCTGTAAGTTTAGCAAATTAGATTTTCATATGCACGGAAAAGGCATTCACTGTCTCATGTTCTAAGTTCCAAAAAAGACTATTAGTAATGATCGTAACGAAATTATTGACAAACTCATTTTCAGGTCGCAAGTGGTTTTGAACCAATTTCTATGGGGCCTATTCCAGAAAATATAGACATTGCCGTCAATAATGGCTAATGTGATGAAGGGTTAGCTAGACAAAATCCCGGACCTGTTAGTACAGCGCGATGGCTAACAACAGCGTCGAGAATACTGCGTCTTTATGTTTCAAAAAAAACCTACAGACAATTTTAGAAATTTGGCGGCGTTCGTTGTAACAGTTTACGCGCCTTTCTGGTTTCTTGTTAAGAGCCAACCACGACCAATATTCGGATGTCGACGTACTTTTAATTATATTGTTTGGATACGCCAATTACCAGTTAATATTCAGATGGTACTTCGCTCAACTATCGAGTACAATAGTTATTATTTCCATCCCGAAAATGTGCTCTTATCGATGATAACTGATACGAACGAGGTAGTACGTTTTGAAGGATATAAGATAATACGACGAATTCGGTATAACCCTCCGGCAGGTATACGCCAGTTTCACGTACCAAAAAGGCGAATAAATTTTGAATGCGACCTATATACTGAAATAATAAATTTGGACAATCTGGAATTAAGCGAACTACCATGTCTGCATTTTTATACAGATGAACAATTAGCGCAATACCAATATTCGTCTGATGAAATTTTACTAATTCCAGGTAATATAGTATATGATTGAAAATTATACACTACATATTATATAAAATATTTTGTAGCATTTCCGTGTCATTCTCAAAACACCGAACTTTATGTACGGGTTGTAAATGAATCAACATCTAAGGTAATCAAGTTCGCATTATAGCAAACTTGATTCTCGACAAGATTTAGCATAAATCGGGTTGGTGAGTGTGTAAAAATTCGACCTCTAGCAATGCTATAAATGCGCCAGCCATGTGGCCACATTGCTGATATCATATTAATATATTAATGCCATAAAACTCTTTTTAAATAAAGGATATTAAAATTTTGTCTAATCTTTAAATCCAGGGGGAGACCGGCCCAACTTTGTTTTCGACCCACTCTGATGTACCTACACCCATTTAACATTTATTCCGCTTGCTGGCGAAGGTCCGCGCTGACGGGTTTAAAATGGATGTTTCATTCCCTTTGTTTTTTTTTTGGTTTGCATGCTCTCTAATTTTTCAGTTTAGTAGAAAAGTTTCTCTCGTGCGGATATCGGTGTTAGTGAAAAAGTGAAAAGAATAAAATGGAAAAAAGAAAAAAATACACTATTTAACTGAAACAAAGCATATAAATGCCAATATTCAATTAAAAGATAATTTAAATATAAAGGAAAATATAAATTGTGAAGTAATTGAAGAGGAAAAAGAGGAAGAGTTAAATTCAAGTGTCTATGAAAATTTCAGTGAAGGCGATAATTTTAACTTACGTTTAGCAAAGTGGTTTTGTCGTAATAATATTTCTAGAGTAGCGTCTAATGATTTGCTAGTGTTATTGTCCGAGAAAATATCAAACCAACCTAAAGATGTCCGAAATCTTTTGAAAAGTTCATGCGAATAGCGTGGAGGCAAATATTTCCTGATGAGTTGGGCCAGGGATATTCTTGGAGGGGAACCCAAAATAAGAAGTGCATACGAGGTTCTATTGTAACTTTAACCATCAGAAGTAATGCTTATTTTATACTTATTGTTTCAAATGCAGTTCTAAATCTTATCCATAATTTTTCAGCTGCTTTTAAACAAAAATATTCTTCGGATGATGCGGATTTTGATAAAATAACCCAAAAATATTTCCAACACGCGCACGATAGGGTGGTCAAAGCTACCAACAAAATTAAAACTGTTAACTAACCGTAACTGCAACAGACCGTAACTGCAATTATATGAAGTGCCTTATTCTTTGTTCCTTATAGCTTAAGTTGTACGATGTACCTTTTTTGTTTTATTATATTTTAGTACATTGAAGTACGTTCAATTTTAATTTTTCTAAAGAAAATGTGATAATTCATTTTAGTTTGAAAAACTGAATGAAAACAAAAGAACTGAAATAAAAATGTAAATAAAATTAAATCAAAAGAGAATACGAATTTCATTTCTCATAGGAACATTTGGGTATGAAACACGAAAAACGTCCGCCTAGCTTCCGAAGGTGGATCCAAAAATGGAAGATTGGCGGATACATAAACGGACAATTTTGCTGCGACAAACAAGGCGACGATGTGTCTTTTTTGGTATCCCTTTCGGATCCTAAAACGGACATTTCATCCGCCAACAGTCCGTTTTTTATTCCCTTTGGACACTTTTTCGGACTTCAAAGTCAAGTGGGCAGTATGTCAAGAATGACTTTACACATTGAAAATATATTAAAATTTTCAACTAAACTATATTAGTAAGAAAATATTACATTTTATTTCATTACATATGTATGTACATGTTTTCATTTATTATAACTATATTGAGTATTTACAATTTTTTGACACTATAGGTGTGCACGTGAGGGAATTTCGCCAAATTTTATTATACCAAACATAATTTACACAATTGTTTTTATTTTTTTTATTTTTATTTTTATTGTTAAGAAAAATGGTTTCTCATTACATCCCATCAAGGGATTGGGGAGAGCTACACGCAACCAGTGAGTTGTTCGCTTTATAGTTTTCAGGTCATTGCTTGGGACTTACCGGTGCGGTTGCGAGTGGTATTTTAAGAAGCTTTTTCATGGCACTACCAATCGCCACTTATTGTTAAACACTACCCGCTAGTTTTGATGGTAACTACATATTACCACAAAATCACCAGTTACGTAGTCAGTAATTCAGTCAACTACTTACACAAAACAACAAATTCTTTGTATCGGACAATGTCGCGTCCCATTTCAATGAATTTTTTGTATGATTTTCAGTCATGAAAATAGTTTATCTGATGTAACAAAACAAGATTTTTTGTTTTGCTTCCTACGGTTTTTGTTAAAACTGAAATTTAATTCATTAGTTTCAAGAAAACATTTGTAAATATTACAAATATTTAATTCTCATTTTCAAAGATTTATATTTGTCAATCTTTGATTCAACAAAAATATTCCTTGGTTTAATTAATTTTATGTATGGATATGTGCCGTCGGTGGTGCAATGGGTAGTGTGCGCGCCTATTACACCTGAGATTCTGGGTTAAAAAAAAATTGTTTCAGCGGCGGTCACCTCGCATAGTAACGGCGACACTATCGAGTATTTAGCCTAAGCTTCTCAAAATACCGTTCGGAATCGGTGTAAAACTGTAGGTCCCAATCAGTGAGTGAATACTGGAAAGCGCACAAGCTCAGTGATTGTGAGAAGCTCTCCCCCCCCCCCCCCCTGGCCCTTCATGGGATGTAATGATGGGAAACCATTTATTTTATGGATAAACGAATTACAATTAGAAATATTATTCATAAATTTTGAAAAGTCAACGAATAACAAGAATTAAAATTAGTCAAATTAAAGAAATATTTCTGGCTTTTCTGGTTGAGTTTTGTTGGAATAATAGACAATTCTGTTAAAAGCACACACACAATTGTATATATACAAATTGCATTATGCAATTTACATATGCGAATTAGTATCGATCGAAGATCCCTAAGTACCATCAAAATCAAAATTCTCTCTTAGGCTGTGACGTCAAAAAGAATATTTCAAGATAAAATTTCAACAAATATGAGGTAGTTAAAAATGCTAAGGTTTGAATTGAATTTACTAATTCATTAACGAAGTTTTTTATTTTAACCATAAAAGAAAACGAATGAAGCGCGTCGTTTCTCTGCTCAATCTCTTACTCTCTTCGTTGAATATTTCAATACACGAGCAGATTTCTGATGTTGTTACTGTATCTAACTATAAAAATTCCAACCATATTTAAATAAAATTACTTAAAGTATGTAAAGAGTATGAAATATTCAAGTTATGACGCGGGAAAGAAATGCATTTGAGTGGATCGCGTCGACTTTTTTGGTTCTCTTCTACTAGGGTTGCCAAATTGCGGTGATTTTTTCTTCTCTACTTGTAATTGCTTTTTGTTTGAACTAGCAGTGAAACATTTAGCTGGTTAAGCAAAAATATTTTGTTGTAAAATCAAATAATTTGAATTTGAAAATCTAGAAAACAAAGTGTTTTGATTTCAAGAATTTTTTCTTCAATTTAAAGAAATGACTGCTTGTGTCATCCAAAATAAAGGATTCGCAACGAAATATTAATTTCAATATATTTTTTAAATTTAGAAAGGGGATGTTTTAGTTTTGCCCACTTAGATTTGCGAGGTAAAATGTCTTTTGGATTTAAATTTTTTATTTATAAATTTCTCAATTCCTTAAACTTTTGTTTATCAATAATAAAGATATAAACAAATAGAAACAACAATAAAATAATTTACATATGTAATTATAACAAATCATAAAACTATATGCACTGATGGCAAGTACGCAAGGGGGCTACATACATATGTATTAGGGTACCCATTTAATCGGGTTTTTTGATTAATCGGTTAATCGTAAATTTCTATCTGACAATTAACCGAACAAAACGCAATCAAATTATTCGATTATTCAAATAAAATAAAACAAAAAAAAAAACAGTGTTCAAACATTGTACTAGGCACATTTATTAAAACAAATCAAAACGTAACAAAAGCAGCTTCGTTATAAAGTATAAAATATATGTAGGTACAATTCACAAATCGTAGTTGCAGCAACATGAAAATTAGTGACTTTTTTAGCCAATATTAAAAAAATCTCAAAGTTTGGACCCAAAAATGCCACCCTTTCCGTACCTCCCATACAAAGGGTAGGGTCCCTCTGAAACTATTTCACACTATAACACCCTATTGGATTGATTAATTTTTACAAAAATTTTGCAAAACCTAATTTTCTGACTATTATCCTTATTGTATATAGTTTGAGCAGAATAGGACCAGGTATTTTGATACCCCCATACAAAGTGACCAGTGGGTCTTGAAATTTCATTAGACCCAATTTAATGAACCAATTTTGAGACAATTTTTTTTATGTATGTCTATGAGCCAAAGCACTGTGCGACGCTTTCTCTCAACAAACTATCAAATCTGTTCGAAATCTGTGTAAAGTTATGAAATTTGTTCGCAAATCGTCATATGAGTTGCCACATTGTAGGAGTGTTTCAAGACGGACTGCTTGCCATAAACACGTACTTACATTTTATTAATCGATTAATCGCTATGATTTGTTCGAGTTAATCGTTAATCGAAAAACTTAATTATTAAAATGTTCGGTTAATTTTATAGCACGATTAACCGAATAATGATTAATTGAATGGTTACCCTAATATGTATGTATGTGTTGCTGCAGTTACTCCTGGGAGAGTGGTTAGCGAAACTCCAAATAATGCTAAATAGTGTCAAGTGACACCAGCCCATTGAACGAGAGATGTGATGATAGTCTGGTATGTGTAATTAGAGTGTCAGTCAATGTCAGTATGTTGATGACTACGAGAAATCAAAAAAGTTTTAACTTTCGTTATTACAAGTATACATCTGTACATATTCATACAAATACATACATACATATACGGACCCGCATGTACGGGTAACTAGTTATAAACTAGAATAGGGCTAGTTCCCAACTAACCACCACTAGTTCCACTTCAATCCACTTCCAATATTTTTAAGAGGCGAATTTAATATGGGCATGTCTTAGGCAGTAGTCAATTGACTACCCTTCAGATAACTATTGAATGGTATTTAACTAGTTCTATAGTAATATATGTATGCATGCACTAGTACCATGGCACTAGTTCAATCGTACTAGTACATTTCAGTTTAGCATGTAACTATTTACTATTATAGTTCCATGAGTTCATCAGTTAAGTAACCAGTATTCCTAAAAAAGGATATGTACTATTTTCTATGTTTATTAACGTATGTATGTATTTTATGTAAAAATGAAAAAGGTGTTTGGGATTCTATGGCACAGTTGATCGAAAAGGTACTAGACCTATGATGGAGAATGAGAGAGCAAAGAAGACAGGAACTAATTTTAAATAGTGTTTATTGATACTAATGACAGCTAAATTATGTTTTATGTTGTTTGCATTGAACGAAAATATGCATTCCCTTTGATTTCTGTCCGTTTTATGTCCAACGAAAGTGTAAAATTGGTAAAATACAGCAGCAAATAAAACTCTATGAAATGGCCTACTACCTCGTCATCATGAAGAGGCATCGAAGAGAGTCATGGAAACTCTTAAGTATTACTCTATGATTTAACACAAAAGGTAATTCACACAAAAATAATTATTTCAATATTTAAGGATTATGTACATACATAATAATTTACAATTTCAATTTACTCCTGACTTTTTCTATGAGTCAAAAGAGTGTTGATTGGTTTCTCTATAGATTACATTTAGTCAAAAATATAACTAGTGAACTTTGTAACTAGTAATGCAACTAGTGGCATGTAAAGGGTTTTTCAACAGAGACGCTACAAAAGTTAATCGATAGGGACAGCAAACGACGCCATATTTTTTTACATTTCTCTTCAGTAAGGTTTGCCATTTCAACATGGAAAGATATACGAGCCAACAACGAGTCGAAATTATTAAAATTTACTACCGAAATTTCGAGTCAGTGGTCTCAACTTTACGAGCGCTTTTCATCGGAAAATCATCTTCAGCGATGAGGCTCATTTCTGGCTGAATGGCTTCGTCAATAAGCAAAATATGCGTTATTGGTCAGACAGCAATCCACACCTAATCCATGAGTCATCATTGCATCCCGAAAAAATTACGGGTTGGTGCGGTTTATTGACCGGCGGCGTCATTGGGCCGTACTTCTTCCGTGATGATCGAGACCGGCACATTACTGTGAATGCGAATCGCTACCGTTCAATGATAACCGAATATTTTTGGCCCCAATTGGATAATATGGACTTGGAGGACATGTAGTTCCAACAGGACGGCACCACAAGCCACACAGCGAATGCCACAATCCATTTATTGGCAATCAAGTTTGGTGAACGTGTTATCTTACGAAATGGCCCAGTCGATTGGCCGCCTCGGTCTTTCGATTTGACGCCGTTAGATTATTTCCTGTGGGGCTACGTCAAGTCTATGGTCTATGCCAACCATGGTACAAAGAAATGGTAGAAGCACTAGCCCAGCTGATTTGAACTTTTTTCTGGACTGAGTGTGAGTAAGTTTTTCTGTTATGTCAAAGTTTGTTTACATTTGTTTGTCAGCAACCCCCGTTCGCCAGCAACTGCTGTTTTTGAATTATTTCTCTGCAAAAATTACATAGAAACGTTTTAATTTTCACACTTAAACACTTTCAATATATCAAATAACACTCAATCTTTTTCTAAATGGCACTTTTTGCAAATTTGTTTACATTTTCATCATTTTTCTATCAGCTGACTTGACACAACACAGACACTGAGCAAAAACAAAATGCCTGTTGTTTTTGGCTTGTTGTATTTGTTGTCGTACTGCATCTACCATTATATTTCTACCATGATGCCAACAATTGGGTTCAGCGTCTGGACTTCTGCAAGCGTGGCCGTGGTGGTCATGCAAAAGAAATCGAGTTCCATACATAATGGCATCGTACGTACTTTCACAGGAATAAAGAATTTCATTGGTATCTAAAACCGGTTTTGTTTTATTTAAAAAAAAACTTTTGTATCGCTCTTATTGCAAAGCCCGTTAGTTAATCGCCACTTTCAGAACAAGCGGGGATGCATCTCAAAGACGTATACAGTCAATTAATTGACGCAGTTAAATGAATGACACACGAATCCAGTCAGTGGCTGCGAAACGAATAGGAAGAAAAATTAATAAAAGTTATGAGTTTATACACCAAAAAACAACAAAAGCACAAGAAGTAAACCAGACTTGCATCGGCCGGGAATCGAACCCGGGCCGCCCGCGTGGCAGGCGAGCATTCTACCACTGAACCACCGATGCTATTGAATTATCTTTCACACTCCTGGTATAATAACTACGCTGTATAACTTTAGCCCTAAACATTGTATGTATACATAATACAAACCACCACTTCAACCCTTACCGTAATCCATACATAGAGTTTTGTATTCGTCCATTAAATTTTGCTTCATTGGTGTGGTTGTAAGCAACTCTTCAACAATACAAAATAAACAGAGTTATAAGTACAAAACATCCTGGAAGGGCCATTTCGTGTTTGTGTGTTAAATACAACACAAATGTATACAAACAACAAAGGCCAGCAAAAAAGTGCAAATTGCATTTAAATTTCACAGTTTTTCACCTAAACGTCATGAAAAGGTGAAGTCAACAGTTATTATAACATCACCTGGCGTAAGTCAATATGGGTCAAATATGTGTACTTGGAATGTAAAGCCCGGTGTTCAGTTTTTATGAAATTTAAGTAGTACGTGTATAAAAAATATCAAAAATTTCATGAAATTCGCGAAAATTTCGTGGGCAGACCAATTACAGGGTTGTTATGACCAAGTCATTCCGTACGAAACAATTGTTTAATGATTGTTTGGGGCCGGAGCTTTTGACATTTCTACAATTTTAACAACCAACAATAACACGACATGCGTTAAAAAAATGGAGTGCGTATATGAATAACACGGTGCGGCAGTCCAAAATACCTGGGAAGCGATAGTATTTTTCTTGTAGGTGCTGTCGAGTGAAACAAGAATCTGGCACATTATAGTGGAGAGTGGTATTGCGCTAAATATTATTCAATATACAACTTAATTACGATCCTAAGTGATTATTTGGAGTTATCGTAACTATCAGCCAATTGTACGCCCAATATTTATATGGGAGTTACAAAAATGGGCATGGCGAAGTTGTTCATATGTCTTTATACAGTGTTACACAAAATATTGATCAGTACCAAATTTTGTTAAGATCGGTTCTTGTATACGGGAGATATTGATTCGGCCAGCCGGAAAGCCACCCAACTTTTGTATGGGAGGTAAGAAAATGGGCCGAGTACCGAATTTCATTAAGATAGCTTGTAGTCTACGAGAGTTATCGTGTCGATCAACCGGTCATCCGCCCAACTTTTGTGTCCATTTGACTAAATTTTGTCTAGTAGCAAACTTCATAAAGATTGGTTCGGTTTTGAGGGAGTTATCTTCCCGAACAACAAAATCGCCCGTGTCTAAATCGATGACTGGCGTTTGATGACACGAAGCATATAACCTAATTTCATTAAGATCGGAAGTGTTTCACGCGACTTATCTCATTGACAACCTGGGCGACCACCAAGCTTTTGTATAGGAGGTACCAGAATGGGCGTGGCAAAATGAATAATTTTCCTTAGCAGAGTGGCATTTGACTAAATTTTGACTAGTACCAAATTTCTTAAAGATTGGTTCGGAACAACTTATATGTATATATGGGAGGCACCAACATTGGCGTGGCATAATAACCCTTGTCTTATTTGGTGACTCGCGTTTGATGACATGTAGCCTATAACCTAATTTTATTAAGATCGGAAGTGTTTCACGCGACTTATCGCATTGACAACACGGACGACTCCAAGATTTTGCATGGGAGGTACCAGAATGGGCTTAGCAACCTCGCCAATTTTCCCAGTTAAGTAGACATTTACAGATTATTATTGACTAATGTTTGAGTTGAAGCTAATCACATCTACCAGAAAAAGGTTTTCGAAGAAACATGATGTATATAAAGAAATGATTTTTGCGAAAAGAAAAACACGTCTTGCTGCGTGGTTATGATGTTCAATACTAAAAATTGGTTTTTTATTAGCTATTGTTCATAGGTCGAGTTTCAAAATAATGAGAGAAGTGAGAGTACTTAGAATAAAGAAAATGAATGTAAATAGAAATGCAAAACAATAAGTAGCAGAAGTTTAAAGCAAATTATGAAGTATGTAATGAGATGAACAAGATTTAAAGTAAATTGATTTTAAAGGCAAAAAAAAATAAAAATTATGCGATGATCCGAATACTATTGGAGGTCTCCTCCAACATCCTCCCCCCCTTGAGGTGCAAAACTCAAAGGTAATGGTGCGATTTTGTGGATGGGGCGTTTAAGGAACCCCTTTTTGGTTTTGAGCTCAACAACACGCACGTAGCCATCTGCTCCCAGGTGTGTTGCAACGATGCGACCGAGAAGCCAGAGTTGAGGTGGCGTGTTGTCTTCGTGAATTATTGCTAGCTGGCCTTTTGCGACGTTGCTGATTGGCTTATGCCACTTGCTCTTTTGCTGCAAGTGATGGAGATAATCGCGTTGCCAAAGCTCCCAAAATTGTTGCTTGAGGTATGCAACACGTTGATAGCGAGTTAGGTATTTGATTTGGTTGTCATCAAAATGTTGCTCAGGCGGACAGAGTAGAGACGTGCCAATGAGCAAATGCCCCGGCGTCAACGCCTCTCCGTCATTGGGATCGTCGCTGAGCGGGCAGATGGGACGCGAGTTTAGAATGGCTTCAGCTTCCACCACAACTGTCTGCAGCTCTTCGAACGTGAGATTCGCTTGGCCAATGTTCTTCACAAGCAGCGATTTAGCGGATTTGACAGCAGCCTCCCAAAGGCCGCCAAAATGTGGTGCTCTGGGAGGAATGAAGCAAAACTCGAAGCCCATTTTGTTGCTGTAGGCGTGCACCTCTTCTTTTGTTGCGCTGCTGAAGAGACGCTGCTGAAAGTCGAGTAAAGCGGTTCGTGCTCCAACAAAGTTGGTTGCATTATCGCAGTAGATCTTGCATGGCATGCCTCGTCTACCTGCAAAACGTTTGAGACTTAATAAAAATGCATTAGTAGATAAGTCAGAAACAAGTTCAAAGTGAACGGCACGAGATGAAAAGCATATAAATACAGCTAAGTATGTTTTGTAAGGCTGTTTGCCGCGGATGCGATACGATGTCAGGAATGGCCCACAGAAGTCTAGACCAGTTACTAAAAAGGGCCGCTGTGCCTTCAGGCGATCGCTGGGTAGGTTGCCCATGATCTGCTGTTGAAGCTTTGGTTGATAGTGGAAGCAGTGAACGCATTGCTTGACCACTTTGCGAACCAAATCCCTTGCGTTTACGATCCAAACCTTTTGCCTGAGGATGCCAGTGAGTGCTTTTGGCCCAGCATGCAGATGCTGGCGATGCAAAAACTCTATGTAAAGTTGAGTGAAACGATGCTGCTTGGGAAGCAAAGCGGGAAATTTTGCGCCAAAAGCGATGGGAGCTCGGAGGAGACGTCCGCCGACTCTCAAAACAGGATAGGTGCGATCATTTAATACAAGATTGTGTAAAAACGGCGTGAGATTTCGTAGCGCAGGAGAAATTTCCTTGTTGGCTGCTAACTTGACGATGTCTTCGCCGAAGCATTGATGCTGAACTGCAGAAACTATTTTCCAAAAAGTTGAGTCCAGCTCCGACGATGATAGGCAAATTTCTGCTGGCTTGAGCTGCCTAGCAGGTAGTGCCTTGTTGAAAACTCGCCAAACAAACGACAAAATTCGAACTATTTTCAGGTGCGATGAGTTGTTGTTGATAATGTTGTTAATGATGTTGTCTTCGCTGCCACTGCTACTGCATTTAAAAGTGACAGCTTTCCGACGCTCTGCGCTCACCAACTCGTCATCGAGGATATTTGTTGTTGTTGAGTGTGGCCATGATGCTTTATCTAAATATAAAAAATCTGGTCCCGAAAACCACATAGTGCTTGGCAATTCAAGCGCGCTTGATCCGCGCGAAACAATATCCGCTGGATTTTGCTTTGATGGTACGTGCTTCCATGGAATGCCACTGGACTGCGTTTGAATCTCTGAGATACGATTAGCGACGAAACAATTCAGCGATGAAGAGTGCATTTGCAGCCAGTGCAAGACTATTTGCGAATCAGACCAAAAGACAATATCGCTTACGTATTTCTCTACTTTGTGTCGTATCTTATTCCACGTTGAGGCGAGTAGCAATGCGGCGCAAAGTTCCAAACGTGGAAGTGATTGTGCCTTCACAGGTGCGACCTTCGATTTGCCGATAAGCAGCGAAACCTTGATGTTGTTGACAACAATAGCTCGCACGTAAATGCAACATCCGTATGCTCTTTGCGATGCGTCTGCAAAGCCGTGTATTTCTACCATGCTATCGTTTGTGGTGAAAACGTATCTAGGAACTGCGATGTTGTTTATGTTGCATAAATCGTCGTAAACTTGAGACCAAACAGTGTGTAAATTGGGGGGCAAGGTGTCGTCCCACCCAAATTGGCTGATCCACATCTCTTGAAGTAAAATTTTAAGTCGTAGGACGATTGGAGATAAAAGGCCAAGTACATCAAAAATTCTTGCCACAGCTGACAAGACAGAGCGCTTAGTTGGTGATTTGATTGGCATTTGCGAAAGCTTAAACTTGAATGAGTCGTCGAGTACATTCCAAATAGTACCAAGTGTCTTGGTGCAAGGCGATTGGTCTATATTGAGTTGTAGTTGTTGATGATCATCAGCGCGAAATAAATGATAACTCGAATTCCATTTTGACAACGATAAGCCAAACGAATTTAAAGCATCGGTAATTTGAGATTTCTTTGTATGTAGCTCTTCAAGCGTATCTGCCCCAGCGAGCATATCGTCGACGTAAAAGTCCTCCTTGAGCAATTGCGAAGCGACTGGAAATTTGTCTTTGCATAAGTCGGCGATATGAAAAAGACACCTAACAGCTTGAAATGGTGCTGATGCAAGCCCATATGTTATGGTATTTAAACTGAATGTACGAAGCGGTTGTTGCGGCTCGTCACGCCATAAAATAAGCTGGAATTTTCTGTCGCGCTCATCAACTAAAAATTGGCGAAACATTTTTGAGACGTCTGCTGTCAAAGCATATTTGTTTAAGCGAAAAGTAAGCAACGTTACGATGAGTTCTTGTTGGATAGTTGGACCGACGAGTAGTGTGTCATTTAACGAGAGTCCAGACGAGGACTTAGCCGACGCATCAAACACGACGCGCAATTTTGTGGTGGTGCTTTCTGGCCGCAGTACACAGTGGTGCGGAATGTAAAAATTGGGGAGTGTCTCGGGCGTGCATTGTAATTCGGACATGTGACCGAGCGCCTCATATTCGTGTATAAAATCCTTGTACGATTGTTTAAGTGTGTGTTCACGTTGCAAGCGACGTTCGAGCGAAATAAATCTTTGTCGAGCCATTCCAAATGACTGCCCTAGTGATTGCGGAGCAAGTTTAAACGGAAGCCGAACCATGAGTTTGCCATCTTCGCAAACCCTTGTGTTTCCTACGAAATGAGCCTCAGCGAGCTCATCATCAGCGAGCTCATCATCGCGACTTAATGGAAACATTACAAGTAACAGATTTTGATTTATTACCTTGTATAAAACTTCCGCCAGCTATCCATCCAAAGACCGAGTTGACAAGCGATGGTAGTCCACGACCAAGTGATATGCGCCCAGCTGTCAGCAAGTCGAAAAAGATTTCAGTGCCAATTAATAGGTCAACATGTTGCGGTTTGAAAAAAGCTGGGTCAGCCAGATCGATGTCCCGAGGAATATTCCATTCGTGAATGTCCACAAGTTCACCAGGTTGCTTTGCGGAAATCGTAGATGTGATTGCAAATGATGATGTCCATTCGAAGTCGTTGAGACGAGAGCATATTGTTGTGCTAACGAAACGCGAAATTGTTGTGCGAACATCTGCAATGCCTGACACCTCCTGTACATCATATTGAAATTTGAGCTTAAGGCGTTTTGCAGCTTCTTCTGAAAGGAAATTTAATTCAGAACAGGAATCGAGTAGCGTACGAATCGGGTGAAATATGCCGGCTTGATCACGAATCAGCACGACAGCAGTAGGAATAAATGCTCGCTTAGTGGTGCGAGTAACCAGCGCAATTGGAGTAGCGTGTGCGAGTGACGACGATGGTGTAGCAGCTTCGGTGTCTTCTGAGCGACGCGAAGAATCGAAGTGAAGTGTTGTGTGATGTAATGAGCGACACTTCCTACAGCGCGAATTGGAGGTGCATTTTGTAGCAAAATCACCAGGGCGCAAACAATTTATGCATAGGCTGCGTTGTTTGGCAGCTTCGAAGCGCTGAGTAGGAGCAAGTACTATAAAACTTGGACAACTACCAATATAGTGATCAGAAGAGTTGCAGTATGCGCAAACCGAAGCGGCGTTCGTATTTACAAATGTAGATTTCTTCATATGATGAGATTTCGATTGATGTTGCACGAGATTCGGAGCATTTTCTGTTGTTTTGATTTTATTCTCCAAAAACTGGCAGCGGCGACTCAAAATAGAGTAACATTTTTCCCATGTAGGAATTTCCTTGAATTCTTGCGATTCATTGTAGCGATTTCTTGAGTCGGCATCAAGCTTTGAAACTACTAAATGTATATACATCGCATCAAACAGCTCTTCAAATGTGCCCAACGATAGCAGAGAGCCCCGCAAGGCAGAGGCATTATCAAGATGCTTTCGCAGCAATGGCGCATCGGGTTTTGAAAGCAAAGGCATATCACACACTGAAGAAATGTGGTCTTTTAAAATAAGCACTTTGTTATCAAAACGCTCAGCAAGTCTTTCAAGCGCCTTGTTGTAGTTCTCCTCAGTGACTTGAAATGCCTCGACTGCAGCGAGTGCCTGGTCCGACAGGCAGTTCAATAGGTAGTTGAATTTATCGATTGTTGGTATGGGCTCGTTGTGAACGAGGTTGTTGAATGTGGAAATAAAGCGTTTGTATTCGCTGTACTTACCATCGAATCTTGGTAATTTAAGGTTAGGCAAGCGATGGGACAGAGCTGGTTCAAATCGGCTTTGATTAAACATAGTGGCATCTAGGCTGCTTTCGCGTTGTAGTCCCTTTAATTTGGTGACGATAAGCGATTTAGTTAAAACGTAGACCTCGTCGATGTCCATGCGTGTGTTGTCATTTTCAACAACTCTCTCAATCTGCGTTTGTATGTGCGTAAGCTGTTTGAAGTACGACTCCAAAATTTGTAACCTGCATTCAAGGATGGTACCGTCGGTGCATTCATCCTTCTCAATTTTGTTTTTCATTGCGGTCAGACTGCGTCTCAACGCAGTTCTGCTTTGCCTTAGCGCGGTTAAATTAACCTCAGCAGCTGACGCAGATTCTGCCGAACCAGATGGAAGAGCAACCTCAGGATCAGTCATTGCAGATTAATAATATTATTGTAAATTTATACAAATGGACACCTACCTTACGTGATATATTTTAAAAATATTATTTTACAAACCAAGTGTAGAAAAAAGCAGCAACGAAAATAGCGATAGGCAGCAGCAAATGACGAAAATCAGCAGAGCAGTAAAGTGCAGCAAGCAGCGAAGACGGAGCAGCCCAGCAAGAAGAGTAGACGAAACGCAGCAAGCAGTGGCAGCGCTGATGAAACTCTGTTGCGATGATAATCACAGACACCTTGTTGCGAACGATGACTGTTGTGGATAATCAGCAGCTTTGTTGAGAGCGACGAATGTTGCTGATCCAAGCGAGCGATGTTTATAAACAACAGAGAATGTTGCAATGATGCTGTTGCGAAGAGCGCGAGAGAATGTGTGGTGTGTTGAGTTTCAAAGCAGAAACGACGAAAAGAGCTGAGCTCTGCACCAGCAAGAGTTGATGATAAACGACGAGCTGCGTGGCAGATCAGCGAAGCGATGAATACTCTCACGACGATGCAGCCGTCAGACCGTCAAAAAGCCAAATAGCTGTTATTTGTCGATGATGAAGAGGTATTTTGCGCAAATAGCAAATTATGTGCAAATGTTAACAAATTTAGTGTGTTTTATCGAATATTTTTATTTAATAATTCGATATAGCAAAACGATTTTAATTTACGAAATATAACTGTCACACAGCAAGTTGCCTTCAAAACGCAAAACCAATTCTTGGACAGACAAAATATATGCTGTCCTGTCACGGTCGCCAAAATTTATGTATATAAAGAAATGATTTTTGCGAAAAGAAAAACACGTCTTGCTGCGTGGTTATGATGTTCAATACTAAAAATTGGTTTTTTATTAGCTATTGTTCATAGGTCGAGTTTCAAAATAATGAGAGAAGTGAGAGTACTTAGAATAAAGAAAATGAATGTAAATAGAAATGCAAAACAATAAGTAGCAGAAGTTTAAAGCAAATTATGAAGTATGTAATGAGATGAACAAGATTTAAAGTAAATTGATTTTAAAGGCAAAAAAAAATAAAAATTATGCGATGATCCGAATACTATTGGAGGTCTCCTCCAACACATGATTTTGTACTAAAGGTGTCGATTTGTATTGGAGGTGCCAGAGCGGGCGTGGCCAAAACGCCCATTTTCAATCCAAACCTAAGTTTCGACAAATAATGGTCACTAACAACACAACTTTTGTATGGGAGGTACCAAAACCACCTTTGTTTTAAAACCCAATTTAATTAAGATCAGAAGTGTTTCACGCGACTTATCGCCCCCAAGCTTTTGCATGGGAGGTACTAGAATGGGCGTGGCGACTTCGCACATTTTCTGCAATTAAGGAGATATTTACAGATTATTAACCAATGTTTAAGTTGAAGCTAATCACATGTACCAGAAAAAGGTTTTAGAAGAAACATGATTTCGTACTAAATGTGTCGATTTGTATGGGATGTACCAGAAGGGGCGTGGCCATTTCCCATTTTCAATCCCAAACTAACCATGGACAAATAATAGTCACTGACAATAGTTTCACTGTGATCGATAAAGATTTACGGCAGTTATCGTGTTGAACAGCCAGCCAGACGGACATGGCTTAATCGTCTTAAAAGTCCCACAACGAATTTCGTTCAAAGATACTGAGGGGGTCTAATATGGCTCCTTCTGTGCGTTACATTTTTTTCCATATTAAATGATATATACTCCATCCTATGGATGAGGGCATAATTATGGCATATTAGCAATACACAAAAAATCAACTTTTTGTCAGGCTAAAGCCGATCAAAAATTTTCCAATTCGTCGTCGCCACTAACCTTTTTTTTAAGTTGTTGATTCTCATCGGTTTAAAATATGAGCCGATTAGACCGACTGGCTCAATTTTAAAGCTTCAGTTATTTCAAAAACATCTCAAATGTGTACAAAACCAATAGCCGCCAAATTAATTTTTCTGTTGTGCCGCCGTCTTCGATAATTTTGTCTCGGCACAGAGTTTAGTTAGTGTAAAAGGCAAAGATTAGAGAACAAAGTTATCGCTAACCAAGCCGCGATAAACTGCAGTCTAAATGCGACATTAATATGGCATTTACACCGGCCAAGATTAGTGCATTTCGATCGTTAACTCCGTTAACCCGAGATAACCCAGAAGATTACTCATACAATTTTACCTATACGGTATTCACACCAAACAAGATTAACGCATTTCGAAGGTTAACTCCGTTAACCCGCACTAACCCAGAAGATTACTCATACAATTTTAATCTGTAGAAACTGAAGTTTAATTTTTAACCTCATTTTAAACTGGTGTAGATTTTGATGCAACACTGTTAGTTATTAAAAAAAATGCAGCCCTAATATAAACATACCCAAAAAATCAACTGTTTGACAGATGGAAGCCGATCGAAAATTTCCCGATGCGTCGCCGCCTCCAAAACTTTTTTGAAGCTCACGCCGCCGCCGATATAAATGGCTCTTATTGGTTTCAACTTTGAGCCGATTTTATCGACTAGCCTGAGACTCACTGATCCAATTTTAGAGGTTCTGTTATTTCAAAATCATTCCAAATTTGTACAAAACTGGCAAAATTTTGTCTCGGCGTGGAGTTTGTTTATGCACGGAGTTGCCAACTGATATATCAACTTAATCTCAAATTGGGTGGTGTAAACGGCTAAGATTAGAGAACAAGGTTATCGCTATCCTGGCTGCTATAAACGGTAGTGTAAATGCGCTAATGGGATTACAGAATTTGTAAATCGTACCGAATTTACCAAGAAGTTCTACCAAAAGTAGTCTCATTGTACCTAATTACATATAGTCGAAAATTTACAAAATTTTTAATAAATTATTCTCCATTTTCTTAACTGCTGACGACAGAGTATTGTAGGCTCAAATGACTCATTTATAAATAGTTACTATTTTTTCCAATCAATTTTATCGGCTAAACTTTATTATGCTACAACATGGTCCAAACATGGTCCATTGAATGATGTGATTAATGTTGGTTTCGAATTCCTCAATCGTAGCTGGTTTATCCATTTACCCTTTTGGCTTTACATAGCCAAATACCATATGGTATTTAAGCGTGAAAATAACTGTTCTCGTAATAATCCCATAGCTTCACGGGGTTTGTGGCAATTAGTGCGGATTAGTTGAAACCAAATGACTTTAAGATCACCAGCTTCAAGTTCAGGCAGCAAATTGTTCATTATCATGACGCAATAACCGAGGTCATTCTTAGTTACGTTCCTCATTTTTGAAGAAATATGAACCGATGATTACACCAGCCCCAACCCACATCAAATCGTTGTTTTTCTGCATGTAATACCAGCTCTTTTACCTCTTCGGGTTGCTTTTATGTCTAAATAAGACGATTTTACTTATTGATAGTCATTGAGCCCGAAATGGGTCTCATCGCTGAACAAAATTTTGGATCTGTTTAAACCGTTTTTATATATTAAAAATTTTCTGGCCTTTGTTGACAAGTGGCCTTAAAAGTTTTAACCTGTAATATCCTTCAGGATTTTCAATATATCAAAATATATTTTAAAGGTTTGTATGTGCTGAAAAATATTTGTTTGAAAAAGATAGATTGAAAATTCTGAAGGATACAAAAAAATGTTTCCCATTACATCCCATAAAGGGACTAGGGAGAGCTTCTCACAATCAGAGAGCTGAGCGCCATTAAGTTTTATACTCACTGATTGTCCTCGACAACTTTACACCGATTTCAAACGGTTTTTAAGCGCATTTCCATGGCTAATTGACCGTCGTCGAAATGTAAGGTTGTCAGAGCATAGATCGAAGCCACATTCCCATAAATATGAGCCAATGACGCCGCCGGCATGCAAACCGCACCAAACACTTATTTTTTGTGAATGAAGTGGTGATTCATGAAGCACATGTGGATTTTCACCAAACCAATAACGCATATTTTGCTTATTGACGAACCCATTGAGCCAAAAATGAGCTTCGTCACTGAAGATGATTTTGCGATGAAATTCATCACCTTGGCACATCTTCTCCAGAGCCCAATCGGAGAACATACGTCGCGTCAAATGCTCCATCGGCTTAAATTCTTGAGGCAGCTTGATCTTGTATGGGTATAAACCAATATCTTTACGCAAAATTCGCCATAAAGTGGTCTTGGCGATGCCCAGTTCTTGAGAACGCCGCGGAATCGACTGATTTGGATCGTTTGCTACGGACGCCTGAACGGCAGCGATTATTTCGTTACTTCGACCAACCCGTTGTCTCACTGGCACGGCAGCATCACACAATGAAAATGTAGACTCAAAATTTTCCACTAAACTTGTTATTGATTGTCTACTAGGGCGAGAATAGCGACCGAAAATTGGAGTTAACGCTCTTAAAGCTGCGGTCACCGACTCCGAATTTCGGTAGTACATTTTTATAATTTGCATACGTTGTTGAGTTTACTGAAAAAAAGGAAAGTAACAGTTAGATGATCAGTGAAGTAGTGCATTCACAAATTAAATTCAAAGTTGTCAAGTATCTATTGGAAACCCCATTACAATTACGCTGTCAAGCATGCCATATGAACAATGCATCATGCAATACATATGCCAATTTTTGAAATAGGCCGTGTTCTATTTTTGTATGTAAAACCGTATCGCATCAGCTGTTTTTTGATAAACAACAAAGCGTTTGTGGAAGAACAATTTCAAGGAGTGGTCAAATTAAATTAAAATGGATAAACATTTAAATTAAACATGGATATTTATTCTTTTTTATTCCGTTTTGTGACATGACAACATACGGTTTACATGTGAACGTTTAAACACAGCAAATTAAAAGCCATGTTTTTTTAAATAATTTTGACAGTCATACGAAAAATAGACGGGTTAAAAAAGGGGCATGCGATATGTGAAATACATGTCGTGTAAAACCACTTTAATCATGCAACCACCGACGGAAGGATTTTAAAGAATACATTTTTAAATTAAATTTTTTTGATCCGCCTAAAAAAATTAATATTGTTTTATAATGCCAGGATTCTCCTCTTTCACCCACCAAGTATATAACAAGTATATTTCTTAAAATTCTGAAGTCATTTTAATGGAAAAACGACCATGACATGAAAAACGTTGTATACGAGTAGTTATTTTCTATGGGTTCCCAAGTTTCATGGTGTTTGCGTTATTCTGTTTTAGTGTTTGCATTAAATCACTGAGAAAATGAGTAGAGTTTTATGAAGTGGTAAACATATAACAATTTTTTTTAGAATTGCGGCTTAACGGATAAGTCACATTCATTTAACTTTCTATTTTCGACACAACCATGTACTTTACTTGGCGTAAGCTTCGTGTACAAAATTATGTAAATCTTATCAAAAACAACCAATATTTTAACGCAAATCAGTCTTCAGACTTTTAATTTAGTCAAGAGATACTGTCAAAATAGGGTGAATGTGAAACTAACTTACATGATTAGACCCTTGAGCCTCTAGCTTGATTGTACCATTAAATTTTGTTTATTGTACTAAAAGTGCTACAATGCTATTACATTTCCCATCACTGGTTTTAGCAGACATGTCCCAGAGCTATACTAAGCTTAACAGCAGTCTGTTACTAGCGTTAACAGTTACACCCATAGAGTAATAAACATAGAGTCTGCAACAACTGTTTATCTTGAACCGGAAACCAAGTAGTCACTGGAAAAGTTGGAGCAAGAGTTATACAGACTTGGCAACCCATGCAGAATGAGAAAAATCTTTATTTTAAGAAATTTGTGTTTTAATTGCAATCTCTATAAATAATTTTACTCCAACACTTTATTACATTTTGCTTTATTTAACTTGTTATTCATTTTTTTCTCGATTTAATTTTCACAAAAATACTCTCAGTTGATCAGTTTTGTACTTTTGGTTCAATACATAAAGCCAAAGTTGTGAAAAAGCAACCCTCTATACTTCGATCTATCTATCGCTATTTCTCTTTCTTAATTTATCCTGCATAATTTCCCAACTCTAAGGTAGATCAGCTGTGGCATATGTAGAACCCTCCTGGTTACAATTCTTCTCTTGACGTTCAAACACAAGTTCACTTCGCTTCAATCATTAAACCACATATCAATTACACAAAGATTGAAAAATAAGGCACCTTTATGCAAATTGAGTGAGATGAGATGAACGAAAATAAAATGTGTGTTATTGCTGCTTACAACTAACTACATCATCTGCTGCTACCATGTATTTGTTGGCACTGACTAGGTTTTTTTTCACCTATTATATTATATTATATTATATTATATATATATTTATATACTCGTACGAAAAAGAGTTTTTCAGTGCTTTGTCAAATAATATTACTACCATGTGGCAACGGTCGCAAATGCTGCGAAAAATAAGCGGTATTCATACATTTATCGACTAATCGTTACAATGTACCAAACTGACGCCATTTGCAAAACAAAAGTGAAGTGATAAAATACAAAATATTTATTAAATTGGAGAATATTTGAGCAGAAATGAAGTTCTAACTGCACTACAAGTTAAATTCTACGTTTTTATTGTTATTTCAACTAGGATGGTGATTATAATTGTTCACATTATCAATTAAAGAAGCTTTGTGTTTTTTGTTCTTGTTGTTGTCTGTCGAAATCATATGGTCACTTGATCATAGTTTAAATGCCCAACTTTGGCTGTTTAAACAGCAATTGATCGTTGATCAAAGAGGATTTTCCACCCAAAAATTAGGCCTAAGTGTGAATGTTTTATTTGGAAAGTCGTAAGTGGCAATAGCTCAATGGAATGAAAAACAGCCGTATGGCCAGTTTTTCAGTCAGTGGTGATCTTCGTTTCTTTGTTAAAGTGTGGTTAAACATCAAAATGTGTTTTTTAGTCATTGTTTAACTATGATTTAACCATCCAATGTTGGCTCGTTAACTTATAGTCAGAACCATATTATTTTGACAATCAAATAACTGACTGTCAAAGTGAGAAATGAAGATTGTATAAAATACATGTTTCAGGTTTGCTCGTTAAATTGCTGCGCCTATATAGTTTTTTACACATTTTTGTTAAAATGACTTCGATTTTATGCATCTATTTCTTATTTTACATAATTCCATTTTGTTTGTTCCCCTTTGTTGTTTTGGTATTTATCCCTAAATACACGTTTTTCCCAATAAGAATACAAGGGTTGCCATAATAGTTGACAATTTTACATTAACTCACCAATGAAAAACAGAATGCAAAGTTAACCTCTAATTAAGATTAAGTAGTCCGATAGTTAACTACCGACTTAAAAACTGGCAGTTAGTGAAACGAAACGTCAGATGAGAGAATAAAATACTCTATTCTAATTAGCTCTATGGCTAGACCTTAACATAATGTCGGTACAACTAACATTCAAATTAAAATGTTAAATTGGGTTTTTTAACATACCATTTAGATTGTGTATTAACATGTTCAAAGTCTATTAAAAAAACAGGCTTAAGATTGTCACACCACCAACCCAAGCATCGGTGGTTCAGTGGTAGAATGCTCGCCTGCCACGCGGGCGGCCCGGGTTCGATTCCCGGCCGATGCAACTGCTTTTTTTTTAACATATTGAAGTTATTAATGTTTGATATGTAGTACGACTGCACATGGGGAATTTACTTAAAAGAGAATACAAATGCTTTTTTGATCAAATCAATCAGCCTTATTACGAATGTTCTCGTATTTCGACTACGACAGTTTTGTAAAAGAATAAAGACAAAGTGGGCGTGTTATGTTTAATCTTTTACAAAACTGTCGTAGTCGAAATACGACAACGCCACTCGTAATAAGGCTGAATAATTTCTTTAAAATCGCTATAGTATTTAGAAATATGGGAGTCTGTATACTATCAATGACATTCTTCAAACTAAATGTACATAATAATCACTCAACTGAATCGTTTTTAAAGAAATTTTCACTGTTTACGAACAGCAAAATGTTGTCTCTCACCGCATTTGTGGTGGAGTGGAATCAATCCAATACTCACATCTTATTTGATAAGGTGTCACCAAAAAGGTCTGCCTGCATCGGCCGGGAATCGAACCCGGGCCGCCCGCGTGGCAGGCGAGCATTCTACCACTGAACCACCGATGCTTATGAACGCCGGTATAAAGCTAATGATATTTAGATGCATATATTTGTTTTCTAAATCACATATACAATTAAAAATGAGAGTAAAATTATTACTTAAGTTACTAAATTCGCAGTAAATTAAATTTATACTAACTTAACTTTTAATGTGAAACTAAAATATTCGGTTCTATAGAGTGTAAGATATTGAATCCTTGATGTAATACACAAACACGAGCGATGCCGCATCCAAGAAGGAATTTCGAAAACTGCAGAAAGTACGATGTGGTATTACAGAAATTTGTTAATAAATTGCAACCACCATCCCTCTATCGAGATACTCACCTCTACGGCTTGTTCATGTATATTGCTTATACAAATTGTAACGCAATTTTGCATTTTCTCCTCGAGTTGTGCCACATTCAGTGCCTCCAAAGACTTTTCCTCCAATTGTACAGCATTAAAAGGTATATTAATGCTGTCGGGTAAATGGACACGCTGAAAGTCAGTGGTAGTTCTAATATCTATACAGAGCATGCGATTAGGCTCATATTTAAGCATATAATTCAAATCATTGGCACTTATGCGTGGTGACATCTCCTTTTGCAAGTCCGCCAAAGTAACATCTGAAGTTATATCCTATTCAACATTTATGAAACCAAAATAAGAATTTGTTATATTTATATATGTACATATATATATATATAAAGCTTAAACATACAAATGGTCCAAGCTCCTCATCCCTAAGAACATGACGTCGGTGGGCTACACTTTTCGGTGTTGATTCATACATTTTCTGCGATTCCACCACACAGTTCTCCATAACAATATCGGGCAAATCAGAGAATAAAAGGATACATTCATTAAAACCTGATGATAATAGTGTCGACTTTAATTGCTTCAAAATGGAAATGCCAATATAAAGTGGATACGAATTATCACCAAGCATGAGTTTATCCCACAAATGTAAAATTTTATGCAAAGGGAAAACATCTGTGAATAACGAAGTTAAAAATCTTTTCAATACGTTTACTATATTATGATAGTTATTTGACTTACGTGAAAACATGGTAAGAAACCATGGTATTGCAAATAATTCGGGAATAAAATGTATATTCGCTAAATGCTGTGCCAACGTTGGTTCATGAAATGCTGTCAGCTGTGAAAATTTACACAAATATTCCTTTATAATGGCGGAATTATCTTTGAGAAAAAACCATTGCAAGTATTTGGGTATAAACTTGTAGACGCTGTGGAAGGCAACTTCTTCGTCATTAAAATTCAAGTAGAGGAATGGAGCCGTTAACGAATCTAAACCCTGCCAGTAAACGTAATGCGGATGGCCTGTTACCCAAGCTTTTAGTAGCCGTTTTAGCTTTAAGTGGCCTTCGGGCGACGACAGTAATTCGTCATATTGATGGCAACGTGGTATATCAACTTCGATCTAGAACAAAGCAACAAATTTGATTTTCATTCATATACATTGTTTAGCAGGGTGTGAAAAATAGGGCAAACCCACCTGACGATCCGTTGATGTTGGAGTAAATTTGTCTATTTTCTCATAACTACCATTTGGTATAACATCCAGAAGACAAGCCCACACGGCACCCCTCAATAATGGTGGTATGTCTATAGCTGCTTCCTTTCGTATCATATCTGATGTATATGGAAACCCCTTAAATATTAATATAGATTAGACATATTTCCGATCCGAACTTTATTCATAGAAATACCTTTAACAAACGTGAAAATAATCGCACTCTATAGAATTGATATTCAATATCTTTCTCGCGTATAACCAAAGGTAACTGATCCATTCCAATACCAAAGTTATAAGGAAATTTAGGGGAATGTATTAACGGATAGTAGGCCATTGCTGGTATTCTTCGTAGACGGTCTATTAGATTCTGCAGTTTCAAAATTACCACACGATCATCCATTAAATATGATTGACTCCGTTTTGGCCCCACAATGGACCCGTTGAGACACACAGCTTGAGGTATAGACAAAATGGGTGCTTCACTGCGTATAAGTCCTTCCTTTTTCAACTCAGCCTGTACATCACCACCAGCCAGCTGCCACCAATAGTATATCTGTTCCAAAGGCATGCGCAGCAGTAGTACTGATGAATTTTCAACAGGTGTTACATCGTACAATTTGATATTGTTTAGAAAAATATTATTGCCAAGTAAATCATCGGGCAGTGGCCGATCCGATGGTTTTACAGCCAAACAATTTTCGATAAGTGTGCGTACCTCAGAATCCAGCGCCTCATACATGTCAATTTTATTGTGTTCCCTGGCAATCTTCTCAAATACATTTGGTGATTGACAAAACGATAGAATTTTTCTTGAAATATTCGATATTTTTAAATTTGGCCAAAATGATGATTGTAACAATAGTTCTGCAATGATCATTCCTAATGACCATATATCACTTTTAATGTTATTTTTTACACCCAACAAACGTTCAGGTGGCATATATTTAATGCTACCAATGGGAAAGGGTACATGTTCGCCACTTCTGGTCATATAAAATAAGCCATAATTGAAAAGTTTTACATTCTCATTTTCGCCCAAGAGAATATTCTTCGGTTCGAGGTTATGGGCAACGATTTTATGGTCATTTAGTGCCTTTAAAGCTGCCGATATTTGATAGCAAATCCGTAAAATCAAAGAAATGCTTAAGGCATCTTTACTTTTGTCCTGCAAAGTAACACCACGGTATTCGGAAACGACAACAGTGCGTTCTAGAAATAAACAAGTTAATGAATTATTCTCTTTATTTTTAGGCAAATAACTTATTGCTTTTCACACACACCAATTTTTTAGGGGGCGTTTCTTTTACAACTCACCATGCTTCCCTCGAATTACATCCAGATACTGACACAAATTAGGATGGCGGAATTCCTTTAGTTTTTGGGATCTACCCAATATTGCTATGGAGTTTGGTGTCAATGGTAAACCATTACTTCCGCATACCTCTCCGGGATGGGCTTTGGCAAAAAATGTTATAGCGGCCAATAAAGATTCTTGTTTATTAACCATTATTACACTATAATTGAATGTTTTACAAAAACAACATGATAAAGCAATTGCGGAAAATTATTTATTACAATTAAAGTTTTTTCAACAATTGAAATAACAAAATTTCCAATCTTAATTTCTAAAGGAATGAAAATTCCCTATTTCTCTACCAAATAAAAAATAAAAACATAAATAAACGAACAGCTCTGTTTTCCCTACCAACATAGTGATGCCACATGGAAGGAATTTAAACGATATATAAGACCTAATCGCGCAACACGCAACATGCGTTTAAGCAGGCCACACACTGTCAACAAATCGTTTCGATTGGTCGAAAGTCGCTTTGCCACACACTTGTCGATCGGTTGACAATTTTAATTGCACGTTGTTCGCCGCCAAGTGAAGATGGAACGCGGACAGAGAATAATAGCCATGTAAAAGAATTTGCCACGATTTTAATTTCAAATTTTTGTCTTTGTAGTCATCACTTTTACTTTTCCATAATGATGGCTGGCTTTTAAACAATTCTATCAATTCCTCTATGAATTCTTTACTAGCTGTTGCCATTTTTCCGCCGATGTGCGCACTTCTAAAAAAACAAAAGAAATGACAAAAATCGTCATCTTCGCCACACACACACAACCGATTGCAAATTGCGAAGAGAAAATCGTCAACTACGCCACACACACGCAACCGATCGCAAGGAAGACAAAAATTTTTGTAAATTTTCGATCTGTATGCAAACCACGCTACACACATGACAATCTGTCGAAATTTCGACCGATCGAAACGATTTGTTGACAGTGTGTGGCCTGCTTTAGTTATGTGTACGCGTGCCTTTTCCTATATTGTATTAAACGCAGCGGGCATTGTGACGTCACCTGAAGTGTCGATTTCCCAACGGATGGAATTTGGTAAGAATTAGGAAATACTTTTGAAAATATTAAATGTATGTTAATGTGATTTATTACATAACACAGAAAAGTCTATAACAACACAACAGACTGAAATGGAACAAAAAACAAATGTTGTCCGAAGAATCTTCATTTACGGGACAAATAAATCTGGTATTGCCCAACCAGAAAATAAGAGTAAAAAAAGGTAAATATTTTCGAGCATATCTAATACTAGAAGAAGGTTAATTTTGAGTTTTATTAGGGTTTATCAAGGCTTAGAACTCACGAGAAGATTGATTTTTTAACATTTTGTAAACCAACAACAGAGAAACTACAACCAAAGAATCGGTTAACAGAGGCAGTTACATGCTGAAAACCTCTAAATTACCGCATTACACTATTGAATGCTAACTGAAGTCTCTTAATGTTTCGGTTCTTAGGACCACTTCTAGACAGTATAATATATTTGCCACAATGACTGCATGTACTTTCTTTTGTTAGAATGTCAGCAAAGACCAATTATTGATGCTTGTTTGAAGTAATAATGTTTGGTTTTTTTATTTGTTTCATTTGGTTTTATGTTAACGCTACGTCTTCCTATTTTTCAGGCTGCTTTGGAAATCACTAACGCCCGATTTCACCACGTCTAGCTATCACACAGTTTGAGCTAACTTACAGTTTACCTATCCTCAGTTTGTATGGAATTGTACGATTGTACAAGTGCGATTGTATTGGTGAAATAGTGTGAGTGTATTGCGTTTTCGAACTTGCACTTGCATGTGTAAACGAGGGGTAAACGGCACTTGGCGTAATTTTTCAAAAAACGAGTGCCAAAACCAGAAAAATTATGCCAACATGGTAACACTGCATGCTACGCACCCATAATAAAATTGCTCATGGTAGACTCATGGAAATTTTGTTTTCGCTTCTCACTTACTTTGTGTCAAATCAAACACACACGTATACCAACAATAAATATAAATAAACGCATACAAAAACAAACTAAACTTGACAGTTTGAAAACAATTTAATGTAAACAAAGCAAATCAGCTGTGGTTATGCGTTCACCATCTATGAATCTATCTTTCTACGCACCAAAGATACTTACGTGTATAGCTTGACAACTTAAGCGATTGATACGAAAACAAAATGAATGTTGCTGCTGCCTACAAAAACAACAACGTCTATAGCTAATGCTTGGTTACTTTACTATGGTGTCGACGAGTCAGGGCATAGTAAAAATACCAAGTAGTCGCAGTATACAACAACAATTGTGGACAAGAACAACAGGCATTTTGTTTTTGTTTAGTTAACACATACGTATACCAACAAATAATTGTAAACAGAAACAAAACCTTTGAATCTGACAGAAGCGGCCAACTAAAAAACGAGAAAAAAATGAAATCAGCTGTCTACCGAGTTTACCCTCTCATTCTACCATGGTCAGGAGTGTGAATCAGAGAAGCAAGCCGTACGGCGCACACGTCGGCTTAGCCGCTGCACCGGGGATTTTTAAAAAGCCGCGCCGCTGCCGATATACTCGGCTCATCGGCGGCTTAACTTCCCGGTGATTTTGACAGCGCAGCCGAATTAATCCATTACTTTTGGGCATTGTAAAATAAGAAAGGTAAACTCGTTAGAACAGATGTTTTAAATTTTTTCATTGTGGTTGATCGTTTCAGCTGTCAAACTCGTATGTAATTTGTTTTTGTACCATTTTGTTCCCTGTGTTATTGGTATCTTCCAGAAAGCTTTGAGCGTGAACAGTTAAAAGCATGATAAGGCATGAGGTGTTGTTGTAGCTGATGGCAAATTGATGCCAACAACAACATACTTTTTGTTTTTGCTTCTCACTTACCATGGTACAATAATATCTACATGGTAATGGTAATAGCAGTATACACATACGTATCCCAACAATAAATGTAAATAAACAGATACAAAAACAAAATACATGTGAACTTGACAGTTCGATAGTGGTTTGCAATGCAAACAAAGCAAATCAGTTGTGCTTATGCGTTCACCATATATGAATCCATCTTGGTTAAAAGTATAAAGAGTTAAAATTTTTTATCAACGAATTTTAAATGGAAAAGTCAATAAAAACTTAGTGTGAGTGTGAGGCAGGAGCGATTCAGATGGAGGACAGCTCCTCCAGCTTATACCAGATCATAAAGTCGGACGCTGAATCGCAGATTAGACAGAGCAAGGGGAACTATCTCCATGGTCTGGGAATATTTTGGCACCCTCACTTTAAGGGAAAGGCCAACCCTTTTGAAATTTCGCAAAAATGATAAAATAAAATAATAAAAGAATAAAATAGTCAAATAATAAAATAAAATAATAGAGTAATCAAATAATAAATTAAAATAAAATAAAATTATAAATTCATCAAATTACAAAATAGTCAAATAATTAAATAAAATAATAAAATAAAGTAATAAATTAATCATAGTCAAATAAAATAATCAAATAATAATATGATCAAATTATAGTAATAGTCAAATAATAAAATAAAATAATCCAATAAAAAGTCAAAAAATAAAATAATAAAGTGGATAGTTTATGTAATTTTACTTCAACTTGGTTGGAATTTGTATAGTTATATACAATAACACTATCAAAAAGCTGCTCGTGTATTGAAATATTCAATGAAGAGAGTAAGAGAGAGAGTAGAGAAGTAATAGGGTTTCACTCGTTTTGTTTGTTGGCATTTGAGTGAAGAGAAATTTTGACTGTCTACTTGTACATCGTTTTTGACAAGACTAGAGAGCTCATTCTTTTACAACAGGTTGGTATGAACAGTCGCTTAGCCAAACACAATCACACAACATTCCGTAGTTGCGATGGTTGCTTGTGTGGGTGTGTTTGGTTGTTAAACGGAGACTTGGTATGAGTGCGGATCGCGATGGTGGCTGCGCTTATGCTTGTCTCTTAGTGACATATTAATCTATTTTGTTTTGTTGTATTCATTCTTTTACAACAGTTGAATCAACGTAGAAACTTCAAGTCAAACATCGAATTATTAAATAAAGACTGAATTTTGTAAATTTAAAGTACAGTTTCGTGTTTTATTTGGAAAGCACTCTACATAATTGGCGCTCAACTTAGTTGCCCGAAAACATACCGTTATAGGAAGCCGTTAGCAGAATCCAGCGTCAACCAGTGAAAAGTGTGGGTCATTCAGTGGCTGTATCGGCTCGTTTCAATGGAGAACGCAATCCGTCAAAAGTGGAGGAATTCATTGCTGCCATTTCGACAGATAAGGCCATGGAGAATATAAGCGTGGTGTGAATTCTAAGGCGGGAACTTTTAATGACGTCATTCGAATGATTCGCGAATCATTTTCGCCACCGAAACCAGCTTGGCATGTGTATGCAGAGATTAATAATGTAAAGCAACACAAAAGCGAGCCAACGGACACGTTCATACGAAAGAAGAGGGCCTTGTTTTCGCAATTGACAAAATCTCCAACGGAAGTCGATCAAATCGATATATTGTTCGGCATGTTGCATGCACAAATTCGGGAGCGTATTTCTCGTGGTGAAATTGGAAATTTTGATGAGTTACTGGCAGATGCCAGAGAAGCAGAACCGGTGTTAAGTGAACGTAGTTCGTTGAACTCTGAAATCGTAGGAGTTACCAGTGGTCGAAAAAGATGTTCGTTTTGCTGTAAGAAAGGACACACCATAGAAACGTGTTTCAAAAAGCAAGACGCTGTCGCAAAGCAGGTTCCAGTGGATAGAGATGCAGGGGCAGTTAAATCGAAATTCGCATGCTATGGATGCAATGCGCCAGGGGTTGTCAGAGCTAATTGTCCGAACAGCAGCAAAAAACATACTGGCAGTACACCGACGAGTGTCAGCTTTAACTCGGTGGGCTTATGTATTGGTCGTGACATTCCAGTGGTTAATGTGGATATTTTGACACAGGCGCGAAGACTAGCGTCACGAGCGCTAATCTGAAGCGGATTATGGAGTTCAAAGGTTGCAAATTTGATACCATAGATTGCCAAACTAGTCTTGCAGATGGAAGTACGAGTGTTAGAAAATTTGAGACAACAATGTGCAAAATCGTCATAGGAGGCAGATGTCTTAATATACAGTTTATGGCATTTCCGGAGGGTAAGAACAATCGAACCCTAATAGGCACCGATTTTATGGAAAAGGGAGGCACTGTTCTCAATATGGGTCAACAGTATTGGCACTACGTAAATTGCCCAACTCAAGTTTTTGATTTAGCGGAATCTTGGCCGTAAGATTTAAATTTGGTGGAAACCATAAAAGTTGCTGAGATCTATCCAAAGCGTAGAACAACCGATACCACTGTATCTGCGGAAATGACAAATCTGGTAACCCCGAAGCGACGCTGCAGAACATTCGTCTCTGACTTCGAAAGCTATGGTCCAGATTATAGAGGAGAAACTGATTATTCCCCACACTCTATTCAGGCAATTTTTAAGGACTCTATACCAAGCGACATGACAACCCCCGATAGGAGTAAGGATTGTGGTCTATTTACTGGAGTGAAACACCAAGAGCAAATGGAGGATATCGACGCTATTTTTGTGCCATTGTGTGCTTTTGATTTCACTATTTTAAAAACTTCAGATGCAGTAAATTTGAGAGAGGAGGAGAAGTGACAAGTGGACAAGTTATTGACAAAATATAGAGAAGTGTTTGGAAATTCTTGCGAGCCTACTCTTTTTGCTGTCCATAAGACCAATTTTTACACCACCATACCGTACATCATTCGCAAAGGCGCGTGGATTGAAGCAGGAAATAGAATTTTGCTGGAAAATGATATTATTGAGGAATGTGAATCAGCTTGGGCATCACCGGTGGTAATGGTTCCGAAAAGTGATGGTTCGATTCGTGTGTGTGTCGACTACCGAAAACTCAACGCCATCACAGTACCCGATAGGCATCCACTACCCCGTATGGACGATCTGCTGCATGCCGCTAAGTGCACAAAATTCATGACCACTCTAGACCTGCAAAGCGGATACTATCAAGTCGGTGTGGCAGAAGATCGCGACAAAACTTGCCTTATCACGCTTTTTGGTACGTTTCGTTTTAAACGCATGCCGTTTGGATTGAGAAACGCGCCTGCAACTTTCCAAAGGCTGATTAATAGTTTTAAATCTGGTGTTCCTGATATATGTATTGTGGCATACCTAAATGATTTGATAATCTGTTCAGAATCATTTCAGCAGCATTTGGAGAACTTGGAGGTTATTTTTGAAAGATTGTTGCTTTTCAAGTTGCGTTTGAATAACCGCAAGTGTAGGTTTTGTTGTTCCAATGTTAAATTCCTTGGGCATGTCCTCACACCGGAGGGTATATCAGTGGATTCATCCAAAATAGCGGCTATTATTGAACGAAGAGAACCAAGAAATGTGAAGCAGTTAACCTCGTTTATTCAGACGTGTTCTTGGTATAGGAGATTTGTTGATCATTATGCTGAAATTGCAAGACCTTTGACAAACCTCACCAAGAAGTCTGCTATATGGAAATGGGATAGAGGCGAACAGGAATCATTTGAAATGTTGAAGAAAGCTCTGACTTCGCCACCCATATTAAAGCAAGCCGTGGACGATATGCCATTTGCCATTCAAACGGACGCTAGCGCTTACGCTCTCGGAGCAGTTGTACTCCAGGGGGAGTGTCAACTAGAGAATATGCCAGTCGTCTGTTGAGCAATGCGGAAAGGAATTATTCCACCACAGAACGGGAAGCACTCGCAATTGTTTGGGCTTGCAATACCCATATGATTTTCTTTGTTTACATTTCATCGTACCCAGTAAATGTCAAAGTTGTTTGTGTGAGTGCGTTATCTTTTGATTTCATCTATGTTCACAATTGCACATAGATGTGTACATTTTTATCAGCTGATTTTGACAATAACTGGGTATGGAAATTACAACAATGCTAATGCTACTACCTTGTATTTGTATCAAGATTAAAGGCATGGTAGAATTATCTATTAGGTAGTCGCATTAGCAATTCCGTCGTTAAGCTGTCAAAATTTGCGGAATAATGAAAACCACTATGTACACAAAATGTGAAAAATATTATAAGATTGTCTTACTTGATACAAAGTCTATGCTATTAAATTGCATTTTAGTTGAAATTCTTTGAATTTTATTAACAAACAAAGAGAAACAAAATCAAATTTGACAGCTTACCGACGGAAAAGATGAAAAACCACAAATGAGCTGGGCTAACGCGTTTAACCGATAGATAATTTTACCATGATTAAAGCTTTGCGCTTGCAAGCAAGCGAAAGCGAAGAGGAGAGGCACTGATGAGAACATTTGTTATGCACACGAACACACATCAATACACAAACATGCAATTATGCATGTAATTAAACAAACTAATTTCTAGGCAAAAAATAAGCACAAACATCCTATTTCTATTTCTTTATTTTACTAAGCTTTTATGTTTTTATTTATTAACCTTTTATTATAATAAAATAAATTACACTGAAGGTTTGTATTTTATTCATTTCACTTTAAATTCCAGAAATTCTAGTTTCCGCTCTTCTCTTCGTTTGTTATCTCCGACATATACATAACACGGGGGTTACACGGTCAATTTTTGCCCATAGAGTAAATTTATAGTAGAGCCGCCATTTGTCTCATCTGACGTTTCCTTTCACACTCTTCGTGATGCGGTCGGTGTGATAGAGAGATGTTTGACGAAAAGTGATATACACCAGGTGGAATTACAATAACTTCTTGCTTTAATTTTTCATGCCATTTTGGTGAAAAACTGTGAAATTTAAATGTGTTTTAAACTTTTTTATTGACTGTTATTGTTAGCATACATTTGTGTTGTATTTAACACATTAATTTTTACACACAAAACGAAATGCCGTTGTTGTTATTTTGTTCGTTGTTGTGAACCATTGCCTCTATCTGGTATTAGTAAAGCAATTCTTTTCAACATCAAACGTATACATCACACGAGGACAAATGTCAGAAATTTGGTGAGTGAAAGATTTTCTCTACCCATATTTACTCTATGTTTTTGCCTTTCAAGTTTCAATACATTCATACTTTTTTACTAACAGACTCACACTTTTAAAAATTGAAAGGAACTTGCTTTCAATTTTTCTTTCAAATCGAGTGTTTCAATTTTCTTTCAAGAAAACAGCTGATTACATATGATATGAACAGTTTCTCGTTTTCCTCCTTACAAATATTCTGCCATCATTTTTTGATTTCTACTTTTACAAATATTATAAATAATTAAAAATGTTTGTGAGTAGAGGTAATAAATACAATGATGTGTTGCGATTCATAGAGCTATACAGAAGACACGAAGGTTTATGAAAAATGAATATTGCTTTCAAGTTGCGTGCAGCCTACGTCACAGCTATCAATTTACATGAATTTTGACAAGCAGTATGTGTACAAAACTTGAAACAAAAACTTGAAAGTGTGGCTGCAGCGTAACTCACATAACTCTGAGTGAGTGAATATAACTCTGGGGCACACTCAGTCACCGGAGGTGAAAAATTGTATCACATAAATCACTGCGTCGAGTAAGAATTTTTTCTACCGCCGTTACACAATTGGCTGGCTTTGGGATTTTCATACTTTTTGGGGCAACACGTGTTGCAGTGTCAACATTTGTAAACAAAACATACGCACTACATGCACATTAATACACATGAATACGCAAAATCCACATCATCTGTTGTTTGGTTCTTCTGTTAGGTTGAATTATACCCATATAAATCATAAATTTATAAATATTTGCCAACTGTACACTCAAAACAAATTATGCTGAGAAATAGTATCAAATTGTATGCATATTTCTTTATGCATCATCCATCACTTGTATTTCTAACACATTCACATTAAATTTCCCAGCGTTGAATTATGACAGTAGATATGACGATTTAGTCACGGCTGCGTTAAACGTAATACAGTGATCCAACGCGAAGTTCGGTTTGCAACGCAGGTGACCACTTCTACATTTTATGTGATTAAAAAAATGGAAAATGATGTGAAAGTGAGGTGAATCGTTTTATGTGATAAGACCCTTTATCTCTCGCTCTCTGTTTTATCGATAACCTCAAAGAAATCGGTTGGTTTTCAAACTGTTTTGAAGACCATCAGATATATCTGACGACAGCTGTTCACATTAACAATTTTTCTTCACATTCGACCGATTGTCAAATCCGTTTGATAATCTGAACTCCACTTAAGCCGCCTCCGCCGAAAAGTTTTGCCTTTTCACCGCCATCGAAAATTTTCGTACGGCTTGCTTCTCTGGTGTGAATGCGACAGCAAATATTTGGCAAATATCATTTACCAAAGAAATACCAAAATATAAATCAGTACCTCGGTTCTGTAGTTCTCGAATCGAAAAAGTTTTCACATGAAGCATGTGAATTGAAACAAAAACGCTAGGAATCGGTACAAAAAATCGCTTCTCACATGTGACTGTTTCTACGTTTGTTTTGCGAAAACCTTTGTAGAAACAAAACAAACTTTTTGTAGAAACAACATCAAAATCTCTCACCGTTTTAATTTGTGAGTATTTTTGGCGTTTCACATTTTAATTTTTTCGACTCACTACTTTTTAGAAACAGATTTTCTCGCATTTTTCCAATAAGAATAAAAAAAAGCAGTACGTCATAGAAAGTTTTCGCAAAACAAACGTTGTAGAAACAGTCACATGTGCATGGTAAAATAAGTAAGGTAAACGCAATAGGAATTGTTACAACAAACACAGGCATTTTGGTTTTGTTTGGTGTCCATAATCTGTCAAAATTTCTTCATGTGTGTATCTACTGTAAAAGTAAACAAAAAAGTACACAAACAAAATGCATGCGAATTTGACATAAGAGAAACACCTAAGCAAGAAAAATGTTGAAATCAGCTGTATTAACGAGTTTACCTTACCTGGCGTAACAACCTGGATACAACCTTGTCTTTCAACCCTGACCCATGATAAAATAAGTAAGGTAAACGCACTAGGAATTGTTACAACAAACACAGGCATTTTGTTTTTGTTTGGTGTCCATAATCTGTCAAATTTTCTTCATGTGTGTATCTACTGTAAAAGTAAACAAAACGGTACAAAAACAAAATACATGTGAATTTGACATAAGAGAGACACCTAAGCAAGAAATCAGCTGTTTTACCATGCCCTGACCGTTTCCTACATAGTCTAATAATATAAGTCGACGCGTGGCGTGTTGTTGTAATATGAAACGATTTTGACAGAATTTTGTTGTACTATTGTTATGACAATACACTCGATATGTCAAAATCATTTTATATACGAAGAAGAGACAAATGCAAAACGCTAAAGTAAATAATTACATGCATAGAATTACATGTATTAAAAAAAAAGTAATAGGCAGAAATTATACAATTTACAATTATATTTATATTTCAATTTAATTTGCACAACACTTTTCAAACGTTTAATAACGCAAAATAAGAATCAAAACAAATGATGAGACAAGTTTGACACTTCGAGTGTATTACGTAAACAAAGAATGATAAAAAGAAACAACCCGATAACAAAATGCCTGATCAGCTGGGCTTATGCTTCCACTCATAGTGTAATAATATAAGTGGAAGCATAAGCCCAGCTGATCAGGCATTTTGTTATTGGGTTGTTTCTTTTTATCATTCTTTGTTTACGTAGTACACTCGAAGTGTCAACCTTGTCTCATCATTTGTTTTGAATCTTCCTTGCCCTCTTTGCTTACGCTGGTCGTTTCACCGCCTGTAGTTTTTTTGATGGCTAAAAATATATAGAAGAAGTAACTAAAATTACCTACATACATATGTATGGACTTACTGATGGATACTTACCAATTTGGATCTTAAATGCGTTCCAACTTTCTGCCTATTACTTTTTTTAATACATGTAATTCTATGCATGTAATTATTTACTTTGGCGTTTTTCCTTTGCCTCTTCTTCGTATATAAAATGATTTTGACATATCGAGTGTATTGTCATAACAAGTACAACAAAATTCTGTCAAAATCGTTTCATATTACAACAACACGCCACGCGTCGACTTATATTATTAGACTATGCTTCCACTTATATTATTACACTATGATGGCATGGTAAAATAAGTAAGGTAAACGCACTAGGAATTGTTACAACAAACACAGGCATTTTGTTTTTGTTTGGTGACCATAATCTGTCAAATTTTCTTCATGTGTGTATCTACTGTAAAAGTAAACAAAAAAGTACACAAACAAAATGCATGTGAATTTGACATAAGAGTAACACCTAAGCAAGAAATATGTTGAAATCAGCTGTTCTAACGAGTTTACCTTACTCATTTTACCATGTATGATGGTTTCCTAGCGTTTTTGTTTCAATTCACATGTTTCATGTGAAAACTTTATCGATTCAAGAACTACAGAAACGAGGTACGGTTCTTTGGAAAATATCTGTTGTAGACTGCGCACGTGTTAAGTTTTGTCGGAAAATAAATTAATAAGTGGTAAGTAATTGTAAATATGCTAGAATACAATAAGAAGATATTAGTCAACTTTTTTTTTTCTGTAATGGTGGTACTGAAGACGAGTCTGAGTTTTATAACTTCACTGGTAGAATTCTGTGTATTTTTCACAAAATTGTACAATTTGAGTTTGTAAAGCAAAGATGTGACGGCAAACTGAATTTACAGAAAAGAGCCTTTTAAAGTCTTATTAAATTGTATTTGTACAAAATGCCGGAGTTAATCAGTAATTTGTTTTACTTTTCGTTTCAGATGGTTGTACGGTTTAGTAATAAAGTAGACCACGTGTTTTCTTTAATTATCTGAATTGCATCCAACAAAATGGCGTCATTGCCTATGGAATGGTGTCTACGGGTAAGATAATATTAATCACTTATATTTCTATGCGTTTATTTTTATTGATGAAAATAACACAGACCTGTGCTGAATTCAATGTATTGAAAGACTTATCAATCACCTGATCACATTTTAAGAGCAGCTTTGCTAAAATTTTCCGCATCCTAAAATGCTAACCTCATTTTGTTTGTTCCTTTACAGATGCATTCATGTGGTTACTGTGGGAAATGGAATGTTGTAAAAGGTGAGTAGTTTTTTCTTGTTCGTTGATAACAGCCTAAAATATGATGAAAATCCTTTTATCTTTCCTTTTGCGGTTTCCACCGGAAGCTTTGCTAGTGACGGTTTGGATTGTCTGATTATGATCTTAAAATAATACTACTCTTGAATTGGAGAACTAGTCGTAATTTTACTTTATTATCTTTATTTTTTTAGGTTTACCTTGTATATTCCGTTCAATTCCGCATGGGTTAAACTTGCAAGAGGTAAGAAGTCGTACAAAAAAAACAACATTCCAAAGTTTTTCTATAATGATGAGACTGATGACGAGACTGAGTTTTTCAACTTTTATCGTAGAATTTTGTGTATTTTTCATAAAACACTACAACTTGAGTTATAAAACAAAAGATGTTACGGCAAGCTGAATTTAGAAAAATTACTCAACTGTCTTAAAAATAAATTGCTATAATATTTTGTACGGGTTAGTAATGTAGCCTTTTTTTCACAGAAATTTGGTGCTGAAACTTACACTTCAGGACATTGAAGCGGATGTTTGAGGTAAATTTATAACAATTTTTTTTTATTCTATGTAATTCTTGTTTATCTGATGAAAATAACACAGACCTGTACTGAATGCGAAGTATTGAAAGACTTATCAATCACCTGACTATATTTACGTAACACTATATGTTGTATTCAGTACTGGAGGCGCCTTTCATTAATAACCTTGTTTATTCTATTCCTTCCAGATTCTTCACGCTTGCTTGTTTTGTTATGGCAATATCTGGGATGAGCAACATTACCGTTTGATAGTAAGTAATTCGATTTTTTTTTTAAATTTCACTTGCCTATTCATATGATGAAAATCCTAGTATCTTTCCTTTTGCGGTTTCCACCGGAAGTTTTTCTAGTGACGGTTTAGGATTGTCTGATCTGCTATATGAATCTTATATGTAATATGCCTTATGCTACAAGTAGAGACTTATTTCCAATGTTGTTTTTTTTTCAGCCTGGCTAAAGACCTTCCAAATTTGGAGAGAGAAATGCCGACTGCTTTCCGACTGGAAAAGGTGTGTACATACTTGTTTAAATGACTGTACTTCTTCAAAGTAAATGATGATATCCTCAATCATTTCCTTTTGCGGTTTCCACCGAAAGTTTGCAAATGACGGCTTAGGATTGTCGGATACTTTTAAGAATACCATCTATTTTGGAGTTACCTAGCTTCTTCACAATATGAACAATTTTCCTTTTTTTATTTCAGCTAACTCCATTGATTTGGGAAGATCGCAAGCGGTAAACATTACCAACTACCTTCGCCGATCGATCTATGATGTGCTGCATCAGTCCTTGAAAAATGTATTAAAAATAATCTGAATATTCAAATATAAAACAAAACAATTTAAATATAATCACGTCATTTTTTTTTTCTTTAATATGAAACTGTCAGGAGCATTTTTGGAAGAGTTTTTAATTCCAGTTGAAATTGTAGTGTGAACATTTTTCATACAGAACACTTGATCGAGGAAAGGGAATAGAATTCAAATTGAAAAATTATACAGTGGATAAGATAAGGTGGCACATGGTATTACTCTATATTTGCCCTGGATGTTGAAACACCACCCCAAATAACCGCGTTTGATTGTTGCGTATTTTGGTGGTGAATATGTGGGAACACATCACCGGCGTGGAGGCAGGGGGAGGGTTGAAAATTAGCACTGGCTACATCCACAAGTTGGTATGGTCAATGGGGAAACGGCGGTAGAATATCATTCGACGTAAATGACTACCAACGTTAGAACTTTTAATTTCCCGTTAAACCAATTTTACGACTATAGCCGCTTAAAATAACAATATCGCTTAGCTCTCCATATACAGTGATCGAAAGATTAGTTTAGCAAGGAAAAAGCAGGTCTAATATTGAGTTAGATCCAAATATTCGGCCCTGTTCTGTAAACAGAATCCAGACAAGCATAAAACCCATAAAACGTTTCAGAATACTATTTGGGTTTCTGTAAATGCAGAAGAAAAATATCAGTTTTGAATTAGAATGCAAATGCCTTGTGATTGTAAAAACAAACAGTTCAGAACAAAAATATTCCTTGTTTTAAACACATCAAAATTTTAGACTTTTTATTCTGAAAGAAAAATAAAATTCAAAATGAAGCAGACAGGGCCGATTGAAATATTTCCTTTATTTTTTAAATAAATACCGGCCCTGTTCTGCATACAGAATCATTTTGAATCAGAATTGTCTCAGAATAAAAGTGAACAATTTTTATGTTGGTAAAACATGAAATACTTTTGTTCTGAAATGTTTGTTTTTAAAATCATAAAGTATTCGCATTCTAATTCAAAACTGGTAGTTTTCATCTGGATTGTTTTACATAAACCCAAATATTCTGAAACGTTTTATGTTTGTTTATCTGGATGCTGTTTACAGAACAATGTGAACAAAATGCACAATAATCAAGCATCTGCATTAGCTGATGCGGTACAACAGCGATTCCTCCACAATGAGAATCGTATGCTTCGGATCATTGCCATGTTGAAATATGAAAGTGTCCTAATTCTATGGCGCTTTCTTACAAATTGGTTTCCAGAATATTGAGGTATAAATACTTGTTCACAATACGGTCAATAAATACAAGTTTTCCACCCCAGATACCGCCATGCATCCGCAAATTAATACCAAAACGCCACCGTGTTTATTGTTTTCTCACCAGAAATAATAATAGTGTTCCAGAACGTCTTTGGGGTGGTTTATATTCCCTTCTGGTATATAATTAGGGTAACAATATGCAACTGAAGTTTAATAAAGGGCCTGTTCGCAATTGCATTAGATGACGCTTATTTGCTGCGCATTCTGTTTGCAATTACCAACTCAGAGCACCTGCAGTTATCAGACGTTGCATTTACGAACGTGCTGCGCATCATATGCAGAGCAGATTCATTACCGAACATGGCTAAATATCAAATGCAGTTTAAAAAACACTATAATTTGAACAAATATTCAGCCTTATTACGAATGTCGTTCTCGTATTTCGACTACGTCAGTTTTGGAAAAGGTTAAAGATAACACGCAAACTTTGTCTTTAATCTTTTACAAAACTGTCGAAATACCAGATCTACAATCATAATAAGGCTGAATAAAATAATAAGTAATAAATAAAACACAACAATTCAAGATTTCTCCAAAGAGATGTCCATTTTATTCTCATGTTAAATGATGTCAATTAATTATTTTTAAGCATCAATGTGGCGAGCGCCGGGCTTATCAGCCAAGAAATCAGCAAATTGTTGATAAGGAGTGGCACCCAGAGGCATATCCTTCCACAAATCGGGTGTCAAGTAAGCGTAAGTCTTGGCGATAGCAGCATAAGTAGCCTTGGCGAAGTTACCCAAAGTACCGGTGGAACCACGAGCAGAGGTATAACAATCTTGAATACCAGCCATGGTCAACAACTTCTTCGGTACGGGAGCAGACACAATACCAGTACCACGAGGAGCGGGAATCAAACGCACAGAGACGGAACCGCATTTGCCTGTAACTTTGCAGGGTACTGTATGGGGTTTACCAATCTTGTTGCCCCAGTAGCCACGACGGACAGGAACAACAGACAATTTAGCCAAGATGATAGCGCCACGGATAGCGGTGGCAACTTCCTTGCTGCACTTGACGCCCAAGCCAATGTGACCATTGTTGTCACCAATAGCAACAAAAGCCTTGAAACGGGTACGTTGACCAGCACGGGTTTGTTTCTGGACAGGCATAATCTTCAAAACTTCATCACGCAAAGCGGAACCCAAAAAGAAATCAATGATTTCGAACTCTTTGATGGGCAAAGAGTACAAGTAGATTTCTTCCAACGAGTTGATTTTGGCATCACGTACCAAACGGCCCAATTTGGTAACTGGAACCCATTCTTTGGAGTCTTCCTTGCCACCACGGCCACGACCGCGACCACGTCCGCGGCCACGACCACGACCGCGTCCACGTCCACCACGAGAACCAAATCCTCCACGGAAACCACCACGGGCTGGAGCTTCGTCCGCCATTCTAAAAACGAAAGATAAACAGAAATGAGTAAACCACAAAAACACGAGGTAGTCAAAAAAAATTAGGTTATGTTCTTGAAGAATCAGACACCTTTTATACCATCATTAAATCAAAAACCATGCTGAGAAATTTGATCTTCTGGTGGAAACCGCAAAAGGAAAAATATAAAATTATCATCATTTAAAGTTCAAGAAAATCAAAGAAATTATACACATTTAAGGAAACATGTGGCTGGTTAAGGAAAACCAATTATCACAAGGAATGTAACACATAAAAATATTAAACTAATATTTAGTAATCGATTAGCAGATTTCTTCGATTTACTGAACTTGTTTCTGAACACAACTTTCTTTAATAATTTTTAATTTATAAATATACTTACTTGTAGTAATAAGTTAGTTTAAACGGTGAAGGTAAAAAACCGAATGAACGAGACACAATTCGTTTCTACTCCAACAAGCCACGACAGCCATGGTGAAATTCGTTACTTTTGCGGAAGTGTTGCTAGCTATAAAAAAAAAAGTGTAATATCGAGCAAAGTTCACATTATTAGATTTATCTGACGAGGCATCAGATCAGACAGAAATATAAAGGGGTCCTCAGATGTACCAACAGTTGATTCAAATTTTGCCAAAGCGAATTTGATTTTTTTTAACATGATGCCAACTTCGATTATAGCATAGACAGACGACAGCGTTAATTTGCATTAAAAGCTCACTAATGTGAATTAACATTTTGCCATGACAGACGACATTTTTTGCATTTAGTAAACAGCTGTTTGTTTGCAAACAACTGTTTGTTCGTCAAGTAATTTTTTGGACTTTTACATCAGATGCAAAACCTCCGCATCTCCATAACACCACACGCTTCGCTTCTTTCCCTTGGAAATCTTAAAATGGAAAAAATGCGTTTCGATTTTAAATATTTCTCATTTTTTTGCAAAAAAACAATTAAAATAACTCAACTTTGCTGACTTTGAATCCATTTGCAATTGACGATAGCAAACAATTTGACAACAGCTGATTCAAGATGTATCAAATACATGGTGATAGTACATAAAATCAACAAAGCAAGTTCCATTTCCACTGTGTTCCGGCTATCACTTCTATCACCCAATTTATACGATGATTTTTACGACGTTGCTTTTGCGACGTCTTTTTTTAACATACAGTCGAAGGGTGTAGAGAAGCAAGAGCGGTAAACAAAAAGACACGATTTCTGTTTTTTCCATAATGCCCTTCTCTACACCGTTCACCTATATGTAAAAAAAGACGTCGCAGAAGCAAGCAGAAGCAACGTCGTAAAAAATCATCGTATAAATTGGGCGTATGTATAGATACATCTTGAGCTGATTGACTGTCGACGGTGTTGCCATATTGAAATACCTAAATTCAGGATAAATGCACTCTGATTTCATGCATTTACGCCAAAGCTAATACACATTGGGATGGCGATAATTCACAAGTTAATTTGAATTAAGACTGCTAACGCAAATTAACGCTGTCGTCTGTCTACGCTGTTACACCGGGGTTACACTTTGAACTTTTGGATGAAAGGCTTTTACACATACTGCTTATCATAATTCGTTAAAACTGATAGCTGTGACGTAGGCTGCACGCAACAGGTTGATCAACTTTTATATATATACGTATATTTTAGTTAAAAAATCACATTAATTTTTGTTTTAAAAAACATACACGCTTTATTTACTTTTCCACCAAACAAAGCAAACGAATTTGACACAGATGTTACAAATCAGTATTTGGCAATATAATAATGTTGCGTCAACTTCTTAAGAGAAGTTCAGATTATCAGACGGATTTGACGATCTGTCGAATCTGAAGAAAAATTGTCAATGTGAACACGTGTTGTCAGATGAATCTGATGGTCTTCAAACCAGTTTGAAAACCAAACGATTTATTTGAGGTTATCGATAAATCAGAGAGCGAGAGATATGATGGCGGAGAATAAGCGAACAGAAAAGCGGAAAACTTTAAATTAAATAGCATTTTTGGAATTTAATGTGAAATGAAAAAAATTCAAATCGTCAGTGAAATTTAATCAAATGAAATATTAATACATAAAAACATAAATGCTTGGTAAAATAAAGAAATAGAAATAGGATGTGTGTGTGTGCTTCCTAGAAATTAGTTTGTGTCATTACATATGTATGTACAAATATGGTTGTGTACATATGCATAACAAATGCATCCCTTTCGCTTGCTTGCAATCAAGAAATTGATGCGAGACAGTTGCAAGCGCAAACCCATGGTAAAATTATCTATCGGGTAAATGCGCCAGCCCAGCTGATTTGTGGTTTTTTCATCTTTTCCGTCGGCAAGCTGTCAAATTCGATTTTGTTTCACTTTGTTTGTTAATATAATTCAAAGAATTTCAACCAAAATGCAATTTAATAGCATAGACTTTGTATCAAGTAAGACAATCTTATAAAAATTTTCACATTTTGTGTACATAGTGGTTTTCATTATTCAGCTAATTTTGACAGCTTAACGACTGAATTGCTAATGCGACTACCTAATACATAACTCTACCATGCGCAAACCGTTGATGTTAACACTGTGGTGAGTTGCCTCAAATGAAGTCTGTCAGATAAATGTTTCTGTGTGGACGAAAAATCGATATTTTATCGATAACTTCTTCAAACATGTCTGTCAGATCTGTCTGATAATTTGAACTCCACTTTAGAGAGTGCAATGGCTAAATCGAAGTTCATGTAAAAAAAGAAGTTGATACCAACTTGAAATCGCTCAACTTAAGAGGCCCTTAGACCTGTGGATAAGTTGCGGCGATTTCAAGATGACATCAACTTATCCATGGTGTAAGGTGAAGTTGGTGGTTTGTACAAACTAGTTGATGTAAAATCAAAGCATTTTTATTTTTTGAGGTTGATATCAACTTATCCACCAGTGTAAAGGGGCCCTTAGACCTGTGGATAAGTTGCTCGACTTCAAGTTGACATCAACTTCGACAACTAGACATCAACTTCGATTTTGCCCTTACACTCTCAAACTAGTTGAGGCAACTTCATTTTCTTGTCAGATGTCGAAATGAAAGTGGTGAGCGCACCGTGAAAATATCACAAATTTTACGACAAAACGCCATTTTTAGTTTCTTTAAATATTTATAAATAACACTACAAATCATATTTATTTAGTTTATACTTTTCCGATAATGTTTAATTTATTTATTTTTTGGTTCATTTATTTACATTTTGCCGATAATGTTGCCTCATTAACGTTTCTCACCGAAATGCGTATGAAAGTTGATCCAACTTCCCCTTACACTGGTGGATAAGTTGATATCAACTTCAAAAAATCAAAATGGCTTTGATTTTACATCAACTTGTTTGTACAAACCACCAACTTCACCTTAAAACATGTTTATACTGCACTCGAAACCTAGAGATATCTAGATTTCGTGGCCTAAACATCTGATTTTCTATACACAAATCAGCTGTTCCTGTGAATGAAATCCAGAAAATCCAGTACCTCGTTTCTGTAGTTCTCGAATCGATAAAGTTTTCACATTATGCATGAAACAAAAAATTCCATCGTTTCTCGATTTGTGAGTAAAAAGTGTTTCTGTAAATCAATGCGAAAAGGGGCAACACTGATGACGTTTTTATTGGAATATTCCAAGAAAGCTGTCAAGTAATACAAAATATAAACAAACAAAATAAGCTAGTGCGAAAAAGAACAACAAACAGAAGTTATTTTAAGAGATTTCCAATGCTTCTTACAATTTGTGTTGGAATTTAGCCCTCCAAATTGTCTCTTGCAAATTCTAAATTAGTTGACATATATTCAACTATATTTTCTTTTTGCTTTTTTGATTTTTCTGTAATATTTAGGACAAATTAATTGAAATACATAAGAAAATTGTATAATTCTTGGCTTCTCAATTTAAAATATTAATTCTTAAAAGCCTTTTTGTAGAAACAATATCAAAATATCGCACCGTTTTAATTTGTGAGTATTTTTGACGTTTACAATTTTAAATTTTACGACACCCAACTTTTTAGAAACACTTTTTCTCGCATTTTTCCAATAAGATTGAAAAAAACAGTACCTGACAGAAAGTTTTCGCAAGGCAAACGTTGTAGAAACAGTCACATGTGAAAAGCGAGTTTTTGTACCGATTCGTATCGTTTTTGTTTCAATTCACATATTTCATGTGAAAACTTTTTCCATGGTACAATAATATCTTCATGGTAATAGCAGCGCGTGTTGTTGTTGTTGTAGGCAGCGACAACAGGCATTTTGTTTTTGTTCTATTCGCTTCAGCTGTCAAACTCTACACAAATGCATACCAACAACACAAGAATGCAAAAGAGTACAAAAACAAAATACATGTGAGTGTGACAGAAAAAAATTAAAACAGCTGTTCTTACGACTTTACCATGAACATATTATTGTACCACGACTTTTTCGATTCGAGAACTACAGAAACTAGGTACAGTACCTCGTTTCTGCAGTTTTCGAATCGAAAAAGTTTTCACATAAAACATGTGAATTGAAACAAAAACGCTAGTAATCGGTACAAAAAATCGCTTCTCACATGTGACTGTTTCTACAACGTTTGTTTTGCGGAAAATTAAAACGGTGCGAGATTTTGATATTGTTTCTACAAAAAGGTTTTTTAAGAAATTAAAACTTGGAGAAGATAAGAACTATATCTTTTCTGTTAGGTATTTCAATTAATTTTTCCAAAATGTTGCAGAAAAATCAAGAAAGCAAACATGAAATGCATGTCTATACTTCCTTTTGTTGTTCCTTTTCGCACAAGTTTATTTTGTTTGTTTATATTTTTTCCTTACTGGACAGCTTTCTTGGAATATTCCAATCAAAACTTCATCAGTGTTGCCTCTTTTCGCATTGATATATAGAAACACTTTTTACTCACAAATCGAGAAACGATGGAATTTTTTGTTTCATGCTTAATGTGAAAACTTTTTCGATTCGAGAACTACAGAAACGAGGTACAGATTTCGGTTGCAGCATAAACGCGGTATTACACCATGGATAAGTTGATGTCAACTTGAAGTCGCTGCAATTTATCCACAGGTCTAAGGGCCCCTTAAGGGGAAGTTGCATCAACTTTCATACGAATTTCGATGAGGAACGTTCATGAGGCAACATTATCGGCAAAATGTAAATAAATGAACCAAAAAATAAATAAATTAAACAGTATCGGAAAAATATATACTAAATATTTAAAGAAAATAAAAATAGTGTTTTTTCTTAAAATTTGTATATTTTCGCAGTGCGCTCACCACCTTTCATTTCGACATCTGACAAGAAAATGAAGTTGCCTCATCTAGTTTGAGAGTGTAAGGGCAAAATCGAAGTTGATGTGAAATAATAGAAGTTGATGTCAACTTAAAGTCGAGCAACTTATCCACAAGTCTAAAGGGGCCTTAGACCTGTGGATAAGTTGCAGCGACTTCAAGTTGACATCAACTTATCCATGATGTAAGGTGAAGTTGGTGGTTTGTACAAACTAGTTGATGTAAAATCAAAGCGATTTTGATTTTTTGAAGTTGATATCAATCTATCCATCTATGTAAGGGGGAGTTGCATAAACTTTCATGCACACTTCGACGAGAAACGTTCATGAGGAAACATTATCGGCAAAATGTAAATAAATGAACCAAAAAATAAATAAATTAAACATTATCGGAAAAATATAAACTAAATAAATATGATTTGGAGTGATATTTATAAATACTTAAAGAAAATAAAAATGGAGTTTTTTCGTAAAATTTGTGATCTGACAAGAAAATGAAGTTGCCTCAACTAGTTTGAGAGTGTAAGGGCAAAATCGAAGTTGATGTCTAGATATCGAAGTTGATGTGAACTTGAAGTCGAGCAACTTATCCACAGGTCTAAGGGCCCCTTAAAGGGGCACTCCAAAATATTTTCTCGATTTCGTATGAAATGTCCTAACAAACTCCGAAGTGTTCGCAGTGGAATTTTTCCCGATTTGATTGAAAGTCAAAGCGCATTGACGATGTAATACTCACACACTCACACTTTCACACTCTTCGTCGTAGGTTTGTGGAAATGAGAGAAATGAAATTTAAAATTAACTTACACCAGGTGGAGTTACAAAATATGTTCACTTAACTTTTCATGTCGTTTTGGTGTATAACTGAAAAATTTAAATGTATTTTGCACTTCTTGTTGACTTTTATCGTTGGTATACATTTGTATTGTATTTAACACAACTAGTTTGCCACAAAAACACAAAATTCGATTGTTGTTCCTTTGTTGGGTGTTGTTTACTATTGCCTCTATCTGGTATTATTGAACCCATGTTTTCCACCATCCAATGTTTAGTTTCCACCGTACCTAAAAAAAAAAAAAAAATGGTTTCCCATTACATCCCATGAAGGGACTGGGGAGAACTTCTCACAATCGGTGGGCTGTGCGCTTTCCAATTTTCACTCACTGATTGGGACCTACAGTTTTACACCGATTCCGAACGGTAATTTGAGAAGCACTATGCGAGGTGACCGCCGCCGAAAGAAAATTTGAAGGTGGTCAGAGCCGGGTTCGAACTCAGGATCTCATGTACAAGAGCCGCGCACACTAACCATTGCACCACCGTACCTATGACGTTTAATTTATTGAGAGAATAAATTTATCTATGTATTTATTTGGCTATGATTTTGCTGAGTCTGGTATTTTTCAAGGGGTATCGACGAGACAGCTGATCAAGTTAGATCTTGGAGAACTTATAGAGAAAACGATTTCAAAGAAGAAACGGTGATAGGTGACTGGGTTGCTTGGTGTGATTTTCATGCTTTTGCTGCCGCGTGTCAAGCCAAAAGTACAAAACACATCAACTGGGAATAAATTTTGCCAATTAAATCAATTTAAAAAATGGATATTCAGTGAAGAAAAATCAAAATGTAATGAAATGTGATGCTAGCTACACACGCAGCTACCGTTGCAGCAACTTATTTTATTTGTTCATTACACATGTGGCAACTGACGCCGCAACCTCAGTAGTGTGTGTAGCTGTGGTACAGAAAATACAGTTTTTAATTTTTATATTTTTCATAAGATATGTCCCATAGCTCGTTACATTAGGCTTGTTTTGGTTACACTGCTTGCTTAGATTATCACTTATTTTGTATTACCGCTTCCATTTCGGGTATAAGCAGGATGGTGATTATAATTGTTCACATTAACAATTAAAGAGCTTTGTGTTTGTTCTTCTTGTTGTTTTCTGCCAAAATCATATGGTCACTTATTCATTAAACAGCAATCAACTATTCACCTAAAAAATGAATTCATAGTTTAAATTATGTTTGATCGTTTATCAAAAAGTATTTTCCACTCAAATATTAGGCCTGAGAAACAAGAAATATGTAATGTCCCCTTGTTTTAAAGCGCGTATCGGCACTAGGCTGTGGCTGCGACTCAGCTCGCCAAATGGGGGGGGGGGGGGGGTTATTTCCGCGGGGTAGTACAAATGAAAATTATTTGTGCCGAAGAGACTAACAAGCAAAAAATATTTAGCAGTGGACATTTATGACAATAATAGGAAAACGAAAAGGAAGAGTTAAGAAATAAACACTGAGATGCAAAGATAACTGATTTTTTTGATTTGAAATTATTTGTAGAAGACCGAAGCAAGAGTAGAGTAATAGAAACGGTAATAAAATTAATCGGGAACTACAGTAATTTTGTAATATGATGTTGTATCGAATTAGGAAGTCAAGAGAGCCCACACCAATACACAGTACGAAAACAAAACCAAGAATTTTAAATTATTTTTTTAACGACCCGAGAAATGAAAAGAATAATCGGATTTTAAAGGATGTCATAGAAAATATATATAGTATTGAAAAGGAAAAGGATGGGTTTCGATGATGTACCTTTTTTTGTAGTTGATATAACATCAGCACGATTTCCAGGATTTTCATTCTGAGGATATCGATGGCATTATCCTTCCAGGCTTGCCCGCCCCTGACAGCAGCTTCTGCTTGGCAGCTTCTTTGCCTGCATTTATTTTGTTGGAAGCTACCCCAATCACGATTCACCCAACCTTCACGTATCCGCTACGTTCATCTTTTTTAGACAAATTAACACATTGTTTTATATTTACAACATTCTAACACAAATTTATTATAAGCGTAAAAATAAGCATGTTTTACAAAAATTAATGGCAGTTTTAATCTTAACTTCTAATGGTGTGGACTGGAAATGAAATATAAAAAAAAGAAATTGAACATATATATATTTTTACTATTAATTCATTGTCTGCTGGTTTTTTTCAATTTAATTACTTTGTTTATTTGTTAAATTTAGTTAATTATTTCTTTGTATTTTAGTATTTCTTTTAATGCGTTCACTGCTGATTTAAATAATCAATTATTTAATAACGACAATACTTATAATTTTCTTAAAATTTTAGCATTTTTTTAGACGTTATTTATATTATTTCATTAATTAATTTTTTTGTAGGAAAAAAACATATAGTTTATTTTTTTATTGTTTTTAGTTTAGTTAGTTTTTTTCTTTATCTTTAGTTTCAGTTTAAATCTTCAAGATTTTGTGTTTTTTCTTAGCGACATTTGAAATTTTTTCTTTACTGTAGAACTATAATTGATAATTGATGATCGCCCTATAGTAAGTGGTCACAATGGCATCATTAATTTTGCCAACTTAACCAAGTGTCCACAGGTGGCGTCCTCTTCACAATAAATATTATTACAAAACATGTTGTCTAGACAATAATTAATATCACGGACACGGTCGTCACAAATACCCATACAGAAAAAAAGCCTAGTGTAATATTACTCACATTCATGGTCTGATTGCACTGGCCAACATAGGGTCAGCTATTTAATTGGGCAATATTACTAATAAACGTAGGCAATTTTACGTTCATCAAGATTATGGGTCTTATCACATAAAACGATTCACCACACTTTCACATCATTTTCCTATTTTTTAATCACATAAAACTTAGAAGTGTTCACCTGCGTTGAAATATTAACTTCGCGTTGGATCACTGTATCACATTAAACGCAGCCGTGACTAAATCGTCATATCTACTGTCATAATTCAACGCTGGGAAATTTGATGTGAATGTATTAGAAATACAAGTGATGGTTATAAAAATTTATAAATAATGAAAGAAATATGCATAAAATGTTATCGAATTTCTCAACATAATTTGTTTTGAGTGTACCGTCGGCCAATATTTATAAATTTATGTTTTATTTTGGTCTAAATACCAACAACAACTCATCAATTGAAACCTCAGGGAAAATTCAAACAACAAATTTTCTGTATTCATGTGTATTTTTGTGAATTTATGTGTTTGTTGGTGTGTGTGTTTTGTTTAAAATGTTGACACTGCAACACGTGTTGCCGCAAAAAAGTATGAAAATCCCAAAGCCAGCCGATTGTGTAACGCCGGTGGTAAAAATTCTAACTCGAGCACATGCTGATTTATGTGATGCAATTATTCACATCCAGTGACTGAGTGTGCGTCTGAGTTAGATTCACTCACTCAGAGTTATGTGATAAGACCCTATGAAACTTCACCTTGCGTATTTGTAGATTTACCCAATTAATTTTAATATGTAATCTTACCAAATGTTTATTTAGCTCATTTTTTATATTTACAGAAACAAATTTTGTTTTTGTCTTCGATTAAAGGATTATTTATTGCATACTCAGTTGTTACTTAAAATTATAATTGTTACAATAAATTATTATAATAACGAATAATGTAGCACATCTCGTTTGTCACTGCCGAAGACTCCAGTCACGTTCCCTGTGAAGAATTATAATAATCATTGGATAAAAGTATCAAGTATTTTGGTACCAAATTTGTTCGTTTCTACAATTTTTTTCGTTTCTTCAAGTGGCTTCAAACTGTGTTGGATAACGTTATCGTTAACGAATATAAACATTTCCAAGAAACAAGAAACTACAAACCATGCGTTAGAGCAAGACGATCATATGTATTTCCGATTTAAAAAGGCAGAAAGTTTCCAGTATGAAAACAACAGGAAAACAGTGTTGAATATCGGCATCGTGAGCCAAACACAAGGAGAAGAATATAAACATATTCAAGAATATCTACAAACCATGCATTAGAGCAAGACGATTATATATATTATAATAAATTACCGCTAGTTTGGCGTTTTTGTTACTAGCAAACAAGCGATATGTGGCGGCTCAGTAGCGCCACCTAACGACAAAAAAAAAAAAACCTTTCAGTACACCACCTATCGTAATTGTACCAGGCTCAAAAGTCTCAACACCACCTTCAATAATGCACCAACACAAATGTAAACAACTTTCGTTAATTTTTACATTTGATAAGGCACACCGGTACAAAATTTTATCCGCGGCCACCATTTTGACTCACGTACGCGGAAAGTTCGCGAAAACGTGAGAGTGTGCAGCATAACGGCGTCAGAAAAGTGGCGTCATAGAAGAAATCGCCATTAGACGCCATTCTAGTAAGTGAAGCGTCCGCGAACAAGTGTATCCAGGAAGTATAACCTCAACGACAGAGTGACCCCCGGAGATTTTGGAGAAGAAATAGTAATCCGCCCGCCAACTCAGTAGAGACTGGGAGAGAAGTCGCGAAGACGGCCGCAGCAAATATTTACCGGTCTTAGATCCAGACAATTATTCATAAAAGGAACTACCCGTCGGACATCACCCGGTACGGTCAGCAACCCGTTACCCTAAGGCGCAAGTCAAAGTCAGCACAGCAGCAACCCAGAAGCGGCAGCAGACCAGGGACTAGGTCCACATCGTAGGCAGCAACACTACCGAGCTGCCAACGCTTAAGGCCCCTTTCTGGCCTACTCCACTTTCGCCCCGGGCAGTGTGTCATCAGCCGGGAATTTGTAGGCCCAAAGGCGACCTTAGGCACCTGGTATCGCCGCCAACATATCACCTAGACATCGCAAACCTCCACCAGTGTGTTCCAGCAAGACGTAAGCGCCGGCATCAACAACATTAAGCCCCGCTTCAGCATCAGCCGAAAGGTTGTCCAGCAGCGTAGCAGTCCACCAACTCCGCACGGTAAGCCTCGTTGGAGGCCGAAGGTAAGTCCGATTTTCCTCATCCATCGGACAGACATAACCCTGTCAAGGGGGTAGGCCCGTAGTGACTCCAGTAGTTAGGATAGGTTGAGTTAAATCCTGGGCTATAAAGTGGAACCTGGCTCAAGTGAAATATGAATAAGACCTAAAATCATAGCAAAAGTGGCATATCAATTGTTATAGGCTCAAGCTATATTAAAAAAATAAAGTAATGGAAAATTTTGTAAAGTCCTAAAATCATGGCCAAAGTGGTGTATTAAGTCTAATAGCCTTGAGCTATATTGGAGATTGAAAAAAAAAGGAATAAAGTAACTGAAAAATTTTATTGAGACATAAAATCATGGCCAAAGTGGCATATCAATTGTGATAGTCTTGAGCTATATTGTAAATAGAAAAGTAAATGAAAAATTAATCGGAATAGAGCCAATGAAAAAGTGACGGAAAAATAGAGTCTAAGTGAATATTAAATTATAGAAACTTAGATGTAAATTTCTTAAAGATTAAGATCCGAAATTTTGGAAATTCCAGTTTGAAGATTTAGAAACTGGAATACCAAGTTGTGAAGTTTAAATTTAAAATTCTGGAAGTTCCATTGGAAAGTTTTAAATTTCGAAGCTAAGGTTAAAAGTGCCAATCTAAAACCTTTGAATTAAAAGTTGAAGTTCTAAAAAAGTGAATATACACATTTGAGAATTCAGATCTAAAATTCTGAAATTGGACTTTTAGTAGTGCAAATCTAAGACTTTCGAGATTTAGCCTTAAACTTTTAGCAATACAATCTAACGATTTGAGAATTCAAATCTGAAGTTCTAAAGTTTAGGTTGGAAGTTTTAGAAAATCAATGTTAAGGTTTTAGAAGTACGAATCTAAAACTCTCGGTAGACAAATTTAAATCTTTATAAATGCAATCTAGAGATTTCGATCTAGAGAAAGTTTTGAAAAGTTGGATTATATAAAAAAAAAAAAAAAAAACAAAGTTAAGGTTTAGAAGTGCGAGACTAAAACCTTAGAAATTCAAGTTTATAACGTTGAAGATTCAGATCTAGAATTTTTGAGAATTCAAAGCTAGTGTTGTGAAGATTTAAGTTTAACATTTTTAAAGTTTAAAGTTAAGGTTTTAGAAGTGCAAATCTAAAACTTTCGATATTTGAATTTAAACTTTTATAAATTCAATCTTGAGATTTGAGAATTCAAATCTCAAGTTTTAAAAGTTTAAGTTTTAAAAAAAAAAAGGTCAATGTTAAGGTTTTAGAAGTACAAATCTAAAACTTTCGATATTTGAATTTAAACTTTTATAAATTCAATCTTGAGATTTGAGAATTCAAATCTAAAATTTTAAAAGTTTAAGTTTTGGAAAAACCAAATTTAAGGTTTTAGAAGTGACAATCTGAAACTATCAAAATTCAAATTTAAACTTTTAAGAATTCAACTTAGAGATTTGAGAATTCAAATCTAGAGTTCTAAAATTTAACGTTATAGAATTTCAACGTTGGAGTTTTAGAAATTATATATAGAGATTTGAGAATTCAAATCTAAAAGTTCTAAAAGTTTAAGTTTTAAAAGATTCAAAGTTAATGTTTTAGAAGTGCCAATCTAAAACTTTCGAAATTCAAATTTGAACTTTTAAGAATTCAACTTAGAGATTTGAGAATTCAAATCTAGAGTTCTAAAATTTAACGTTTTAGAATTTCAAAGTTGAAATTTTGGAAAGTATATATAGAGATTTGAGAATTCAAATCTACAGTTTTTAAAGTTTAAGTTTTGGAAAAATCGAATTTAAGATTCTAGAAGTGCCAATCTAAAACTGTCGCTATTCAGATTTAAACTTTTATAGATTATATACAGAGATTTGAGAATTCAAATCTGAGGTTTTAAAGGTTTAAATTTTCAAGATTCAAAGTTAATGTTTTAAAGGTGACATTCTAAAACTATCAAAATTCAAATTTAAACTTTTAAGAATTCAACTTAGAGATTTGAGAATTCAAATCTAGAGTTCTAAAATTTAACGTTTTAGAATTTCAAAGTTGAAATTTTGGAAATTGTATATAGAGATTTGAGAATTCAAATCTACAGTTCTAAAAGTTTAAGTTTTAAAGAAACCAAAGTTAAGATTTTAGAAGTGCCAATCTAAAACTGGCGCTATTCAGATTTAAACTTTTATAGATTATATATAGAGATTTGAGAATTCAAATCTAAAGTTTAAAAGTTTAAGTTTCAAAAAATTCAAAGTTAATGTTTTAGAGGTGCAAATCTAAAATTATCGAAATTCAAATTTAAACTTTTAAGAATTATTTGATTTAGAGATTTAAGAATTCAAATCTAAGGTTCTAAAATTTAACGTTTTGGAATTTCAGAGTTGCAATTTCAGAAATTATATATATGGATTTGAGAATTCAAATCTAAAGTTCTAAGGTTTAACGTTTTAGAATTTCAAAGTTAAAGTTTTGGGAGTTCAAATCTAAAACTTACGAAATTCAAATTTCAAATTTTAGAAATTCTATTTAGGATTTGAGAATTCAAATCTAAAGTTCTAAGATTCAACGTCTTCGGATTTCAAAGTTGAAGTTTTAAGAGTTCCAACCTAAATCTTTCATTTAAAATGATGAAGTGAATCAAAGTGTTGAGCTTTGGAAATATGAATTTGAAAGTTAAAGTAAAGTTTTGTTTTTAAAGAAAAAATGAAAGTCGTTATGATATAAATAGAAGTGAATTCTGAGTATTCTTTGTAAGTTTAGGAAAAACTTGGAATCTGGAATTTTAGATTTAAACAAGGCTGAGGAAGTAGAAAGTAAGAAAATAAAAGATATAAAGATAAGAGAATAAAGTCAGTAGAATAAGATAGTAAGGTAATGAAATTAAAAATTTATAGCTTTAGTTTGTAATTAAGAGCAGTGAAATCCAAACTGAAGTTTTAATATTAAGCCAATAAGTAGTCCTCGATTGTAAAGAGTGACTTTTTAAGGTTCTTGGGGACCCACATACTCCCTAGTGGCCGTTTTTGGTTCGTTTCAATTCGTTTTCAGTTTCGGACAGAATGACCTTCAGATTTTGACCTATTCGTGACGATAAACCTATATATATATATTGTAATTTGTATTTATTTTGATTGAATATATTTACACCCATGCGAATTGCCTCTGGGTACATAATCTCGTGCGCGGTAAACTAGGTCGGCCTAGTAGCTCTCGTGTGTGGAACCGTAGTCCACCGAGATTGAAATAAGATAAGCGTCGCGTGATAAGTGCTCGGGCACAGTAATGGATTACGAGTGTGAGCCTTCGGAAGGTTTCATTTCGGGAATTTTATTAAACGGTGCTGCTAGGGCAAATATCAATATTATTGGTGTACCCCAGTTGTTTTAAATTTGTTATTGTTCTATAGAGAAAATTTAATAATCTTAATCAGTATTTGGATTATGATTATATATCTTAAATTAAATTGTTAGTGGTTAAAATATAATGAATATAAAACTCTTAGATCTTAAGCAGGATATTGTGTGCTGCATTTATAAAGTTATAATTTTACCCCACGGAATTTTTGTATCCGCTGAGGGAGCACTTCGCCCATGCGGCTTTTTAATTTGTTAAATATTTAAGCTTAATCTCGTGAAGAGAGAATAAATTTTATAATGATTTTTAGAAATTCGATTGTTTTCTCTTCGGATATGGCCGAGTGAGAGGTCAGCATGGTAAGTTAGGGTTAACAAGGTAAGAGAGTTCTCCAGTAACTACGATGATGGGATACTGTGCGGATCGCAGTATCACGGTGAAGCTACAAGGGCTTCATAAGGGTGGGCTAAGCCGACGGAGACACCAGTCGGCACATATGACGCGCGTTAGGGTAGGGTTTTTGCCCTCGACTCTCTTCAGAGCCACGTAATGGCTTTCAATTCGGTGTTTTCTCCCTCTTGTCCACTTCTAACGCAACTATTGTTCGGGCTTCATTCTTTTATTTTATGTCAAAGAATATTGTGTGTGTAAGCCTCAGTATGTATTTTATTGTTCAGAGGCAGACTGTTGTTGTGCTCGGTGAGTAGAAAGATCCCCCCCGTCCGGCGAGCTATAGGCCCGACTTAAACGCATGGCATACTGAGCACCCTACTGGACCAGCACTTAAACTCGTTGATTAACTCGGTCAAATTGCAGTCTATGCCCATATGACATAATGGCGCCCAACGTGGGGCCCGAGCAATAGTTCGTTAGTTTGTTATATTAGTATAGAAAGTTTGGTTGCCTCCACGCTTCGCGTAAGTCCCGTTTAGGAAGTTTCGAATCTTAAACGCGTTGCGACGTGTTTGCCGCGGGGCAAAGAAACTTTCTTTGCGAACTTTTGTTGAGCATCTCTACTTGTGAAGTCTTGTTCCTGCGACGATGTCAGGGGCAATTGCTCCAAGTGGAGAACAGACTTAAGTTTTAGGAAGTTCATTTTATTTAAATTATTAGAGTCAATAGTAAAATGTTTTGTACAGTTGTGTTGTCGGACAACACGTAAGTCCCGGTGAAGATCTATATGTCTAACCGAGTTGCGACGTTTCGCCCGACACATGATTGTTAGGACATACGGTCGCACTTGTGCACGTTTTGTCCGTTAGCGTCATTCGGCCACCCGTAGGTCCCGGCAAGGATCTTCCGATCTAACCGTGTTGCGACGTGTGGTTGAATACATGAGCGGCAAAATGTTCGCTTCATATTTGTTCGTTTTTATTTAAAGTCGCAATTTTCGCTAGCTACTAGTCAGTAATGATTAGGCTGAACACGAAGAAAGTGTTCGGGGAACTCTGGGAGAGTGAGTCACGTAAGCGTGGTATTAGACTCATTACGTATGCCCTCTGTTTGAGTTCCAGTTTGCCTTTTCGGTACCATTCGCCGAAGGTGTTTGTGGTTTTATGTGTTCTGAAGAAGTTTTGCGTCATGTGATTATAATCGAAGTTACTTGGAGAAACTTGCCTTGATATACCCATACTTACCGTTTATCTACCGTACAAGTTTTGCGTTTTGAGATTTGAACTTTTTCTTTTAATTCGTTTTATTTTCGGCTTTCGTTCGTTAAAATACTTTTCTAATCCGTATACAAGGTTGATGAAAGTTTGTATTCGGTTTCGAATTGTTTAGCATCGCTTTAAAATTATCGAAATTTTTCTTTGTGGTTCAGCCATTTTGAGTTGATCCTGATTTTATATTTATACTGAAACTTTTCGATATTGTTTAAATTGATATTTATTCTTAATCATAATTTCCATTTTTCAGCTTTAGCTTGGTTTTTGTTGATTGCCACTTTTCCTGATTTTTCGCTTTTTGGGGTTTTTCTTTTGTGTTTTTTTTTGTTTGCTTATTCTTGGAAGAATTTAATTTTTGTTTCGGCGCCAGGCGCCCACACCGTGTAACCCGTTTCGAGTTATTACTCAGCGGTGTAATACCTATTCTTTTTATCGTGATTGGTATCCCCATCGGGGAAGTAGACCGATCTGCCAATCTTAATTAATTAAGGGCGTCAGTGAGTATCGGACATGCCAGTAGGGCGTTCGCCACCTTTAGGAGGCGGCGAAGGGACCAATTTGTCCCAAAGCACCTCAGCAGGGGCAGCTCAGACCCAGGCAGCGCTTGCGGCTACAGCTAACCCAACAGCAGCCACTGCAGCTGCGGCATCAGATTTTACCGCTCCCGCACCAGTGGTGGGATCAAGCGGGCACGTGTACCCTCAGGTTACACAACATCAGTCGGGGATTTTGGGCTCGGTGGACCAAGCCGAATCTTTCGAATCACCTGACTTCAGTGCGCTCACCGCTCTCGAGGCGCAAGCAGCGCGGCGACGCGCGGCAACCGCCAGCCCAACCAGATTTCAAGTATTAACCAGACCAGGAGCAGAGGCTAGGGACAGGGCCGCTCCAGAGATGGATGATGAAGCCCTGATACGTCGAATTTTGCCATCTATTTTAGCGGCAACCAGGCAGGCAGCAGCCGTTGGCGGGGCTAACCACCCAGCAGCGTCGGCAATTCCTCCACTAACCGCTGCGCCGGTAGGGTACCAGCCTACCTCTTATGATGAATCTTGGCTACGACAGCCTGAAGAGGTAAGACGTCCGCTCCCGATGCCCAGCGTCATACCAACCCCTTTACCCCCAGTTGGTCATCCTCGACGATCAGAGGCAGAACAGCCGCCAACCTATTCGCGACCGCAAGTAGTTTCGATGCAGGATATGATGGTCCCGGACGGATTCAGATTGACCAGCAATGTCCAGCAAGTACCTGGAGGGAACTTTTGGCCTTCCCAGGAATCCACCCCACCGCGAAATAGGACACACCGAGAGGCACAACGTAACACCGAGGGTGGGGGCCGATTCGATTACTATGCCCCGAGAAGGCAAGATCTAACCAAATGGGGACTAAAGTTTGATGGGACGCCCAAAACACTGAACATCCAAGACTTTTTGTTCCAAGTAGGAGAACAATGTCGTGACAATGAGTGCTCCGAGTCTGACTTAATGAAAGGACTTCATCACCTATTGGAGGGCTCCGCCAAGGTTTTCTATTGGGATTATCGGAAAACAGCTCCCGCACTCAGCTGGAGGGAGCTGCAGCGGGCCATGCTGACGCAGTTCCAGCACTACGAAAGTGAATTCCAGATTCAGATGCAGATTTTGAGCAGGAGACAACAGCCGCATGAATCGTTTGAGGAATATTATAACGCTATTAAGAAGTTGAGAAACCAGCAACGAACTCCGTATAGGGAAGCGCAGCTAGTGGAGATTATGAGGGGAAACCTCAAAACGTCCCTTGCGCAGTTGTTATTCCCGATTCGAGTGGATACCCTCAACGAGTTTAGCCGAGAAGTTCGGAGGGCTGAGTCGCTTCTGTCGATGCAGCGACAGATGCACCCACCCCGACCAGTACCGACGGCTAAGGTACACGAGGTAGCTCTCCAGGAGGAGGTAGCTGAGGCAAGTGTCGCTGGAGAAATAGACGCACTGGGGGCCCCCAGCAAAGTTATCTGCTGGAATTGCAGAGCCCCAGGCCATATTTTTCGCGATTGCCTGTCTACCACCCGAAAAATTTTTTGCTACAAATGCGGAAAGGAGAATACAGTGACACCAAAGTGCCCGAACTGCCAGGGAAACCTGCCGAGACACCCACCTCAGACTGGGGAGGTGCGGACCACCGAAGTATAAGCCCAGCCAACACCAGCACTATCTCTCCTAACCCCGACAGTACAAACCCAACTATTAACGATCCATCTACTAACGACACAAATACTACCCAGAATCTAACAGACATTGTACCAGCGCATCAGTTGCTCGTTCGAGATGCACCTGCGAACATTTTAAGTAACGAGATCCCTGTCGAGAAGATTCTTGCACCTCCAGCTCAGAGGCCGCTTAAGCCATTGCATCAACGCATGGCTGAGTATAAAGAAGCTAGAGCGAGGATATTTGGTGAAGCCTCAGATCGGATTAAGCGAGCTAGATTAAGATTTGAGAAACGACGACTAGTCCGACGAGAGATAGCGGCCACCACATTGCTCGAGGGAGACGATAATCGCTTGTATGCGAAAATAAAAATTGGAGGCATCGAAGTCGAAGGGCTAATAGACAGTGGAGCATCCGTAACGTGTCTGGGTAAGGGATGTGAGGAACTTGTCGAGCGAGCCAATTTACAAATACATCGCTTTGGTTCATCTGTGAAGACAGCAGATGGGAGTGCCCACCGAATCCTCGGAAGGATTCGGGTGAGGATAGATTTCAACAAAAAATATGAGGAGATTAACTTATATCTGGTACCTACTCTGGAACGTGCTTTGTATTTAGGCATTGATTTCATGAGGTCTTTTAAACTATTGCCGAGCATAGAGGGTCTTACCACTCAAGGGGTAGATCTATGTGAGGAAGTCCAAGCCTCAGAGGCGGTCAAGACTCATGCTCTCTCGGCACAACAGACCGCGCTCCTGGAAGCGGTAGTCCAAGAATTCCCGTGTTATACGCGTAATGGACTCGGAAAAACACATCTGGAGACTCACTCCATCGAAACGGGGGACGCAGTCCCAGTTAAGGACAGATATTATCCGGTTTCGCCAGCCGTGCAATCACTTCTGTATGCAGAGGTGGATCGCATGCTTGCCTTGGGGGTAATTGAGCCTAGTGAAAGTCCGTGGAGTCATCCCGTGACTTTAGTCCGAAAAGGGGCCAAGAATAGGCTGTGTCTGGATGCACGCAAGCTGAATGCTCTCACAGTCAAGGATGCGTATCCGCTTCCCCATATAGAAGGTTTATTAAGCAGGCTCGGCGACACTTATTATATATCAAGCGTGGACCTTAAAGATGCTTTCTGGCAGATACCACTAGACACATCCAGCAGAGACAAGACCGCGTTCACGATACCCGGCCGACCACTTTACCATTTTAGGGTAATGCCGTTTGGATTATGCAATGCGGCCCAAAGACTGTGTCGCCTTATGGACAAAGTGATACCAGCCGCCATCCGTGACCGCGTCTTCGTCTACTTGGACGATCTTCTGGTAGTGTCGCCAGACTTTCAGACACACATGGAGCTTTTGCAACAAGTTGCAAGTTGTCTGGAAAACGCAGGTCTAACAATCAACGTCCAAAAGTCACACTTCTGCTTTAAAGAGTTGCGTTATCTAGGTTACCTCGTCGGAGGCGGCCAAGTTAAGCCTGACCCAGCGAAGGTGGAGTCAATCGTTCAATATAAGTATCCGAAAACCCTTAAACAGGTGAGGAGCTTTTTAGGAGCTACAGGATGGTATCGGAAGTTCATATCCGAATACGCCACCATTGCGGCACCTATTTCCGACACTTTGAAGAAGAGCAAAACCTTTTGTTTTACAGAGGAAGCGAAGTCTGCCTTCGATAAGTTGAAAAATGCTTTGGTGACTAGCCCAGTGCTAGTACATCCAGACTTTTCAAGGCGATTTTATGTGCAATGCGACGCCTCTGACTTAGGCGTGGGCGCCGTATTGTTCCAGCGTGATGACAACGGCGAGGAACATCCGATAGCCTACTACTCGCACAAATTGACACCGGCACAGCGGAATTACACGGTGACGGAGCGAGAGTGCCTAGCGGTGGTACTAGCCATTAGAAAATTTAGACCGTTCATCGAGCTAATGGCTTTCACGGTCATTACAGATCACAGCAGCCTTAAGTGGCTAATGTCTCACCGTGATCTCAGTGGGCGGCTAGCCCGATGGAGCCTGCATTTACAATCGTTTGACTTCATAATCGAGCATCGCAAAGGAAAGCTAAACATCGTACCGGATACCCTGTCCAGATATGCCATGGAAGAAGTGTCGGCAGATGTCACGGGATTAATCGATTTGGAGGACAAAGCTTTTCGAAGTGCAGACTATGCGGATTTGAAGAAGACCATAGAAGAAAACGCAGGTCGCCTTCCCGATCTGAAAGTTATTGAAGGGATAGTGTATAAACGGACGATGCCCTATGACGGCATACCACTCCATGAGGACTTCGCGTGGAAGGTGTGGGTACCAATAGAGTTGACCCAAGGTATCGTGGAGAAGTCTCATAATCCACCACACGTGGCCCATGGAGGGTTCCTCAAGACTTTAAAGAGGATCAAGGAATATTTTTTCTGGCCGAACATGAATGCCCAAGTGAAGAGTTATGTTGACGCTTGTCAAGTTTGCCGAGAGGCTAAGGCGGCCAACATCACCTTAAGGCCACCTATGGGAAAAGAGATAGTGACCCATCGGCCTTTCCAGCGCGTCTTTATTGACTTTTTGGGTCCTTACCCGCGTTCGAAGAATGGCAACTGCTATATCTTCATTATATTAGACCATCTGACAAAATTCGTGATACTGAAGGCTATGTCTAAAGCAAGCAGTAAAAACGTAATAAAGTTTCTAATCCCGGAGATTTGCCATAAGTTTGGAGTGCCCGAGACTATTGTCTCGGATAATGGGCAACAATTCGTCAGTCAAGAATTCAAGGCTTTTATAGCCAATTTCGGAATAAATCACTACCGAACCGCTGTGCATTCTCCCCAGGCAAACGCGTCCGAGAGAGTTAACCAGTCAGTTCTCTCCGCAATCCGCTCATATATGAAGGAGGACCACAGAGAGTGGGATCGGCACTTATCGGAAATCGAGTGTTCGTTGAGGTCCTCGGTACATAGCGCCATTGGCGTCACACCGTACTTTGCGCTCTTCGGCAACAACATGTTCACCCACGGAAGTATGTACAAACTGGCGAGACATCTAAAGAGCTTAACCGACATGGGTGAGGAGCAAGTTCCTAAGTCAGTGACACAAGACCTAATTAGATCGAAAATACAGGAAAGCCTACACCAGGCCTACGAGAGGAATCAGCGTTCATATAACACCAGATGTCGCCCCGTCAGATATATCCCTGGGCAAGAAGTGTATAGGCGTAATTTCCAGCAGAGCAGTTTTAAAGACAACTTTAACGCGAAATTAGCACAGAAGTTCTTAAAGTGCCGAATCATGAAGCCAGTTGGGAACAGCCTATATGAAGTTGAGGATATGAAAGGCAAACCTTTGGGAGTTTACCATGCTAAAGATCTAAAGCAATAGGTTAAGGGGAAAATGTGGCCAGGCTGAAGCCTGTAATTGTGTTAGTTATCCACCGTAACCTGGTGGTTTAATTGTTGACTAAGTGGGTGAAAAATATAAGTTTGTTTGTAATCCGCTAGGAGACTGAACCCGACCTTTGATAATTAAGCTAGAACTTTTGACCCATACCCTTTTTCATCTTGTTTTCTCGGTAATACTTAGAGGAAGTTTCCCTGTTCTCGTTTTAGGTAAGAACGAGTCAAGAACAACTAGCAAAACCCCAGAAGTAGGTACGACCAACGACATGGCGAATCTGGTGGAGTGCAACGTCTGTCTGGCAACCTTAGAAGCTGAAGACGGTCCACTCGTAGTAGCAGATTGTGGTCACGCTTTCCATCTGGCCTGTCACGAGACTTGGCAGCAGCAGAACCGATCAGACTGTCCCGTTTGCCGTCACCCCAACTATTGGTCACACCCTTTATATTTGCGGTTCGGTGTAGGAGACATAGTAGCCGACCAGGGAGAACTGGTTACCCTCCGGAAGGAGACTCGTGACAACCGTGAGCGTTACCTCACCGCAGAGGCCGAGTTAGGACAGCTCCGTTACAGCCACGAGGAACTCCAGGCGCAATTCGAGTACCGCACCGGCTCGCTAACTCGCGAGAACGACCAGGTGCATGAAGAGAATGTTCGACTGTGTCAGGCGCTCCGCAAGTTGCGCGAGCAGCCCTGCCCAGAGCTAGACGAGCTCAAAGGCCGCATGGAAGCATTGCAGGCCCACCACGCCAGGCAGGAAGCCAACCAGGCACAAGTCGTCGCCCAGCTTAAGGCGCAGCATACTGGTCAAATGGCAGAGGTGACCAGGAAAATGCAAAAGATGGAGCTTGAGTTGTCCAAGTTGAGAGAAGAAAACCAGCAAGGGAAGAGAAAACAAGAGGAGATGGAGTCCCAGTTGCAAGACATGCAGCGGCAACGGGAGGTGCTGACGCTGGAGCAGCAAGGTGCCAGGGCTCAGTATCGAGAAGTAGCGCTCCTGAGACCAGCCCAGGGCTACGCGGCAAACAAGCTGACCATACGGTTTTTCTCGAACACAGCGGCCGGCGACCCGAAAGGCCGAGTTATGAGGCTCATGCAGTGGCTAGAAGTGGACTGCCCAGCAGAACAAGTCACCGTAGTCTCCTGCACCCCGCTGGTGTTACATCCAGACCAGCTTCAGATAACCGTCGCGTTCCAGTCATCAGCCCTAAAATTTGAATTTCTGGCCAAGTTCCCACGATTGGCAACCAGTGACCGTGCGGCGTTCCGCCGTTTGAAGGTGATCGACAGTGCCGCCATAGGGCGCCTCTACAAAATAGTTGGCAGCCGTTCCTTTGGACGGAGAGGCATTCGGACTATGCGCCTTCAAGAGGACCAGATTTTGTTCCACCTAGTAGGTGAGAATGCCCCGCGCGAAATAGAAGACGAGGCACAGCTTTACGAGATTCTGGACCTTCTGCCCAGCGGCTCCGAAACCAACCCCAGAATGTGAACACAAGGATCCCAGATATGAACCGTACACGCACTCAAAGCAACGCATCCAGCCACGGAGATGCGAGGTTGGAGAGGAGGATCATTCAACCTTCACGGTTGCAGTGCATCAGGACTACCCCTAGGGGTGGTGCTGATCACTCCGCTGGTGAGGGACCTGAGTGATTTTTCTTCTCCCATCACGTCTCTCCAAGGCATGGGTTCCAGTTCCTGAAACCAAGAGGATAGCACCCGGCAACAACTAACGGTACCACCATCGGAGGTCTGAGGTTGAGTAGGAGGGTCATTCATCCTCCACTGTGGCAGTGCATCAGGACTACCCCTAGGGGTGGTGCTGATCACTCCGCTGGTGAGGGACCTGAGTGACTTTTTCTTCCGCAACCACGCCCCTCCAAGGATAAGGTTTCCCTCCCATCCTCCGACATGGGATGCCCTCGGGATGGTGGGGTTTGTGGCGGCTCAGTAGCGCCACCTAACGACAAAAAAAAAAAAACCTTTCAGTACACCACCTATCGTAATTGTACCAGGCTCAAAAGTCTCAACACCACCTTCAATAATGCACCAACACAAATGTAAACAACTTTCGTTAATTTTTACATTTGATAAGGCACACCGGTACAAAATTTTATCCGCGGCCACCATTTTGACTCACGTACGCGGAAAGTTCGCGAAAACGTGAGAGTGTGCAGCATAACGGCGTCAGAAAAGTGGCGTCATAGAAGAAATCGCCATTAGACGCCATTCTAGTAAGTGAAGCGTCCGCGAACAAGTGTATCCAGGAAGTATAACCTCAACGACAGAGTGACCCCCGGAGATTTTGGAGAAGAAATAGTAATCCGCCCGCCAACTCAGTAGAGACTGGGAGAGAAGTCGCGAAGACGGCCGCAGCAAATATTTACCGGTCTTAGATCCAGACAATTATTCATAAAAGGAACTACCCGTCGGACATCACCCGGTACGGTCAGCAACCCGTTACCCTAAGGCGCAAGTCAAAGTCAGCACAGCAGCAACCCAGAAGCGGCAGCAGACCAGGGACTAGGTCCACATCGTAGGCAGCAACACTACCGAGCTGCCAACGCTTAAGGCCCCTTTCTGGCCTACTCCACTTTCGCCCCGGGCAGTGTGTCATCAGCCGGGAATTTGTAGGCCCAAAGGCGACCTTAGGCACCTGGTATCGCCGCCAACATATCACCTAGACATCGCAAACCTCCACCAGTGTGTTCCAGCAAGACGTAAGCGCCGGCATCAACAACATTAAGCCCCGCTTCAGCATCAGCCGAAAGGTTGTCCAGCAGCGTAGCAGTCCACCAACTCCGCACGGTAAGCCTCGTTGGAGGCCGAAGGTAAGTCCGATTTTCCTCATCCATCGGACAGACATAACCCTGTCAAGGGGGTAGGCCCGTAGTGACTCCAGTAGTTAGGATAGGTTGAGTTAAATCCTGGGCTATAAAGTGGAACCTGGCTCAAGTGAAATATGAATAAGACCTAAAATCATAGCAAAAGTGGCATATCAATTGTTATAGGCTCAAGCTATATTAAAAAAATAAAGTAATGGAAAATTTTGTAAAGTCCTAAAATCATGGCCAAAGTGGTGTATTAAGTCTAATAGCCTTGAGCTATATTGGAGATTGAAAAAAAAAAGGAATAAAGTAACTGAAAAATTTTATTGAGACATAAAATCATGGCCAAAGTGGCATATCAATTGTGATAGTCTTGAGCTATATTGTAAATAGAAAAGTAAATGAAAAATTAATCGGAATAGAGCCAATGAAAAAGTGACGGAAAAATAGAGTCTAAGTGAATATTAAATTATAGAAACTTAGATGTAAATTTCTTAAAGATTAAGATCCGAAATTTTGGAAATTCCAGTTTGAAGATTTAGAAACTGGAATACCAAGTTGTGAAGTTTAAATTTAAAATTCTGGAAGTTCCATTGGAAAGTTTTAAATTTCGAAGCTAAGGTTAAAAGTGCCAATCTAAAACCTTTGAATTAAAAGTTGAAGTTCTAAAAAAGTGAATATACACATTTGAGAATTCAGATCTAAAATTCTGAAATTGGACTTTTAGTAGTGCAAATCTAAGACTTTCGAGATTTAGCCTTAAACTTTTAGCAATACAATCTAACGATTTGAGAATTCAAATCTGAAGTTCTAAAGTTTAGGTTGGAAGTTTTAGAAAATCAATGTTAAGGTTTTAGAAGTACGAATCTAAAACTCTCGGTAGACAAATTTAAATCTTTATAAATGCAATCTAGAGATTTCGATCTAGAGAAAGTTTTGAAAAGTTGGATTATATAAAAAAAAAAAAAAAAAACAAAGTTAAGGTTTAGAAGTGCGAGACTAAAACCTTAGAAATTCAAGTTTATAACGTTGAAGATTCAGATCTAGAATTTTTGAGAATTCAAAGCTAGTGTTGTGAAGATTTAAGTTTAACATTTTTAAAGTTTAAAGTTAAGGTTTTAGAAGTGCAAATCTAAAACTTTCGATATTTGAATTTAAACTTTTATAAATTCAATCTTGAGATTTGAGAATTCAAATCTCAAGTTTTAAAAGTTTAAGTTTTAAAAAAAAAAAGGTCAATGTTAAGGTTTTAGAAGTACAAATCTAAAACTTTCGATATTTGAATTTAAACTTTTATAAATTCAATCTTGAGATTTGAGAATTCAAATCTAAAATTTTAAAAGTTTAAGTTTTGGAAAAACCAAATTTAAGGTTTTAGAAGTGACAATCTGAAACTATCAAAATTCAAATTTAAACTTTTAAGAATTCAACTTAGAGATTTGAGAATTCAAATCTAGAGTTCTAAAATTTAACGTTATAGAATTTCAACGTTGGAGTTTTAGAAATTATATATAGAGATTTGAGAATTCAAATCTAAAAGTTCTAAAAGTTTAAGTTTTAAAAGATTCAAAGTTAATGTTTTAGAAGTGCCAATCTAAAACTTTCGAAATTCAAATTTGAACTTTTAAGAATTCAACTTAGAGATTTGAGAATTCAAATCTAGAGTTCTAAAATTTAACGTTTTAGAATTTCAAAGTTGAAATTTTGGAAAGTATATATAGAGATTTGAGAATTCAAATCTACAGTTTTTAAAGTTTAAGTTTTGGAAAAATCGAATTTAAGATTCTAGAAGTGCCAATCTAAAACTGTCGCTATTCAGATTTAAACTTTTATAGATTATATACAGAGATTTGAGAATTCAAATCTGAGGTTTTAAAGGTTTAAATTTTCAAGATTCAAAGTTAATGTTTTAAAGGTGACATTCTAAAACTATCAAAATTCAAATTTAAACTTTTAAGAATTCAACTTAGAGATTTGAGAATTCAAATCTAGAGTTCTAAAATTTAACGTTTTAGAATTTCAAAGTTGAAATTTTGGAAATTGTATATAGAGATTTGAGAATTCAAATCTACAGTTCTAAAAGTTTAAGTTTTAAAGAAACCAAAGTTAAGATTTTAGAAGTGCCAATCTAAAACTGGCGCTATTCAGATTTAAACTTTTATAGATTATATATAGAGATTTGAGAATTCAAATCTAAAGTTTAAAAGTTTAAGTTTCAAAAAATTCAAAGTTAATGTTTTAGAGGTGCAAATCTAAAATTATCGAAATTCAAATTTAAACTTTTAAGAATTATTTGATTTAGAGATTTAAGAATTCAAATCTAAGGTTCTAAAATTTAACGTTTTGGAATTTCAGAGTTGCAATTTCAGAAATTATATATATGGATTTGAGAATTCAAATCTAAAGTTCTAAGGTTTAACGTTTTAGAATTTCAAAGTTAAAGTTTTGGGAGTTCAAATCTAAAACTTACGAAATTCAAATTTCAAATTTTAGAAATTCTATTTAGGATTTGAGAATTCAAATCTAAAGTTCTAAGATTCAACGTCTTCGGATTTCAAAGTTGAAGTTTTAAGAGTTCCAACCTAAATCTTTCATTTAAAATGATGAAGTGAATCAAAGTGTTGAGCTTTGGAAATATGAATTTGAAAGTTAAAGTAAAGTTTTGTTTTTAAAGAAAAAATGAAAGTCGTTATGATATAAATAGAAGTGAATTCTGAGTATTCTTTGTAAGTTTAGGAAAAACTTGGAATCTGGAATTTTAGATTTAAACAAGGCTGAGGAAGTAGAAAGTAAGAAAATAAAAGATATAAAGATAAGAGAATAAAGTCAGTAGAATAAGATAGTAAGGTAATGAAATTAAAAATTTATAGCTTTAGTTTGTAATTAAGAGCAGTGAAATCCAAACTGAAGTTTTAATATTAAGCCAATAAGTAGTCCTCGATTGTAAAGAGTGACTTTTTAAGGTTCTTGGGGACCCACATACTCCCTAGTGGCCGTTTTTGGTTCGTTTCAATTCGTTTTCAGTTTCGGACAGAATGACCTTCAGATTTTGACCTATTCGTGACGATAAACCTATATATATATATTGTAATTTGTATTTATTTTGATTGAATATATTTACACCCATGCGAATTGCCTCTGGGTACATAATCTCGTGCGCGGTAAACTAGGTCGGCCTAGTAGCTCTCGTGTGTGGAACCGTAGTCCACCGAGATTGAAATAAGATAAGCGTCGCGTGATAAGTGCTCGGGCACAGTAATGGATTACGAGTGTGAGCCTTCGGAAGGTTTCATTTCGGGAATTTTATTAAACGGTGCTGCTAGGGCAAATATCAATATTATTGGTGTACCCCAGTTGTTTTAAATTTGTTATTGTTCTATAGAGAAAATTTAATAATCTTAATCAGTATTTGGATTATGATTATATATCTTAAATTAAATTGTTAGTGGTTAAAATATAATGAAGATAAAACTCTTAGATCTTAAGCAGGATATTGTGTGCTGCATTTATAAAGTTATAATTTTACCCCACGGAATTTTTGTATCCGCTGAGGGAGCACTTCGCCCATGCGGCTTTTTAATTTGTTAAATATTTAAGCTTAATCTCGTGAAGAGAGAATAAATTTTATAATGATTTTTAGAAATTCGATTGTTTTCTCTTCGGATATGGCCGAGTGAGAGGTCAGCATGGTAAGTTAGGGTTAACAAGGTAAGAGAGTTCTCCAGTAACTACGATGATGGGATACTGTGCGGATCGCAGTATCACGGTGAAGCTACAAGGGCTTCATAAGGGTGGGCTAAGCCGACGGAGACACCAGTCGGCACATATGACGCGCGTTAGGGTAGGGTTTTTGCCCTCGACTCTCTTCAGAGCCACGTAATGGCTTTCAATTCGGTGTTTTCTCCCTCTTGTCCACTTCTAACGCAACTATTGTTCGGGCTTCATTCTTTTATTTTATGTCAAAGAATATTGTGTGTGTAAGCCTCAGTATGTATTTTATTGTTCAGAGGCAGACTGTTGTTGTGCTCGGTGAGTAGAAAGATCCCCCCCGTCCGGCGAGCTATAGGCCCGACTTAAACGCATGGCATACTGAGCACCCTACTGGACCAGCACTTAAACTCGTTGATTAACTCGGTCAAATTGCAGTCTATGCCCATATGACAGATAACCGCTAACTTGTAACGAAAGTGACAAGTCAAGTGACAAGCTGCAATACACAGAAAAAATAAACATCGGTAATATTACCCAGTGTGTGTTTGGTGATTTTTTTATAAGAAGACAAGAAAAGATGGCATTATTGCCTAAATCAAAAGTGTAAAACACACTACCAACAGCAATGCTGAATTTACATTCTAATGTGGGCACATGCCCTGCTTCTTATTTGTATATCAAAAATTGCGGCGAGGCAGCAGCATACCGACTAGACACCGTGCATTAAAGCGATGCGAATATAAATCTATAAGAGTTTGTATTACTACTGTGTCACAAAAAAGATTAGCGCGAGATGAATTGATTGAGTTGTGATTTGTGTGACACTAATACATTGACATGTCATGCATGTTATTACTACTTGGTATACATAGGAATTCGACGGCAATGTTACGTTCGACTCAAGTAAATCAATCCAATGTGTTCGAACATGAATCGTTTTACTTGAGTGTTTGCATGGTACATACGACCACTCATCCAAGACTGTATGGATGACGTTTTGTCGCCCACAATGAATTAGTTATTCTAACGTTTGATTTGTGTGCGGACGGTTGTAATTAAAAAAAGGGAAAATGGAGAATTTCGAAAATTATAAGATCAAATTAAATACTGGTGAATTCACTGTCTTAAAAAGGATCTTTTCTTAAAAAACATTCCTTTTCCTAAATAATCAGCTTTTTCTTAAAAAAGTAAATTTTCTTAAAAAAATTACCCTTTTCTTATAGAAAGAACATTTGCATACATTTTTATTCTTACTTAATTTTTTCTTTTTTTATTTTTGTAATGAATTCATTTTTTATGTTACTAAAGTAAATCAATAAAATAAAAGCAAAACAGAAAACTAATTCAAACAATCGTCTATACTCTTGGTGCTCCTTTGTTTTTGTAAATGCTCTTAGCCTATCCACACAGTAGTAGTCTTCATGAAAGCTCGAAAGAACCTCGTAAACTCGAAAACATCGTAAACCTGGAAAAAGAAACGTGAAAACTTTTGACATTTCAATGTCAATATTTTTGTATTGAAAAAAAGAGAGGGGTTTTGATTTATGTGAAAAAATAAAATAATGGAATAGATAAAGCATATACTTTTAATTTTACTTTGTTTATTTACTTTATCAGGCTTTTTTTGACAACTTCTGCATAGATACGCTGAGCAACTTTATTTGGTACCTCATGAAACGCTTCGGGGCAAACTTACGCTGAGCAAAAGTTCTAGGTTTTCTTGCTTGCATGAATATGTGTCACATGAATATGTGTCACATACATACATAGATTGCTGGTACAACACGTATCACAACACAGCTCAACCCAATCATTGGGTAGTCATAGCATCGTATGACGCGACGGTTGCGTCGCAATGACTACTATGAGTGAGTTTACGTGTAGACATGGCATGGCCCGAACCGCTGCTGGTGTCGGCCTTACACACACATCATAACATTTTGCACGATGAATTAAATGAACCGAAACATGCACTTGTGCTATCCCTTAATGTACACCATTAATTTGTGAAAGGAAAAACAAAAAAAAGGAATTTTGCCAAAGTTTCTCAGCGTCCATTTTATTAAATTTCCCAAAAAATAGTGCAAACTTACAATTTCATAAAGAATTGTCAGTAAAAATTTCAAATATGGAAAATATGGGCTAAACATTTGGTAAGAATGCACATTATAATGGAATATAATTCACCTACATAAATTCCGTAAATTGCCTTTTCTTCTTTGGGTAAAAATGACACTATGGTTTGACAACGTAAAATTGCTTACGTTAATTTGTAATATTGCCGAATTAAATAGCTGACCCTATGTTGCCCAGTGCACTACTGTTTTTTTCTGTGTAGGTTTACAGAATTACCTTCACTACAGAAATCAAAAAAGACCAATTTTATTATAAAATACGTATTCTGTTATAATTTTTATAATACGTTACGTGCGTATTACTAACAATTTTCAGATTAGTCGTTTTGGACCGTACAGTGCCTCCAATATCAAGATGTGTGTTTTGTAAAATGGTCTAAATCCGAAAAAAGTTCTTCTCGAAGCTCCAGATATAAACTCCAGGGAAAATCTCCAGCAAAGAAGTTGACAAAGAAAAATGTGGAACGGATTCCAAAATAAATTATCTAAAATTTGGAAAATTCTATTCTGAGATGATTAAAAGAAATTGGATCTCAAAAAAATTATAAATTAATTTTTTAATGTTTATTTAAAAAAAATTGATATTTATAGGAGCTGAGAAACGTTCTTGTTGTAGAAATTCTTAAAATATTTTAAGTTAGTGTTTTGTATACAAAATTAAAACAATAATAATAATTCTTTTTAAGCTGAACGGTTAACGTATAACAGCTGTTTAAAGGCGAAATGAGCACTAATTTCTTGGAGAGTCTGTAAGTGTTTTTGGGTCAGACTTATAAAACAGACTGATCAACGATCAAAAATATTTTAGGTTAATAGTTGATTGCTGTTTAAACATTTATGACCAGTTTTTCGGTAAGTGGTGATCTTTGTTTCTTAGTTAAATTCAAAATTAGTTAAATTCAAAAATATATGCTTCTGTTTTGCATATTTTTACACATACGTTGAGTCTAGATCGTTAAATGATTGGTCCTATATAGTTTTTTACACATTTTTGTTAAAATAACTTCGATTTTATGCATCTATTTCTTATTTTACATAATTCCATTTTGTTTGTTCCTCTTTGTTGTTTTGGTATTTATCCCAAACCAGTACCTCGTTTCTGTAATTCTCGAATCGAAAAAGTTTTCACATTAGGTATGAAATAAAAAATTCCATCGTTTTTCGATTTGTGAGTAAAAAGTGTATCTGTATATCAATGCGAAAAGAGGCAACACTGATGAAGTTTTGATTGGAATATTCCAAGAACGCTGTCAAGTAAGAAAAAAATATAAACAAACAAAATAAACTAGTGCGAAAAAGAACAACAAAAAGAAGTATAGACATGTATTCAACTGCATTTTATTTTTGCTTTCTTGATTTTTCTTTAATATTTTGGAAAACTTAATTGAAATACATAACAGAAAATATATAGTTCTTATCTTCTCCACTTAAAAAATAAGTTTTAATTTCTTAAAAACCCTTTTTGTAGAAACGATATCAAAATCTCGCACCGTTTTAATTTGTGAGTATTTTTGACGTTTCACATTTTAATTTTTTCGACTCACTACTTTTTAGAAACAGATTAAAGAATGAAAAAAGGTGTACGTCACAGAAAGTTTTCGCAAAACAAACGTTGTAGAAACAGTCACATGTGAGAAGCGATTTTTTGTACCGATTCCAAGCGTTTTTGTTTCAATTCACATGTTTCATGTGAAAACTTTTTAGATTCGAGAACTACAGAAACGAGGTACAGTTGTTTTTTCCAATAAGAATACAAGGATTGCTATAATCGTTAACAATATGGCGACTTGCATTAACTCACCAATGAAAAACAAAATGCAAAGTTAACCTCAAATTAACTTTCAGTTACGATTAGGTAATCTTAAAGTTTACTACCCACTTAAAAACTGGTCATTAAACTATGATCAAGAGACCATATGATTTTGATAGAAAACAAAGTGAACAACAAACACAAAGTTTATTCAATTGTTAATGTGACCAATTATAATCACCATCCTAGTTGAAATAACAATAAAAACGTATCATTTAACTCGTATTGCAGATAGAACTTCATTTCTGTTAAAATTCTATCCAATGTCATTAAATATTTTGTATTTTATCACTTCACTTTTCTTTTGAAAATGGCGTTAGTTTGATGCTTCGTAACGATTATCCGATAAATGTATGAATACCGGTTACTTTTCGTGGCATTTGCCACTGTTGCCACATTGTGGTAAGATTATTTGACAAAGCACTGAAGAACTCTTTTCGTATTTAAAGTCAGATCAAACATAAATCAGAATCAACTGATTACCAATTTAAATAACCAGTCAAAAATTGGGCCTAAAAGGTAAATTTTAGCATAATGATTTTGCAAAAAGTAAAATTTTTGAGGACATTTGGCATAATTTTTCAGTCGGTCTCTGGCAACTCCATATAATAGTAAACTTTGGTGAACTGGTGAACTTCGCTTAAGTTGTACCAAAAGTGGTACAATTGTTCCAACGTTTGCATCTCTGATCCTGTCACTTCGGTATGATTTCGGATTTTAAGTTATTTTTTGTACGTATTTTGGGTTTTTCCCTCACAATTTTATTTTTCTTGTGTTTTTGTCCAGATTTTAGACACTATTTGTTTTAAAAATTTATTCACGCTTTGAACAATAGAGCTGGAAAATTAAATACAAGAAATTTCCAAACATTTAGTTTTGCAAAAATAACAAGAATAAGCACAAAGAAAGAATACAAAAACGAAATGACAATCACTGACGGTTTGTATTACATCGCTGTTGGTAATCCACTGAGCAAAACAATTATTGGTACCACGGCTTCTTTGTTCAGAGGGAAGGTAAATATGAAAAGGAATTGTTAATACAATATTAAACATTATGTTTGCAGTCAGCCGCCAACATGGGCTCTGTTAAAGCATCGAACATGTCTACAAATGTAGGAAATATGCCGCCACTATGGCAGTTGGCTGGTCGTAATCATAACTTTATTCGTTTAGCTGGTTTAAGTGGGGCTGCGGCTGTCGTTTTGGGTGCCATTGGTAGCCATAGTTCAGTCATCCAAGAGAAGCCCGAACACCGCGTTATATTTGATACTGCGAATCGTTTTCATTTCTTTCATTCGATAGCATTATTGGGTATGCCATTGGCGAAATATCCATTGGCAGTAAGTTTGCACGACGTAAATTATAGTATTTTGTAGGACTAACAATATTGCTTCTAATTCCAGTCTGGCACATTAATGGTCATTGGTACCGTTCTGTTCAGTGGTTGCCTTTACTATCGCGCATTTACTGGCAATAAACCCCCGTTCGCTCGTATGGCACCCATGGGAGGAACATGTCTTATTTTTGCTTGGCTGTCGTTGTTGCTTTGAATAACTGATGTATATCCTCTACTTATTCTAACCAATATTAGACTATATTAATGTCAGAACTTCCCGTACCCCTTTGTCTCTTTCACAACAAAAGGCATATTTTTAAACAAAAATGAAATTTAGTTTGTGTAGCGATTATATAAAATGTATTTTTTATGCAAATATTTAAAACAATATTCATATTTATAAAATAAAATTTGTGTTGTGTAACAGAATGCATGGTACGCAACTCGATGTAAATGATAACCAGATTCCGATTTATTCTATGTATTAAATGGCAAAATGTAAACAAAAAATATCTGCCTCCGTTGCTAAAATATTAATTTGTTGGTGCCATGTTTGTGGTCGTTCATTACAAATCTGACTCGAATCCACTGTAAGATATTTGATTTCGTTTTCATTTTATTTATTGTAATATAAAAGCCAACTTTGGCCAAATTAAAATATTGCATAGTTCATTCGTTACATATCAAATTAAAGGTAATAGTATGTTAATAATTTACTTAATAAAAAAAGTATAAGGTAGTGGAATGGAATGGCCCCCCAGCCATAGATTTAAGAACAAAAATATAAACTTCAAAGTAGTTTAGGTCCTTGTTCGCAAAAACGTTCTAAGATTATTCAATAAAATCTGCTAAAATTGAATTTATATCTAAATTTAATGCCCAAAATGTTATAGATCACAGCAATAATTACAAGAGTATTTCCCATTCTTAGAAAATAGATATTATGAACTAATAAGAATTAAGAATTGTCACCTTAAGTATTTTCAATAATCTATTTTCTGCCAAGTACAAAAACAACTTCCTCTTAAATACATTGAGACTATCGACGAAAACTCTTAAATTGCAAATTCTAGAATTTGAATGTTTCTAGTAGATCTCGAAAAAATAAAAGAGTTACGCAAATTAGGTGGTATCGAAGTACAAATAAGCTTATAAAAGATAAAAAGCAGTCTCGCTCGCACAAATTTCTGAAAGCTGCAGCGTAAGAATTGTATCACGTAAGGGGTAATATGTTCCCTCACTTTAACATTAAAAACAATACGAACTATAGCATTCAAAAGTTTCTGCAATCTAACAAAGTCATATGAATTTACACCGGTTATTACCTCTAAACAATAACATACTCGCGACATTAAAAGGCAAAATGCAACATTACGTTTGACATATTATGGGAAAATAGTAATTTACGTTATAAAGTCTTCGTAATATAAATGTTATCCTACTAAATATCGAATCGATATGTTTCCCAAAATCCAGCCTGTCATCTATAATAATGCCCAGACATCGCATATGATCTATAATATGATCATATGATCTATACTAACATTTATCTCGTATCCATAACTCTGTCCAAAAATCATACATTTGCTCTCAGATAAGTTAATCTTAAATTTGTTGGCAGTCATCCATGACGAAACATTATCTAAACAAGAATTTGCATCCGCTTCCAAAACATGAAAGAAATTCTTGTCACCGCTAAACAATAATTGGATATCATCCGCATAAATATAAGGCGTACATCCACCAGAAACTGCAATATCATCAATTTTATTCATATATTTATAAAATAAATAAAAGTGGTCCTGCGGTACACCAGAAGAAACACTACGGATATATGAAGTTTTTCCACTAATATCAACAAATTGTTTACGATCATATAAGTACGATAACATAAGCTTGCATGCGGTTTTAGAGAACTTGAACTCATCACGAAGCTTCATTAAAAGAGTACAGTGGTCTATGCAATCAAATGCTCTGGATAAATCGAGAGAGAGATTAAGAGTGTAGCCATCCCTTCATTAACATTACTCTTAATCATCTCCACCAGCAATGAGGAGTACTGTAAACTTTTCGGAAAGCGTATTGACAATTATCTAATAAGCTGTTCTCATTTAAATAGTTGACCATCGTTAACTTTAGCAAGTGTTCTACCGCTTTAGACAGAACTGGCAATATACTTATAGGTCTTAAGCCCTCCAAGCTTGCACCACTTCCAGCTTTTGGAATTGGAACTACTCTTGAAACTACTCTTGGGAAGGAAGATGTTGTAATAATAGTATTAACAATATGTAAAATATATCCGTTAATTGCAGGGAGCAACAACTTGACAAATCTCAGCGGAATACCATTAACTCCAACAGCCTCTGATTTCATCAGATCAAAAACTTCTAAAAGCTCCATCTCTGTCACATTACTGAAGGAGAAACATGAATCATTATCCTCATAATTGAAATTAAAATAGCTAGGAGCAACACTTGATATATCAACAAAAATATTATTTACTTCATTCACATTCTAGTCCAAAATAGTCTCATCACGTTCTAAATAGCCAACATTACATAACTTTCGCCACACTTCAGCGTTGTTCCTTCTTTTAAATTTTCTAATTCCAGTTTTAGCCTTGTTACGATATTTGCAGAAGATACGCCAACAAACAATTGTCGGGTTTTGATAAAAAGCTTTATAAGCAAGATCTCTTAAAGACATCATGTATAAGATTTCTCTTGAATTCATCCAATTTAACTTAATCTCTCCCTTTGTCCTGGAAATGATGGGAACGTATGAACGTATTGTGATGTAAGATTCTACTGTGTTGTTAAAAAATGTAAATTTAAAAATGAAGTCAAAATAAAGTAATTTGGGTGGGGTTCAGTGATAGTCAATAACAATTTCTAAAACAAGACTGTTAGATGAGCGCCTATACACATGCTCTTCGACTGTAGGCCTGGATTGTATCGTATTTACCAGTAATATAATTTAGATAGTCCCTAACAAGCATATTTCTCAATGTTGGTCCTAGCCAAACTTTAGTCGATTTACATAAATGAATTGCTTGATATGAATGACTAGCGTATAATGTGTTCAAAACCGAAACCGGTTAATTGAATTCCTGCCGGTTAACCGTACGTCGGTATTTTAAAAAGTGATATTTTCGAAGAACCGGTTTTACCGGTTATTTCAATTCAATTAACCGGGTTTTTCGGTTTTTACACAACTGATATCACGCCGCAGAATTACATACCTAAAGCCTTTTTCATAGCTCAGTATGATTACAGACACAAAAGACTTTGCCAACGAATTATTTCGCTGATAGTTTTCTGAAATACGTTGTCCAAAGCAATAGAAGTCATATCTGCCAACTCCGATTTAGATGTAAATTCCGGAACTAATATTATATTTACTCAAAGATGATTTTGCCTAACTGGGAAAGTCCAACATTAGAACAGATAGGTTGAATAAAATAAATAAATAAAGGGGGGGGAATTTGAACCCGCCGTTATTTCGAAGCAGATTTGACATTTATGAAGTGACAGATTATTAGGTCGCTTTTCGCTTGAACAAACTTGGGAAATATTAAAAACTTTCATCATTTCAGAGCATTCAACTCAAACTATAAGAAATCTACGAAATAAATTCGAGCGGAATAGAGTTCCAATAACGCCGTTTGTGGATCAATAAATGAACCCTGTTTGTCAATACGGGTGCTTATTGAACAAAGTAACTCGTCTACGTGTTCATCCAGTGGTAAATATTGCCGCTGTAGCTTAGAGTGTGCTGAAACAGCCATCAACATCAACTCGCCACCGTTCGCAGCAATTGAATTTTGCATAAAGACCTCGATACGAAGACTTAAGTTCAAATAGTCCAAGAACAAATCTAAATCCTCTTTTCCGCAAAATAATCTTTTCCGATGAAGTTAATTTTCACCTCGGGGCTACATTAACAAAATTGTCGCATTTGGGTCTCGCGTAAATCCACACGTCGTCGAGGAAAAGGCGATGCATGAACAACATGGGAGTGTTTGGTGCGGTTTTTGGCATGGCGGCATCATAGGTCTATTTTTCTTCGAAAATGAGCATGAAGCCGCCGTTGCCGTCAATGGTGAGCTTTACCGTGCCATGCTCAGAAGGTTTTTGTTCCAAAAAGTTGAAGAGGATGACATGGACGAAGTATGGTTTCAACAGGATGGCGCTACGTGTCACACAGCCAACGTTACAATTGATCTTTTGCACACTATGTTCGAAATTCATATAATCAGCCGAAACTCGGAAGTCCATTGGCCGACTCGCAGCTGCGTTTTGAACCCGTTTGACTGTTGTCTGTGGAGCACCGTGAACGTAAACAATCATGAGTCCACTGATGCCTTAAAACATGAAATAGAGGCCCAAAAAATCGACAATGTACTGAACAATTGGGTTGGCCGCATGAGGTACTGTGTCTACATTAGCATATTTTTTAAAGAGAATTTCCAAATTTTACATGGTCCATACTTTAGTTTCCCATTACAGACCATGAAGGCATAGGCTTACCCACTGATTGGGACCTGAAGTTTTACAGCGGTTCCGAGCGGTATTTTGACAACTTTTTTCATGACTATCTACTCGGTAGACGATCTCAAACTTCAAAACTGAATTAAAAATAAACGATGTTTACAAAAGGCATAGTTTACCATTTTGTCATAAAAACCGGAACCGGTTATTAACCGCTTTCTACACCTCGGTTTAACCGTATAATTATTGTTCAAATAATTTCAAATTATAAATATTTGGGATTATTTGTAAATGAAGTGGTAAATCGAACCATGTAACACAGAGCGTGGAAAATGTTTAAAATTTTGTCTTAGCACCGCTGATGAAGATCTGTGGATAGATCTGAAATAGCTATACGGTTTGCCAGGAATCATAGGGAAACATTGCAAAACTCCTTTTTTAAAAAAACTATGGAACAGACCTAGTATAGATCGGCACGTCCAATTTTTTGGTTTTTTTTTTTGGGTGTAGGGATCGTTATTTTAAGTAAAAAAAGTAAAATAAAAAAATCGGGGGGAAACCCTATTTTGGGAGTTACGGGCCAAGTAGCCCTCGCAGGGATCTATGTTGCTCGTACTGTGTGGTAGAACTTTTGGAAAATCGTTAAATTTATATTGCAATTAGTCGCCCGGCAGGGGGGTTAAAATTCCCTCTGTACCTGAAGTCGACGTGTGGCAAAATACGAAAAATCACTCGATTGTTTTAAAAAAAATATTTTCTGGATATTTTTAAAAATCCGATATGTGGATAACCAAGACAGTTATCGAAAAAATTTATTTAATTTTTTATGTTTATTTCGACTCGTTTTACACAAAAAAGTTGTGAAATCGGTCTCATAACACGGCACCACACTTGTAGTATCATCCTGTATGTCCGAACTTTGGGGGCCCACAACTCCCAAAATAGGAGTTGCCCCCGATTTTTTTATTTAATTTTTTTTACTTAAAATTAAAAGTTCTATCCAATGGTAATAGTTTGGAGCCGAAGCGAGTTGCCGACCTATTCTAGGTTTAAGCCAAAACTATATATATCTCTATTAATAGAAAGTATAAAGTATAATTAATATAATTTAATCATTTGTTAGCAAATACTTTTTTAAAACATACATAAATTGTATTCTGTAACTCAATTGTAATCTGTAACTCGGTCACATTAACTGTACTATGTTATAAAGCATTCGCCCGCTTGTAGTTGAAAGTGGAATTCCAACCATGTTGAAGTAAAACATAAACTGCAAAAAGTATGAAATAAGCACGATATGACGCGAGAGAGAAATGCGTTTGAGTGAACTCCTAGCACTTTTTGGTTCTCTTTTACCAGGGTTGCCAAGTTGCGCACATCTAGACGACCAGAAGATGTGCGCAACTTGAATTGTATAGTTATATACAATAACACTATCAAAAAGCTGGTCGTGTATTGAAATATTCAATGAAGAGAGTAAGAGAGAGAGAGTAGAGAAGTACTAGGGTTTCACACTGCGCACGAATAGTACGTTTGTTTACAACCATTTCAATGAAGGTCAAAAACGATGTACAAATAGACAGTCAAAATTTCTCTTCACGCAAATGCCAACAAACAAAACGAGTGAAACCCTAGCACTTCTCTGCCCTCTCTCTTATTCTCTTCATTGAATATTTGAATACACAAGCGGCTATTTGATAGTGTTATTGTATATAACTATACAAATTCCAACCGTGTTGAAATAAAATTACATAAACTATGCAAAAAGTACATCTTTTGGTTGTCTACTTCTTGATCGTCTTTGTGAAGGTGCATTGATGTGGTGGTACTACTAGAATAGCCGAGTTATTTCCTTTTGTCATTTTTTACGTATTTCTTGTTTCTCAAACACATATTTTTATACTTTTTTGTTTTCTTTTATTTTGCTACCATATTTGTTGTCGTAGTAACACTACCTTGTCAATGAGCCTTGACTTTCAATCAAATCAGAAAAAATCCCACAAAGACTAGACGACCAGAAGATGTGCGCAACTTAGCAACCCTGGTAAAAGAGAACCAAAAAGTGCTAGGAGTTTTGCATAGTTTATGTAATTTTACTTCAAAATGGTTGGAATTTGTATAGTTATATACAATAACACTATCAAAAAGCTGCTCGTGTATTGAAATATTCAATGAAGGAGTAGAGAAGTCAAAGACGATTTACAATTAGACGACCAGAAGATGTGCGCAACTTGGCAACCCTGGTAAAAGAGAACCAAAAAGTACTATTGTTTGCATTTGAGTGAAGAGAAATTTTGACTGTCTATTTTGAATAGATTTTTCAGATAAATTAAAAGGAGAAGCTTTCATTACGAAAAATTGTGCAGTTTGTAAATAAATTGTGCTAAAAAATTACACTAAAATTAATAAAACTGCAAAAAAATTGTGCTAAAAATTGGAACTAAAATTAATAAAATTTGAAAAATGTTGATAAAATTGTGCTAAACGGCACTTGGCATAATTTTTAAAAAATAAGTGCCAAACCCAAAAAATTGTGCCAAAACGGCATAAATTATGCGCACATTGGTAACACTGGTGGCAATAGGCCATTTCATCGAGTTCGAGTTGCTTTTGGGAATACATATTTTCGTTCGATGTAAACAACATAAAACATAATTTAGCTGTCATTAGTATCAATCAAACACCATTTAAACTTAGTTTGCTGCATGGCCTATAATCTCTATGTATTCTTTGGTCTCTCATTCTACATCATTTCCCTAGTACCTTTTCGATCAGCTGTGGCATAGAAACCCCCTGGTTGGACAGAGTGAAATATAACAGTTTCAAAAAACTTAATAGACTAATCTGGAAAGATTTTGAGAGATGTGAATCTTTCGTTAATTCCTACAATTTGATAAGAAAGAAAAAAATTAGAAAAACTATATATTGGCGATTGCTTTTCAAAAAAAAATTTTTTTTTGGCAGAAATTTAAATTTTTTGTTCACCTTCGAAACATAACTCCCATTAACCATACCAGGTAAATTTACAGGTTCAACGATGGGGATTGTATGTGACATTCCGTAGTATCATACATATTAACATATCAGAAGCACTCTATGAAAAACTGTATAAGTTTTATGGTGCTTTTTGAATTGTAGTCAGTGGCAATGGCAATTCTGTTCCTACACTAAATCATGGAATCCACTTAAAAGTCGTGAGAGACTTTTTGATACATTCCAGTGCTGTGGAATCGGTATTGGATTCGGGGACTTGAAGTCAGACTCGTGGACACTTGCCTGGAGTCGGAGTTGTAAAAACTTGGATGACTCCGACTCCAAGTTTAGCATTTTCATCAAAAGCCAAAATTTTCGAAAGCAATAATTTGTTGACCAATGTTTTCAGTTAATATTCATTTTACACATTTTACATACATATACATTACACCGTATTATATAAAATCAGTTTGTCTCTAGTCTAAGTCGTAGGTTTCTTGGTTTCTCGTGCGAAGAATGCTATGTATGTATATTGTTAAATATTGTGCAAATTTTTACTGATTCGTGTTCGTTTACTCCAAAAGTCCAGTAAATGAGAGCCAGAGAGCGAGAGTCTTGAGTAGTTCGATATTAGAGATCTTCCAAATTTTGGCTGGAGAAAGTTTAGCCAACAAACATTTGCAAGATAGTACAGCTGTTTGAAATCAGCTGTGTTATGTAAACAAATTAAAGTGAAAAATAAATTGACAACGGCAGATATAAGTACAAATTGGTTTTTTAATATTTTACTTAAAATATCAATGAAATTTAACCGAGGAAGTCATAATTGGACAGCCCAAAATGTATATAGCAAAGGATAACACTACATCAGCTGTTCCTTTGCAAATTTTTGCTGGAAGTCGTTCGCGTACTTTTTGTACAAATTTTCATAAAGATAGTGAAATCGGTCTTTCTCTTTCAGAAGTAAATTCGTGCAAATTTTTACTGGGAAAGCAAGCGAGCAGAGCTATTATTTTGTATAGCGGATCAACTGTTGTTTAATTTAAAAAAAATTGTTCTCAACAATAGATATAAAGAGAAGAGAAACCCCAATGACTACAACTGCAATTAGTTACAATGTGAGCAAGACGGTCACTGGCCTACAACGTCAAGACTGTGATGAGAAGAGTCAAACAGTTCCATCGTCCATCTACATGAGTTTAAATCCTGGTGCCGACTGTTTAATTTTTTTTTAATTGCAGAAATAAACCCCTGATCTGTATAGCTCATAGGAAATGGAAAAAAATATTCTTCTAAGAAATAATATTAACTATTTACACAATAAAATATCATAAAACTATACACGCTAAAAAAACGGCATCTATAACATATTCTCCCAAGCATATACTACAGGAACCATGTATATGTTTGGAAAACACTTCAAATATTCATACATATGTTTGCAAGTCCCAAACTCACTTTTATTTAAATGCAAACGGTAGCATGTTTACTGGCAAACATGTATACGTGGACACAGATACGTCCTTCATTCCAAATATCCATATACTTACGTGGAAGCATTCAAACCCTCGTATGCTTACGTGGAAACGAATGCGTATTTCCTCCTAAACATAATAATATTTAGAAACGAATTATTCTTTGATTTCAATATACTTATATGTATTATTTATTATAATTAATTTTATCAATATTAATAAACATTTATAAATAATTAATGGAAACAAATTAAAAGATTTAAAACGGCAATTTTTACATTTACTTGCATTGAATGCATTATTTGTCTTTTTTATGAAATGGGAATCTGCTGCTCTTTTGCTTCTCCTTTCTTTGTTGTCTCTAATGTTTTTGGTTTCAGAAGGTTCAACTATGCGTTGATACACAAACAATAAACTTGTATACGAGTACAAATCTATTTCATGCAAGCCAAGGGTGTATTAATTATTAGTGTTTTTTGTATTATATTTCACAAATGGTCCGCCGTTCCATTTTATCAGTAAAGACTCGAACAAAAGAGCGCTTCACGTGCTTTCCCGATTCTTTCCTCAAATCGATTCTCACTTTGCTAGAACATGCACATAGTATATACGAAACACAAAAACCCAAGCAACATCACAAGCCATTCAACCGTCCGAGCCTTCATTTATTAATTTTTCACTGATCAAACACTTTTGATATCCTCTGTCCAATGAACCATTGATGACTGAATCCATGAAACAAAAACGCAATACATCAGCCAAAGTAAGGAACACTGCCTTCATCTACAATTTACTGGCACATTTAGGAATATTTATGAATCACTGACTGAGAGAATAATGCAAAAATACAGATACACACATGCAAGATAGACTCTCGTTGTCCCTCTTTTATTCTCTTACTCCCGAGAGAGCATAAACAGTGCAACAAATCAGCTGTATTTGAGTCACAAACAGATATATTTGGGTAGCAAACACATATATTAGAATATATTAATCATTTGTCTCAAACAAGTAACATTGAATAGCAAACAATGTGTTTGGACACAAATATATTGTATTTGCGACAAGCTTCAAACACACTTTATATTTGCATCCAAAAAAACAAAAAACTACTGATTTTTCAGCGTGCATTAAAGGTTTCGTCTACGAAACGTTACTTTTTACACATTTTTATTTTAATTTAACCATGGTAGAATTATCTATTGCATTATAAATTAATTAATTAATTAATTTTTGCAGATTTCTAGTGGTTTGGATACTGTGATATCTTTTTATACTAAATCGGAATAATTTAAGGCATATTGGTGGTTCTGTAATGTTTTTATATTTTGAAACAAAAGTGGTGATTAGCACTGTAATCACTGTGCTAAAGAGAGCTTGAACTAGAAAATGGTCAAAAGAACTGCAAAACTGAAAATAAAAGAGCGGAACTGTGTGTTCTGAAAGGTTAAATTGAACTATTTCGTTCGTGAACTACACAACTCTAATCAAAATGAAAATTTAAGTTTTCATCGACATGGATTAGTGAGAAGAAAATAAAAACTGTGTTGAATCAGTGTTTCATGTTAAGGTTCATGCACCATTTCTTTATTTTATTTCCGAACAAAATTTTGGTTATTTTGTTCAGGCACGAAAATTTCGCTCATGGTAATGTTTGTTCACTTTTGCAACGAAATTGCTGAAATGCCAGTGTGAACGATTTCAATTTCGACCGACAATTTCAAATCGAAATTGTAAATTTTGTGGCAGCGTGAACAAGGCATTATTAAGCTACATACTTGACAATACGATGTCGTGAAAATTAACCGTGTCAATTAAAGTAATCACTTCACTGAGTTTTGTACTCTGTTAAGCCCGGTATTCAGTTTGTATGAAATTTTCGTTGCCATAAGAAGTATGTGTATAAAAAATAACGAAAATTTCATGAACCGCACTTTGCTAAATTTTCTAGGCAAAATCAATTACAGGGTTGTTACGTCAAAGTTATTTCGTACGAAAACAATTGTTCGATAATTGTTTGGGAGCGCAATTTTGACATTTCGATTAATTTAATAAAAAAAACTAATACCACATTTATAAGATACCAATAATTTTGTAATTAAATTTACAAAAAACTGTATGAAAGTCATTATCGGAATATATTTGTCTGCAAGTTATTGATACAATTTATTCGTGTTTATATTTAAACAATTCCAAATAATTTATTTATTCAACATTGTCGACCATTCTTGTCTATGACAATTGCCATTGAAACGCAGAAGTTAATGAATTGAGTAACATATTTTTATCAGCGTTACGTTGCCGTTAAACATTCGTTCACTCACCTCCGACGGCAAATTTAAAATTTCACACATTTTGAAAAATCAAGGAAAAATAGTAACCTATAAGTACTAACCCCTTCTAGAATGGATACCATAGTAAACTTGCGTCAACTCGTTCACTAGTTCTCAAAGGTGCACGGATATAAAAATCACGAACATACCGCCACGTCGAACATGTATATTATGTTCGTGATAGTGATGTCTGGTCACCCTAAATGAACTATATAATTCATAAACTACCCAACTCGCCCATTTTCAGTCCCAACCTCAATATTGGCAAATAATAGTCAATGACAAAATTTCATTGTGATCTGTAAAGATTTACGGCAGTTATCGTGTTGACCAGCCAGCCAGCCAGACTGACAGACAGACAGACGGACATGGCTCAAACATCTTAAAAAGTCCTAAAACGAATTTCGTCCAAAGATACTAAGGGTCTAATATGGCTCTTTCTATGTGTTACATTTTCTTACGTATTAAATGATATATACCCCATCCCTATGGGTGAGGGTATAAAAATCGTGGACGACCATGTTAAGTTTTGAAAGACATTCCCAACAAATCGTCAACGACAGTTTCATACAAATCTTTGACTACGAAGCAAGCGACACTGCATGATCTTGTCGTTCACATGAAGTAATCGACATTGTGAACGACTATATCGTTGACGACAAAATAACCGAAAATGTCTGCTATATCGTCTGTTTGTATACTACTTTTACATTTGAATGAAGTATTATTAAATAATTCAGCAGCTTTATTCAATTCATTAAATTCAAATAATAATTTATTTAATATATGATTTTGTTCGTAACGTGAAGTGCTTAGGTGTTATCTTAGACGATACGTTATCCTTCGATTTGCACATAGACGGTGTCATTCGTCACACTAATTTCGCGCTTCGGCAATTATACAACACCGATTTAATATTGCCACGCAGCATAAAGGAGAAACTTGTACATGCTCTCGTTATGCCCAACATATTATACTGTCTAGAAGTATACTGTGGATCTAGAAACCAAAATATGAGGGGACTTCAATTAGCTTTTAATAGAGTAGTGCGGTATTTATACTCAATCAGACTTTTTGACCATGTAACTCCCTCTGTTAACCGATTCTTGGGTTGTAGTTTCTCAAATTTTGTACATTTCCGATCTCTGTTGTTGTTTTACAAAATGTTCAAAAATCAATTTCCTACCTTTCTGACGAATTTGTTTAAATTTGGCCGTTCATCACGTACGAATCAATTAATAATTCCTAGAGCGAGGGGTTATATGAATAGGTCCTTTCAGGTGAGAATAGCCAGATTGTTCAACTTGCTTCCTTCTACACTACGAGTATTTAACTTCACTAGCGCTACGTATCGTAAAAAGCTTCTTCAACACTTTGGAGAAATAACGCAGTAGTTGACAATGTTTCTTTTTTTTTTCAATGTTCCTTTGATTTTTTTTTTTTAATTTTATTTTTGCCTTTGGAAATTTTTGATTCATTCAACTGATTAAATAATGTATACACTATTTTCAATAGAGCTTGTGTTTGTAGTTTTCTTTTTGAAAACACCTTTGGGAACTCTGAATTATTATTAGTCATGAATAATATAATCTCTAATTTAACTTTGTTATCAACTAGTTTTTTGATCTTGCTACTTAATTAAAGGATATAATTGTTATGTAATTTCTTATTTAATGAAAACATATAATGTGTGTTATAAATGGAGTAGTTCTTTTGTAATTTATTTGAATTGGCCGAGAGGCTTAAAATTACAAGTGTGAATAAATAAATAAATAAATATATTTCGTTTTTTTAATATATAAAAATACTAATTCAATTATTACAAATGGAAATACTTAATAAAACAAATAATTATAATGAAATTATAAAAAAAAAAAACAAAAAGTATAAAATAATTAAACATTGCCCTCTCGGTCTGAGGTTCACATTCAACTGAATTGTTTTGCTTCCACTTGTTACTTTTTTATTGGTTTGTGGCTGCAGACAATAGTATAACTCTTTTTATATTTTTTTACACCGAAAAATTTAACATATTTGCATGAGAACTAGTCCAACAAGTTTTATCGACGATAACGTACACGACATCATCGCCCGTAATGTCGTGTTTACATTCAAATGCAAACAGTTTCCTAAAGATGTCTGAAGACAATGCCACCAAAGACACTGGCCTGCGGGAACATAATTAACAACTTAATTTTTTGTAAACAAAGATTTATCATTCTAACTTTTTTGAAAATTGTATTGGATTATTTTTTTAATATTAGATATAATTTTTAATATATATTTTTTTAGTAACAAAAAGTAGTGGTTTTAATTTGTGAGTAATGATTGCGTGAGTCATGCGTGAATGTGAGTAAGAGCAAAATTCACGTGAGCGTTCGTAAACGTGGGTACAGAAAAAATGTTAGTGCATGCGCGGCCGTTAGCCAAAACTTACTCATGTGCCAATTTGCAGTTAAAAGCCGATGTAAGGAGTCGGAATATGCCTACTAACCGTTAGTGGCGATATCAGTATTAGCATCACGCCTAGATTTGACGCACAACATGGTGCCCAAAATCATCTTCCTCTTATACTTATAGATGTGGTCAATTTGATTGAATGTTTGGGTGATTCACTTTTATACTTGTGTATGTATGAGAATACTGGATCTAATGTTGGAAGTGGTGAGCTACTTTGGAATTTCTCAAGGGAATTGACTCATAGAGCTGTGAAAACAATAACAAAGACGCCATCACCCCAACTTTTTAAATGAACTTTATTAGTGTAAAAGTCAAAATTTTACAACTTCATTCCAAATAGTTGCGGTGAGAATTCCGATGAAAGAGTTCAATGAAAAATGTTACCCAGTTTCTTAGATTATTGACGATAATTTAAAGGATGCAGCCAAGTTGCGGAATATTAAGTCAAAGTAGTTATATTTGCCAGCTAATCAGCGAAAATAGTTCAATGGTAATAATAATAATGTAATGATAATTGTTTTATAACAATTTATATATTTCTAATAATAATAGTAATTTAATAATTTAATAATCCATAAAAATTATCAACCAAGTTGGGTGAAATTTTTGAAAATATTAATAAATTGTGACAGAAGAAAATTTACTCTTATGATCTTAAGCCGCAACAAATGACGATTTCGATTCTGAGAAAAAATTCAAATTTTTTTTGCCCTTTGCCCAAAAAGTTCGTTTGTGAAAAAGGTGCAACGCTATTTTAAGGTTTTGTGTTCTTTTCAAAGAATGTTGCACACACAAAATGGAAAAATGTTGAATTTTCTGCCCTCACAACAAATCACGGGCGAGAATGTTGCCCGATAAAATGGCTACACTTGTGTCATTTGGTATGTATTCTTTGTCCTTGCTAAGCTAATTTTTCTGCCTTTTGTCTGGACGCTAAGCTATTGTTAGTGGATTTAGTTAAAATCTTCTCAAACGAAACGGTTGAATTGTTAGTTTATCGATAAAAACAAAAAATACCAATTGTAAGCCTGTTTTTTTATCCCTGTTAAACTAATTTGTCGACCAGTTTGTATGGGGATCTAAGCGATATTAAGCGATTTTAAGCGGCTCCCCATACAAAGTCGTCGAAAAAATAGTTTAGCGGGAATGAAAAAAACAAGCTTTGTATTGGTACATGGTCAACAATTTTGTATGAAGTGTTGCTGAGGTCTACATATAAACTGGTCGAAAATATTAGTTTGGCAAGGCAAATATAACATGCTCAAACACCAAAAGGAAGAATACAGCTTTGAGATAATGAAACATTCCTATGTTCTTGTCTCACCCTAAAAAGGAACAACTTTGAAGGGCTGATGGCAACATAATTTAAATGTTGCCTCATACAAGGGCAACATTATTTTTTAGACACGAAAGCGCCATAAGACAAACCCATTCAATTTAGTAAAACTTTAATTGAACTTTGAACTTCCTTGTGCAATAGCTCTTCAACTACAGGTGTTAATGACAACTTTGTAGTATTTTTGAAGTTTAAGATACTTAAAATTAATGAAATAGTTTTGTCTGTGAATAAATTTTTTTCATTGGAATATCGTCCTTTGCTCGGTATTTACATCATTTATACTTTAGCACAGTGGTGAAATTCATTAAATCTAATTCAACTCGATGGTAAAATCAGCGTGGTTGTCCAAACACCATGTAATGCGTTTCAAACATTCAGCTTTGTCCAAAGAAGTGTCTGAAATGAAAGGGTATTAAAATAGAAAGTATTTTTGTAGATCATGTAGAGAGACACGTACTAAAATTTTTTGGGGGCAAACACCTGAAACATTATCTGTCAGAGGTATGTGATGGAAATCAACTGATTTATATCGAATTCGATTTGACATAATAATGATATTTTTTAGGTTAAATTAATTAATATTAAGAATTATATCAAAGATATTCCATCAAAATTTGAAATCGTCTCAATTTAAAACTGGTCCATTTTCAGCACATGCTCAATTTATGCTATAAACATGCTCCTTACATATGAACAGAGAGAGGAGCCGACCCGATATAATCGGCGACGAAGACTGAACTACTTAATGGTTGGCGGCGTCGGGGCGCTGGCTGAAATTGGTTCACTGCATCTCAATCCGATAATTCACACTCCAAAATAGGACAGAAAATTTTAAATTTAGAAAAATCTATTTTTTAAATATTGGAGATCTGAAGAATCGAAGAAACTAACTTTCTCAGTAAATTGATGACATTTGGTGTGTTGCAGATGGGCGGTTGGATGTTGGAAAGTATTGCTTTAATAATACCAGATAGTGTCAATGGCTCAAACCAACCAACAAGAAAACAGCAACGACATTTCGTTTTGTGCGTTAAATTGTTTGGTAAATACACTATAAATATATACTAACAATAAAATATAACAAAAAAGTTCAAATTTCAAAAGTGAAACGTATTTTTGACTTTTTTGGTTATATTTTATTTTTAGTATATGTTTGTGGTTTATTTACACAAAAATTTTACCGCACTAATCGAAATGCCGTTGCTGATTTATTGTTGGATGGATTCAGCCATTGCCTCTATTTAGTATAATTAAAGCAATACTTTCCAATCGCCAATCTGCAGCACAACAAATATCGTACATTTACTGTGGAAGTTGACTAGTCTATACGTCAGTACTCTAGGGTATAAATAAAATAGTGGTCTTCTTTTAGTACAATTAAGATTTCAGTCAAATGTAAAAAAAATAAAACAAAATCAGAGTAAGAAATTTACACGAAACGACAATATCGTCGGTTGCTTAAAACAGTACTGTCGAAGTTCCTAGTACCTACGTCACACAAACAAATTTTTTTTTGACAACTAATACATATTCTCAACTGTCTTATCTATCACTGTCCCGTGTAAATGTACCGTAAGAGAAGATCAATAAGCGCTCAGTCATGATCAGCTATCGTTGATGTTCATTGTCGGTTGACCGAACTTCTTGATACCAAATACGAACGTAATCGAAGATGTTCGCATCACTATCATGTTTACAAAATTTGTTGGTAGTATTTTTTGAAACTCATCAATCAGATAAAAAGTTTTCGACAAAGCTTATGTTCATGGACGATAGGTATGTGGTTCGCTTAAAGAGTTGTTGTATCAAGTAACACCTCAAAAAAGTTATCGAATTTTTAAATTTTATTTTTAACTCTAATGCTGCCCTCAGACGTATCAACAATTGATTCAACCTGTCATAAGTTGAATCAACTGTTGGTACGTTTGAGGGCTAGTTGAACTTAGTTGGTCGTCAGTTGAATGAAAAATCAAAATTTTTTGATAATTTGGTGAAGTGGAATCAACTGTTGGTACGTGTGAGGGCAAGCTGTTTAACTTCATAGTTTTTCTTCATTTTTTCTTGATGTTGGTCAAGCAAACACATACGCCGTGAGCGCAAGAACGTTGATTGAAAGGAATAAATCAATAAATAAATAAATAATAATAAATAAATAATAAAAAATAAATAATAATAAGAAATAAATAATAAGAAATAAATAATAATAAGAAATAAATAATAGTAAGAAATAAATAATAAAAATAAATTATAATAAATAAATAATAATAATAAAAAAAAAATTATCGAATGTTTCATCTGACATTCGCATATAATTTGTATAATTTTTGCCTAACTGTCTTTCAATGTTTTTAAAAGTTTTATGTTTGAAAATGTATTTCAATTTATTAACCAGTACTTGGTCAATTTTTTTTCTTTAGTTTTTTATTTTTCTGTAATTATTTCTTCTTCTTCCTCTAAAATTACATTAATTCTTTGTAGCGCAAGGAAATCCGAATTCATGTTGACGCTTCAAAAATAATTTTTAAATTAAGTTGAATGAAAAGTTGATTCAAAAGTTGAAACGTGTGAGAATGACCAACTTTCTTATTCAACTCAAACGTCAAAAGTTGAATCAACTGTTGGTACGTCTGAGGGCAGCATTATTATGTGGCAAAAAGTTATCGATTTCTTTAAACTTCAAGCCCAAATATATCGATAACTAAGGGAGTTATCCATAACTTTTATTTAAAATGTTCTGCTTAGTTTAAGGTGTTTTCCAAACATAGGATATCGAATTGAGGAGCCACACAGATTTTTATATTGGTAACTTCTTTTCAAATTCACGACGTACGCCGCTTAATTTAAAAAGTAAACAACGACCAAAAACCCATTGACATATGATTTTCAGCTAATCTAAGCCAATGACATTAGAAGTATCAGCCGCTTATTTCTGGCCTCCTGCGTCGGAAGTATCGGTACCATTTCGGCTCCACTCCCAACATATGAATAGTTTGAAAACAAGCTTTAGAAAAATCATTTTCTAATACCCACCTATTTGACAACCGTTTACACGCACACGTTTCAAATAATTTCTTATACTGGGATGATGTAAAATCTCAACGAACCATTCGCGAGTTTTTAACGAGACATCATCAAACGTTCCATAAATTACAAAACGATCTAGATTTGCCGATACATCTGTATCTTCAAATACGGCTAACAGAAATACCCAATCAAATTTGAAACTAAACAATTCGCAACGACACAATATTTCGATTTTCAGCAAATTTAGCCGCAGCAACTCCAACCAAAATGTTTGACAAACTAAGAAATTGTCGTAGTCGATGCTGAGAGTTCTCAAGCTGCAAATTCCAATGTATGGTACTCGTGCATCATCGCCAGAATCTTCTTTAATTTTACATTTCGTGATGGTCAAGGATTCCAATTCACGTGCAGTTTCCAAGATCTCAATGAAATGCCAAATATCAATAATACATTCCTCATAAGCAATTATAGTCAAAGATTTCAAATTCTTGAAACGGAAAATGTAACTGTCCGGCATCTCTTCGATTTTGAAGGTTAAGTGTTGTATTTTTGGAATTTTTTGTGAAATCAAATCCAACTGGGAATATGTGAGATAATCACACGTTAAACTCTCCAACTGCTGAAAGGAATCGGGGGAACAGTTTTCGAAAATATTCACCCAAAATAAATTGTCGGAGTGAAAGAAAGGGCTTAATTTCAGTGCTTTCAAGGAGCAACCTAAAGCTGTGGAATAATTAAAATTATACATTTTGCTATGGTCTACACGGGACATGAGTAATGCACTTAAATTCATCTCTGTCAAAATATACCAGGCGTTTTCCAGCGACACGGTGTCAGAGTTATCTATATATAATTCCTTTAAATTAGGGGGAAACTTTATATTATCCACCTTAAAATGACGTGCGTCGATGAAAAGTCGTTGGAGATTTAAACACTTCTCAGAGATCAAGTCAAAATGGTGACTATTTACTATATTCGAATCATATGTAACATGAAGTTCTTGCAATAGGCCGAAAGGTTTAGATGAGTAACGAAATATATCGAAGGCATCATTATGGGGAAATTCGCCAGACCTTAGTTGCAACATCTCCAGTGTTCCCGCCAAACTTCCCGTATCGCATATGAAGTTTGTATCCTTTTCCTCGAAACTTATACTCATTAGTTGCAGATTCTTCAGGGGAAGTTTGCAAATATTGACTAACGTCTCGTTTGACCAGGTCATTCGAACACTGTCAATGCAAAACGTTTCCAGATTGCTCAATTCACCTAGATACCTGCCCGTTATTGTAGTCCCGGTGTCCTTTATACATAGCTCCTTCAGTCGTTTATACTTTTCACTTATTGTTTTAATATTCTCATCCCTCAAAATAACATCTTCGTATTTTAAAACCTGTAAGTTTTCAAAATATTCCGGGAGATTAAAAACCAATCCCTTGCGCGAAACCTTAATATTAGATACGACTGAGAGGGATTTGAGATGCGGGCTTAGATATTTCAAAAACTCATAGAGTTCACGTTGTTCCAAATTTCGTTTATCATAAATCGCTTGTGATACTTTTGTCAATACCGCCTCAACTGCAGGGTCCTTCCATCCAACCTCAAATTTTGTATATCTCTTTTGTATGAGCAAATCGTGATATTTTTTCTTCCAAATGACATCACTTATGATGTACTGAAAACGTTGGCAGACCGGTATTAAGGCGATTTGTTCTTCTAGGTCGACCATTCCAAGAATTTTAGTTAAAACCAAATCGTTGTAATAAACTTTCAGCCATGATTGCATTGTGATTTTATCCATAATTTTGTGATTTTCTTGGATCTATTAACGAATATACGATACACTAGACAACGGAAATTTCTGTTACAAAGTTCTGATTATTAAGTCCTCTTCTTTTTCAATGGCAGTTGGGTGTCTTACGAACCGATGAAATCATAACAATTAACCACAGTGTTATATTTGTATTAATCTAATACACGATGCGCAGGTTATAGAAATATTGAAACAAATGCGAGAGTACATGTATCACTCCCTTATGGCTTTTACTGTAACTAACAGAGCACATGTCTGTTGACAACATCTTGGAAATTACTGTTATATATGTATGTATGGAAACACTACCGAGTTAAATCATAGAGTAATACCAAAAACGATGAAAAAGTAGACAGTCAAAATTTCTCTTCACTCAAATGCCAACAAACAAAGCGAGTGAAACCCTAGCCATTCTCTGCCCCTCTCTTACTCTCTTTATTGAATAGTTCAATACAAAGCATCTTTTTGATAGTGTTATTGTAACGGGTCCCCCATCTAACGTTTTTTTTCAGCTAGTGCTTATTTCGTGAATGGTAACACTTAGCTCATGTCTGATTTGACAGATAATTAGTTTTATCCTTCCGCTGAACGAATATGGTTGTGTATACGCTTGAACAACGCTGGGAAATATGGGAAAAATGGGCCTGCGATCGACTTACAGAAGATGCCGATTTTGCCAAAAAAAATCATCTTTTCAGATGACGCTCATTTTGATCTTGGCGGTTATGTAAACAAGCAAAATTGTCGCATTTGGGGCACAGAAAACCCGCATGCATACATTGAAAAGCCGATGCACCCAAAACGAGTCACTGTTTGGTGCGGATTTTGGTCCAGAGGCATAATTGGGCCATTTTTCTTCGAAAATGAGCAAGGAGGGGCCGATACAGTCAATGGCGATCGTTATCGGGCCATGTTGAACGAATTTTTGTTCACAAAAATTGCCTCAGAGAGTAAATCAAAATTCCGAACGGTTTGCAAGATATGAGCTTTAGAAAATGATCACTTTTTTGCAAAAATGACACCGAGGCCCCACTTCTTTGGGGGCCCATAAAAAAAACCTGGAGGACTTTGGGCAAAACTGGGACACAAGGGTCTTTTTTTTTGGTCTTTTATCACGTAGTGGTGTCCGTATATGGTTATTTTGCCATGACTTAAAAAATTACACACTGTGTAAGTGTTACGACGACAAGCCAGAGACAATTGACACTTTAAAGGATAATATTCGTGAAGCCATTGGTGAAATACAGCTGCACACAATCGATAATGTGCTTAAAAATTGGACCGATCGTGTAGGCTACTGCATGGCCAGCCGAGGCAGCCATTTGAATGAAATTATTTTCCATTATTAACCGGAAGGATTGTACTTTCAAATAAAAAAAGAAATTTGAGAAAATATTCAGTAGTTTTTTTTATAGCATTTAAAAAAAAAAGTTATTTGGCGGACCCGTTATATAACTACACATATTCCAACCACGTTGAAGTAAATTTACATAAACTATGCAAAAAGTATGAAATAATCAAGATATAAAGCGAGAGAGAAATTCGTTTGAGTGAATTTCGAGCACTTTTTGGTTCTCTTTTATCAGGGTTGCCAAATTGCACACATATTCTGGTTGTCTAATTCTTCATTGTCTGGTAACACATACAAAGACGATTTAGTCCCAATCCACACCGGGAAACTTTTGTCGCCGGCGACTCGAGTTCGTTGGAGAGAGAGGGACGACATAAGTACCGCTCTTCTTATTTCTCGCCTCCCTCTCCCACGAACTCGTGTCTCCGGCGACAAAAGATTCTGTGTGTGGATTGGGACTTACAATTAGACGACCAGAAGATGTGCGCAACTTGGCAGCCCTGGTAAAAGAGAACCAAAAAGTGCTAGGAGTTCACTCAAACCATAGAATAACACATACGTAGATAAACTTATTCTCTCATCTGACGTTTCATTTCACACTCTCATCGTAGGTTTGTGGAAATGAGAGCAATTAAATTTAAAATTATCTTACACCAGGTGGAGTTACAAAATATGTTCACTTAACTTTTTGCTGTCGTTTTGGTGTAGAACTGAAAAATTTAAATATATTTTGCACTTTTTTGTTAACTTTTATCGTTGGTATACATTTGTATTCTATTTAACACAACAAGTTTGCCACAAAAACTCGAAATTCGGTTGTTGTTCCTTTGTGGATGGCTGTATACTATTGCCACCATCTGGTATTATTGAACCCATATTTTCTACCATCCAATGTTTACTTTCCATCGTACCTATGACGTTTAATTTATTGAGCGAATAAAATCTTCTATGGTATGTATTATTCTATGACTCAAACGAATTTCTTTCTTTTTGACACAGTAGCAACAGGTTGTGTTCGGAGAATGCCAGAATTTCCATTTTTGGAAATTGTTAAAGTATAAATGGTCAGACCAGTAGGAGTGAGAAGAGTTAGCTATCAAACCTATACCATACACAACACATTTATACTAGAGTGTCCAAAAAATCAGTTTTCCAAGAAACCGGTTTTCGGTTTTAAATTTTGGCTAAAAACGTTGGAACCGGTTTTTTCGAGTTTTGTTTGAATTAAATTGCGCATGTAGCACTTCCAATATATTTGTTTAGCGACCATTTCATATACATATGTACTTCTTCGTGTTTAAAACTCAAAATTTTACAACTCTATTTAAATTTGCCAATAACGTTTTAATTTTAAATTAAAATGTAATTGATTCCAATTTGAAATGCATGTTTAATGTAATATAAAATTTAAAAGCTTTAAATTTAAAAGTTCATATTATAGTAATTTAAACTCCAAAATCAAATTCCAAATTTTAAAGAGATTTTCATGTAAGATATAATAAATTTTTTTCTGTCGAAATCATAAAATCATTTTTACATTTCAATAAATAATTGTTTGGAAATGACATTTACAACATAATGAAGCCTAAAATCATATTTGAAAACAGAAATAATGTATATGAATCTAAAATTTCAGTAAAATTCGAAAATCATATAATATTATTATTATTTTTAAGGATTTTAACATAAGTTGAGTAAAAACCGGTTAACCGACGTCAAATAACCGGTTTTCGGTCTCTTCGAAAATTTGGTTTTTTAAAAAACACACACATAAGTATTGACACAACCATCACATTTCACTTTACAGCTATTTTACAACCCTGGCTGACAGTTAACATGAAAAAAAATATTCGTCCTCAACATATTTTTAAATTTCCATTTAACAAAAAAAAAAGGCGATATCATCGCATTAAACTATTGGCACATTTAAATCAATATATTAAATTAATACTTTCTGGGCAAGCCCTTTTGCTTGATCACTGTGAACAAACGGCGGGGAGAAATAAAGCCCCAATGAAACAAAGCCCCAAACTGAAAATGAAATAAGGCCCCAAAAATTGGACTTTATTTCATTATGAACTTGCTGACCCTGCATAATATTTCAAGCGATCAGAAATAATGGATTTTTAATTTGTGGTTTGTATGGGAGGTACCACGTCCATTTGTCCAATTGGACCGAATAATAAATCTAAACCACCCAGGGCGCCATCCAAACGCATACAAAAAAATTTATTCTAATCGGTCCAGAAGTTTAGGAGGAGTTCAGTCAAAACACACGTGCAGTAGAATTATATATATAAAGATAAAGGCCCCAAATTCAAAAACGAAACAAACCCCCAACGAAATTAAATAAAACCCCAATTTTGGGGCTTTATTTCACAATGAAATAAGGTCCCATTCTCTAGAATGAAATAAATCCCCATTATATACTTAATTCAATGTTGGCAATGTATATAATGGCATCCTTGCGCAATTTGTGGTTGCATTCGTCGCATATTTTAAGATGCTTACAGGGTAGAATGACAATATAAGGTATTTTAAACATACACACTACGCATGCATTGTCGTTATTCGAAGTCTCAGCAACTGGTTCTTCATCCGATATTTCATCGGAAGAATTTTCCTTAAATATGTCCTACTTGGACAACATATTGACACATATCTCATTTCTGTCATAAACCATGGGAGACAGGAATGCAGCCACAGTTATATTTCCTTGGTCTAGCAATAGAGTTGCGTTTTCAATTTCCTTATTTCTTACGGCACTGGTCGTACGTTTCTTCTTCGCAAGCGATCCTCCACTTTCACATAACATGTTAAAATGTCTACTTTTGAAGAATTCTTCATCGCGAATAAGACTTACGAATGTGAAAAAATTTCCATTTTTTCAGCCTCTACAGCAGAAGTGGTTCTAGTCCTCTTATTGTGGGCGCTAAAGTTCTTACAGCCAACCTAAAATTAAATAAATTTGGCTTTGAGAATAAGTTTTAAAGAAATAGATGCAATTATTTACCTTCTGTATCCAATAGTTGGCAACATATTTTAAGAATGACTGAAATATGCCTTCGCTATCAGGGACGTGCGGTGGAGTTTTTAGCAGGGTGTTCTCCATTTAAAAAAAATTGTCTAATCTCAGTTTATTCCAGGACCACGACGAGGACGCGATAAATAAGACCCCATTTGCAAGTTTTTTTTTGAACAAAGTTCCTTATTGCACGTTGCGGGATGGGGCTAAATGCAAAAATTTTAAACAACCCTTTTTTAACTACTTTATTACAACCCATTATTATCAACTATATTGGTTTGGTTTGATTTAAAGGGAAGTTTTCTTGGTGGAGCCTCTTTATTACATATTGTAGCTTTGAACCCAATAAAAAGTACATTTAGAAAAGCCCAAGTGCAAGACTGGCAAATCCATGAAGTACAACCCTGGCAGCACACTTTGATAGTACACTTACTCCTACACTCGTACTTTTGGTTTATGTCTAGACTAACATATGGGGGATATTTCTTGTTTAATGGGAAATTTTCTAGGTGGAGCCTGTTTATTACACATTATAGTTTGAACCGAATAACAAGTAAATTTAGAAAAGCGAAAGTGAAAGAAGTTTAAAAAATAAAATTTTTTTAAATAAGTGCGTTTTCTTAAAAAAGTAAATTTTCTAAAAAAAAAAAATACCTATTCATATTCTTAAAGCATGTTTATGCTGCTCCGAAATCATTAGATTTCGAATGAAAACATCAACTGAAATCTAAGCCGTTTATACTGCCACATTTTGACAATTGGCTAGATTTCAATAAGTTAAAGCGCACATAAATAAAAACATTTGTATATTTTGACCCCATATACATTAAATAATAACCCCTTTCAGTCTAAGTGGTTAAGATCGTCGGCGTACCAAACCCTCCAGTCAGTGCATATACCACCTCGGAACTAGTCCAAAATTTGAGCAAGTTCACCAAGTCAGTGGCAGCCACTTCCCAGTACCAAATGTAACAGGTTTAAAAAAACGCAACATCCTCGGCGTAATAATGTCCTAGTGTAAGCCCCCAGTCAGTGGCAGCCGCCTCACAAGTGCCAACATCTGTGATGGCTGTCCTGCGTTCACTGGAAATATCGCACAGATGACAATACGGTCTGTAGTGGGATGTTCTACGTTTATTTTTTTTATTTACACTCTTTATAATAAAATCCATTCATTAAATTCTAAATATTCATTTACCTTAATACCCTTTTCACACTAACAATATGCGTTTACCACAATAGCATATCTCCAGAAATTCTGGGGGTGATATCAACCTTTGAATATAAATGTTGATCAATCCATTGCATTGTACGTATTACAACCGTGATACCATAGGCAGACAGTGCATCAACTGTAGCCTGGGCGAATGCTGTTGGTCACAGCGGGAGGATCACTCAAACGTCGTGCTAAATTTTGTGACTTGGTCTCTTGTCCCATCATCAACATCCAGAGAATCGTAGAGTTCATGTTTTAGAATTAGAGTTCGATTTTACTTTTGCTTATTTTCGTTGAAATGCCACACCGCTATACCGATGCATCTGCCAAATTCTCTGCATACAATTTTCCAAGCCACTGCAATTTAGCACATCATTTTCGATGGTCTAGCCTCTTTTCCTTCGTGTGTTGCTGCAGCAAGCTTTTTTCAGATATATTACAAACAAATTTTCAGATATTGAAAGTCGTTGATGTTTTTGTTGTTCTTCTTTGTCAAATTTGATGGTGTTGGTAAACAGTTGTAAAAACTAATACTATTATCCCTGGTGAATTCAAAAATATAAATATACGTTGATTCTCGTTCGATTTTCAAGAAATAGATTTTCCAATTGTCAAAATGTATGGGAAGGAAATCTAATAGATTTTGCCTTGGTTTTGCCCGAAATCAAGAAACTCTAGATTTGGAGCGCATCGTAAACGCAGCTTTAAACAGAATACCTTTACTTAACAAAATACCTTATCTTAAAGAAGTACATTTGCTTAAAAATTTAAATTTTCTTAAAAAAAATATATTTTTTTTAAATAAGTACCTTTTCTTAAAAACGTACATTATCTTACCACAAATTGTCTTTTCTTAAAAAATACCTTTTCTTTAAAGCGTACAATTTTTGTAAAACAAAATAACTTTTCTTGAGATAAGTACCTACTATTAAAATTGTACCTGTTCTTTCGGAAAAAAAGCTTTTCTTCAAAAAAAAAAAAAATACATTCTCTTACAAAAAATACCTTTTCTTACAAAAATTCGTTTTCCTAAAAGTACACTTCCTTAAAAATAATATAATACCTTTTCTTTTCTTGAGATAAGAAGCATTCCTGAAAATAAGTAAATTTTCTTAAAAAAGTAACCTTATCCTAAAAAGAGTACCACTTCTTTAAAAAGTATCTGTTCTTAAAAAAAGTATTTCTTTCTAAAAAAAAAATTCATACTCTTAGGCTTTTTCTTACATAAGAAAATTAGCTTTTAATAAAAGAAGTACCTCTCATCAAAGAAAGGACCTTTTCGGGAAAATATAATACATATTCTTACAAATATACTTTTTTTTTTAAAAAATACATTCAATATATAAAAAATTTCTTAAAAAAGTTTATCATTTTACAAAAATAATCTTTTCTTAAAGATCCATTAAAATTACTGTATTTTTCAACAGGAGCCTGAGGCGTGTTGGAACTAACTAGTACATAATATATAGCGAAAGGAACTTCGTTCCAACCGGGTGTCCCCTGACACCTCATGTAATTTTTTTAATTTTTTTTATATTTTTTAATTTTTTTAGTTTGTTTATTTTTTTTTGTATTTTTTAATTATTACTTATTGAAAAAAAATTATATTTTTTTTCTATTTTACATTTTTCAGGAAGGGATCACATTTTTATTTTTTTGTAATAATTTCTTATTTTTTAATTTTTTTTAAATTGAAATTTTTTAATTTTTTATTTATAAACCAATTCTGCACGTAGTGTTTTTTGAATGAAAACTTAAATCACATCATCGTAGAAATGTTTTGTATTTTTTGTAATTTTAAAAATGACTTTCTATAGGAATTAAGGCTAACTCTTATAACCTTTCCTCTAACATTTGGTTTCTGGAATAAGTCTTAATTCTCGTAAGTGCTGAAAAAGATCTCTCAACAGAATTTGTTGATACTGGAATTGTTAAAATTAACATGCTTAATTTAAATACTTCAGAAAAAGTATCCGACAAATCAAAATTAATTAAATTACTTGATATGTCAAAAACAGCAATGCCATTGAAATAGGAATGGGCTTATGCCCACAACTAATTTGTTTTTTAATTTAATGAAAGCAAAAAAATTTCCATAATAATTTTTTAAGCTTTCAAATGCTTCAGTTTGAAATATTTTTTGATAACTTGCATATTTTTTTAAATTTAGCAATTCTACAAATTTTAAATTTTGTAAAGATTTAAATCTAGTTTCCATTTGTTCAAACAGGGTTTCAATTATTTGATTGTATGTTTTTTTTATATCTCTAATTGAAATTTTCAATGTTTTCTCCACGCTTTAAACTTACTCGAGCAGTAGCTTTCGTCATAATTAATATATTATCAAACTTTGATTTGTTAGCTAATATTTGCTTCTTAGTTATTTCAAGATGTTCGCAGCAATATTGAATATCAAAAGAGTTTTTTTGAAGAATATCAAACAATACATCAGTGTATGAAAAAATGTCGTTAAAGGTATTCAGCATGAAATCTGTATTAAATGAATCTAAAAAGTGCATATATCCCCTAGCTTGAACTGCATCCGCATCCCAAGTATCAGGATCTTCTATCATTTCTTAAAATACTATTATCAGATCTGAACGATAAGTGTGGACTAGAGGTCTAGTTCCATCTTGTTGTTGCCACAGTAGGTATTTTTTGTTTTAGCACCTGATCGAAGAAATAAGTTCTTTTGGTGGATTGATTAAAAAAAAAGACAGCCCTGATAATGTTACAAAAAATATTTTGGTTTCTTGTATAAAGTTTACAGATTGCGATAAAACTAAATTTAACACACGAGCATTACAACGGATAAAAATAGCATTAGAAAACTGCTCTCTTATTTTAGCCCGAGTGCCATTCAATGCACTGGACAGGACAGCCGCGCCATCATAGGTTTGAGCTACCAGCTTTCCTCCCCAATTTTTAAGCTTTATTAAATCAATCAATTTTGTGGAAATATCGTCTGCCGTACGATCATCACTTACGTCCATAAATTTGTAGAATCGCTCCCTAGCAACACCTTTTTTTGTCAACATACCGAAAAATTATTGATAATTGAGACTTTTTTTATATCGGTTGTTTCATCCAGCATTACTGCGATAAATAAGGCTTCATTTAACTCTTTTTCGATATAATTTAATATGACTGTATCAATAGAGTTAATTATATCGTTTTGAATGCGGTTGGAAGTGCCTTTAAAAATCGTGGATGTCGATAAATGACGATATAATTTACTATCATATTTAGCAATTAAGTGTAAAATTTCCACATAATTTCCTCTATTGTCGGAATTTTCTTTTTCATCGTTACCTCTAAACGCAAGTTCCTGTGCACCAAGAAAACATACCGAATCGACTAAGCGTTCGAATACATTTCGGTTTTCAGAAACTTGTTCATTATGTCTCGATAATGAAATGCGTTTTTATTCGTCAAGTAAAACGTCAATTCTAACTTTTCCACAAGTTTTTAATGTCAAGGTGTTACTAATGTGAACTTGAGACGTTTGATGTTTTATCATAGAAGCAGTAAAATCATTATAACCTGTGGTCCAAACACTTTTTTCATTTTTAGAAGCGAAAAGCAAACAAGGCCAACAAAATAATTTGGCAATGAGGTGACAACCACATAACCAAGCCTTTTCCTTATAATTAGAAGTCTTGAAATGTCTAATAAAAATTTTATTCTTTGTTGTTAAATTTGGAAGTTCTGGCGTTGACCTTCCATTTTTAATTATTTAAGTTTTTTCTTCAACTTTTATTCGTGAAAAAGGACTATCTAAACAAATTTCAATAGAGCATCCACATATCATTTTGCAATTTGCTTCTGATCTCATTCAGTCAGATGTAAAATGAATATTCTACAATTAACTATGCATGGTAAAATAAGTAAGGTAAACGCACTAGGAATTGTTACAACAAACACAGGCATTTTGTTTTTGTTTGGTGTCCATAATCTGTCAAATTTTCTTCATGTGTGTATCTACTGTAAAAGTAAACAAAACGGTACAAAAACAAAATACATGTGAATTTGACATAAGAGAGATACCTAAATCAGCTGTTCTAACGAGTTTACCTTACTTATTTTACCATGTAACTATGGTTCAGAATTTCTGTTGCACACAATTTTGTTTGTATGGGAGTGTGTTTTTCTTTTCTTGCTACAAGCCATGGTAAAATAAGTAAGGTAAACTCGTTAGAACAGCTGATTTGAACATTTTTCCTACTTAGGTGTTTCTCTTATGTCAAATTCACATGTATTTTATTTTTGTACCTTTTTGTTTACTTTTACAATAGATACACACATGTAGAAAATTTGACAGATTATGGACACCAAAGAAAAACAAAATGCCTGTTTTTGTTGTAACAATTCCTACTGCGTTTACCTTACTCATTTTACCATGCTACAAGCTGTACTACTCATAGGCCAATACATACATAGATAATTTTATTCGCTCAATAAATTAAACGCCATAGGTACGATTGAAAGTATACATTGGATTTTGGAAGACAAGGGTTTAATAATACCAGATAGAGGCAATAGTAAACAACGTCCAACAAAGGAACAACAACCGAATTTCGTGTGTTTGTGGCAAACTAGTTGTGTTAAATACATTACAAATGTATGCCAACGATAAAAGTCAACAAAAAAGTGCAAAATACATTTAAATTTTTCAGTTCTACACCAAAACGACATGAAAAAGTTAAGTGAACATATTTTGTAACTCCACCTGGTGTAAGTTATTTTTATATTAAATTTCTCTCATTTCCACAAACCCTCGACGAAGAGTGTGAAATGAAACGTCAGATGAAAGAATAAAAGTATCTATGTATGAATTGGTCTATGGTACTACTTAACATTTTTTGTCGTTCTTATTTTAGTTTTTTTTATGAATGTTACTGTAAAACTTTGAACAGTGGTGCTATGCTGTAGGATAACAATTTTTATATATCGTCACCTAAAATGCCCAAAGACGTAACCCTCATTTTCAAAATTTTACAGGAGAAGCAAAAACCCTTATAAAATCCAAAGTATTTTAGTTTTAAACGCGTTCATTCCACAGCTTACCTTAGGAACTTGGAAGTCTACTATTTTGCACATATATATTTTAGCGTGGAGTATTATATACAATCAAAAAAACAGATTTTATTTTTTGAGGGTTACGTCTTTGGGCATTTCAGGTGACGATATATTTGTTTTGCTAATGTTAATATATGTGCCTTGCTCCACGAAAAGGGACCTCTGTGCCGAAAAGAAGTTATTGAGAAAAACGCGTTTAAAAAAAGCACTTCGTTCATTTTTTCATATATTTCATTAATTATGTTCATCTTTACAGGTGATTTGTAAAAAAACTAAAAGGCATAGAAACTTGCGGTTTGCGGCATTTGAAAGAGCGAATCACTCAAGAATTTTTTCGGCGCAGAGGTCCCTTTTCGTGGAGGAGGTCACATATACATTTCATTTTGTATGGGCAATTTGTTCACTGGCTGATTTTGAACATCTTGTATACAACTAAAGTACTGTCAGATACTCGCTATTCGTTAATGTCTAAAAGTATGCAATGAAAATAGAAATTTATTTATAATATAGTATATAAAGTATTGCCTCAATTAATTTCTGTAATTGAGTTAGTAAGCAGAATGCAAATGTTGTGTGTGGTCATCCCCGTGCCACGGGGGTTTTCTAACAACGTCCAACAAAGGAACAGCATTAACACATACAACAAAAAACGAATACAATAATGTTCGCTAGAAATTCAAACTGGAATGTATGCGAAATGTTCAATAGCAGTCAGCGAACAAAATGCCTATACACAATTAAATGTATATATTAACATTAGAAAAAGAAATTTATATTAAAATTGTTCTCTTAAAAAATAGAACCAAATGTTAAAGTTTTACAGCACTAAAAAAATAAACAAGAACAACACAAAATGTTAAGTAGAAGAACTTGTAGCAAGAAAAGAAAAAACCCACGAACACAAAAAAAAAAAATATGTGCAACAGAAACACAATTGTATATAAATTAAAACAATGAATAAATGTTGGATATATATGTATATGTCACTGAAATATTTTTGAACTTTAGGAAATAATTATAAAAAAAAATATAACATGATTATCAAAATATTTAAGGTGTTCAGAGAAAACATCTGCACCTTAGACGGAACGTCACTGTTCGCTATCCATCAACAACATTTTCGATTTAATTTCAATAAATGCGTCTGGTAGTAACTCCGGAGGCAATAACGGAAGAGCTAATATTTTGTGGTAAAGCAACAATGCGTTCTAATTCGATCTTATGTATTGTACCAAAGATGTCCTCTTACACATATTTCGTCGAACTGCCTGTCAGAAATAAAACCTAAAAATATATACTTATGAATATAAGTTTCAGTCGGGTGAACCGACTTAATCAGAGTGCTGTTAAATAAAAAAACGCCTATACTCAAAAGTGACCATATACAATAGCAGATTGACATTGCGCTAAATATTATTGAATACCCAAATTAGTTAGTTTCCCTCCCAATACTTATATGCGAGGTACAAAAATGGGCATGGCAAGTTGTTGTTGTCGAGTCGGCAAACCGCAAATACGCCCAACTTTTGTATGGGAGATACGAAATTGGGCGTGGCACAATGGTCAGTTATTAATTTCACAGTAGCTTTTAGCAAAATATTGCCTAGTACCGATATTTATTAAGATCGGTTGTAGTTTACGAGAGTTATCGTGTCGATCAAACGGTCATTCGCCCAACTTTTATATGGTAGGTACCAGAATGGGTGTGGCAAAACAGCTCATTTTCCATAGGAGAGTTTTATTTGTCTAAATATTGACTTGTACAAAGTTTCATAAACATTGGTTCGGTTTTGCAGTACTTCTCGTGCCGAACACCCAGACGGCCAAACAACTTTTGTATGGGAGGTACTATAATGGGCGTGGCAAAATCGCCCTCGTTTTAATTGATGATTGGCGTTTGATAACATGAAGCCTTATACCTAATTTCATTAAGGTCGGAAGTGATTCACGAGATTTATCGGATTGACAACCCGGACGAACACCCTGTTTTATAGGGGAGGTACCAGAATGGGCGTGACAATTTCCCATTCAGATTATTAACCGGTGTGTGAGTTGAAGCTAATCACGTCTACCAGAAGAAAGGTTTGGAAGAAATATGATTTTGTGCTAAATGTGTCGATTTGTATGGGAGGTACCAGAAGGGGCGTGACCAAAACGCCCATTTTCAATCCCAAACTCAGCATTGACAAATACTAATAGTTACTTGCAAAATTTCGCGGTGATCCATAAAGATTTACGGCAGTTATCGTGTTGACCAGCCAGCCAGCCAGACGGACATGGCTCAAACATCTTAAAAAGTCCTAAAACGAATTTCGTCCAAAGATACCGAGGATCTAATATGGCTCCTTCTATGTATTAAATTTTTTTACGTATTAAATGATATATACCGCCATCCCTATGGGTGAGGGTATAATGAGATAGCAAGAGAGCAACGGAAATTGTGTGAACTTGTGTAGCGTATGTATGAACATAACAATGTATGTACATATGGTCATGTGTCTGTTGCTTTGCATTCTCTTTGTTTTTTTGTGGGAATAAAACAAAAGTATTAAGCAACAAAATAATGACACATGTGCTTGCACTGATCTTTAAATAAGTATTAATATTATTTAAATGTAATGTCATCCTATGATTGAACGCTGTTTTTTATTTTCCAATGTAACATTTACTAATGTGTTCATAGAAAACGTGTAACAGAAAGGTGTTAACATATCACCCGTGAGTTCGAACACTCATTGGATTTTTTTTGTTAAATGGAAAATAAAAAAGTTTCAAAAACATGTTTTGGAATAAATATTTCTGTATTAGTTAACTAACAGCATGAGTCCTTTGGGGACAAATATCTTTTCATGTGGTATGTCAGCCGGGGTTGTAAAATAGATGTAAAGTGAAAAGTGATGGTTGTGCCAATGCTTATGTACATAGAGTAACGATTTCTCTCAGTAAACTTACGAAGTTTGGTGTTTGCATCATATGGACGTTGCATATTGAAAAGTATTGTTTTAATAATGCCAGATAATAATGCCAGAATGGTTCAAACTAACCAAAAATAAATTAATAACGGCATTTCGTTTTGTGTGTTAAAATTTTTGTGTAAATACACCATAAGTATATACTAACAATAAATGATAACAAAGAGGTCTACAATATGTTTAAATTTCATTTTTCATTTTTAAACGACATGAAAAATTTAAGTCAACAATTCTTGTAACTCCACCTGGTTTAAGTCAATTTACGTGCGCTCACCACGCAGAGTGTGAAATGAAACGTCTGATGATAAAGATGGCGCCTCTAGGTGACATTACTCTATGTTTATACCAGGTCCAACTAAACCACTGCAAGTGGAAACAGTCGATGTGTTATACCCGCAGGCACTTCTGTTTTTATGAAGTAGAAACAGTTGTAAGGAAAGATCATAGACTAACACATACATAGATATATTTCTTCTCTCATCTGACGTTTCATTTCACACTCTTCGTCGTAGGTTTGTGGAAATCAGAGAAATTTAATATAAAAATAACTTACACCAGGTGGAGTTACAAAATATGTTCACTTAACTTTTTAATGTCGTTTTGGTGTAGAACTGAAAAATTTAAATGTATTTTGCACTTTTTTGTTGACTTTTATCGTTGGTATACATTTGTATTGTATTTAACACAACTAGTTTGCCACAAAAACACGAAATTCGGTTGTTGTTCCTTTGTTGGACGTTGTTTACTATTGCCTCTATCTGGTATTATTGAACCCATGTTTTCCACCATCCAATGTTTACTTTCCACCGTACCTATGATGTTTAATTTATTGAGAGAATAAATGTATCTATGTATGTATTAGTCTATGGGAAAGATTGTGTTGATTCATAGATTTATCCCTATCTTTACGCTCTCTTGATGACTTTACTTTCTTGCATGGTGCTTCGCCTCTTCCTCTGGGAAAAAAATCAACTGTTTTTAATAAGTTAGTTAACTTAAATTTTGTGATCTACCCTCGGAGGAAACTCCCATGGTATATTCTTTTTCTTCAAATTCATTGTCGAGATCGTACGTCTTTTGCGACCACAAACAAATTTCAGCCACCAGCGAGTCCATCATTTTGCCTTTATACCGCGTTTTCATGGGCATGGCCACGTTCATCCGACTCTCGCCGTGTTCCTCCAACTCTGGGGCTAGCAGCTTGCTGAAGTATTCGAGATGGTGATGCAATAAGTAAGAGAGACATGTTCACTCTCATTTTGAGAGACATGTTCACTACAATTTTCCCAAAGTATTGCAACATGTTGGTCACAAGAGCGGGATAATTGTGTGCTCGCCTACTTCCCACTTTCCCTTACTTATCGTATGACTCTCTTCACTGCCCTCCACGCAAGGCAATCAGTACCGACTAAAGCGTCTGTAAAATCTTTTGATTCCATGAGCTTCCGTATATCGGGCCCATTCAGAACATCTTCCTTCCATTTTGCTTTTCTGATTCGTGGGAAAATATTTTTCAAACAATCGAGAATTTTCGGTTGATTCACAATGGCCTTGATGACATTTTCGACGATTCCCAGTTTAACATGGAGAGGGGACATGATGACGTTCTCCATTGGCGCGAGTGGATCATTTACGCAGTTGTGTGCTTTCTCCGTTGAATGTCGAGCAAGACTGCCATGCGTTTGGTATTGGTTTCTTTTAAATCGCATATCCCACTGAAACAAGAAACACATGTGTTTCGTATAGCCTCTTTGGAGACCTCTTAGCATCGCCACGACTTTCAGATCACAACTGGTTCAACACATGTGATCAGTATAGAAAATTTTATCCAATATTATTTTCATGGAATCTCATAAGATGTTTCATATCTGTGCTGTTGGCAAGGGAAATGCTTGGTTTTTTAATGTTTATGTATCAAAACTACCTTCAAGCATAATTTCGAAGAATCGATGAACATTCTCCAATAACCTGCGACGTAATTAATGTCCACCGCCTCCATCAATCCCCTTATATCGTGTCATTAAACAAATATGTTCCCTTCGTTGAGTGTGAAGCAACGTTTGAACAGCAATTGTCGTCTTCGATATCCGGTGACTTTGATATTAGGCTCCAAATTGTTGCCATTTTTCAAAGCTGGTCAGGTTTTCTGATTCACGTTGAGACAAGATTAATTCTCCAACAATCTTGTCCATTCTTACTTGTGTTATTGGAATTATTTTGTTCGATGGGCCGGCTTCTGGTATTGCTTCATCGGTGAAATCCGATTGATCCATTGTTGCAATAGAAAAATAAGTTTCTCTGTCAGGACTTGGAAGCGGTGGAATTGTTATTTGATCCGAATGCAGAAGAGGTGTTTGTGCTCTTTTAACATATACATATGTAAACTCTTTGGTAGAGGCTTTACGATTTACTTCACATATAACAGTTGTCGGAATTGTGCTCTCCTGGATCAGTCCAAATCATTGGTACACCAAAAGAAAGTTTGTTGTAAGAGATCTTTTGTCACAAATGTATCAAAATAAATTGAGATTTTCTGGACAATTTGCAATCATTTCGATTTTATACTTTCGTTATTGCATTACTATGATTCGTTGTTATTCACTTTTAAAAAACCGAAGAAAAATCACTTGTACTTTTCGCGTTCGTCGGCACTTGGTGAATGACAAAAATCGATCAATGAACACCTATAAATACTACGTATTTTTCAATATTTAACTGGCAGGTAGGTACTTGTGAATGGACGCATCTGTAAAGGGAGCATATAATGTATGTGCTTGGAATTTCTGTAAAAAAATCATCCGTTACACGTGGCCAACGGAAAAACACACATCAATAAAAAAGTGCACTTTCCTTGTTTCCCTTTAATGAATGTGAACGGAGTAGCTACCGCAATCATAAAAATGAAATTACCTTCTGTTAATTACTTTTTTTAATTCTGAGAATCATACGATAATAACGTCATAAACTTTTTTCCAAAGAATTTTGTTCATATTCTCGAGCAATTTTTTTAAATTCATTCAATACGATTATCCATATTCATTGAAACAACAAATCAATATTCATATCAAATGAGATACCTTCACAAAATTGTGAATAAAGGCTGATCTGTGTCTCATTTTGTTCATAGATTATTTGACTTTACGAGAAAGTAATAAACCTTGACACTTTTTGCCGTTTTAGATTTTTCATGATTTTTAAAAATAAAAAATTTTAATTTTTTACGCAATTTTTTTCTTCATAAATTTATTTATAACTGCTAAACTATTGATTATGTATAGAAACAGCATATCAATAGGTTAAATTCAAATGAGCCAAAAAAATAGCACATTTTTGAACTTTTTTATAAATTGCTCATGATTTTTTTTAAATCTCAAAATTTCTAGCTTCCATTTACATTTTAAAATTCTGCAATCGGTTACAAATTGCAAAAGATACAGGCTGCTGAATATGGAATTGTTAGTGCTTTTAAACCGGAGTGTATAAGGATTTATAGTCAAAAACTAGGTTTTTTTCGGGTTGGTTTTTTTATAAATTATATTTTATTATATATTTTTTGTATATTTGTACCTGAATGATCGCGGCAGCCACTTACTGAAATCGAAATTTTTTAATTTCAATTTTGGATACAAATTTAAACTTAGAGGTGTTTAAAACTTCTGCACAACCTGGCGTATTTTAACAAACATGACCGCTATATTGAGCTGCCAATTCAGAAATTTGGTAAAGTATTCGAATTCCGCTGCACCAAAAGGCCTAAACTAATCTGGCAAGTTTTTACAAAAACTGATTGGCAAGTTGTATAAACCGCTGGGTTATCTGATTCAGCTGTTTCCATTCAATTACAATGAATGTAGGAATATTGGACGGGATTTCACCCAATGATCCGAGTGTGCGTTGAACCGTTTTTATGTTCTGAGACAAAATTCGGACGTGCTGTCATTTTCTGTGCGTAATAATAACGAATTGCTATACAGAAGTGAATATAAACGTTTTCGTTTAAAAATAGGCTAAAAGCACTTGGAAAGAAATTAGAAAGCATTACTATTTTACGGTATTCGGGAACCGGGCACAGGAAAGGAAATGGTTATCACGAATAGGAAAAAAAACAGTGGCTTTGAGCACCAAAATGGTAACACTGTGTATAACCCTAAGGGAGCATCTAAACAGGGGCCGTTTAAGTATTACGTAAGCACTATAGGGGAGCGGGGGGATATTTGCTTTGCTTATTTTTGACGTGGGCGGTCAAGATGGTGATTACGTCAGCATGATGGAAGCGCAGTAGCTGTTGTTACTATTGTAGGGCAAGAACAACATGCATTTTGTTTTTGTTAAAGTTAACTTATGGTTTAAGAGCTTTGCTTACTTTTGTTGACAAGGGGGAGGGGGTGGGGTTAATAATTGTAATAAATCTGCTTACGTAATACTTGAACGGCCCCACAAGGGCGAAAAGCGTAATTTCATGCATAATAAATATCAGGCAGATGCGTTTGTTATTATAATATAATTTTTTCATTTTATTAATATTTTAACGTCATAGGCATAGACGAAATTAGTATAGACACATTAATTCTCTCAATAAATTAAACGTCATACGTATGGTTGCAAGTGAACATTGGATAGTGGAAAGCATGGGTTCAATAATACCAGATACAAACAAAGCAAATTCATTAGCCAGATAAAAAGTTATCGACCAAGCTCATGCTCATGAACGACAAATCTGTGGTTCGCTTTAGATTTTGTATTAAACCCGTTTTCCAATTTCGAATACAATTTAAATGTTAATTTAAAATTAAATCGTGATTTTGAAATTTATATAGAGTATGCAATGGTTGCAACACAAATGCATTGTAAGTGCTACATGTGTAATTTGATTTAAAACAAAACCCCGGTTCTACCGGTTTTTGCAAAATTGAATACCTGAAACCGGTTTAAGGAAAAAACTGGTTTTTTATTTCTAAAATATGCCTATTTTTTTTGGACACTCTAGTTCTGTCAAAGTTGACACTTTCAAAGTTTGCGTCAGCGCTATTTCGGGATCTCATAAGAATAAATGCAATCAAAACTATTGTGAATGGTTTTAAGCTATCCGTCCTTGTTTTGGTAGAACGCTTAACTAAAAATTAGCCATAACCATAGAGAAATATTTCATCGAGGTCGTGTTGCTTTTGTAATTTGGTCTTTGGTTGGACATAATACGGATAGAAATAAAAGGGAATGCGTATTTCCATTCCATGCAAACAACATAAAACATAATTTAGCTGTCACTATTTAAATTTAGTTTGCTGCATGGTCTATAATCTCTATGTCTTTTTTGGTTTCTAATTCTAAATCATTTCCCTAGTACCTTTTGATCAGTGTCTTATTGGAAAATCGATAGTTTGTACACCCTTACCACACTGTGGTACATATATTCTGATCGATTTAGAAACACTTTCTGAATTAATTCAGCGATGCCAATTTGTATGTCTGCCTGCGTTCCATTAAAATACAGGTTGCTAATATGATTCGATTTTGAATAAATTTAGTAATTTGTATCGTTTTAAAACAATCGGTCACATTTTTCATGTACCCGCACAGAAATTTATCTTCAAAATTTGATTGTACAATTGTTCAGGAGTCACACTTTGAGTACATTTTGAATTGAATATGACTTATATTCAATTATTAAAATGGCGCGCAAAATATCTGGACTAAAAACGTAGTCCAGGTTTGATATTTGCCGCCATAAAAATTGCTCCATTCATGCTTGGTACAATCGCCTCCAGAGGTTGAAAATATTAATTTATTTCAAGCATATAATGCTAATGTTAATCGCTTTTGACAATGGGTTATATCAGTCCACGTTTTGATATAGCTGACTTTCAATTGTACCTACGTACACTCAAAAAAAATTGTTTTCGATTACATTCCATGAAGGGAGTTGCAAGAGCTTCTCACTAGAGGTTTACATCGATTGTTTCTATTTCGGCGGCGGCGTAGGGACCTGGGAAAACCTGGCGACGGCTAACGGCGGCAATTCGTAATTATAAGGGAATTGACCCGGCTGCTGTTGTGCAGAGTTCAATTCATAGAAAAATTTACCTGCTGTTGTTATAGTTGTAATGTGTGCTGTAGCCTCCAAATGTGCCAAATGCATCCGATTCGAGTTCGAAATTTTCGGATTTCGAATTCGTGTTTTGGAAATAAAGTGGATTCGAGACGGATCTCCTTTTATGGATTTTTGCGGATTCGAAACGGATTCGTCCTGATATTTAAAATTAAAATAGGTATGAATTATATTTCTACCTCTCATCCACTGAAGTTTTTAACATTAATTTTTACTTTTTACAAACAAAAAAAATTCGTTGTCAGCTAAATTTAAATCGTTTTAGAATTTCTTTTCTTTCAGTTTTAGTGTTTTAGCACGGATTCGGTTTTTGTGCTTTTATGGACTCATAACGGGTTCGAAACGCATCCGCCAAATCGCGTATTTACGCACTCGTAACGGGTTCGAGACGGATCCGCCAAATCGCAATTTCACTGATTCGCTTTGTTATGTTTTTACGGACTCGTAACGGGTTCGAAACGAATGCGAGAACTCACATTTCGATTTTTTATGATTTTACCGACTCGTAACGGGTTCGAAACGGATCCGCATCCGTTTTTGTATCGTAGCGTGTTGAATTTCGCCTGGCTGTTGTTATGCAAAATTCAACTTGTCGTGGTTGTGTGTAGTTTATAGTTTTTTTTGCCTGTTGTGGTTGCAACTGTGTTTTAAATCAGGACAGTGACTGTAATAGATCTATTGTACGAAATATTAAACAAAACGTTATACGCCGCCGCCGACGGTGCGCCCATTTCTACGCAAGCAGGCGGCGGCGCGGTAAAAAACTCAAAAAACGGCGGTGTGGCTCGGCGTGTTTTAAAAGCGGTTTTATTTATTTGTAATATTTGTAATAATATTGACATATTGACGAGGTAGGCCTGGTAATGACGTTGCTAACTTAATACTTACAATACCTTGTATATTCTCAAAAGTATTAATTATATTTATGTATTATTGAATTGCTTGCATTCGGGTTGCGCAGCTAACTTTAGAATTATTAATATTTATCCGATATTTTTGTCCATAAAAGGTTATTACAGCATTTGGACTTGAACACAGTGAAGTCAGGAAGTCAACCAAATCTAAGTACACACGATGGTACTACAAGGTCTTCGTCCTGCAAACACAACGTCAAGCGGTCGAAAAATTCAGATTTCTTCAAGGAAGGATCTGAAATGAAATGGAAAAAATTATATTAAAATCAAAAGTATTTTGTGGATTATATAGAGAAGTGCTAAAACTTGTTATTGATAAAGGAACGATTTATGGGTACGTGCATGTGAGTAAGCCATCACAGAACATTTAAGATCAAAGGTATGTGATGGAAATCAATCTAAATAATAATAAAATAAATAAATAAAATGTATACAAATTTAACAAAAAATTCAAACATTAGCTTTGTATCCATGCTTTTCTAACAGTCAACTTTTCTTACGGAGAGTTACCACCTATCTTTGATCTACCTTCCAAATATTTCATTTATAATTCCTCTACGCACTCAATTTCATTTGTCACGCAAGTGGTGTTACTTCTGATTGCTAAAATTACCAAAATGTCAAAATTCCGGTCCCAAACAATTATGAGGCAATTGTTTTCTTGCGAAATAACTTTCGCGTAACAACCCTGTAATTGATTTTGCCTACGAAATTTTCGCAAAGAGCTAAGTACCAAGCAAATGAAGAGCGAGAGAAATTTTCGGTTCATGAAATTTTCGTTATTTTCTATACACGTACTTCTTATGGCAGCGAAAATTTCATAAAAACTACCGGGCTTAACCGTGTAATTTTATAAACACACGGAATCACTTCACTGATTTTAGTATTTTATAGAACGAAAACTTCTGTCAGTAAATATTGACGTTTGTTATTAGCGTCTTATAAAATGCCAATAATTTTTTTGTCTCTTATGTTATCATTCTTAAAAATATATTATGGTGTAACTCATCGTAAATGCCATATATGCCGTATATATACGCATCGGTATTTTGCCACAAATAAATTTGCATGGACAATTGAAGCCTTATCGCGAATAACGTTGTAAGCCACAAATTTCAGAGTAGTGCCTTTTCGTCGATTCCCGTTCGAATTATTCCCCCAGATTATATACTTTAAATGCAAAACTAAGTAAACAATATGTTTCTGACACTTTAAATCCGTCTCAAAGTGAAAAACTCTGCACGTAAAACGGTGTTACCATCGTATTAATTTTCAATATACAACGTTATTTCTTGTGACAACTATAAAAAAAATTATTTTATAAATAATTTGATGTTTTCATTAATGTAATTTTCAGTTTAATATTAATAAAAGTGGAAATTAATCCAAAACTTAAAGAAGACACGAACAAAAACTAAGGCCCAATTTTTGACTGGTTTTTTAAATTGGTAATCAGTTGATTTTGATTTATGTTTGATCTGACTTTAAATACGAACAGAGTTTGTCAGTGATTTGTCAAATAATCTTACTACCATGTGGCAACAGTGGCAAATGCTACGAAAAATAACCGGTATTCATACATTTATCGGCTAACCGTTACGATACATCAAACTGCTGCCATTTGCAAAACAAAAGTGAAGTGTGAAAATATTTGAGCAGAAATAAAGTTCTAACTGCTCTACGAGTTAAATGATACGTTTTTATTGTTATTTCAATTATAATTGTTCACATTAACAATTAAAGAAAAATTGTGTTTGTTCTTCCTTTTGTTTTCTTTCAAAATCATATGTTCACTTGATCGTAGTTTAAATGCCCTACATTGACTGTTTAACCGTTGTGTCAACAGCTGTTGGGTTTTATCCACATCGACAGTAGATGTACCCGGGTACTTCATACGTTTTGTATGGCAGATAGTTGCTTTTGATATACAAATATTAACTACTACCTGGATTCTTGTAATTTTCTGGTTTTTTTTTTTTTTATTTCTTGGAAATATTGTCTAGTTAACAAAACTTTTATCATAATTTGGGAAAAAAAAAATTTGGTACCTAAATAATCCATTTTTACCAAAAATGGGAATTGCCAAAATCCATAAAAATTTAACAATTTCCAAATTCTTTTTTAATCCTTGTAATTTGATCCCTTTTTACCAAGAAAAATAATTAACATTGAATTTTCATTCGCAAAATTCCGTTATATTTGAACTGAAAATCAACCCCTCTTGCTCATAGTGCTATTTTTAGTACCTGCGCAGAATAATTATAACTCATAAAATATTTGTTCAATGTAAACATTTTTTTTTTGGAATGTGTAGGAAAACACGTCTACTAACAGGAACAAAAGGGTATTTGGGAATATCTTGCCTACCTACCCTTGCACAACCAGTTTTGCAGGCAGAAACATGATTTTTTGCGCAGGTTTCGTTTTGAGTAGTTTTGTATGCATAAGTCAGTTTATGTGCGATTTTTGAAGTGTAAAGACCTAAAAATTTATTTTGTGCGGCAAATATTTCCAAGCTATGATACGAAGTTTCATCAAGATTGGACCAGCCGCTTGGAAGATATAGCAATATAAAGTGAACTTTGCCATTTATTTCTATATATTTGTATGAATTTTCATAGAAGTACCTGGGTACATCAGCTGTTGACGCTAGGTCATTTTCTAGTAACTGGGTTATATTTTCCAAACTGCTGCTCCAATCTTGATGAAACTTTTCCACATGATGCAAAAGTGTATGGTTGAGGATATCATGAAATTTCAGGTCAATCGGACTAACCGTTTGGAAGATACAGGAAAATTAAAGTTGCAAATGTACCCGTGGGCTCTACGATCGACACAACGGTTAAATACCAATCAACCATTACCCTAAAAAATGAATTCAGAGTTTAAATTATGATGGATCGTTGATCAGAGATGATTTTCCACTCAAAAATTAGGCCTAAGTGCCCACTAGCCTAAAACGTTTTTTGTCTATGGTGAACAATTTACCTTTTACCGCTTAGAAAGTTATTCGCGAGAACGCTCCAACTGATTACGCATTTTACGGCAATATTTTATGAAATAAATCGTTTTACGCCATATATGTAAATGTTTTCATTTTAAAAATTTAAATAAACTGAAATTTTAAAATTTCCAAACATTTTTAAAAGCTTAGGAAAAGAGTGCTCTAAAAATGCGAAATATGCAGACAACAACCCGTTGGGATCAAGGTTTAATTTTATCAACATCATATGTATGTACATTACATCGTACCTCAAAAAAAAGTACGCCGTAAACCTTCGAATATGACGTATTTTTGGAAGGCAATTTCGAAAAAAGAATTTTTAATTTTTTGCCGAACGTAGGGGACAATCTTTTACATTTTTCGTTATATCTTCGTCATTTACAGTCGCAACTTAAAGTGTGATATATCGATGTTATTGTCTCGACGATACCAATGTTTTGGTCCAAGGGCCATTGACGTCAGGTCCCAGTTGTAGCATTTACCCACATTATCTCAGTTCCTAACACACTAATGTACCGCCCCAATATTATAAAATGAAAGCTCGTGAAAAATCAATAGTCTTTAGCTAAGGAAATATTTCGATAATTCAAGCAGAACAATTTTAAAATTGTCTTTATTTTTTTGTTGCCGGGTCTCCCTTTTTAACTTTTTGCCATACCTTCGGTATCTACATTCAGATCGTTGGTTTTGTCTCGAGAAGACCATCAATAGTCATTGACCGAAAGTCCCTCTGATAGTACTTACCCACAATATCTCAACTTATACAACAGGAATTAAATAAAGTAAGGTAAAATCAAACAATGAAAATTTAAATCATTCATATTTCGACGTGATTCAAGTTGGCTGGTAGAAAAAATGTGGCCCATGCGTTGGTCATCGGTGACCGCCATGGCAGATTCATGTACTACATGAACAGAACGCTCGGTGTTTTGAGAATGACATGGATAAGCTTAAAAATAATTAGAATACTCGTAATATCAAATGAAGTTATTTTCCTTGTGCTAACCTAGTAATAAGAAAGGAGGTAAACCGTCTCTTTAGGCGTAAGAAACGGCAGTGGAGAAAGCGCGAGAGTGAGAAAATTGAGACATAAAGAAGGAACAACGAAGCCCGAAAATTCTACCAAAAAGTCAAAAACGGAACTAATGGACGTGGTTCAGGGCCCCCTTCTGTAAAGACAAGAACGGAAATCTCATCGCAGATGTGCAGAGCAGAGATGCAAGCCGATGAATATTATCGGCGGCGGCGGCGTGGGTGAATTTGGCCTCTCGTCGGCGGCTTGAGAACACTTTTGTCGGCGGCGGCTTGAAATCGGCTAAAATTGTTTTATTTTCAATGTTTTTTCCACATTCGGATCCATGGACTAATACATACATAGATACATTTATTCTCTCATCTGATGTTTCATTTCACACTCTTCGTCGTAGGTTTGTGGAAATGAGAGAAATTGAATATAAAATTAACTTACACCAGGTGGAGTTACAAAATATGTTCACTTAACTTTTTCATGTCGTTTTGGTGTAGAACTGAAAAATTTAAATGTATTTTGCACTTTTTTGTTGACTTTTATCTTTGGTATACATTTGTATTGTATTTAACACAACTAGTTTGCCACAAAAACACGAAATGCGGTTGTTGTTCCCTTGTTGGACGTTGTTTACTATTGCCTCTTTCTGGTACTATTGAACCCATGTTTTCCACCATCCAATGTTTACTTTCCACCGTACCTATGACGTTTAATTTATTGAGAGAATAAATGTATGGATTAGTCTATGTTCGGACCTGCGGAAAAGTCAGCATATTTGAAGTGTTATGTCAATAAATATTGATATTCTGTTCGTGATTACTTGTTAAACATTCATTTAAGCGGATTTAATTTAAAATATTAAAAATCTTGTGAAAACAAAATAGTCTTTTAGCATTTAACTTCAACTGAATTTAAATTTATTTAATTGCCTTTTGCTTCTCATATAAAAAAAAATAATGTACTGATATTGTTGCTTATTGTTGTTATATCTAGAAAAGTTCAGAAGATCAGATGGAGGTTTGCATTTTATCCCCAACAAATCTACGCGGCTTTATGTAATGTTCAAACCACTTTGTTTTTTATGCACACCTGGCCGAAATATTTCCAACACCCCCAATCTCCTCCATTTAGCAAGATGGTGCTGCATTCGCACACTTTTTTGTTGCTTTTTTATTACTGTCTGAGAGTGACTGTTTCTACAATGTTTGTTTTGCGAAAACTTTCTGTGACGTACTGCTTTTTTCATTCTTATTGGTCAAAAATACTCACAAATTAAAACTGTGCGAGATTTTGATATTGTTTCTACAAAAAGGTTTTTTAAGAAATTAAAACTTATTTTTTAAGTGGAGAAGATAAGAACTATATCTTTTCTGTTATGTATTTCAATTAATTTTTCCAAAATATTACAGAAAAATCGAGAAAGCAAAAATAAAATGCAGTTGAATACATGTCTATACTTCTTTTTGTTGTTCTTTTTCGCACTAGTTTATTTTGTTTGTTTATATTTTTTTCTTACTTGACAGCTTTCTTGGAATATTCCAATCAAAACTTCATCAGTGTTGCCTCTTTTCGCATTGATATACAGAAACACTTTTTACTCACAAATCGAGAAACGATGGAAATTTTTGTTTCATGCTTAATCAAAAATCACATCCACTTGATTGAAAACCCACCACTTAAGCCGTGTATTCAGTTTTATGAAATTTTCGTTGCCATAAGAAATACGTGTATAAAAACCAACGAAAATTTCATGAGCCGAAAATTTCGTTCACTTTTCATTTGCTTGGTGCTCAGTTCTTAGTAAAAATTTCGTAGGCAAAATCAATTGTTACGCCGAGTTATTTCGTACAAAAAGAATTGCTTGATAATTGTCTGGGACCGAAATTTTGATAATTGTAACAAGCAACAGCAACACGACATTATCAATGAAATATTTGCAAAGCAAATCAAAGGTATGTATGTGGTAACTCTCCGCAAGGAAATTTTCCGTTTAGAGATAAATGACAAAATTTCTTACGAAAATTTCGCCAGAACTGAATACGGGGCTTTAAACGCAAAATGCCATTAAGAACAAAATATAACGGCATATTATCACGTGCTAAGAACAGTATCAGCAAAAAAATTCTACTGCTTTTTAATCAGCAATGTTAGATGAAGTTTAAGCGGAGCCGATGCAAGCAATTGAGCCGATGCGTCGGCGGCGTTATCATGCTTTTTGGCAAGTCGGCGGGGCTTCGGCTTGAAAATAAAGGTCGGCGGCGCGTCGCGACTGGCTTGAAGCCGATCGGCTTGCATCTCTGGTGCAGAGCTTGTTGGGAATATGGAGAGATAATTTTTTCCGCGCTACTGGTATCTGAGACATCCAATGACGATGAGACATTCGATCACAATTTGGACGACGACGTCGATTGTCACCTCCTAATCAAGACGAGGTCAGAACAGCTATCGCCCGGCTTAAGAACAAAAAAGCCGCAGGAGCCGATGGATTACCGGCGGAGCTTTTTAAGGCTGGCGGCGATGAGTAGATGAGGTGCATGCATCAGCTCATTAGCAAATTTTGGTTAAATGAATGCATGCCCGGCGATTGGAGTCTCAGTGTAGTATGTCCCATATTTAAAAAAAGTGACCCGAGTCTGTGTGGCAACTACCGTGGAATAAGCCTTTTATCCATAGCATATAAGGTTCTATCAAGCATAATGTGTGAAAGACTGAAAGCAATTATCGATGACCTGATTGGACCATACCAGTGTGGCTTTAGGCCTGGAAAATTGACGCTAAGTCAAATCGTGGAGAAGACCCATGAAAAACAAATCGACACCTATACCTATTTGTCGACTATAAAGCGGCCTTCGATAGCCCGATACGGGAGAAACTCTACGAAGCAATGTCTGAGCTTGGTATTCCTGCAAAACTCATACGCTTTTGCAGGATGACCTTGACGAACACCAAATCCGCAGTGAAAGTTGGTAAGGATCTTACCGAATGTTACGAAACTAAGCGAGGCCTCAGATAAGGCGACTACATTAACATCTTAATAGAGATTATTATGAAAAAAGCTGCAGTCAACATGAATGAAACCATCAGCAGCAAAAGTCATATGCTACTCGGGTATGCTGATGACGTAGATATCATTGGGCGGACAATTAGAAAAGTTACTGCTTTTTTTTCGGGAATTGAGAAGGAATCAGCAAAAGTGGGTCTGATGGTAAATAAGGACAAGACAAAATTAATGGTTTCAACGAGCAGGGCCTCCACGCGATTAGACCAAAGCGTGAAAGTTGGTAACCGTTGTATGTAATTTCGAGGTAGTGGACGAATTTATATATCTGCCGTAAACAAAAACAACAACTTCAGCCTTGAGATCAAGCGGAGAATTGTGCTTGCGAATAGATGTTATTTTGGGCTAAGCAAGCACTTTAGAGATAAAGCCTTCTCTCGAGTAACAAAAGTCCAACTATACCAGACTTTCATACAACCTGTCTTGCTTTATGGCGCAGAATTCTGGGTCTTATCGGAAGCAGACGAAACATCTTTGGGAGTATTCGAGAGAAAAATACTCCGACAAATTTATGGCCCTATATTGCACAACTGCAAGTATCGGCAACGCATGAACCCTGAGCTGTATGAGCTATATCCCGGATCAAAATAACGCGATAGCGTTGGCTAGGCCAACGAATAGGAAAGACCAAGACTCCACTGGAGGGATCAGGTTGATGAATCCCTGCGTACACTTGGTATTGCCAACTGGAGAGATAAGGCAAAAGTCGAACAGGTTGGCGAAATATGTTATTTTCGTTTTGAAAGGTCCCTGACCCCTCGAGGTAGTTCGAGACCGGATAAGTAAGTAAGTAACCTGGTAATTCGATTACTTCTTTTGAACATTGTAATGCTTCGAGCTGGCCTTGCGTATAGAACTGCAAGCATGGGGGCTCTAATAGATCATATCGATGTATGAGTCACTCCCGAAGTTTATAAAATTATGAATTTGTGAACCGAACATTTGACCGGTACCAGTAGATCAGTTTACTATGTCATACCTACCTACTTGAAGCTCTGAATGTAAATACCGAAGGTATGGCAAAAAGTTGAAAAGGGAGACCCTACGTGCGGAAACAAAAAAAAATTAAGACAATTTTAAAATTATCGAATTATTCCTTAGCTAAAGTTTATTGATATTTTGCGAGCTTTAACTTTAAAAAATTGGAGCGGTACATTAGGATGGTAGGAACTGAGATAAGGTGGGAAAATGCTTCAACGGGCAGCTGACGTCAATGGTTCTTGGACCAAAACATTAGTATCTTCGAGACAAAAACATCGATATATCACACTTTAAGTTGCGACTGTAATTGACGAAGATATAACGAAAAATTTAAAAGAGCGACCTCTACGTTCGGTAAAAACTTAAAAAAAAATTTTATTTCGAAATTGCCTTCCAAAAATACGTCATATTCGAAGGTTTACGGCGCGACTCTAAAAACCATAAATAAATTTGTCAGTTTGTGAATTTTGCCTCAAGTTTAGTACTGCTGAGAATGAAATAGACGGTTCAACCACCTAATTACTTTAATGAGTTTAAAAGTCGAAAACAGCTTTTACTAAAAGGGCTATTTGACTAACCGCTTTTGAGTTTATATGGTGGAGTATTTCAAATTTGAATACGAATTTTTAATTTTAGTCTTGAAATGATATACATTTTCTAATTTAAGTATGGTTTTCGTTTACGAAATTTTATACAAAAATGTGTCACTTAAACTAAATTAATTTTATATACGAATTTAAAGCTGTATTTTTCAAAATTTGATAAAACAATTTATTTTAAATAAATATGTATATGCAATGGCTTTCGATGAAAGCAGGCATAGGAAAGAAATGTTGTGAACATTGATGGTTATGGCAAAATATTAGTTGTGGATGTTTTCGCATAATTAGGGGTGTTGAGACAATTGTCGCTAAGTTGCGTTTTGTTTATTCATATAATGTGTGATGATATACCTAAATACTTGTGGAGAAGGGAGCTGATGATATGCCTTGGTGGGCATTGAAATAGCTATATTCCCAATCATCCACCATAATAATCAATTTCACATATTTCTTTATTCATATTGTCTATTAAAATGTACATTTTCATAGCATTGATCTTGAACCGAATAATTATTAAAAAAACCTAACAACTAAAAGATTGAATAATATAAACGAATAATATAATTTTAAAATAAAGATAAAATTTAAGTTCGTGTTTAAAAATACAGTTTTTAAGAAAAAAATAAACGTACTGAAACGATAATGGTTGCTAAACCTAAAACAAAACAAGTACAGAAGTTTCAGCCGGGTGATCCGACTTAAACATAGCCACACCCTTAATTATCCTTCGTGTTCAGTTCCATTAAAAATGGTTCATATTTTTGGTTTGGCTGCCGATCACCCTTCAGTTACCCGTGGCAAATTTGCCCATATTCAATAGCAGAGTTATATCTGCAAAATATTATATTAGCAGCAACTTCTTAATTAGGATGTGTTGTGTATTTGGGGTATTTATCGTGACTACCAGGTAATTGTCCGCTCTAAAATTATATGGGAGTTTCGAAATTTCAATTACACAGTAGCTTTTGAAAAATATTGCTTACATGCGTTTGCTCGGTTGCCGCAAAAATACTTTGATTGATTTGTATTAATTTATTAATCGCAACCGTTCATGTAGTTCTCCCAAATAAACTCGTATATCGCAAATGTGTATCATGTTGTTGCAAACGAGTTCTCGTTTGCATCCAACGTGTACAAAATGGCATTTGCATCAAATTTAAAAAACGTTTGCGATAACTGAAATTAGCCATTTTTCTAATGAGAGCACAGATTACGAAGACCGTAATTTTCTCTCACTCTGTCGACTGTATATACAGTGTTATCTACTCGTTTGGCATACACACTCACGCATACACATAAAAGTGATCTCACACTCTAATGCTTCTACCTTGTCAATATATCTTGGATGGACAATTGACGCGATTAAGTTGTTATTTGAATGCGAGGCAAGACAGACGTGTAAGTAGACAGTGAAAAAATAGCAAAAAATGCCAACTTTTTTAAAACAAACTTTATGGATAAAACCAGAATCATAAAAGTTGGAAATTTAAACAAAAAAGAGTTTATAGAAGCCATAAATAAAAGTTTTAATTACAACTCGATTTATTAAACCGAAAGAACAGTTGGTGAATCAGTTTTCGTTTCTCGCAAACGTTTTTTCGGCTCTAATTTTGCATAACTCGTGTACTGCAAACGATTTTCAGTCTCGCAAACGTTTTTTAGTTTGGAGCAACTACAACTCGGTTGCTGTAAGCGAAGGAACAGTTGGTGGTACAGTTTTTAGTTTCTCGCAAACGTTGTTTCAGCTTATATTTTTCATAACTCGTTAGCTGCAAACATTTTTGGGTTATCCCAAAAGAAATGGCATGTATGTCTTAACAGAAGTTCGTTTCTCCCAACTACAGTCCCCAAACGAACTTAAGTTATCTGAGATTTCGTTTGGGAGGAACGAGTTTTTTCTTTGCGTGTAGTAACAAATTTTACTAAGATTTTTTGGTTTTTTTATTTGTTAGTCATAGATATTAATCTACAGCTTTCTTTTGTTTCCAATACACACCAACCCCCTAGAATGCAGTTTTGGGGAACATTTTAGCGCCAACTCGGAATAAGTACAAAATTATCCCTTAAATGGATTCTGAGTTTTGACTTATTTTTGGTATTCGAGTTGAGTTTTGATTCTAGTACATTTTAACCCGTTACATCCCTGGTTTAGGTTTTTTTTTAACTTTTCCACAAAAAGAACGAAACAGACCCATATATTGAGGCGGTCGAGGGTTAAAGTATTCCACAAAACTGTTTGTCGTAAATTTTTACATAAAATTGCTGCACACATCCTATACCTAAAATGTAAGGATAACATGGTTTCCTATGTCGATTCATCATAACAATGTGCAAAATGGGGAAATTTCACACCCCCTTACAAAAACTTGATGTGAAACATTGAAGCCTTTTGAAACATTTATGCTTTTTGGATTGTTTTATGTAATAACATTGTCGAAATGGTGGATTTATATTGAAATTTTCTATAAAGAGAATAAGACTCGTGTATGCTCTTTTATTAACACTCTACATGAGAGCGGAAAAAGAGTGCAATAAGTTCTCTTTACTATTCAATACTTTTTGTCGTCGCTCTATTTATGAAAAAATATAAACAATTATTTCAGTGAGCTAAATATTGCTTTATTTATTTAATCAATATTACATCTAATATTAAAGCAGATGTAAGAAAAAATAAAGTGCAATAGCAAAAGAGCCTTCAGCTCAAAAACTATTCTTTTTTTATTTTCCAATGTAGCATTTACTAATGTGTTCATAGAAATCGAACCGTGTAAGAAAAACGTGTTAACACATCGTCCGTGATTTCTAAACTCATTGATTTTTTTGTTTGTGTCCACAGCGTTATTAGAGATGTCGTTCAGGACTGAGGTTTACCAATCCCGGGATTCGGGATTTGAAAAAGTCAAAATGTCAAAGTTATTACGTACGAAACCAACTGTTGTATAACTGTTTGGGACTGGAATGTGGGCATTTCGATTATTTTAAGAAACAAACGTAACACCACCAGTCCGGTATTCAGTTTTATGAAATTTTCGCTGCCATAAGAAGTACGTGCATAAAAAATACCGAAAATTTCATGAACGGAAAATTTCGGTCACTTTTCATTTGTTTGGTACTCAGCTCTCTGCGAAAATTTCGAAGGCAAAATTAATTACAGGGTTGATACGCCAAAGTTATTTCGTACGAAAACAATTGTTTGATAATTGGTTGGGACCGGATTTTTGACATTTCCATAATTTTGAGAATCAGAAGTAACACCACAGGCGCGAAAAATGACACGGAGCGCGTAGAGGAATTATAATTGAAATATTTGGAAAGTAGATCAAAGATAGGTGGTAACTCTCCGCAACATAATTTTCCGTTTAGAGATATATGACAAAATTGCTTAGTCCCCTTTTCCACTAGCAAATATTTCTTTGTCCGCTTTTCCACTAGCAAATATTTCTTTGCAAATTCTTGAGTTTGTCGGAGAGATGGGTGGGAGGAAGAGAAACAAATCTTTGTCAGTTCAGTATTTGCTGTTCTCGCAAATTCTGCTTTGTTCTTTTTGCTGAAACAAATTTATTGGACATGTCGTTTTTAACCCATTCGTTTTTACTGACACAGTCGGTTTTTGTTTACAAATCTGTTGGTTGTAGTGATTGTTTGAAGTAAACAACTGAAATTTAATTTATAAATTACCATTTTTTCACCGATTTTAAATTATTTATACACTTCTTAGGAAAATTCTTTAAAATGTAAACAGTTTTGACGTTTCTTTCGTTCTTTTGCATTTTGATTCGCAAAATTTGGCAAAGAAAAATTTGTGAGTGGAAAAGCATTCGAAAATACTAAAAGAGAAAAGAAATAATTTGGCAAAGAAATATTTGCCAGTGGAAAAGGGGACTTACGAAACTTTCGCAAGAACTGAATATGGGGCTATACGCGCTAAAACCAAACTGGAGTAGGTAGGGAACTATTCATGAAATATTTGCAAGATAAATCGGAGCTAGCAGTAACACTCTGCAACAAAAATATCCGACGAGAGATAAATGACAAAATTTCCTAAGAACTGAATGCAGAGTACTTTAAATAGAAACTGTTGGCATATCATCCTCTATATATATATGTGCGTGAAATATTATCCCTTCCCCTTTCTAATACTCACCAATAAGATAGTCGTTAACAAGTACACGTTCCACATGACCATTTATGGGTGATTCATATAACATCTCAACGAACCATCTGCGAGTTTTTAACGTTTTATTCCTAAACCTACCGTCCATTACTAAAAAATCTATATTTTTGGCAATATCTTCATCTTCAAATGCCGCCAATAGAAACTTCCAATCAAATTTGTTACTAAAATCAACACAACCAATGAATAATTCGATTTTGAACACATTCAACCTCAGCAAATCCAGCCAAAACGGTTTACAAATCTCGAAATTGTCATAGTCGATGTGAAGGATTCGTAAGGAGCAACTTCCAATGGACGGTACTCGTTCATTATCGTCAGGATCTACTTTTTTTATTTGAGATTCTGTAATGATTAAGGATTCCAATTGGTGTGCAGTTTGCAAAATTTTAAATAAATGCCACAAATCAATACAGTTAAATCTTTCGAAAGATAACAGCTTCAAGTTTTTCAAATGGTAAATGTAGTTGGCCGATAACGTGCTACTTTGGATGTATAATTGTTGAATCATTGGCATTTTCCGCGTAATTAATTCCATAAGGGAATCTGTAGTATGTTCATCCATACACGTTAAACTCTCTACCTGCCGAAAGGAATCGGAGGAAGAGTTTTCAAAAATCTCCATCCAAAATTCTTTGTCACAGTCGTTGCTAAGTTGAGGACTGATCTTCAGGGTTCTCATGGAGTAACACAAATCAAGACCATAATTAAATTTATACTTTTTTCTACTGTCTATCCTGGAAATTTCCAATGTGTTTAAGTTTAACTTGGTCAATATATGCCAGGCGTTTTCCGGTGAGAGCATATCACATTCTTGTATATATAATTCCGTTAAATTAGGGGGGAATTTTAAAATGTCATCCTCAAAGTTACAACATTTGATGTAGAATCTCTGAAGATTTAAACACTTCTCAGAGACCAAATCAAAATACAGGGTGTCTACGTTGATAGAAGACATAATCTCAAGTTCCTGGAGTCGTCCGAAAGGCTTGGAAGAGTTCAGCAGTATATCGAAATCATTCTCATTGCCTGAGGAGACACATTTTATTTTCAACACCTCCAGAGTTTCCGCCAAACTCCCAGTATCATATATGAAATTTATATCCTTCTTCTCGATGAATCTAGGGCATAGTTGCAAATGCTTCAGGGGTAATTTGAAAATATTGACAAACTGCTCGTATGACCAGATCGCAAAATAGTCTTTAATGCAAAAAGTTTCTAAATTGCTCAATCGCTCTAGGTACTTGCCCGTCAAGTATATTCCGATTTCCATTAAATGTAACTCCTTCAGTCGTTTGCAATTTTCACTTATTGTTTTTATAGTCCCATCTGTCAAAGTAACTTCATAGTATTTTAAAACCTCCAAATTTTCAAAACTCCCCAGGAAATTAAAAGCCACTCCGTCACAAAAAACCTTCACATTACTACGAGGATATAATGTGACAGTGAGGGATTTGAGATGTTGACTCAAGTATTCCAAAAACACATATAGGTCTCCTTCGGGAATAGCATGTCTATTGTAAATCTCAGGTGATTCCACTGTTAGTTCCTTCCATGCTATCATTAATTTTCCAGCCATATACTCTACGTGCAAATCGTTATATTTTTTCTTCCAAATGACATCACGTATGATGTGTTGAAAACGTTGACAGACCGGCATCAAGTCGATTTGTTCTTTCAGACCTAACAGTCCAAAAGTTTTAATTAAAACCGAATCGTTGTGATAAACTTTCAGCCACGACTCCATTGTAATTTTATCCATAATTTTGTGATTTCCCTTGGAACTATTAACGGATATACACAACACTTATTTATGCCTGGACAGCGGAAATTACTGTTATTTCTGTAACCACTATAGACGTAAAGGAAAGTAACTTTAGATGTAATACATATGATGTGTCATATCCCATACCAGAGATGCGGACTTGATGAAATCATTGCTCTACTACTATTTACTCAATTAAAATTCATACATACAACTGCACACGGAACAAACTTTTTTATTACATATGGCAATACTGTCCATCCAAATTGCAGCATTGTAGTGCGCAGGACTGTAAAATGCCGACCATTTCGGCCCAATTTTTGTCTGGTTATTTAAATCGGTTATTAGGCTGTGGGCGGATCGAACTCTTTCAGTCCGTGGTAGAATTGGGTGAATAAATTTTGGTATGGTAGATACAATTTTGTCAATTTGCTGTGCGGATTCATGTGATGAAATTTTCACAGATTATTAAAAAATTTTTGACATTCAGTTTCCGCACAAAACAGGACAAGTCAGTAGAGTGGTGGCATTGAAATTAAAAAAATAAATAAATCAAAAATATCTTCCACTTATTTTTGCGGCTGTGGAAGAATTGGTGAAATTGCGGTTCATCCAAAGGACGTTTTTGTTAATATTCCGCGTAAAAGACAAACGACAAAACCAAAACAAATAAAACATTTGTGTCCCTGTTAAGCAAGATGTATTCAATAAGGTGGTGGTAGCAGCAGATGTTGATGTTGTATAACAAACTTTGGTTTTAATATGTCCTGATTAATATGAAAATAACACTAAAAATGACTTAAAATTGCACATATTTATATTTTTAATTGTAGACAATGCAAACACAATTGTTTAAACAACATTTAACAATTTTCGTTGGACAAATGAATGAAACAAAACCAATCAGCATTGTTGATGCTATCACCTTACCGAATACATCTCGTTGTTAAACAAATGTCATTAATTGGTTCGTTGTCAAAATTTATAGTAGCCTAGTTGTTGTCAAAATTTATAGTAGTCTAATTGTTGACACTAGAAATTCACCACGCAAACTTCAAAATTTTGTTCGGTGCAAAATATTTGAACCAATCCGCCCACAGCCTTATAGCGTAGACAGACGACAGCGTTAATTTGAATTAAAAGCTCACTAATGTGAATTAACATTTTGCCCTTACAGACGACAGTTTTTGCATTTAGTAAACAGCTGTTTGTTTGTAAACAACTGTTTGTTTGTCAAGTAATTTTTTGGACTTTTACATCAGATGCAGAACCTCCGCATCTCCATCACACCACACGCTTCGCTATTTTAAATATTTCTCATTTTTTTACAAAAAACAATTAAACTAACTCACCTTTGCTGACTTTGAATCCATTTTCAATTGACGATAGCAAACAATTTGACAACAGCTGATTCAAGATGTATCAAATACATGGTGATAGCAGATGGTGTTGTTGCAATAACATGCACTTCAGCGGTGTCCAGCATCAGTTTAACAATTAAAGAAGCTTTAAAGAAGCTAACATTAACAATTAAATAAGCTTTGTGTTTGTTCTTCTTGTTGTTTTCTGTCAAAATCATATGGTCACCTGATCATAGTTTAAATGCCCAACTTTGGCTTTTTAAACAGCAATTAACTGTTAACCTAAAAAGTGAATTCAGAGTTTAAATTATGCTTGATCATCGTTGATTGTTTGTACCATGATGCAAACTCAACAAACAATACGAGGTGGATTCATTGAGTAATTTACACATAGATTTGTCAACTCGCTCACCGGTTTAATGATTGATGGGAACCGAACTTGTAGAAGTTGCAAGTTTGAATGTCTAGACAAGAATTCTGCCACTGAGGTATGACAAGCACAGCTGAAATTGTTACTGTGAATGTTCAACATACTAAAAAATACAGAATACTAAACTAAAAGTGGACGATTTTGTTCGATGTTCGCACAAATTGTTGTAATTAAACAGCTGACAGATGTTCGTTTCCTCATTGAATGAGCGCAAAGAGAAAGTCAGATGAGACGGATAACAAATCTACACAAAAAAAAAGACGACTGTAAAATTTTAACTAACAAATTGGTACGTGAAAAATCTCAGCACTCAATTACATTTTTCATGGATATACTGACCAATTAATCAAATATTGAAATGAAAATCGATAAATGGTAGCAACAAAAAAATTCATAACAAATACCCTAATATTTAACGAAGTTTTTTTAGGTTTCAAAAATACCATAACTCACACTCAATTAACTCAATATCATTTATAATAAACATTTTGGTTAAATTAAAAACAAATGTTTTCAGTCATTTCGATAGATACGATACGAACAACCAAATAACTTCAGTTAGAGATAACTTGGCACAGGCAATCGGTGGAGTAACGGGCTAGACGCTGCCCGAAACGACGCTGTGTCACAAACATCGAAGCAATCTTCCAGTGAGTACGAATGCTACTGCGGCTGTTTAATTTTTTTTTAAATAAACAAACTTTCTAAAAATACCTCGGATCGAACACAAAACGAAAACTGAGATACAATTTAGTTTGTTAATGTGTGAAATTCTTCATCGACCAAATACGAAAATATTTTTGATAAATATCGTACAAATATTTTCGTAGGTGGGTGAAATTTTGCATCGATTGAAAAATAATATTTTTCCAATAAACAACCTACAAATATTGTGTGATATTTTTTACCATAGCATTTCAATTAATATTTTGTTTGAATTTTCGAATTTTGTATTGGAATTGAAAAATTATTTTTTTCAACAGAGATTATTTTTTTCAAAAGTAAATCGATAGGGACAGCAAATGACGCCATATTTTTTCCCGCTCTTTTGACATTTCTCTTCAGTAAGGTCTGCCATTTCATCATGGAAAGATATACGAGCCAATAACGAGTTGAAATTATTAAAATTTACTACCGAAATTTGGAGTCAGTGGCCCCAACTTTAAGAGCGCTACGCCCAACTTATGATCGTCATAATCGTCCTACCAGATTAACAATTGAGCGTCTAGTGGGAAAATTTGAATCCACAGGCACAGTACAAAATGTTCCCGTGCCAGTGAAACAAAGAAGTGCCCGTAGTGTCGAGGATATTGCTTCCGCTGAGGCTTCAGTTCAAGAAAGCCCAAATGTGTCTCTCACACGTCGTTCTCAAGCGTTGGGCATCTCTGTGACGTCGTTGTTGCGAATTTTGCGAAAAGATCTTGGCTTACATCCTTACAAGATCAAATTGACGCAAGAACTGAAGCTGCTTGACCACCACAAGCGTCGTATGTTCGTGAACTTGAAAATGATTCGGATTTTCATCGGAAAATCATCTTCAGCGATGAGGCTCATTTCTGGCTGAATGTGATACTATTCTTCTTAGGAAATTTTCTAAAATTGGTATTCAGTCTTCAGATAGACATAGATAGTGAAACTTCAGATTCATATGTTGCAACGTCTGGTGTCCCATAAGGCAGTGTCCTTGGACCAGCGTTATTATATTGCCAGATTTCTCTGTTTTTCACAGATTTTTTAGGTGCTTGACAGATTTCCAGATTTTTTTCTGAAAAGTCAGATTTTTTTAAAGTTGTGCTATTTGACCTTTTTTTTAATGCAACACCGATCAATCAACATTGACCATGAATACTAAACTTGTCGCATTCGCTAAGCAAAAGCGATTAGCGGTGGTTGTGTTTTGATGTACGGCAACATCACTTCTGTGATGTTGGTAAGATTGTTGGCCTCTGGATTTTTAAAATATAAAAATGTTAACACATATTTTTTTCTGGTTGTAGTATAGTATGTGGACCAAAATGAAACCGGTGTCAGTTCATCATTAGATGTTGCAGTTTCTCCACCACAAGTACATGATAATAAATTAAATACCCATAAATAACAGTGAATAATACTTAATTAACTATTATATTTGTAGCCTTCGAAAAAAAGAAAAAGGACATATTACAATAAAGCGTGGGAGGAAAACTTGTTACTAAAACCATGGTTAACGAAAAGTCAAAACAGTCTGGCCTTTTGTAAAATTTGCCAATGCGAGCTTAAATCACAGGGGGGAACAGCAGATTTGAAGGCACACGCAATGACAGTAAAGCACATTGAAAAATCAAAGGCAATGCAGGTACACAAAGGTAGCGATTCCGTTTTCGTTAATGTGGATCAAGTCAACTCTAAAGTTTCAAATATTGAGCTCCACCTGTCAGCTTTCTGCGCAGAGCATAATATTCCATTTTTGTCAATGGACCATTTGATACCATTGCTAAAAGAAACAGTGACAGATTCAGAACTAATTAAAAGAACAACGTGTGGAAAAATGAAAACAACAGCCATAGTGAAGAACGTGCTAGGAGAAACGCATCAGGTTGATTTATGCATTATGCTGCGAACAAATTATTTTTCTCTCTGTGCAGATGAATCTACGGATATTTCAACAACAAAATTGTTATCGCTAGTAGTAAGATTAGAAAATAAAGGCGAGATTTGTGATTCTTTTTTCGATCTAGTCAAAGTCAGAGATTGTAATGCAAGCGCTATTTATGAAGCAATTACCAAGCTATTTCTTCAACATAATATCAACTATAAAACGAATTTAATAGGATTTGCAGCAGATGGGGCTAATGTTATGACAGGTGCACATCATTCGGTAGCTAAATTACTGAAAAATGACTGTCCGCATCTGATTGTGTTTAAATGTATATGTCATTCGTTTGCTTTGTGCGCTAATGGTGCGTGTCATAGAATAACATATACTATAGAAGAACTTATTCTCTCATCTGACGTTTCATTTCACACACTCTCGGTAGGTCTGTGGAAATGTTTACATACACCAGGTGGAGTTACAAAATATGTTCACTTAACTATTTCCTGTCGTTTTGGTGTAGAACTGAAAAATTTAAATGTATTTTGCACTTTTTTGTTGACTTTTAACGTTGGTATTCATTTGTATTGTATTTAACACAACTAGTTTGCCACAAAAACACGAAATTCGGGTGTAGTTCCTTTGTGGATCGCTGTATACTATTGCCACCATCTGGTATTATTGAACCCATATTTTCCACCCTCCACTGTGTAATTTCCATCGTACCTATGACGTTTAATTTATTGAGCGAATAAAACCTTCTACGTATGTGTTATTCTATGGTGCGTGTAAACAGTTGCCACAATTTATAGAAGGAACTGCACGGGACATTTACAATTTTATACAAAACAGCCGGAAGAGGTTAAATTTATTCACAGACCTGCAAATTTTGTTAGAATATAATCCTAGGAAGATGTTGCATCCTTCTCAAACACGCTGGCTCTCACTTGAAGCTACCGTCAACCAACTTCTTAGTCGAATTGATGTTCTAAAATTGTTTTTTTTTGCACAAAGATTTTGAGAATTTTGAATCGGCTCAAAGAATTACTAAATACTTAGAAAAAACTGAATTACATTTATATTTATTGTTCCTTAAATTTATATTAAACGATATAAATAAACTCAACCGTTTATTTCAAAGTGAAAGTCCACAATTACATACATTGAACAGTGAAATATGCCGTTTATATTTAAAAATATTTGAATATATAGTTAAAGACCAATATGTTTGCTGTGGTGACTTTAAGTAAATTGATTTAGATAATGACATATATATTAAAGATCTGAATGACATTTATATTGGAGCGGAAGTGACATTAGCACTTAATACCCATAAATTATGTGAAGATGCAGAGAAGGATTTTAGATTACATTGTTTAAAATTTTACAAAGAACTATGCAAAAATCTCTTAAAAAAGTTTGATTTTGAAAATGATTTTTTAAAATGTGTTGAATATCTTTTACCAGCTAATGTAATCAAAGGACAAGTTAAAAGTATTTCAAAATTGTGTAGCTTTGTACCAACTGTCATCGATTCAGAGAATGTCCAAGAAGTTGATGATGAATGGCGTGAATTGCGTCATTTTAATTTTAAAGAATGCAATTTATTACAAGAAACATCCATTGAACGTTTTTGGGAGGTTGTATTAAGTCCTAAGCGTTGCGACTGCTCCGAAATGTTTCCTTTCTTAAAAAAATTGATTTATGCTATATTATCTGTACCTGTATCAACAGCAAATGTTGAAAGAATATTTTCACAAATAAATTTGAATAAAAACAAAACCAGAAATAGATTGGAAGTTCCAACAATGTGTGGAATTTTAAGAACCAAGGATTTCCTAAAGAAAAATAAATGCAATTGCACAAATTTTGTTCCGACGAAAGAAATGCAACTAAAATTAAATAAATCAATGTATAAATAATATTTGCATCGATCTCAATTTAAAATGATCTCAACTGAATTTACCTTTTATTTTTTTTTGTGTTGTTTTTTCTTTTAGTTCATATATACATTAGAAATGTAATAAAAAATAATTAATAAAAATGTTTTCTATGGATTTTTAAATATATCTCTTTTTATTTCTACATAATTTAGAATTATTTATAATTTTTATATATATTTTCAATAATTTTTAATATTATGAAAAATGACAGATTTTTTTCACAAAAAACAGATTTTTTTTCAAAAGATTACAGATTTCTTCGAAAAAAATATAATAACACTGCCTTGGACCATTATTATTCATTTTATTTGTGAATGATGTTTGTGAAATTATTAGGTTTTGCAAATGTCTTTTATATTCTGATGACATGAAATTATTTATAGTCTGGATGTCAGACTATATTCAGATATTTCAGTAAAATGGTCATAACGGTAAGACCTCTGGGCTTCGTTTAGGTCATTTTGGAAAGGTAAGAGGTATGGCTATTTTTCAACAGAAAAAAAACATAAGTTACCTGCCATCTGGCTGAGCAAATTGAGGTTATGTGAAATTGAGGTTATGTGAAGGCCTCTTAACGACCTTTCGGACAAGCCCAAAAACAAAAAAATCCGACCGCTGGCTCAGAAGTTTGCAACTTTACCCTAATACCCTCCGACCGCCAATCCGAAAATTTTGAACCCGGTGCCATTTCGCACCCTTGCATTTTCGGACATGGTCCTAGTGGACTTTTCTTCATGAAATGAGCCAAGGAATACGCAGAAGAAATTTGTCCGGAACTTCCTGAATCATCCTGTATACATACCTATGGTTTAGATGCTGTGACTTAGTCACATTTCCTTAAATGTGAAGTATGGAAGGCGCACAGTGGGGCCAAATGCATGAAAAGTGGCGATTAATTCATAGAAGTCGTAATTTAAAAAAAAAATATTTTTTATTAATGGATATTTATAAATACATAAAAAACCAACATTTAAAAAAAAAACAGAGTGAAAAAACACATTTTTTAACCCTTTATGGGCCATTTTGTGTTCTATAAAAAATCCTCTTTTTTCAAATTTTTTGCTGTAACTTTGGAACGGTGCGCTATAAATTATTCAATTAAATTGCAAATTAAAGCATACTAAATGTACTTTAAGAAAAATAAGTAATATTTTTAAAAATAATAAGGAATAAATATTTTATATGTATTTTTATTAGAAAATGTTTAAATTAAAGTCATACCTTTTTTCTCGAAATTTGAAAATTTTGCTCAAAAATGAAACATTTGAAAATCTAATTGTTTTTTTATTGATAAATAACCATAAACACACTATTTAAAAAAAATTTAATTAAATTCGGTTTCATAATCATAAATTAATTCGTTACAATAATCTTAATCTTCATCTCCATCTTCATCATCATCTTCATCTCCATCTTCATCTCCATCTTCATCTTCATCTTCATCTTCATCTCCATCTTCATCTCCATCTTCATCATTGCTATTTTGATTGCTGGGAAGTACAAGCAACTCCAATGCAGATTTTGGCATTAGCTCTTTTTTCTTTTTAGAACTATTGTTCATGCTTGTTATAAACGGATCTGAACTTAAGAGAAATCTATTAAAGATATCTTCCATTGTTTTTTCTCGACTGCATTTACGGGCAAAATTCTCCCTATAACTTTTAAAATCTTTATTTCTGGCTTCCTGAGACTCTTCGGTTAGCTGACCAATTGGCAATGGCGATAATGATATAATTTCAGGCCCATGAATAAAATATTTGTGAAGAGTAGGAGGCATATAGTACCATGGATATTTTTTCACAAATAGCCTGGCAGTGTTATTAGCGAAGTTTGTAAATTTTTCAATGTTGACCTCAATACCACTAGAAACTACAATTAATATTGTGTGCATATTTTTGATCAACTCTAAATCAATATTAGTAATTTCAGCAGATACTTCTGCATTCTTAAAAAAACGTCTTGCAGTATTCCCGTCATTAGAGTTACCAAAACCAGGTTTTGGTTGATCAATGATCAATCCCGTTCTCTTTTTAAATTCGCGTTGAATACGACTTTTAGTTTCAGCAATAATTTTTTTTTCTTCGTCACTTCTTGCCTGCCATTTTTGAATTGGAAGTTTATATGCCAAGTGAATAAGACATTCAAAAAATCTTATCCAGCCATGTAGGACAGACAAACCGAACTCCATGAAGTCTACGTTGGAATCTCTAGAAATCATTTGTTCAATATTGTTGAACTCCTTGCTGGTAGCGCCACATATGTAGCACTTTTGTGTGGACTTTGTGTCTGTAATCGCGTTACACACTTTACCGTCAATCATAACGAGAATTAGTTTGTGGTTCACTTTTATCTTTCTTTCTCCAACTGATATCACTGTATCGATAAGAGCATTTTTTTCTGTCTCCACTCTTTCTCTTTCTGTTTTAATACTGTCGACCGTTTCTTTCATAAATTCAATTTTTAATGGCCTGCAAAACCTAGTTGAAGACGGTCGAGGATTATGCCAAATGATTTTGTTTTTACAAACTAATTTTAATGGTACAATTGACGTAATAAATACAGAAGAATCAGATGCATTACTGTCATGAAAGGCTTGTTTGTAAGAACTATGCCCTGAACTTCCGTCAAAGCCCCACTTAGTGTATAAAGTAATTTTTTCGATTTCTTCGTTGTCTAACGAATTTAAATCTGCATTTTTAACCGACAAAAGGCGTTCAGTGGTATGATCCAATATTCCTTGTAGGCTAACTTGCGCTGATGTTTCAGAAATTTTCATTTGTTCTCCCTTTGGGTAACATTTTTTCTTAGCTCTTTGGACCAATTTATATGATGGAAATTTCTCAGGTGCAACCTTTCTAATAACATTATATTGGTGGCGACTTAGCTTCGCTTCTACCAAAACGGACAGAGCTTCATCCGGAGTTAACTGCTGTGGTGGTACCTGTGCTATACTTTTTCGGTATTTTTTGGCTTTTGTTGGAGATGATATTATTTCCTTAACAATTTTCGACTCATCTATTTTTCCAGCAGCTCTCAAGCTCATTTGTGTGGCGTAAGCCAAAACAGGCAAAGAAAATTGATCTCTTATGTCTTTACATTTCTTAACTTTTGTTTTTTCTTTGCACTCTTCAAATGAGAGATCATTGCGACCTCTTTTTTGTTGTGGTTCTGGTGGTGGACTGAATGAGATTGAGGCATCCAGCCAATTCTTATTATTTTTTACAAAAATTTCATTCTTTCTATGACATTTTTGCCACCGAATCTCATAGCTAGAGCAAAAATTATGAAACCTTGTCATAAAATCTACCATATCCGAAGGGTCGACACGTTTTATTACTTCCCATCTCAAAAGTTTAAATTTATCCTGAAGTGATTTAGGTTCTGCACTCCTCATAAAATTATGCAACTCATGACGAGGAATGAAAATTGTTTTGGGAGATGTTCCTAAAATTAATAAGATTTCTATTCGTTTAAAATTTGCAAAAAGTAATTCCTTTAACCCTGTACCGAATAATTTACACTTTCACAACACTTTAAATATGTAACATCACATCACAAAACATTGACAGCTAAAACAATAAATAAACGTGTCAGTACCGAATCAATAATACCCTCAAATAAATGACAATAATAAATAGGGATGGGAGCGTGACCTCCTTCAATTTTTCAAAATAGTGCACTTGTGCCATATACAATTTTCTAATAATTTAAAATTAACAAATGTTTAAGTAAAATTCATTGAAATATCATAAACACATGTAAAATAATTTAATTAGTTTTATTCATAGTAAATAAACCCAACATACGCAATCACGTGAGTATGCGTGAATTAAAGTTACTCACGCCCCCATCTCTAATTAACAACACATTTTTTACCTACAATAACAACTACTATAACGAAAATAATGACAAAACAAAGTAAAAACAACTTGATGTTTTGTTTTTTTTTTTTTCATATTTGTGGATTTTTAGCATCTTGAGTTATTTCACAAAAACAAGCATAACAGAAAAATCGCAAAAAATCGCCAAAAAATATTTTGGGGTTTATTAGTTGAGATCTGATATTATAACACTATATAGACGATTTTACGCAAGCTCACGAACAAAGTTGTTGAAACTCCATATATAAATCAAAAATAGCCCATTTTTGGCCTAATTTTATTTTATTAACATTTAATATTTTTAAAACATTTATTTAAACAAAAAAACATGTACTATATAGTAAACTACCTGAAGTTGACGGTTCCATTATAAAAATTTAACTTTTAGAAGTATTAATAGAAAAAATTATCAATTGAAATATCAAAATTTTCACTTTTTTTCAATATGCACAAAAAAAATAACAATTATTCAACTTTAAGTGCTCACTTCAACTAAAGCAAACAACATAAAAGTAAAATTTTTGCAATTAGTGATGCAGAATTTTATTCACTTTCACCCGGTACCAAACACGATCATGAATTTTAAAGTTCATATTTTGAATTAATCGCCACTTTTCATTCATTTGGCCCCAATGTGAGGCGGTTGGAAACATTTAATGCTGAATATTTTGTTAATGACCAAATATTGCTTAAAGTGGACAATATTTTGATCTTGGTGTTGTTTTCGACTCCAATTTAGAATTTAAATTGCACTTTAATTATATAATGCCAAAAGCTTATTCGACGTTTGCATTTACCCTTGTCAAATAGTTATATGTGCAATGTATTATGTTGAGTTGCAGCTTTGAAAACAAAATTTTTTTTGATTTTTATTTTAGTTTATATTTATGTGTTTTTTAAAATTATAAGGAAACATATTTTTTCATTTCTTTTTTAGAACAAAAAAAAAAGTGTTTGATATATTCTTCATAGAAAATATTTATATATGCAAAAATGAAACTTAAATTTAATTCTTATTCTTATCCAATTAAAATATGTAATTAATATGATATTGAGTTTCCCTTGTGTATAAGAACTTGTTGTAGCCTGCATGGCATAGAACTCACTAAGTTGCTTAAAGTGGACATGTCAATTTTCTCCCCTTCCGCCGATATTGCTAGATTTAGTTCTTTAAGCGTCGTACACTGCTTCGACTTTGAAAACACCTTGGCGCAAAGTATCCCCCAGAGGTCTTGAATTGGGTTAAGGCGAGAGTTATGGCTGGCCACTCCAGTAATGGAATATTTCGGGACTTAAAAAAATCCCTTGAGAGGCGAGCAATGTGAATCGGGACGTTGTCTTGTTGAAAGGTCAGTTATCTCCATATAATTCGCCAGCAAAGTCAATGAAATTCCTGTCCAACAGATCAACGTATGCTTCCGCATTCATTCATTCCCTCGTGCTCCAATTGCAGCCCATGTCATACGAGATCCACCACCGTGGTTTCGCTTGTAGCACGTTTGCCGAGGATGTCGTAAATCTCTCCAATATTTATGGTGAACATCAGGTCCGTCCAAATTAAACTTTTCTCATCACTAAATATATAGGTTTCAAAATTCGTCCTCCCAAAACTTGTACTTTTCTGCAAAAGCAATACGCTCATGTTTATGGCGATGGGTTAATCGTGGTTTGGCCATTTTGCTTTGGTACCGAAGACTTATATCGTCCATTAGCAGTTGGTGGACACGTTGTCTCGTTACATTTAGACCCAATTCCACCTTTATTTTCCTACAACTCATTTTCTCATTAGCTGCTAAATGCCGAATGCGCCGCTTAGTCTTCAGGTCTACAGTTGCGATGCGTCCACTGCGATTAATACAACCATAGTTTTCGGAGTCTTTGAGGAAATTCGAACCTGTATTGCAATGCCGATTTACCGCAGCTGCAATTCCTTTATCTGCAAGTCTCATTCCAACAATTTTTCCGCGCTCCTCATCCGTAAGTACACTTCCACGTGGCATGTTCAACTAGAAACAAAACTGTGTATAAAACGTTTCTTAGAATATATTCATAACGATCACTTTACTCACGTACAGAAAAATATTTTATACTAAACACCCGAGAAAAATAGAGTTGTTCACTTTAAAGTGTCAGGAACGCGACTGCACATATAATTATTTTCCATTGAATTGCAAACTTACAGAGATAATCATATATAGCAGGACTACAAATAAAGTCCAAAAGAGAAAAAATTATATGATAAAGAGAGAGATATTATCGAAAAAATTGTATATGTTCGAAATTAAATTACAGTTAGTTTTCAGAAGGAAAGAAAAAATAATTATTTTGCACATATAAATATTTGACAGAGGTATTAAGCACAATAGTAGAAATTCCAAAGATCCTTATATACGTAAGTTACTATTTACTACGTTTGTTAGAGCAAAACTTGAGTATGTTGCTATTGTGTGGAATCCTTATTATAAGGTTTATACTCGTATTGACAGAATTGAAAAAATTCAGAGAAAAATGAAGATTTGCTCTTCATTCTCTTCATTTTAGTGAACCTATGCCTTCTTATGAAGCTAGGTGTAAACTTTATTTATCGGGACCATGGTAAAATTATCTATCAGGTAAACGCGTCAGCCCAGCTGATTTGTGGTTTTTTAATTTTTTCCGTGGGTAAGCTGTCAAATTCGATTTTGTTTCTTTTTGTTAGTTAATAAAATTCAAAGAATTTCAATCAAAATGCAATTTAATACATAGACATATCCTTTGTATCAAGTAAGACAAGCTTATAAAATTTTTCACATTTTGTATACATAGTGTTTTTCATTATTCAGCTAATTTTGATAGCTTAACAACGTAATTGCTAATGCGACTACCTAATATGTATATAATTCTACCATGATCGGGACTCACTAGTTAATCGCAGGAAAAGGATTTCTGTTATATCTACATATCTATAAGCTCATTTGCTGACTTACTGATTGCCCCTATCTTCTTTCGTAGATTGGTTTCAATATACCCACTCAATGTTTGCGATATAATGAAATGTTTAAAGTACCACTTCACCGGAGGAACTATTCAATGAATGGACCTATTTTGAGGCCATTAAGGGAATCAACTTATATAAATACAAGGTGTTTCAAACGAAGTCATCCGATGTTGTTTGGCTGTCATTTTTTTTTCTAAATGAAAAACTTCGATTCTGTTTTTTGATTATGTTTATTTGAACCTTTAGAATTTTATTGGTAAGCTCAGAAGATGATATCGGTTAAATGGGCGCCGTCACAATTGATTACCATACGGGCTCGAGAACTTCAGGCGACAGATTCTCGCACTCGTGTCGAATGTTGACCTTGAGGGCTTCCAGGGTCTCGGGCTTGTTCGCGTAAACATGGGACTTCAAAAAACCCCACAAAAAAAGTCTGGAACGGTTAAATCGGGCGATCTTGCGGGCCACTGCAAATCGCCAAAACAAGAGATGAGGCGACCCGGGAACGCCGCCTTAAAAATATCGGTTGTGGCTCGCGCAGTGTGTGCCGTTGCTCCATCCTGTTGGAACCACATGTCCTCCAGTCCTAATTCGTCGAATGGCGGCAGAAAAAACTCGGTCAACATGGCCCTATAGCGCGCACCGTCCACTGTTGTCATTTGACCAGCGGCGTTCTCGAAAAAAATGGTCCGATTACTCCTCCAGCGTGAACAGCGCACCATGCAGTCACTTGGAGCGGGTGTAATGGCTCCTCGTGCATCACTCGTGGATTTTCGGTGCCCCAGAAGCGATAGTTCTGCTTGTTCACTTACCCGCTGAGGTGGAAATGAGCCTCATCGCTCATTATGATTTTGGCGGAAAAATCGGATTGAGGATGGCTTGGGCGTAGGTTACACGCGTTTGGCGGTTGGTGTATGGGAACATGCGCAGGTCTTTGAACAAAATTCGACATAGGGACGACCGGCTGATGGCTAATTGCGAGGCACGGCGTCTGGTCGATGTTTCCGGCGACAGCTCGACATCTTCGGCAACAGCGGCGATATTCTCGGCAGAACGGGCGCTCCGGGGCCGGCCACTCCTGGCAACGTCTCGTGTGGTTAGTGGCCAATCGACGCAGTGTTTGCGCAGTCGGTGTCGGACGGCCGGGGAATCGGCGGCGGTATTCGCGCTGCGCCAACACCACAGACGAATTGTTACGCAAAAAAATAGACACAATTATTCCGCGGTCTTGGGGAGTGTATCGCTCCATGGCTTGTTTACTTGTATTCTACATCTGTCTAGTCCACAAATGTCGAAACAGATTTGACATTGGCGCCATTTGCAGAAATAAGAGCATCTTCCAATAGTGTGGTCACTTTTGAAACACCCTGTACGTTTAAAGAGGTAGATATTTCTCTTCCAATAATATTATTCATAAAATCTCTTGATGAATATATTTGCTAATTTTAAGCTAGTCTGTAAGTATTTTTGTCATCCGTAGACTGAATAAAAGAAATAAATATATTAAAGCAAGAGAGAGAATAGTTTGACAGTTCGATAATAGAGAACTTACAATATTTTACTACAGAAATTTTTGCCAGTAAGAATTTGCAAGTTCGAACATCTGTATGTTTTACAACATATGGTTTGTGAACACAAACAAAATTAGGAACAAGAAAGAATATAAAATAACAAATGAATTTTTGGAATTTTATTTTTTAAGAGAAAATATGGGTTTTTAATGCCTCTTTCGCATTATGTTGTTGGTATGGACAAAGACGATGAAGAAACAGCCGGAAGATGTGCGCAATTTGGCAACCATGGTAAAAGATAACCAAAAATTGTCAGTAATACAACAACGCATGCTGCTGTTACCATGTAGATATCAGTGTTGCCAGAGGCCGACCAAAAAATTATGCCAAATTTTCTCAAAAATTGTGCCGTTTGCAAAAAAAATTTACTTTTTAGACTTTTTTGTAATTCTGAGTCCAAAACAGTTACAGACTCTCCAAGAAATGGGTGCAGCTGGTATACGTTAACCGGTCATTATTCCCCTGGAACACCATCATATCCCACAAATGCCGATAAATTCAGAATACCCGTTTTTAGCAGGATCCGTCTTGGACACACCATCTTCTCCCATGAACACATCTTTAAAAGAACCGGACCCGCAATGTACTCTAAGTGCGCAAACAGTCATACACTTAAGCACATTCTTGAAGATTGCCCACATATCAACAGCCTAAGAAGAACCACTTTGTTTGAGATCATTTGAGAGACTTCTTCCAATCGTCTTAGAATAGAATTTCCCAAATGTTGGATAATTTCTTTTGGAATCAGTTTCCTTATCCTAGAGAAGAGCGATCAAATATTCTCTACTTCGAAATTTTCTTTGTCTGATATTATTCTCAATGAACCCGGATATTTTCTCTGGAGTTTATATCTGGCACTTCGAGAAGAACTCAAATGAGAAGTTTGTTAATAATCGTCCATATTTTTACTCTAGGTACAAAAAGTAAGTTTTACATCGTTTTTTTTACTCCTGTTTTCAGGAAGCATCCATAATAATAATTTTATAAAGAATTTTGTCATTTATCTCTATACGAACATATTTTAAATTTACGCTTGTGGAGTTTCTGTACCAAATGTTCTGTACCAATTATGTACCCAACAATTGTTTTCGTACGAAATTACTTTGGCATAACAACCCTGTAATTGATTTTGTTCACGAAATTTTCGCAAAGAGGTTAGTGACTACATAGATAAATAAAAACCATAGATGATTCATTTGCTTAACCACAATTTTCACCAGATGGCAAAGACTGTTTCCGAGCGATAATTTTTCACTCGGATGCGATGAAAAAGCATTCAAAAATCATTTTTATTTCGATTCAGTTGTTTAATTTTGAAAATAGAATATTAATAATAGCAAAGCATATCGCTTTAGATATTTGTTGACAATACAAAAGGCAAGAAAGCATGGTTATATAGCCTTTTCAATAGTTTTTGTTTCCAGGGAAATTTGCCCATATCCGGCGCCATCTAGAAAATTTCCGTTTACTTTCAAAGCCACCACTTATCTATAACCATCTATGGTTTTTTATTTATCTATGGTGAGTACCAGGCAAATATACCGATAAATATGCTGTAAAAATAGATTTTTCAGATAAATAAAAGGAAAACCTTTCAATACGAAAAATGGTGTCGTTTTCAAAAAATCTGACCCTCGCGGACTTTCATTGACTAGAATTATATAGATCTGTTTTTATCGAACGTTCCTGAAACACTTTCTACCCCGGAAGTATCAAATGCACTAGGTTCAGACCATCTGCCTGTCAAAGTAGTGTTGGACAAAAACATTTCTGTAGCTACGATGACGCTATATACGACTTCAGGCATGCAAATTGGAACAGATTTTCCCAACATGTAAACAGACATCTATCTTTAATTCGTCTAGAAAATCTCATTAGCAATGAACAAATTGACTGCAATTCTAAAATTCAACAGCATCGTTTCCAAAGTACTTGATTTAAGTGTTCCCAAAAAACTTCGTCAACTATTTAGAAAACCTTTCTCCAGCTACTTAAAATCACTGATTCGTTTAAGGAACTACCATCGTCACAGATGGCAATGTTTTAAAAACCTAAACTATCTATTCCAAATGAAAAAACTCAACCTCGAAATAAGCCGTGAAATTATCAATTTCGTAATCTTTAGTGGAATCACTTACAATCAACACTGGATAAATCTTCTTCGCCATTTTGGAATCTGACCAAAATTACAAGGAAGAAGAATCATAATATCCCGATGATCAAACACAATGGTGAACGTTACATTACGAACCGACAAAAATCCGAAATTCTGGCCCAAACTTTTGGTGCTAACTATGGCAGATCTTAGCAACCAACGCACCATTGCTGAAGTAAATGATTCTATTGATCTATTAAATTCCTACCCTTTTCCTCTATCAAACACTCCTATTATATCAGCTCATAATATAGCTCTCATTATAAAAAATCTGAAAAACAAGAAAGCACCTGGCAATGGCCGCATTAGCAATACAATTTTAAAAGCTCTTCCTAAAAACGGTGTTAAATATTTGACTACGATGATAAATGGGTGTTTTAGACTTGGATATTTCCCTAATATGTGGAGGAGCCAAACGTGGTCCCTGTCAAGGAGACGGGTAAGCCGGCAACTGATGCGGGGTCTTATCGACCCATGGGCCTACTATCTAGTGCTGGTGGGATTCTTGGGGGGTTTTGGAGGGGGAAATTTGCTGGAACACAACATATACTACCTAAACATCAATTTGGCTTTCGCAGACAACACTGCACTACGCAGCCAATTACAAGAATTTATAAGCATGTTACTTCAAACTTTTGCTGCCAAAAATCAACAGGTATGGTGCTTCTAAAGGGTCCGCCAAATTATTTTTTTTTTTGAAAATGCTATAAAAAAAAATACCGAATATTTTCTCAAATTTCTTTTTTTTATTTGAAAGTACAATCCTTCCGGTTAATAATGGAAAATAATTTCATTCAAATAGCTGGATCGCCTGGCCATGCAGTAGCCTACACGATCGGTGCAATTTTTAAGCACATTATCGATTGTGTGCAGCTGTATTTCACAAAATGGCTTCACGAATACTGTCCTTTAAAGCGTCAATTGTCTCTGGCTTGTCGGCGTAACACTTATCTGTGAGGGCACCCGACAAATAATAGTCCAACGGTGTCAAACCGAGGTGGCCAAACGACATTAGCTCTGCGGCTGATAATGCGATCTTCAGAAACAGGGCGCAAAACATCGAGTGTAGCCTCGGCTGTGTGACACGTAGCGCCGTCCTGTTGAAACCAAATGTTACCAATATCCCCCACTTCAATTTTTGTGAACAAAAATTCGTTCACCATGGCCCGATAATGATCGCCATTGACTGTAACGGCCACTCCTTGCGCATTTTCGAAGAAAAATGGCCCAATTATGCCTCTGGACCAAAATCCGCATCAAACAGTGACTCGTTTTGGGTGCATCGGCTTTTCAATGTATGCATGCGGGTTTTCTGTGCCCCAAATGCGACAATTTTGCTTGTTTAAATACCCGCCAAGATCAAACTGAGCTTCATCTGAAAATATGATTTTTTTTGGCAAGCGTATACACAACCATATTCGTTCAGCGGAAGGATAAAACTAAATATCTGTCAAATCAGACATGAGCTAAGTGTTACCATTCACGAAATAAGCACTAGTTGAAAAAAAACGTTAGATGGCGGACCCGTTAGATATTAAGTCAGCATTTGATTCGGTCTGGCACAATGGCCTTGTACATAAACTGATTAAATTTAAATTTCCGCATCACATAGAGTTCACATCGGCTCTTCATTTCCTGCAAGGATAGAGATCAGGCCAGGTTGCCCGCAAGGCTCATGTTTATCCCCATTGCTATATAATTTGTACACAGCTGATTTCCCACAACTCGAAAACTGTATGGTGTCAGTTTTCGCAGACGATACAACCATACTGTCTTCTGCTGTCCCTCCAGCAGAAATCACAGTTAATATACAAAATTCACTGACTGCAGCACAGGAATATTTCCATAATTGGAAAATAGTGATAAATTCCTCGAAATCCCAAGGGATCTACTTTGCCAGACGGCGAAGTCAACGTTTCTTACCTCAAGTTAGCCTTGGATTTGATAATAATTTGATTTCATGGAACCAGAATGTTAAGTATCTAAGAATTATTCTAGATTCTAAATTGAAATTCATGGACCATATTCTTTATATAACTAAAAAAACGCATACCATGATACGGATACTCTACCCATTCATCAACAGGAGGACTAACCTCAGTTTAGATAACAAAATGCTTATTTTTAAAAGCAGTTGCCAAGCAATATCTTACTACGCCTGTCCAGTCTGGTCCAAAGCCGCCGATTGCCATATTCAAAAGCTCCAAGTGGCACAAAACAAGGTCCTTAAACGAATCCACGACCAGCCACATTACCATTCCACTCAACGACTGCATGCACATGCAAACATCGAGCTCATCAGACACCATTTAGACAAACCAACCCAGACTTTTATATCTAGATGCCAAAGGTCAAGTTTTGAGCATATAAACGAGCTAGTTCTGTGTTAAATACAAATTATTTGTTTAGTGTAATTAGTTGTTAAGTTTAGGTTTAAGCTTCTAGTAGGTTTTTGTCCAAACTATTTTCCTACATTAACTTATTATTAAAAATTTGCACTCTATTCTATAATTGTAATATTTAAGCTGAAAAGGAACCATCTCCTGAACACTATACAAACAAAATGTTGAATTAAATGTATATATAACGGATTGTTAATAAAAATGAAATGAAATGAAAATTAAAAAGATTGGAAAAATGTTGAGAAAATTTGGCATAATTTTTCAAAAAACATGTGCCAAAACCAAAAAAAATTGTTCCAAAACGGCATAAATTATGCCAACATGGTACCACTGTGTGTCGATCTCACAAATACAATATTTATTGTATTTGTTTCTCACCCTTGAATGTTTTATAGTATTTGTTTGTGGACAATAGCATAATAATTAGCGATCGTCTTGTAGTATTTATAATAACGGGGTTTTCAATAAGATCGCTACAAAAGTTTTTCTTCTTTATTCCTGTCAAAGTACGTTCGATGCCATTATGTATGGAACTCGATTTCTTTTGCATGGCCACCACGGGCACGCTTGCAGAAGTCCAGACGCTGATCCCAATTTTCGACGGTTTTCAAGCATAAATTGGCCGATACTGCTGCAATTTCACGTTCGATATTCGTACGAAGTTCATCAATCGTCGCTGGCCTGTAGGCATAGACCATAGACTTGACGTAGCCCCACAGGAAATAATCTAACGGCGTCCAATCGCACGACCGAGGCGGCCAATCGACTGGGCCATTTCGTGAGATAACACGTTCACCCAACTTGGTTTCCAATAAATTGATTGTGGCATTCGCTGTGTGGCTTGTGGCGCCGTCCTGTTGGAACCACATGTCCTCTAAGACCATATTATCCAATTGGGACCAAAAATATTCGGTTATCATTGAACGGTAGCCATTCGCATTCACAGTAATGTGCCGGTCTTGATCATCACGGAAGAAGTACGGCCCAATGACGCCGCCGGCCCATAAACCGCACCAAACCGTAATTTTTTCGGGATGCAATGATGACTCATGGATTACGTGTGGATTGCTGTCTGACCACTAACGCATATTTTGCTTATTGACGAAGCCATTCAGCCAGAAATGAGCCTCATCGCTGATTGTTGATGCCTCTTAAAGTTGGCCTCTTAAAGTTGAGGCCACTGACTCCAAATTTCGGTAGTAAATTTTAATAATTTCGACTCGTTGTTGGCTCGTATATCTTTCCATTATGAAATGGCAAACCTTACTCAAGAGAAATGTCAAAAGAGCGGGAAAAAATATGGCGTCGTTTGCTGTCCCTATCGATTTACTTTTGTAGCGTCTCTGTTGAAAAACCCTTCATGCACTCTTGCTAAGGCCTAGTATCTTTTCCAGAGTGTACCCGTAGACTTAGCTATCAGTATCATAGAGGAAAAATATAACACATTAAAGCAACATATGTTATCTTTATTTTTAGATATATTAAGATTTTGTATAGTGGATAACCGATATTTTCAACATGATGGGAGGATATATCTGCAAAAAAAGGGACTGCCAATGAGCTCACCAGCTTCTCCAATTGTTCCTGGCATCGTTATGGAAAATTTATCGAAAAATTTGCTATAAAACCAAAAATTTTAACAAAATATGTAGACGACTTATTGTGTGTCGTTTCAGAGTGTGAAATAAATACCATTTTGAAAGTTTTTAACAATTCCCATTTCAGTATCAAAATTACAATCCAAGAAGAGTCAAACTCAAAACTTCCGTATTTCGACACATTGGTGGTCAGGAGAGGGGAGAACTTGGCAATTAATTGTTATCTCAGAAACCAACGTCTTCAGGATGAATAATCAATTTCCACTCGAAACAGCAAAAACATGTGATTATAAATACGGCGAAAAATTTAATAGAACGCGTTTTGACTATAAGTGATGTAGAATTCCAGAAGGTCAATAAGGATTAGAAGTATTCTCAAGGACAACAAGTTTCCGAACCATCTTACCAACAGACTGATAATGAAATTTGAGGATAAAAGACAACCTAACTGGGATACGAAAATTTTTGTTGCAGAGAGTTACCACCTACATATCTCAGATTTACCTTGCAAATATTTCATGAATAATTCCTCTTCGAACTCCGTTTTATTTTTAACGCATGTGGTACTACTTATATTTACAAAAATTATCAAAATGTCAAAATTCCGGTCCCAAACAATTATCAAATAATTGTTTTCATACCAAATAACTTTGGCATAACAACTCTGTAATTGATTTTGCTTACGAAATTTTCGCAGACAACTGAGTACCAAGTAATTGAAAAGTGAACGAAATTTTCGGTACATAAAATTTACACGTACTTCTTATGGGAACGAAAATTCCATAAAAACTGAATACAGCGCTTCACAGTTTGGGCAAAAACGATGTACAAATAGGCAGTCAAAATTTCTCTTCACTCAAATGCCAACAACCAAAACGAGTGAAACCCTAGCACTTCTCTGCCCTCTCTCTTACTCTCTTCGTTGAATATTTGAATACACAAGCGGCTTTTTGATAGTGTTATTGTATATAACTATACAAATTCAAACCGTGTTGAAATAAAATTACATAAACTATGCAAAAAGTATAAAATAATAAAGATATGACACGAGAGAGAAAAGCGTTTGAGTGAATATCTGGCACTTTTTGGTTCTCTTTTACCAGGGTTGCCAAATTGCGCACATCTTCTGGTTGTCTACTTCTTGATCGTCTTTGGTTTGGGCATAAAGCAACTTTTGTATAGAAGAAAATTAACTCATGGAGTGGAATGCCAACAAAGAAAACGAGTGAAGCGTGTCGTTTCTCTGCTCGCTCTCTTACTCTCTTGGTTGAGTATTTCAATACACGAGCAGTTTTCTGATGATGTTATTCTATCTAACTACAGAAATTTTAACCCTATTTAAATAAAATTACATAAAGTATGAAATAATCAAGTTATGACGCGGGAAAGAAATGCGTTTGAGTGAATCGCGTCGACTTTTTTGGTTCTCCGCTCCTAGAGTTGCCAAATTGCGGAGTTTTTTCTTCTCTACCTGTACATCCTTTTTGGTTTGGGAACAAAGACGATTGAGAATTAGACGACCAGAAGGCGTACGCAATTTGGCAACCCTGGTAAAAGAGAACCAAAAAATGGTAGAAATTCACTCAAAGGCATTTCTCTCACGCGTCATATCTTGATTATTTCTTACTTTTTGCATAGTTTATGTAATTTTACTTCAACATGATTCGAATTTGTATAGTTATATACAATAACACTATCAAAAAGCTGCTCGCATGATACAAATACAAGGTAGTAGCGTCAGCCAATATGATTTCCTTTGTTTACATTTCATCGTACCCAGTAAATGTCAAAGTTGTTTGTGTGAGTGCGTTCTCTTTTGATTTCATCTATCTATGTTCACAATTGTACATGTATGTGTACATTTTTCATGGCTGCTCGTGTATAGAAATACAAAAACGATGTACAAGTAGACAGTCAAAATGTCTCTACACTCAAATGCCAACAAACACAATTTCAATACACGAGCAGCTTTTTGATAGTGTTATTGTCATAGACTAATACATACCTAGATAAACTTATTCTCTCATCTGACGTTTCATTTCACACTCTTCGTGATGCGGTCGGTGTGATAGAGAGATGTTTGACGAAAAGTGATATACACCAGGTGGAATTACAATAACTTCTTGCTTTAATTTTTCATGCCATTTTGGTGAAAAACTGTGAAATTTAAATGTGTTTTAAACTTTTTTATTGACTGTTATTGTTAGCATACATTTGTGTTGTATTTAACACATTAATTTTAACACACAAAACGAAATGCCGTTGTTGTTATTTTGTTCGTTGTTTTGAACCATTGCATCTATCTGGTATTAGTAAAGCAATTCTTTTCAACATCAAACGTATACATCACACGAGGACAAATGTCAGAAATTTGGTGAGTGAAAGATTTTCTCTACCCATATTTACTCTATGGTTATTGTATATAGCTATACAAATTCCAACCACGTTGAAGTAAAATTACATAAACTATGTAAAAGGTATGAAATAATCGAGATATGACGCTAGAGAGAAATGCCTTTGAGTGAATTTCTAGCACTTTTTGGTTCTCTTTTATCAGGGTTGCCAAATTGCGCACATTTTCTGGTCGTCTAATTCTAGATCGTCTTTGAGAAATATTCAATGAAGATGGTAAGAGAGAGATGGTAGGGTGTCAATCGTTGTGTTTGTTGGCATTTGAGTGAAGAGAAATTTTGACTGTCTACTTGTACATGGTTTTTGTTGGGAATACATAAACCAGGGTTGCCAGTCAGTTATCCGTTCAATACTTAAAATAATCATTATGAATACGTTATTTACGAAACCTTCAATAAATGCTGAAATGTGCAACAACTAGAAGTATTATAAAGCTGTTTTAGTTTTTCTTATGAATAGATCCTAAAATTGTTTTTAAAATCTCTAAAATTTTGGCTTTCAAAGGCGTAGGGAAGAAACGTGGCATCGAACGGAACCGCTGTCTTAACTGCGACACTTTAAAATCAGGAAAAATAAAATAAAATTATCAACAATTGTACACAATATTATATTTGACAGGGTAATTCTTTCCAAGTTGCTTATGTCAATAAAATACAACAATCACATAGAACAGTGTGGCATATCAGGCCGACATTGGATATAAAGAGATGTGTGAACTGTGCGTCTCTATCTATTCCCAATGTTTCAATGCTAGCGTCACTATCGGCCGAACGTTGTTCCGTTGGAAGGCAATTGTTAGGATTAGTAAGAGTATACTGAGCATATTCTCTGCACGAGTCCAGTACTAGCCAGCAGGAGAATGTCTGTTATTGGAACCTACTTAATTAGCGAATAAGGAGAATTGCAGCATTGGAGCGTAGACAGGATTTTGAACTTTTTGGATCAAACTAAATGGTTTTCCGATGGGGCTAGTGTATAGTCTCGTTAGCCCATGGTATCCACTATGGACTAAAAAGTTCAAGTGAGTCGTTTGTCGGATACTACTAACACCTAATCTTAAATAAAAATTCGAAACTACGAAACTGTAAACATATTTTTTTCTCTTAAAAATGTTTTACTTTTATTTTCATTTCAAATTATATTTTGTTATGTTATAAATTTAAAAAAAATGGTTAAAAACCCATGCCATAAATTATTTTTATAACTCGTAAATTTTCATGAATGTGCCATGCCATACTGTTCATCTCATCTTTGTGTTTTTCAGTGCAAGATTAGTATTTATTTTCAACAGTGATAACTTGCATGTGAAACACGATTATGTATATCAGTGTATCACTATTAAGGAATACGATGTTCAGGCCATGAGCAGGTGATGTCTGGAGATTAAGTTCCAGACTTATAGTCGTAATTTACAACTAATAATTTACTATAATAATGAGTTATTGGTTGAATGGTTGGATTACTGTAGCAACTTAAGTCGTTTCTGATTGCTTCACTGTTTCAGAAACTCTTTCACGTATACGAGAACGTATGTATCGTAATTACGTGCCACTTGCACGTACCATGGTACAATAATAGTGGTCTTCATGAAAGCTCGAAAGAACCTCGTAAACTCGAAAACATCGTAAACTTGCACAGCAAACGTCAAAACAAACAAATTTCCCATACAAAGCGACTTGCTCAAAAGTGGAAAGTTTTCGAGGCAAATTTTCTGAGTAAACCTGGAAAAAGAAACTTGAAAACTTTTGACATTTCAATGTCAATATTTATGTATTGAAAAAAAGAGAGGTTTTTGATTTCTGTGACAAAAAAATTAAATAATGGATTAATTTTAATTTTACTTTGTTTATTTACTTTATCATCCTTTTTTGACAAGTTTTAATATTTTTGCATAAACTGATATTTACTGGAAAGCCAAAATACCTGTTTGATAATATTCGTTTCTGTAAATCGGCTAGAGGTAAGAGAAACGTTTTACCTAAATTTCGTTGCTTAGTTTCTGAATGGCACTTTTACATTAATGCAATACGTCTTTGGAATGCTCTTCCATATAATTTACAAATAACCAGCAACGCAATGCTTTTTAGGGAATTATTATTTAAATATTTTGCTCCAATATAAATTTCCAATGTAAAGTAAATGTTATTATTTTATCTTATTTTACTTTTTATTTTTTTGTGTAATTTTATTTTCATTGTGATTTTTGATTAATTTTAAAATTGTATTTCTATTTTTATGCTTAAAATATTAATTGTATGTACCTACCAACATGTGGCAATTGTTTGTACACAAAAACAATCCTGTACTATAATTATAAGACTTACACCCTGTTTTTGTAACTATCTTCTAACAGCAGGCGTGCAATTGCTAGACAAGCAATCAGGTTTTCAATTGAGTTCATTGTTGCTTTTCGCTTGGGCATAAAAGCTCTTTTTCTTGGTTGTGTTCCTGTCAAAGAACAATATTACCTTCATGTTTTTATTGACATTTCTTAAAGCTTTTTCATACAAATATATGCTAAACGGCGGCAACCCTAGCCATCAGCTGTAAAATCAACAACAGCTGATTGTAGGTATTAAAAAATAAATAAACAAACGAAAATAAACACAATTGTTTGCTTTTTTTACCAATTTAAAATGATTTCCTCCGTTGCTCTCGGTTTTCCTATTAAAACTACGAAAAATGATGATAGAGAAAGTCGCCTAAGCCGTACGATTTTGCGTGATTCAACCAATGTGTTGGAGATTCCAGAAGACCAGTAAGTATATCAGTATAATTTTATTTATTTATTTATTGAAATGAAAACACATCAATATAACCCACACGAACAATTTTTTACGATTGTCTATTTTGACATTTAACATTGTACGTTGTTGACTTATGTGAACCTACATTTTGACGATAACTAAAAGCTTTTGTGTTTACACCCAAATAAAAGTTTACAAAAACCAAAAATGAAATTCGTTTGGCTCTAGACGTGCGATGAGAGAAAAAACAAGTTACAAAAACAGGCCGTTAGTCTTGTTGTACAGGAGAGTAATAATAAATAAATAAATAAATTGCTGCATAGACACACTGAGCAACTTTATTTGGTGCCGCATGAATACCACTAATATCTACATGGTAATAGCAGCACGCGTTGTTACTGTTGTAGGCAGCAACAACAGGCCTTTTGTTTTTGTTATATTCGCTTCAGTTGTCAAACCCTAAACAAATACATACCAACATAACAAGAATGCAAAAGAGTACAAAAACAATATACATGGGAGTTTGACGACTGAAACGAAAAATCACTTGGAAAAAATGAAATCAGCTATTCAGACGACTTTGCCATGAACATATTATTGTACCATGGCACGTACTTTATTGACATATCGCGATATGATATCACAATATCAGATATCGCATAAAACCGTTTGGCTAAACCATGGTAGAATTATCTGTCAGGTATGTAGTAGCAGAAATTAGAAACTCTCAAACTCTACACAAATGTATACCAACAATACAAGCATACAAAAAAGTATGATAACAAAATACATGTGAGTTTGACACATGAAACGAAAAATTACATGACAAAAATTAAATCAACTGTTCAGCCGAGTTTACCTTTTAGTAATTCAACTATGGGCTAAACGTGCATGCTTAACGATGCGTTTACACGAGACAGTTTTGCGGAGACAATAGCAATATTCAATCCATAGAGTAAATATGGGTAGAGAAAATCTTTCACTCACCAAATTTCTGACATTTGTCCTCGTGTGACAAAAAAGAATTGCTTTACTAATACCAGATAGAGGCAATGGTTCAAAACAACGAACAAAATAACAACAACGGCATTTCGTTTTGTGTGTTAAAATTAATGTGTTAAATACAACACAAATGTATGATAACAATAACAGTCAATAAAAAAGTTTAAAACACATTTAAATTTCACAGTTTTTCACCAAAATGGCATGAAAAATTAAAGCAAGAAGTTATTGTAATTCCACCTGGTGTATATCACTTTTCGTCAAACATCTCTCTATCACACCGACCGCATCACGAAGAGTGTGAAAGGAAACGTCAGATGAGACAAATGGCGGCTCTACTATAAATTTACTCTATGATTCAATCACACTTTTTAACTAACACACTCACACTTCTCTCACACACAAAAAAAATCAATAATAGTGCTTCTATTACCTTAGCGGGAATAGATATTTTATTTTTATATGAAATACAAGAAAGTATTATGTATCACCGATGCCTAACCTGACCAACCATTCCGCTTTAGGCGGGATTATCCCGCTTTTCGATGTATCATCCTGCCTTGAATCTCAATCCTGTTTTTTAGAGAAAAATCCCGCTTTGTGACACTTTTTTGTCATTAATAATAGAAAAGTACAGGGTGGAGCGCGCTAATTTGCTTATTTGGGAATGAAATAAAAAAATTATGAACTTTATAAAAATTTAATTTATATTTTAATTATGTTGAACAGTAAGGGAATTTTTAAATTACATGGTTTTAAATAGTGTATCTGGCAAATGCCGACCTTCGCTATCCACACACTGCTGCATACGTTTTCATGAACTCTAACAAGCATGTCGACTGGTGTCGCATGATATTCTGCCAATTTCATCATGTATTTCGTTGGAATCATGTATCCTCTAATTGCATTGCCTCAAGAGCCGGCTGAAAAAAAATCCTGTATCATTGTCAAGTACCGTTCAGAGTTCACAGTTACGGCAAGACGGTTATCCTGGAAAAAGTAAGGGCCAATGATGCCTACTCGTGATATGGCGCACCACACAGTGACGCGGTTCGAATGCAGAGGTATCTGGTGAAGTTCTCTGGGGTTTGTTTCACTCTAGTACCGCATATTTTGTTTGCTTGCACACCCACTGAGGTGAGGTGCACGGCAATGATCGAGTGCGCATTTGAAAAATACACTTCAACACAAAATGACCTCTCCTCACGTGTCCAAGGCATGATGACAACTGAAAGGCAGACGAATACAAATCTCCCGTCAGCCACTATAAGCCACGCACACTCTCCACTCCACTTCGACCAACAGTGCCAACCCAGCCTGCAATGCAAAACAGCAAATTACCGTGCTCCACCCTGTATAACTGAAATAATTTCATAGGTTATATTGTCGGGTTTTAAATCTAGTGACATTAAACATATCGGTTTCGTTTTACTGTGTAAAGGTATAATTTTTTGAGTTTTTAATGGCAACTCTGCACTGGATTGACATTAGACACGATTTGGCCTATTGCTTAGAATATCGCTTAGTTTGTATGGAGGGCTAAATGATATTTAGCGGCACTTGAATTTATCTCTTATATTTCTGTCTTAAAGTCCCGTATTCAGTTCTTGCGAAATTGTCGTAAGAAATTTTGCTATTTATCTCTAAACGGAAAACTTTGTTGCGGAGAGTTACCACATGTCTTTAATTTGCCTTGCAAATTTTTAATTTACGCGCTCCATTTATTTTTTACGCATTTACGCGCTCCATTTTATTTTTAACGCATGTCGTGTTGCTTTTGGTTGTTAAAATGATCAAAATGTCAAAATTCCAGTCACAAACAATTATCAAACAATTGTTTTTGTACCAAACATCTTTGGCGTAACAACCCTGTAATTGATTTTGCCGACGAAATTTTCGCAAAGAGCTGAGTACCAAACAACTGAAAAAAGAAGGCAATTTTCATAGACATAAATAAAAAAAAAATTGTCTCAAAATTTCTTCTTTAAATTGGGTGTAATAGTCACTTTGTATGGGGGTATCAAAATGCCTGGTCCGATTCTGCTCAAGCTATATACAATAAGGATAATAGTCAGAAAATTAAGTTTAAATCAATCCAATAGGGTGTTATAGTGCGATATAGTTTCACTTTTGGGTCCAAACTTTGAGATTTGTTTAATTTTGGATTGGTACCAAGTCACAAATTTTCATGTTTGCTGCAACTACGATTTGTGAATTGTACATACCTACATATATTTCATACTTTATAATGAAGTTGCTTTTGTTACGGTTTGTTTTGTTTTAATAAATGTTTGAACACTGTTTTCTTTTCTTTTTAGTTTTGTTTTATTTTATTCGAATAATCGATTAATCGAATAATTTCAATGCGTTTTGTTCGGTTAATTGACAGATTGAAATTTACGATTAACGATTAACCGATTAATCAAAAAACCCGATAGTAATTACGCATTTATGAATTGCCAGAGCGACATATTTCATTTGATTACAGTTTCCTTAAAAAATACTACTTTATTGTATAGGCTTGAATACAACCCTGCCGATCTGTTGATACCGATTGTCAGTGGAAAGCAAAGCAAAACAAACAAGACAAAGTAAACAAACAAAAGTAATCTAACAAATTGAAAAAAATTAAAACCAAATGTCCCCCATTCCTCCTCCACCGAAAATTTGCTGGTTCCGAAAAACCAGCACTCCCATGGCAAACTCTGGGCTTTTTCCCAAATGGTGGACCAGTGCCTTTTTAGACTATAATTTGCCATACATTTTAATTTGAAAATTTGTATTTGATTTCTTTTACTTTTTATATTTCTTTGCCACTCGAAAACAAAACAGCAAGTGACTGAATTTGACACTTCCATTCGCAGTGTTGACAGCTCATTCGAAATAGAGATACCTAATTTTGTATAAAAACCGTTACGTATTCGAAATTTTCTTTCGATTTGTCGTTCGCATAAAGTTGAATTACTGAAACCCAAATCAGATTTCTTTCGCTTACAAACGTTGCAAATGCATTCTTTCGACATCGAGAAACAGGCTATTAAATGTAGAAAAAAATTAAAATATAAAAAATATTTTTTTATCAATATAAAATTATATATTAAATAAAGATTAATAAATAGAAAAATATATGTGTATTTTTATGTCTAATTTAAACTATTTTTAAATTTTATATTTTAGTTATTTCAATGTTAACGCATTTGTGAAAAATATCAAACTTCCTCTTTTTTTTTGGGCCAACATCTAAAATAGTTGGTCAGGTTAAGTATAAAGGTTAGGTGAGCGGGGCAAAATGATTAGAAAATCCGCATTTTTTGGTTTGGTTTTAAAGAAAAATACATGTATTTAACTTTTTTTTTCAATTTATTCATCCAATAATTCCTTTTATACAGTTCTTATATACAAATAATATTTATGGGGTCTATCGAGGATATTACATCAAATTATACTTATATCTAAGGCGATTAACGAAAGGTGTTTACATAACAGTAATAACTTACTTAAAGGCAAAAAACCTTTATTTGAGCACAATAGAATAACGTAAAAAAAAACATCTGGAAAAGTAATTGCATATAGTTAGATTATTTCGAAAAATAATCAGCCATATAACAATAATTTTCAGTTTTGGTAAATTTCGTGTGTACACATTTACATATTAGGTTAATTCTAAGCAATCTCTTAATATGGCATAAGAAGAGTTCCTAATTCTAGTAAACTAATTACAATTTTGTCTTCGGATGAAATCTATGAACAGATCATATCCGGTTACATCATGTAACGCTCTTGTGGGATATCTCCAGTGCTTATTATTTATAATTTTTAAACACTTGTTTTGTATTATTTGCATTTTTGTTAGGTGGCATTTTGCCGCATTATACCATACAGGAGAAGCATACGACAAAATTGGTCTTATGACACATTTGAATAATAAATTTTTATTTTGAATGTTCAGTCTTGAACGTTTGTTTAACATAGGCCATAATGCTCTTAGTGATTTCACTGCCTTTTCACAGGTTGACTCGATGTGTTTGCGGAATAATAACTTTTGATCAAGTATGACACCGAGATACTTTACTTGGGTTTGAGTATTTATAACGCTGTTATTAAAAGCAAGTTGACGCGATGGTAATCTTTTCGGTGATTTATTATATGGAAATATAATAGCTTGAGTTTTGTTTTGATTGATTTGAATTTTCCATTTTGTAAAATATTTGCTGCACGACTCGAGACTTTTCTCCATTTTCTTCAAAAGCGTGCTTGTGAGCTTACTTGTTGTAATCAGGGCTGTATCACCGGCGTAATAGGCTACATCCATCAGTTTTAGAACCTTGAAGTCTGCAGTATAAAGCAAATACAGTAGCGGGGAGAGTATCGAGCCCTGAGGCAGACCAGCTGGAATACTTTTGGTAGAAGAGAGATAGTTGTTTACTGATACAGTAAACGTTCTGGAGTGTGGAAAATCTGCAACGAGTTTACACAGATATTTGGGTAAATTCATGGAAACCAGCTTGAATATGAGGCCGTTATGAGGCTTTTCTATATCCAGAAGTATAATACCAGTTGACTTTTGTAAGGATTTTGTTTTTAATTCTGCTTATTTGGTGGATTGTGCTATGATCTTTTTTGAAACAAATTGCTCATTTGATATTATCTCGTGAGAAGATACAAACTCGTAGATTCGATGATGAATAAGTTTTTCGAAGACCTTTCCTAAATTACTTAAGAGACTTATCGGTCTATAACTGGAGGGGCTAGACTTAGGTTTGTTAGGTTTATGGATAGCAATAACTTTAGCTTTTTTAAAGGCGGGTGGGAAGTAGTTCAATCGAATACAACTGTTAAACAAAGCTACAAGTATTTTGACAGCCTTTTCTGGAAGATTTTTTATTAAGACATTTGGGACGTTATCTAATCCTGGAGATTTTGACATTTTTAATTGTGATAAAACGTGTAACAGTTCATTTTCCGTGATAAATTGTATTCCATCTGTAGTTGGCAGTTCAAGTTTAAGGTTATCTGCTTTCAGGTTGATTTTTCTTTCGGATGGATGGGAATAATTTATCGTTAAGTAATGAGAACTCTCGAGTGTTTGCTAGTTTTTCAGCTTTTTCTTCATCTGAGATAAGTTTGTTATTTCCATCATCAAGAATAGGTATTTGTTTATTACGTTTCCCTCTCAAGCTCTGACTGAGTTTCCAAAACCGCTGGTCCCCGGGTTTCATGCTAGTCAAGAGATTTGACCATTTTGCATTTCTTTCACAATTTATTCTTCCATCGATTACCTTGTTGAGAAACTTGGTGCATTGTTCACAAAACTACGCACTTTGGTTGTACGTTGCACGTTTCCTCTTATATTTATTCCTATAGCCTATATATTTTAGCACGTCTCGCGGCAAGGAATTATATTGGAGATGGTTCATCTTGGGTGTGGAAACATCTCTTGCAGACAGGATGAGATTTACAAAGGCTTCGAATTCTTTGTCGATGGCTGACTTTGTACTGTATGTTTCTACAGATAATGTAGTTTTACGATTTATTTCGTTTTTAAAAATTTTCCAATCGCATCGGCTTATAATGTATTTACCGAGATCGACTGTATTGAATGTTGAACATTCAATAGTGCATACAATCGGGCGATGATCTGATGGAATTTCGTAGCCTAAAGTTTTTAGTGTCATGTTCAAAGAAGAGTTACTCAGGATTAAGTCAATTGTAGATGCGCTTCGGTGCCTTTGGTGTGGGTATAAGGTGGGAATATCAGGACTATAAACAAAAAAGTTACAAGATTGTTGTAATGAATTCAGTGCAATACCGGCAGCATTATTTCTGTAACAATTCCAAGCAGTATGCTTAGCGTTAAGATCGCCAAGTAGTAGAAACTCTCTATTATCTGGGGTCAGAGCTAAAATATCTTTAGAGAAGTTGCCCGTGTATCTGGGGGAGTATGCAGTAGTAATGATGACTCGCCTTTGGTTTATCCAAATCTCAACCGACAAATTTTCTATTTCTGCGGTTTTTGTTAATGGTAGCAGTTTGTGCTCAATTGATCTACGTACCAAGATAGCCACACATCCGCCTCTTGACTCAGACCTATCTTTTCGGTGACATATGTAGTTCTTGAAGTATGGTTTATGCTTGTCTTTAAAGAATGTTTCGTTCAATGATACTACGTGAATATTTTCCCTTTCTAATAATTGTTCCAATTGTTTAAGATTGGAGTAGTTGGCAATTCCATTTGAATTCCAATGTAAAATCTTAAATTGTACATGGTTATTTGATGTCATATGCATGCTTTACCATTGACATGACTACATACATTTGCTGTACTTTTGAAGTGCATATTTTGGATTCAAGTCGGGACAATCCCGCAAAAACCGGGATAATCCCGCCAAAAACGAGAAGGTTGGTCAGGTTAGATATACCTGAATTTCGCTTTAACGACTTGGGGATAATGGGATATGTTTTGTCAAAAACTAATTGCATTGCATCCTATATTCTCACAATATGTTAACTGTGAGCTTTCAGGACCTACACTTTAACACCGATACGCTGAACGAGGTGGTACAATCATCTCGTACATTAACCAGCCGGGGAGTCCATAAGAGTTTCTTCATGGTGTTAGAGTTCGTTTCAAAGTAGGCTCTTCTACGGCTTCACCGCATCGTATTATGTACTATAAATTCATTTAAGGGGGAGTGTCATTTAGTTTTTTTTTATAATCATAACAAATCTAAAGGTTGTACGATATAATGAAAACACTTGCGATTTCTCAAGCAGAAAATGATAAAGCAGAGTTGTCTCCCCAAATTCCTAATGAACAAACGAAGATAGGATAAGCGTCATAAAGATCTGCTATCTACTCGGTACTTGCAGATTTCTATCTTATCAAATTAAGTTTAATTATACCTATTTATGTAAGTGAATGCGCCACACTGCTCATCTGGTCTTTGTGTTATTTCCAAGTGCTAATCTTTATTCCAAAATTTAAATGCAAACACATGGATATTTCAGAATTATTGTAAACAATTTTTATCATTAAATATCAACATTTGATGTGGTACTTGTAATATCTAGGGCTGGAGTTACCGACGGAATCTGAATGTGTGGAAGTTTGCCCAGAAGTGTTATACAAATTTTCGAGAACCAGCTAATCGACATTTTGTAAAAAAAAAAGTCACAGGTGAAATTTGAGAATATATGAAAATAGAAACATTTCGGACTATGGTTTGATTTCAGACGATTTGAACCTATACTTATACAGTTCCACTAGTTTGTGAAATAGGGAAAATGACTTTACAATGGCAACTTCCTCAGATGTTGGGGAGGAGAACAACAAATTGTATGGTATCGTACAGATGTAAATACTAGTTCTAAATACTAATTCCTGTTGCGATATTTTGTATCCAGGAAGATTATTTAAAACGTTGGCTGCCCACAAGCAGCGAAATGTGCGCTATCTATTTTTATGATACTCGTATCATTGATCAGGCCCTTCGGTTTTACACCGAATCCCATCAGTTATGATTAATAAGCTTTTTCGATTCGAATTTTTTCATAAATTAACGCAGGCTCTATATTGCATCATCACATTTTTGAATATTGGCTAAAGTGCTTATATTTTCGACGAACCCTTTTTTTACATTATAAAGGTGCATGCAATATTAGGTGCATGTAATATTTTTTTTTAGGAAATTACAGTTAAAACTTCGTTGGATTCAAAAAATTGTTTTTGAAACCCCAAGTTTCGAAAAGTCGCCAGCTTTCATTTGACTAAGTGATTTTTAATTCCTTACAATTCAACTACTGTACCACAGCTGATTAACCTTACAGTTGGCGAAACATGTAGGATAAAGTAAGAAAGAGAAATATCGATAGATGACTGGAAGTGTGTAGGGTTGCTCAATATGTTTTTCATACATTTGCCTTTGTGCAATTGAACCAAAAGTACAAAACTCATCAATATTTTTGTGATAATTAAATCGAGGAAAAAAGGAATTACAAGTGAAATGAAGCAAAATGTAATGAAGTGTTAAAGTAAAATTAGTTATAGAGATTGCATATTAAACACTAATTTATTAAAATAAAGATTTTTGCCAAGTTTGTATAATTCTGTGCTCCAACTTTTCCAGTGACTTTTATTGGTTTCCCGTCCAAGAAAAACAGCTGTTACAAACTCTTAGTATATTACTCTATGACTGTACCCAACTGTTAGCTACGAAGCAACCGAATACATACTTTGACGAACAGCTGTCGTTTTTCTAACAATAAACATGACATAAAGCATCTATGGTATAGACATGAAAATTTACTTATGGAGTTAATGAAGCGCGTCGCTTCTCTGCTCGCTTCTCTGCTCGCTCTCTTACTCTCTTCGTTGAATATTTCAATCCACGAGCATTTTTCTGATGATGTTATTGTATCTAAATATAGAAATTTCATCCATGTTTAAATAAAATAACATAGAGTATCTAAAACGTAAGAAATAATCAAGCTATGAAGCGGAAAGAAATGCATTTGAGTGAATCGCGTCGACTTTTTTTGTTTCTCTTCTACTAGGGTTGCCAAATTGCCCCGGTTTTATCTTCTCTACTTGTACATCCTTTTTGAACATGACAAAGACGATCTAGAATTAGACGACCAGAAGATGTGCGCAGTTTGGCAACCCTGGTAAAAGAGAACCAAAAAGTGCCAGAAATTCACTCAAAGGCATTTCTCTCACGAGTAATATCTTGATTATTTCATACTTTTTGCATAGTTAATGTAATTTTACTTCAGCATGGTTGGAATTTGTATAGTTATATACAATAACACTATCAAAAAGCTGCTCGTGTATTGAAATATTCAATGAAGAGAGTAAGACAGAGAACAGAGAATGGCTAGGTTTTCACTCGTTTTGTTTGTTGGCACTGATTATCACGGTTGCATGATTATCTTACTTATCCGGTCTCGGACAACCCCGGGGGGTCAGGGACCTTACAAAACGAAGATAACATATTTCGCCAACCAGTTCGATCTTTTGCTTTATCTCTCCAGTTGGCAATACCAAGTGTACGCAGGGATTCGTCAACCTGATCCCTCCAGCGGAGTCTTGGTCTTCCTATTTTTCGTCTTCCTTCGAGTTCGGTTTCGAAAACCCTTCGCGCTGGTTCATCTTCATCCATTCTACTGACATGGCCTAGCCAGCGCAATCGCGTTATCTTGATCCGCTTAACTATGTCAATGTCAGGATAAAGCTCATACAGCTCATGGTTCATGCGTCGCCGATACTCGCCGTTGTGCACTATAGGGCCATACATTTTTCGGAGTATTTTTCTCTCGAAGACTCCTACAGATGTTTCGTCTGCTTGCGATAGGACCCAGGATTCTGCGCCATAAAGCAAGACAGGTTGAATGAGAGTCTGGTACAGCTGGACTTTTGTTACTCGAGAGAGGGCTTTATCTCTAAAGTGCTTGCTTAGCCCAAAATAACATCTATTCGCAAGCACAATTCTCCGTTTGATCTCAAGGCTGACGTTGTTGTTTTTGTTCACGGCAGATCCGAGGTATATAAATTCGTCCACTACCTCGAAGTTATAACGGTTATCAACGTTCACGCTTTGGTCTAATCGCGTGGAGGCCCTGTTCGTTGAAACCATTAATTTTGTCTTGTCCTCATTCACCGTCAGACCCACTTTTGCTGACTCCTTCTCAATTTTCGAAAAAAAACCGCAGTAACTTCTCTAATTGTGCGCCCAATGATATCTATATCATCAGCATACGCGAGCAGCATGTGACTTTTGCTGCTGATGGTTTTATTCATATTGACTGCAGCTTTTCTCATAATGATCTCCATTAAGATGTTAAAGAGATCGCACGATAGGGTGTCGCCTTGCCTGAGGCCTCGCTTAGTTTCGAAAGGTTCGGTAAGATCCTTACCAACTTTCACTGCGGATTTGGTGTTCGTCAAGGTCATCCTGCAAAGGCGTATGAGTTTTGCAGGAATACCAAGCTCAGACATTGCTTCATAGAGTTTCTCCCGTATCGGACTATCGAAGGCTGCTTTATAATCGATAAATAGATGATAGGTGTCGATTTGTTTTTCGTGTGTCTTCTCCAGGATTTGGCGTAGCGTGAAAATCTGGTCAGTTGTCGATTTTCCAGGCCTAAAGCCACACTGGTATGGTCCAATCAGGTCAGCGATAATTGGTTTTAGTCTTTCGCACATTATACTTGATAGAACCTTATATGCTATGGATAAAAGGCTTATTCCACGGTAGTTGGCACAAATACTCGGGTCACCTTTTTTAAATATGGGACATAGTACACTGAGACTCCAATCGCCGGGCATGCATTCATCTAACCAAATTTTGCTAATGAGCTGATGCATGCACCTTATCAGCTCATCGCCGTCAGCCTTAAACAGCTCCGCCGGTAATCCATCGGCTCCTGCGGCTTTGTTGTTCTTAAGCCGGGCAATAGCTGTTCTGACCTCGTCTTGGTTAGGAGGGGGGCAATCGACGTCGTCGTCCATATTGTGATCGATTGTCCCATCGTCATCGGATATCTCAGGTACTAGTAGCGCGGAGAAATGCTCTCTCCATATTCCCAACATGCTCTGCACATCTGCGACGAGATTTCCGTCTTTGTCTTTACAGAAGGGGGGCCCTGAACCATGTCCATTAGTTCCGTTTTTAACTTTTTGGTAGAATTTTCGGGCTTCGTTCTTCCTTCTGTATGTCTCAATTTTCTCACTCTCGCGTTTTCTCCACTGCCGTTTCTTACGCCTAAAGAGACGGTTTACCTCCTTTCTCTTCTCCTTATACCGCTCAGTTGCAGCTCGCGTTGCAATTGACTGAAGCATTACCATACGTGCAGCGTTCTTTTCGTCATTTGCTATGCGACACTCTTCATCGTACCACGGTTTGTTGCGAAGCGGTTTTTCGAAACCAAGTACGGTTGTTGCGGCAGTTTTTATAGAGTCGGAAATGGGTTTCCACTGCGCATCAGGATCGTCATCGGGAGGGGGTGGGTTCTGTGCCAAAAGTTGCGAGAGCTTCCTTGAGTAGGCTGTGGCTACCTCTGGTAATTGCAGCTTTCCGATGTCCAGCTTCCTCTGCGTCTGGTTTCGTACGATTTTCGCTCTACTTAATCTTGTGCGAACCTTTGCTGCTACCAGGTAGTGATCAGAATCGATGTTAGCTCCTCTGATCACTCGTACGTCCATTACACTGGATGAGTGCCTTCCATCAATTACCACGTGATCAATTTGGTTCCTAGTTCTTTGATCAGGGGATACCCAAGTAGCCTTGTGGATGTCTTTATGCTGGAATCTTGTGCCACTGATGACCACGTTTTTTGCCGCGGCAAAGTCAATCAGTCTCATACCGTTGTCGGAACTGTCAGCATGAAGACTGAAATTGCCAATAGTTGGATTAAACACATTCTCCCTTCCTACTTTGGCATTAAAATCTCCTAGTACAATCTTAATGTCATGGCCAGGGCAGCGGTCATACGTTTCCTCTAGGAGCTCATAGAATATGTCTTTGGCATCATCATCTTTCTCTTCTGTCGGGGCATGCACACAAATTAGGGAAATATAAAAATATTTCGCTTTTATGCGGATTGTGGCTATTCGTTCACTCACAGGATTGAACCTAGAGACTAGATGTCGCAGTCTTTTGCCAACTACAAATCCACAACCAAATTCATGTTTTTTTTCATGGCAACTGTAGTATATATCGCAGTTTCTTTTTCTTGTGCAGCCATGTCCTGTCCATCGCATTTCCTGGATAGCGGTAATGTCAGCCTTATAACTTTCGAGGACATCTGCCAGTTGGATACTTGCACCGGATCTATATAGAGTTCTTACATTCCAAGTGCATATCCGTAAATCGTGGTCCTTATAACGTTTGCGGGGGTCGTCAACAAATAGGGGTTGTTTATGTTTTCTGTTTCGTTTTTTGTATTTTCACTGCCATTATGAACGGTGGCGGGAGGCAAACCCAGCCCACCGGGTTTTTGCATTTTACCTACTGCCAGGATATTTGATTGCAGCCGCCCATTATGGATCAGACGCTGACCAGGATGCGATATGTTGAACCTGGATTTTCTTCTTTTAGTTTCTATCCGCCGTTGGCCCGTATGTTTGGCTCATCCGCCTTCTAAGGACAAAAGAATATGCCCGATTGTTTGATGAGCTTCAGTGACATCAGTCACCTACTATACCTGATTTGATGCTCATTTGTTTCGCCTTCTCACTCTAGCTAGCTAACGGAGGTTTCCGAAAAGCCATTGCCCAGGACATACTGCGTGATTATCACGGTTGTATTTAGCTAACACAGACATAGATTGTGTTTTTTACCCTGCTAAACTTAATTATACCTTAATTTGTACGGGGGAGTTAAGAGATATTAAGCGTCATTTGAATTTCCCACTTAAATTCCGACTTAATCGGTGACAATGTTGCCACACAAAAAGTTCTCTTAAGTGACAGTTTTTTCTTATGGAGTTTGATATTCATATTCATTAAGCGCTATTTACACCAATATTATAGAATTTTCGGGATTATCGACGCTTTTTTACTTGTGGAGTTTGACATTTATAATCCCGAAAAAGCGATAATCTTGGTAGGTGTAACTGCAGTTTTAGATAACTTTCATTATCATTTCTTGTGAAGGAAAATTTTATCAAATGTCTTGCAAATGGTATATTCCTTTAAATCATTTTATTTAATGGAAAACTACGTATACGTATTTTATGTCTCTAAATTTGAAGTATCCATTTTAATTTTCGATTGAAAATAAAAATGGAACAAATGTTTCACAATAGCGCGCGGTAAAGCCCGGTTTTAAAGAAATGTTCTTTGCCATAAGATGTACGTGTACAAAAAGTAACCGAAAATTTAGTTCATGCTTGGTACTCAACTCTATGAAAAAATTTCGTAGGCAAAATTATTTACAGGGCTGTTACGCCAAAGTTATTTCGTACGACAACAATTGTTTGAGAATTGTTTGGGACCGGAATTTCGACAGTTTGATTATTTAAACAACCAAAAGCTACACAACAAGCGTTAAAAATAAAATGGAGTGCATAGAGGAACTATAAATGAAATATTTACAAGGTAAATCAAAGATAGGTGGTAACTCTCCGTAACAAAATATTACGTTTAGAGATAAATGACAAAATTTCTTAAGCAAATTTGGCAAGAACTGAATACAGGGGTTAAATGTTATACATAATGTAATCGTAGTAGAATTATCTAAAAGGTAGAGGGTTTTGAACAAATAATTAAATTTTTTCCATGTCATTTTTCGTTTCACTTGTCAAACTTATAACGCATTTACACTGCCGTTTATCGCGACCAGGTTACCGTTATTTTTGCTCTCTAATCTTTGCCGTTTACACCACCCAATTTGAGATTTAAATGAAATTACAGTTGGCAACTCCGTGCTTAGACAAACTCCGCGCCGAGACAAAATTATTGAAGACGGCGGCACACCAAAACAATTAAGTTGGCGGCTATTGGTTTTGCCAGTTTTGTACAAATTTGGAATGTTTTTGAAGTAACTGAACCTTTAAAACTGAATCGTTGAGTCTAATCGGGCTAGTCGATAAAATCGGTTCACAGTTGAAACCAATAAGAGCCATTTATATCGGCGGCGACGTGACCTTTAAAAAAGTTTTGTTGGCGGCGACGCGACGGGAAATTTTCGATCTGTAGAAACTGAAGTTTAATTTTCGTAAGAAATTTTGTCATTTATCTCTAAACGGAAACTACTGTTGCGGGGAGTTGCCACCTATCTTTGATTTACTTTGCAAATATTTCATTAATGAGCCTGTTTTTTTATTCCCTGCTAAACTAATTTTTCGACCACTTTATATGGGGAGTTAAGAGATATTAAGCGATCTTCGCACTCCAATTTATTTTTCACTCATGATTTAACTAATAACATACTTTTGTTTGTTAAAATAATCAAATAACTTTGGCGTAACAACCCTGTAATTAATAAGCTTGCTTTTTAATTCCTGCTAAACTAATTTTTCGACGACTGTATGGAGAGCCGCCTAACATCGCTAGGTTCCCCATTAGATAATGCATCCCGGGAATTCGCAACGGGATTTCTCGGGAATTTCGGTCATTTTCAATTCCCGCTTTCCCGGAATATTTTTGGAAAAAACTGCAGTATAGCAAGCTCTTTTTGCACTGGGTATTTCAATATGTTTGCGATTTTAGTATTTTCGTAAAATATTAGTATCAGTTCACTGAAATAAAAAGGATTATCCGTTAGTTGGTTAACACTGCTACTATGAAAAGTTTCATACTTCCCACGATGGTATCGTTGCTGCAGTAAATCATGTTTTGAACGCCTGGTCGTGAACCGGTAGGCCTAACGATATTTCTCGTATAAATTTGTTAGTAAGACTCAAGGGAATTCCACATGAATTCAAGCAAGGTATTTGAAGTTTGAAATGAACTTAAAACAATAGGCGTGTTTTCGTTACAAGCTAGCGATTATCGATTGCTTGCTAGTAACCAAAATTCCAAACTAGCGATAATTTATTATAATATACTCGTATACAACCGTGTTGCTCTAACACATGGATTGTAGTAATTATTGAATAAAAAAATAAAAATAAAATTAGTTTGGCAAGGAATAATATTCCTTTCTTAATATTTTAATATTTCCTACGAAATTTTCACAATGAGCTAAGTACCAAGCAAATGAAAAGTGAGCGAAAGTTTCGGTTAATGAAATTTTCGTTATTTTTTATACACGTACTTCTTATGGCAACGGCAATTTCATATGAACTGAATACCGGACTAAAGCGAAATTTTTTATTCACGAAATTTTTGTTAGTTTTTATATCGTAAGAGCAGAATAAAGGGATTTACGACCAATTTTTGAGTATAAAATCATCTTTCAGCAACAATTAAACGTAACTTAGGCCCAATTTTTGACTGGTAATTGATTTATGTATGATTTATAATGATTTATGTATGATCTGACTTTAAATACGAAAAGAGTTTTTCATTGCTTCGTGAAATAATCTTACTACCATGTGGCAACAGTGGCAAATGCTACGAAAAATAACCGGTATTCATACATTTATCGGCTAATCGTTACAATGCATCAAACTGCCGCCATTTGCAAAACAAAAGTGAAGTGATAAATACAAAATTTTTAATGAAATTGGGGAATATTTGAGCAGAAATGAAGTTCTTACTTCACTACGAGTTAAATGATACGGGTTTATTGTTATTTCAACTAGGACGGTGTTTATAATTGTTCACATTAACAATTAAAGAAGCTTTGTGTTTGTTCTTCTTGTTGTTTTCAGTCAAAATCATATGGTCACTTGATCATAGTTTAAATGCCCAACTTTGGCTGTTTAATCAGCAATTAACTATTAACCTAAAAAGTGAATTCAGAGTTTAAATTATGTTTGATGGTTGAACAAAGATGATTTTCCACTCAAAAATTAGGCCTTAAACTCCAAATTTCTATTTTAGTTTAAAACTGCAGTTACACCTAACAAGATTATCGCTTTTTCGTGATTATAAATGTCAAACTCCATACGAATTGATTATAGTTGATTGCAGCCAAATTTGGCCCGTTAAACTGTGTTCAAGTGACCACACGAAACGAAAATAAGAACAAGAACAGAACTTCTTTAGTTGTTAATGTGAAAACTAAAACTCATTATCTTAGTGGTAATAACAATAAAAATATTACATTTAAGTTGTAGTACAATTACTACTGTATGTCTGGTCCAATAATTTAAAATTTCATTAAATAATTTGTATTTTAACACTTTTTTCCTAAAAATGGCGCGTGGTTGATTCATTGCAACGATCAGCTGACATATACAGTCATATTCAAAAGTATTTACACAAAGCTAAAATTGTAAATTTGACATTTGTAACTGGGTTTCGCCCAGTCCTCTTTGTGTCTGTTAGAGGCCTTTTAGACGTAGAGATTTATCGCTGAGACTGGTCTCTGCGACTGGAGCTTGTAGGCGAGAAACGTAGAGTTGCTAGAGGGGTAGCAAAAATCTCTGAAAACGAGATTTCTTGCGATTATTTGATATTTCTTTTACATCTATTCGCTTTGTTTGGTCAGGGATGGAAAATAAAGTTTTCAAAGTACTAAATATGTATTTTACGATAAATTTGGTAATTTTAATTTTAGAATTGGACACTCGGGTTTGGTAATTCGTGCTTGTATAAGTGTCTCCAGTGGCAAGATATCGAAGAGTGACTGCTAACCTTTCTGCTGGAGATATTGATTTTCTCATTATTGAGTCTTTCTTTCTTACATCTTTTTCAATTTTGCCCAAAATAAAATTAAAAATTTCAGCATTCATTCGAATAGTTCATTCATTAAAAATGAAAATGAGCCTCGATCCATTCGCTCCACCCTCCATGGCTTAACCCACTGTTTTCTACGTCTTTTATTCACAGCATTCTATCAAGAGTAAAATAATTTCAATGTCCTTAACATCGTTTACATCTAAAATTTCAACAGCCAGTTCAGTTACATCCAAAAGTTCTTCAATTATTTCTTCTTTCGTTAAATCACACATTTTTTCTTCAAATTATAAGCTTTTACACATAAAGTCAAAATAACTCCTGAATCAGTGACGCACAAGTTGCCGCAATTGCAATACAATACAATTACAAATACAATTCTTTTCAAAATGACATTCTTAGTTTTGGTACCGTGAGAAATCAAAAATAAATTTTGTTCAAAAATACAACCCTATAACGATCAAATGTCAAAAAATCGCAAGAAACTATCAACAAACGAGTCGCAGCGTCTAAAAGGCCTCTTAGTTTTCCGAAGATTGTTGTTTTTAAGTAAATTGTAAACGGTTTTCCGTGAAATTTTGTAAGATTGGGGCAGTTCAGAGAAAACACATCACTCATTTACGAGAAGACGAAAAAGATTTTGAGAGTCTCAAGTTGTTTGGGATTGAATGCAAAATGCCAATTTCAACATACTATGCTAATGCCGAATTAATTTAAGAATCCATTTGTCTGAAAGAACTCGCTCAGAACTCGTATTTCTGGGCACCTACATAAGTAAAAAAATGGTAAATTTTGAGTGTTCTCGCACATGAGCCATACATATATTTGTGGAGTAAGGAAAATACATTCTAGGCTTATCAGGACTTGAGGTATTCTAACTTTTATTCCTACTTTAGAAAAGGAAGCCCTAAATGCATTCACATTTCTCAAAGTAAATTTCTAACATTAACCTTTACAATCTACATTTACTGTATTTATCTAAGAGGCAGCGTCATTTTTCTCGTAACAAACCGTAAGGAAATTCCGATAACTCATGCGTTGACTGGGAAGCAAGCAGAAAATGATAAAGCCCAGTTGTCTCCCCAAATTCCTTACGAATGAAGCAGCACTTGTAATTACGTGCGTCAACAAGGGACAATTAGATTCGTCTTATCACTAGATCTACTTAAGATAAATAGACAAAAAGCTACATTTGTATATAATTATACTTATATTTAAGAGGCGACAGTATTATTTGAGGATTTTAAGATCAACATTTGTACTAAGAATGAATTCGTTTTTATATTTTTCACAAATATGCCACACTGGCCATCTCGTCTTTGTGATTTGAGAACTCTAATCTCTATTTTCAATTTGAAGATAGCTTTAATTGCTATTTACCATCACATGACAATTGCATTTGGATAATAAAGCAGAGAAAAAAGACGTAAGAAATCTATGGAAATTTACTGAAACCTCCGACATTCACTCCATTGCCAGCTTATATTGAAGAGTTGTTCATCAAGAACTTTAGGCAATGTCTTATAATATTTGTGCATTTTGTACTACATAATTTACTTCGGTATTAAATGCAATTATATAAATTGGCTTTATCATTGGAAGAACAAATTATTTGTGCTTAACTAACCAATTGTTGGAGGGCTAAAAATTGTTCCCATTTTTACACGTTAGGCAGAATTTTTGGAGTTTGCATCGGTGTTTGCTGACATGGTGGCTTGCGGTATCCTGTACATATGTACTATATGTATCCATTCGGCGTGAATTGTTGTAATGCAACGATAGGAAGACCAAACGCCTACAAACACAGAAAAAGTAACCGAATTTTGAGGCTGTCACAACCACATTATATGTCAACACACCTGAATTAGAGGTTGTGCATTAGAGGTTGGTTGTCACAATCTACTAACAGCCCTTTTCTGGTAGTGTTACAAAAGTCACCACGTTTACTATTTGACAACCATGTGACAATTGTCACAAATCGGTATTCTGACACATTTTTTTGATGACAAAAGTAACAAAAACTGTTATCTGCCAAAAAGGAGACAGTATTTGCCGGAAAGTTGATACAAAAACATTTTATAAATTCTACAAGTAAACAACAAAACTGTATACGGGAAAAAATAATAATAAATTTGGTACCAAAACGAGAAGAGGGCATAATTAAATGGAGGAAGGACTTTTGTTACTTTGTCCTATGGAAATGGAGCAGAAAGAACCTGCGTTTGTGTTAGAAAGATTGAAATAGCATGAAATGTATTATTAAATTTTTACCGTAAATATCTCCGATTTTGAAGGGATATTGGTGAGTAATATACCTATAAAAAAGGCTAAGGTCTATTATCGAAACTTGCCAAAAAGCTCCCAATGGGTTAATAAAAATAAATATGTTTATGCTCTAATGAAACCCATTTCAACCAGATCGGATTATAAATACCGGAGATACGAATGATTATATACTCAAGCTTTAAAGCCTTATATCTCAAGAAGTTGGACCGACCGCGTGGCAAAAAAAACTTTTTGAACTCAGTGCAGAAGCTTTTGTCGGTGATGAAATTTTGATGTCGGTCAGAGAGTTGCCGATAAAGTAAAAATGTTCTTCTATGTGCATATGTATTCTTTCCGATTAGCATCTCCGGATGTTCTTTGGGGAAGGCAATATAGCATTCCGTCTGTGTCTTTGCGGTGCGCTCAAATTCCCTAAATAATAATATATTAATTTTAATTCAATAAAACATAAATATATTAAATACTTACGTTTCCATTTTTGCCGCGTTCATTTTGTGCAGAAAACCATATGTTTTTGTTTTGTTGCCCCTGCTTTTGACAACCTGTTATTTTGTTAGGTGAATTATTTGTTCCGAGGTGAATTTTTTGTTGTCATACCAGATACCAGATACAAACAATGGTGACAACTTTGTAACAATTTTGTGGTTACAATTTGATTGTTACCACGTACACAGAATAGGGGTGTAATAAATGTATCTTCAATTGAATTTCAGTTGTGGGGACTAAATTCAGTCGTAACAAACTGAATACAGCCACTGAAACTTACGGCTGTTGCAACATCTTTTCAAACAATTAGTTGTAAGACTGTAGTTCTATTTTAAAAGTGGTTAAGCCCGGTATTCAGCTTTTATGAAATTTTCGTTTCCATAAGAAGTACGTGTATAAAAAACAACGAAAATTCCATGAACCGAAAATCTCGCTCACTTTTCATTTGCTTAGTACTGAGTTCTTTGCGAAATTTTCGTAGGTGAAATCAATTACAGGGTTGTTATGCTAAGTTATTTCGTACGAAAACAATTGTTTGATAATTGTTTGGGACCGGAATTTTGACATTTCGATAGTTTTAACAACCAAAAGTTACATCGCATGCGTTAAAAATAAAATATAGTGCGTAAAGGTATTATAAATGAAATAATTGTAAGGTAAATCAAAGATAGGTAGTAAATCTCCGCAACAAAATTTTCCGTTTGGAGAACTTCCGCAAGAACTGAATACGGGGCTTTAAGGTGGCGTGTATATTAGAATCATTAGGTGAATATCATAGAATGAGTTGAATTTATTTAATGCCATACATCTTTATTTCAAATGAAGAGCGATTTTTCCAGATATACATACTTATACATGCATATATGGGTAATATCCAAAATGGTATAGACGATTTAACAGAAACTAAACTTATATTTCAATAGAATAACTAGTTGAATATCAAAGTTCTGTTTAAAACTCACAAGATTTATACCAGTTAATTTGGATTATAGACAGAAACCTCTATTTTTTACACAGATTCGATTCACAGTGACTTCCAGTCGATGATCAGTATTTTAAGCTGATATATCTGGGTACTACAAATGCCAGTACTAAGTACGAGTACTAACACCAGGATTGAGGTAATTTTGGAGCGTCTATCTCTCATTCTGATTTAGAAAGTAAATTAGCAAGCTAAGCTCTTTGAATCTGCAATATATATTTGCTCAAGGAGGCTCATCACTATATATTTGAATATCAAAACAATCTTGGAGTAATACCGATAACTCGTATTATTATCAACACAATTTGTTTGGGCTACAAACGTGAACAGAAAAAATGATAAAGCCCAGTTGTCTCCCCAAATTCCTAATGAATGAAGCAGAAGATAATGACCAAGTGAGCATTTTAAAATCTTTAGTTGCTTACACTTACTCGACTGTACGATCTGCTTGCCAGTATCTTATCTCTATGTTCTCTAACGTCAGAGCAAGAAGCAGTGCAAATTACAGTCGGGATTTCACGTTGAGCAATAAAAAATTAAATGTATTAACAGGTGCTTTAAAATCTAATTACTTAGCAAACAATAATATTGTTCTTAATTTGAAATAATACTTTCGTACATCTGTCTTGGCGACATGCAAAGGCAGTGGTAATAAAAAAATAAAACTAACTGAAAATGGGCCTTGCCTTATCCTATGTTGATGATGGAAATATTTTGGCACAATTTTAGGTTAATCACTTTTTAATGTAATAATGCATTTACACCGCCGTTTATCTCCACCAGGTTAGCGATATCCTTATACGGCATTTACACCGACCAAGATTAGCGCATTTCGATGGTTAACTCCGTTAGCCCAAATATTACTCATACAATTTTAATCTGTAGAAACTGAAGTTTAATTTTTAACCTCATTTTAAACTGGTGTACATTTTGATGCAACAATGTTAGCTATTAAAAAAATGCAACCATAATAAAAACATACACAAAAAATCAACTATTTGACATATGGAAGCCGATCGAAAATTTTCCGACGCGTCGCCTCCAGCAAAACTTTTTTTAAGCTCACAGAGCCTTCAATATAAATGGCTCTTATTGGTTTAAAGTGTGAGTAGATTTTATCGATTGACCCGATTTGACTCACTGCTCCAATTTTAAAGGTTCAGTTATTTCAAAACCATGCGATATTTGTAGAAAACTGGCAAAAATATAGCCGCCAACATAATTTTCTGTTGTGCCGCCGTCTTCAATAATTTTGTCTCGGCGCGGAGTTTGTGTAAGCACGGAGATGACAACTGAAATGTGAAATTAATCTCAAATTGGGTGGTGTAAACGGCAAAGATTGGAGAACAAGGTTATCGCTAACCTGGCCGTGATAAACGGCGGTGTAAATGCGTTATTATTCTCCAATCTTTGCCGTTTACACCGCCCAATTCGAAATTAAATTGACATTTCATTTGACAACTCCGTGCTTAGCAAACTCCGCGCCGAGACAAAATTAACGAAGAAGGCGACTCAACAGAAAAATTAAGTTGGCGGCTATGGGTTTTGCCAGTTTTGTACAAATATCGCATGTGACTGGTGAGGCAGTCACACAAATTAAGTTGTATATCATGATAAGCGCAAGGATTCCTAAAGAAAGGAAACAAATTTCAGAAATATTGAGGTATACAATTCATATAATATATAACTATATTCTCATTACGTCGCATGAAGGGATAGGGGAGAGCTTCTCACAATCAACGAGCTCTGCACTTTATTGTTTTACACTCACTGATTGGAACCTACAGTTTTACACTGGTTCAGAACGCTATTTTCAAAATGTTTTCAAGGATAAGTACTCGATAGTGTCGCCATCACAAAGCGAGGTGATCGTCGTCGAATGACAAATCGTCGAAGATTGTCAGGAGTTCTCATTAACAAGAATCGCGAACACTAACAATTGCACCACCAACGTCCTTTCATTTAATATAAATTGTAAAAATAAACCAAAATATATTTAAAAAACAACAACATTGCATAAAATGTCATTGATTCAATGAAAATCTAATTCTGCAATGAAACATATTCATAGCAAGAATGAATTGTATTCATTGAAGAATATTTGAAGTTAATTTGATCGAAAGTTTATTAACAGCCCTATTCTGGTAGGGTTACAAAAGTCACCACGGTTACTATATGACAGCAATGTGACAATTGTTACAAATCGGTATTCTGTCACTTTTTTTGGTGACAAAAGTATCAAAAACTGTTACCCGCCAAAGAGGAGGTAACAGCGTGTGACAGATGTTTTGTTTGCCGGAAAGTTGATTGTACAAGTAAACAATGAAAGTGTATACGTTAAAAAATAAATAATATAAATTGTACCAAGAGGGCATAATTAAATGGAGGAAGGACTTTTGTTACTTTGTGCTATGGAAATGGAGCAGAAAGAAGAAAGGAGGCGTGTACTACGATGTCTTCGTGACGATAGTGACCCCTTTAACATTCCGGAGACCAATTTTGTTCAATATTGTTCAATTGTCAAAACAAGCGTTTGCAGATTTGATCGAAGAGCTCACGACTTTCGATAAACAAAAAACATCACTTCCATTCGGATTGCGATTTTTTCTGCACTGGACTTCTTTGCCCATAGTTCATACCAGAAGTGCGCCGGAGCAAGTTCAAAGACAAAAATTAACCCAGAAGTCAACCTCAATTTTTTTCACAGTTTTTTTTTTTAGCATTTAATAACTCGATAACTAAGCTAGTTATAGAAATTTTCCCACCTTATTTTGAAGATTATTATAAGAAAATATATTTTTAATTTTTTTTTGGTAGGGAATTAAGCTCCGCAGGCAAAAAATTATTTATTAAAAACCTGTTAAATACTTATTTTTATTGTAAACCCCGATATTAGACATGAAATAAACTTTTAATTTAAGGTATAATACTCAGCAATATCGATGGTATAAATTTACTTGTTGGAAAAATTGAAAAAGCGACAAATGTATTTCAAAACTTTGAACGTTAATATATGCTGTCGTTGAAGGGTTAAAAAAAGGTAAAGATCTTGTCTATTATCGGAGCCGCGGATGAGCAGATGAATTATTTCCGCTTAGCATCTTGGATGTTCGCTGAGGAAGGAAATATGGCACTCTAGCTGTGCCTTTGCGGTGCGCTCAAACTTCCTAAATAATAATGTATTAATTTTAATTCAATAAAACAAATACATATATTAAATACTGACTTTCCTTTTTTACCGCGTTCATTTTGAGCAGAAGAATATATGTTTTTGTTTTGTTTTATCTACTTTTGACAACCTCTTATTGTGAGGTGAATTATTTGTTACAATGTGAATTTTTCGTTGTCACCGTGTTGCCAGAGTACCATAAATAAACAAAGGTGAAAACTTTGTAAAGCAACATTCAGGCATGCCAAGATTTCGTAGTTTTCGAGATTTCTACCAACCAAACATATGTTTTGCCATACAGAAATTATCTGTTTATGGAAATGAAATTCCGAAAACTGCAAAAATCTCTCTACACAGAATAGGGGTGTCAGATGCTAATTTTAGCTATTATTGCAGCGATGGGCCTCATCACTGAACAAAATTTTGCTCGAATAAATTGCGTAAATTTGTGTCACGCGAAAACTTTTCCAATACTGTACTTATACGCGCGATGCCCCCATTTCCGCCATTTTTATGTTAAAAATTAAAAACAATTGAAGCAAAAGACGGGTACAAAATAAAATCAAAAATTTTAATAAAATTTCATTCAAATTTTAAACAAAATAATAAAAAAGTTTATTTTAAATTAATTTTTATCCCACGTTACAAATATTTACGTTCGATAGCAAATTCAACAACAAATGTGAAGCGTAAAATGGACGCTTAAAATACGCGAAGTTTTCTAACTGTGTGGCCTTTAGTTTACGCTTCTCAATACTGATAAAATAACTGACATACATTTCCCAAGCCCTTATAAATCCAAATATTAAATATACAATTACAATTAAACGTTACATGCCTTAAACGTTACATGGAACATCATCATATTATGCATTATCGCCATGAATCAAAATCTTGAGGGAATACCCTCATAATAACAAGAAATATGTCACAAGTCGCGTGAGCTAAACAAAAATAACCAGAAAATGATAAAGCCGAGTTGTCTCCCCAAATTCCAAATGAATGAAAGTCATCTAGTGAGGCAAATTAGGTGCAATTGAACTGACTTATGTATTTACATTTCATTTAGAGTTTTGTAGCTCTTATCGCACGACAAATCGTAAAAGTCAGACGGAGAAATATGACACAGTGAGCATTTAGCTCATTTTGCAATTTGTTTAATATGCCACACTGCCCATCTCGTCTTTGTGATTTGAAAACGCTAATCTCTATTTCCAGAACAAGGTATCATTAACAACTGTTTGCCATCACATGACATATAAGTTTTTTTGATAATAAATCTAGGAAAAAGTAAAAAATAAATCTGAAGAATTTTACTGAGACCAATGGCGTTCACTTCATAACCAGCTGATATCTGAGGATTTGGTCTATTAAATATAGGTTCACTTCGAAATTTACTTTGAAAACGAGAAAATACATAAAACTCGACAGAAGAAATAGCTCCGAAGAAATAAAAACGTTGTACATTTATTTTATTTGGAAATAATTACAAAATTTTGATAGGTCCATTGAAATGGGTGTTTTTTTTTTAATTTAAGGATTGTGCGAGTAATTCAAATGTGAATGTATTTAATTTAAGAATATGTTTAAAAAATTAAAGGAAGTAATTATTTTAATATTACTTGGTAGGCAAGTCACGCAATTAAATATCGATTTGAAAATAGGCAGAAAAATGTGCAACTAACAAACTGGGAGATATGAAAATTAACGCTACAAAGACCGAGTATATATTTGCTACTCAACAATTTTAAACAGTCACAAGTAGCTAAATTTAGACACCACGTTAGGAATTGAATTCGTAGCTAAAAATCGCTAAATTAAGTTTAGATGCTTTTAGCGATGGGGATTAAGCGTTAGCAAGTTACAGAATAGACCTGCTGCTGTGTTTTTGTTAAACGTCAAAAATTTGCATCCACTTGTCGAACATTTACCTAAGCTAGTGAGCACTTTGCACTTTGATACCGATTGGCACGGGCTCTTAAACGACAATTTGAAGTTTGCATAACAACAGTCAGGCGAAATTCCACACGCTACAACACCAACAGCCAGTCCCATTCCCTAACAAGTTACAGCAGACATTACAACTATAACAACAGCAGGTCTAATTTCCTAAGAATTTTACTGTGCACAGCAGCAGCCTAATCAATTTTTTAAGAAGTAGAAATAGCCGCCGCCATGTCAGCCGACCAAGCCGCCACCGCCGCCGAAGCAGTAACAATCGGCGTAAACCTCTACTCACCACGAACTGTTAATGAATTCCCTGAGAAACTTTGACCACTATTACATGATGAATTTATCCCTGCAATAAAATTCGCGAATTTTACGTTCGTTAGAAGTAAGGGAGGATGAAAAAAAGGCTCCCTTACTTCTCTACACCTCAAAATGATTCACGATGCTGCTGCTGATATAAATAGCCGAATGGGATGTATTTCTGTCTTCAAACGCGTAAAAGTACGTAACGTCAAGTAATAAAAAAAATATTGAATATAGAGTAGTTATGAATATTAAGTTTGCATAAATAAAAAATCAATGAGTGTTCGAACTCACGGGTGATGTGTTAACACCTTTTTGTTACACAGTACCTGTTCGATTTCTATGAACACATTAGTACATGTTGCATTGGGAAATAAAAAAAGAATAGTTTTTGTGCTGAAGGCTCTTTTTACTTTATTTTTTCTTACATCTGCTTTAACATTAGATGTAATATTGTTAAAATGAATAAAGCAATATTTAGCTGACTCAAATAATTGTTTTATTTTGTCATAAACGTTGCGACGACAAAAAGAATTGAATGGTATAGAGAACTTATTACACTCTTTTTTCGTTCTCATGTAGACAGTCTGAGTAAAAGAGCATAAACAAGTCTTATTCTCTGTACAGAATATTTCAATATAAATGCACCATTTCGGCAATGTTATCACATAAAACAATACAGAAAGCATAAATGTTTCAAAAGACATCGATATTTCACATTAAAATTATGAATAAACCAAGTTACGACAAAAAAAGAGTAATACGTTTTGAATCATTCGCCAGATGTCGACAATGCTTTTGAGTCATACAATCCGTTCCATGAGTTCTCTATATTATTCAATTCTCTTTGGCTTGTTTATTCGCTGCCGCTACATCAATACCATCATACTTATTTTCAGGCAGACTATTGTTGTATTTTCATGCAGAGACTGTTGTTGAACAACAACCACGAATGTATATGATGCTAACGCTGTGTGTTGTTTGCAGGTGTTCACTTTGATAGATTGCTCTACCCGTGCTTATAGATGTTAACACATCAAAAGAACGATTGTTCTTCCGTTACATTATATTAATTTATTAAAAAAAAATTATAGATGCTTAAATTCATCAAAACTGTATATGTTATACAAAATTATAATATATTCATCCCCTAGTACTGCTCTATTTCCCTGATCTCTAGTAAAAAAAAATTGTTCTGTTTGACCGTTTTTACGAGCCATACACAGTTTCCCAACTACTACTTTTTGAACTGGTCCACAAGTTTTGAAGCAAAATAAAGGGAACAATTTCTCATAAACCACTGATTTTGCAATGTTAGTTAGTCTGGAGAATAACTAGTTCTATGGTGCAGAAATATGTGTTCCGAACTAGAATTTCTCCCTACTGTGAGATTACATATGAAGGCCAGAGAATAATTTAGCCAATTGAAAGAGCTTAACTTGGCGGCCATGGGGTTTACTTGTGTCAGGACCAGTTATCATTCTGCACTGCATCTGCACGCAATGATCAATTCAATAAATCAGGAATACTAAAATGCTCTTAAAAAAGGATTTTTAAACATACTCTATACGTTTCATCAGATGTGGGTTTATTTAAATTTCGAGCTTGGAAATCATTTTTTAGATCTTAAATTTGAGACAATTAGCATTCCAAAAGAGTCTACTCTATCGACCAAAATCTTCAGAATTTACTAAAGAATTTGGTCAGAATTTATTACGACATATGGAACTTCCCTTCCGGATTTCCCGCGTTTACTGCTCCGAATTCGGTCCGAATGTCGGCAAACAATTTCGCATCCGAATTCTGACAAAATTCGTAGCGAAAAACATATGAAAGGGTTGTCTCGAAATCTGAACGACATGTCTCAGAAAACTCGGATGTTTTCGACAACATTTTATAATGAAATGTGATCGAATTCTAAATTATAATAATGGAAAATTCTGAAGGAAATTTGATATGTCGTACCGAATTTTTACCTTAGATCTTAATGAATTACGATGATTGGCTGAGGAGTCGAAACCAAAAGTGTCATCAATTTTTAAACTGAGCGACATGTCTCAGAAAATTCGGATGTTTTCGACAACATTTTATAACAAATTGTGATCGAATTCTGAATTATAATTATGGGGAATTCTGAAGGGAAATTTGATATGTGGTACCGAATTTTGACTTTACATCTTAATGAATTCCGATGATTGGCTGAGAAGTCGAAACGAAAAGTGTCATAAGTGTTTTTTTATCTCCTGCTATATGAATTTTTCGACCACTTTGTATGGGGAGAAAAAAACACGCCTAATGCGCAATAAGTTGACTTGCTCAGTTGATATTTATATTTAGACACAGTATTACCAACAAAGAAAAACATCTTACGAGCTCTTAGGACATAACGGTGTGAAAATAGTCCCAGTATCATTTTGGCTTAATAAATCTGATATTTACGAGAGTTGTATCGCACAAACTTTCACTTTTTCAAACATCATCAAATGGTTGGCTGTTGAGTTTAGATACTTGAGATTAGAATTTCTCTAAGATTTTGTAACCAGTTTACAGATGATTCATACTTTTTACTGACACAGACTGTTTAGTTAAGCCCGGTATTCGGTTTTTATAAAATTTTCGTTGCCATAAGAAGTACGTGTATAAAAAATAACGAAAATTTCTATAAATCCAACGTAAGAAATCCTTCACACGTAGAGTTTTGAAATCGTTCTGTATTCGTTCAGACATATCGGGACAAAAGACAATAATTTTTCAATTAAAAAATAAAAATGTATAAAACAAAAAATATTTCAGACATAAAGTTCAGAATTCGTTTCGAATTTGTTCAGACATGTCGGAACAAAATAAATAAAACCCTTCAGAAACGTCTAACAGAATTCCGTACGAATTAAAACTGAAATGATTCTAAAAATTTGAAGACCATAAACTACTCCGACATAGTATTCCTAACTCGTTTCGAATTCCCTCGGACAAGTCAAACAGAACTAAGAACGGCTTGACGAAAGAGTTCAGACATTGTTCATAATTTTCTGATATCAGACATTGTCGGAATATTTGGTTTGATATTTACATATATATTTCTATGTATTCGGAAGGTGGATATTATAAGTATAATAAGGGAGGGAGTATTGAGGGATGACCTTGCAAGTGAATATACTTCTTAGACTTGGGATAAAAATGGTTTCCCGTTACATCCCATGAAGGGATTGGGGAGATCTTCTCACAACCAGTGAACTGTGCCCTTTCTAGTTGTACACTCACTGACTGAGACTTGGGATAATTGTAGACTATTTCAGGCTGAAATAGTGGCTATTATGAAATCGGTGGCGGATCTATACTCTTATGCGTGTATATTATAGTTATAAGCTTTAAGATTATACCATTTGTAGTCATTCGTACGTTGAAGCCTTTGGATAGAAGTTAAGCAAATAATACATGGTGAAATGTTTTTGGGCAATCCTCGTTTTTTGAGACAATTTGGGTGTGATAGAAATACATATGCAGATTTCTGATATATACAGATCTCTCTAACCATTTTATGTTAATTTTAAAATTCATTTACATGTACAATTTTACAAAGTAAATTTCTAACCTTGACAACCATTGAATCTAAAATATTTACTTAAGGGGGATCGTCCATCACACATGTTATGCATCGTCATAACAACTCTAGAGGGAATACCCATAATTCACACTCATAATCGTAAGAAATATAACACAAACCGCGCGAATTGAATACAAGTGAGCAGAAAATGATAAAGCCGAGTTGTCTCCCCAAATTCCTAATGAATGAAAGGTAAGCAGTGAGTGTGTGTGGTGTTCACGTATTTGCTCAGAGTTAGGAACTCGGTATCTTATCACACAATTGAGGTGAACTGAAGGCGATGTTGTTTTTACTTGAACGATGTGATTTAAATTTTAGAAACAAAAAGTAATCTCGTCAAGCTTTAGTTTTTTCTTTTAATTAAAGTAATAAACTATTTAATTCTTGAATTCTCTTTTTGGCAATCTGGAAGAAAAGACTACTACTATTGCCATGGCAACATTAAAACAAATGAAGAAAATGATAGATAGTCTGGAAAAACTTAGTAAAACTTATAAATAGATAGTCTGGAAAACTTAGTAAATTATGCGATATTTTAAGCAGATACGTATTTTCGTACCTTTGTGTACACCTTTTGTACTTCTTTGTAGTTTTGTGTACACTTTTTGTTCTTTCGTGTACGTTTTGTTCTTTCGTGTACACTTGTTGTACGTTTTCGTACACGTTGTGTGTAGACTTTTTGCACTTTTATTTTTTTTTGTGTAGACCTTCTGTACCTTTTTGTATACACTTTTTGTACCTTTGAGTAATGCGAAGTGTCATCACCACTCTATTTCCGCCACAGAAAATGTGAACTCAAACCTAAGTACAAATTAACTAAACTACTGGAAAATTTTACATGGGATGTCGCTATAGAAATTTTTCGTTGTAAAGCCCAGTATTCAGTTTTTATGAAATTTTTGTTGCCATAAGAAGTACGTGTATAAAAAATAAAGAAAATTTCATGGAACGAAAATTTCGTTCACTTCTTATTTGCTTGGTACTCAGATCTCTGCAAAAATTTCGTACGCAAAATCAATTACAGGGTTGTTACTCCAAAGTTATTTCGAACGAAAACAATTGTTGGATAATTGTTTGGGACCGGAATTTTGACATTGCGATAATTTTAGCAATCAGAATTAACACCACATGCGTTAAAAATAAAATGGAGCGCGTAGTGGAATTATAAATGAAATTATTGCAAGGTAAATCAAAGATAGGTGGTAACTTTCCGCAACATAATTTTCCGTTTAGAGATAAATGACAAAATTTCTTACGAAAATTTCGCACGAACTGAATACGGGGCTTAAAGGATGTCCGAAAATTCACGAAAGATGTGAATTGCATGTCATGTGTGCGGTGAAGTGTTGTTGTTGAAGCAAAAAAGACAGCTGATGGCTCATTACTTACATACTTATCCGGTCACGAACAACATGGACGTTACAAAACGAAGATAACATATTTCGCCAACCAGTTCGATCTTTTGCCTTATCTCTCCAGTTGGCAATACCAAGCGTACGCAGGGATTCGTCAACCTGATACCTCTAGCGGAGTCTTGGTCTTCCTATTTTTCGTCTTCCTTCGAGATCAGTTTCGAAAACCCTTCGTGCTGGTTCGGCTTCGTCCATTCTACATTTTTCGGAGCATTTTTCTCTCGAAGACTCTTACAGATGTTTCATCTGCTTGCGATAAGACCCAGGATTCTGCGCCATAAAGCAAGACAGGTTGTATGAAAGTCTGGTATAGTTGGACTTTTGTTACTCGAGAGAGGGCATTAGCTCTAAAGTGCTTGCTTAGCCCAAAATAACATCTATTCGCATTCTCCGCTTGATCTCAAGGCGGTCATTGTTGGTTTTGTTTACGGCAGATCCGAGGTATATAAATTCGTCCACCACCTCGAAATTATAACGGTTATCAACGTTCACGCTTTGGTCTAATCCCGTGGAGGCCCTGCTCGTTGAAACCATTAATTTTGTCTTGTCCTCATTTACGGTCAGACCCACTTTTCCTGACTCCTTCTCAATTCCCGAAAACACCGCAGTAACTTCTCTATGGTTTTATTTAAGTTGACTGTAGCTTTTCTCAGAATAATCTCCATTAAGATGTTAAAGATATCGCACGATAGGGTGTCACCTTGTCTGAGGCCTCGCTTAGTTTCGAAAGGTTTGGTAAAATCCTTACCAACTTTCACTGCGGATTTGGTGTTCGTCAGGGTCATCCTGCAAAGGCGTATGAATCTGCACAACTGCGATGAGATTTCCGTCCTTGTCTTTACAGAAGGGGGACCCTGAACCATGTCCATTAGTTCCGTTTTTAACTTTTTGGTATAATTTTCGGGCTTCGTTCTTCCTTCTGAATGACTCAATTTTCTCACTCTCGCGCTTTCTCCACTGCCGTTTCTTACGCCTAAAGAGACGGCTTACATCCTTTCTTTTCTCCCTATACCGCTCAGTCGCAGCTCACGTTGCTGACTGAAGCATTGCCATGCGTGCAGCGTTCTTTTCATCATTTGGAATGCGACGCTCTTCATCCTACCATGGTTTGCTGCGAAGCGGTTTTTTAAACCCAAGTACGGTTGATGCGGCAGTTTTTATAGAGTCGGATATGGGTTTCCACTGCGCTTCAGGACCGTCATCTGTGCCAAAAGTTGCGAGAGCTTCCTTGAGTAGGCTTTGGTTACCTCTGGTAATTGCAGCTTTCCGATGTCTAGCTTTCTCTGCGTCTGGTTTCGTACGATTATCGCTCTACTTAATCCTTTGCTGCTACCAGGTAGTGATCAGAATCGATGTTATCTCCTCTGATCACTTGTACGTCCATTACATTGGATGAGTGCCTTCCATCAATTACCACGTGATCAATTTGGTTCTTCGTTCTTTGATCAGGGAATACCCAAGTAGCATTGTGGATGTATTTATGCTGCAATCTTGTACCACTAAGGACCATGTTTTTAGCCACGGCAAAGTCAATCGGTCTCATACCGTTTTCGGAAGTATCAGCATGTAGACTGAAATTGCCAATAGATGGATGAAACACATTCTCCCTGCCTACTTAATATTATGGCCAGGGCAGCGGTTATAAGTTGCCTCTAGGAGCTCATAGAATATGTCTTTGGCATCATCATCTTTCTCTTCTGTCGGGGCATGCACACAAATTAGGGAAAATATAAAAATATTTCGCTTTATGAGGAGTGTGGCTATACGTTCGCTCTCATGATTGAACCTAGCGACTAGATGCCGCAGTCATTTGCCAACTACAAATCCGCAACCTAATTCATGTTTTTTCTCATGGCAACTGTAGTATATGTCGCAGTTTCTTTTTCGTGTGCAGCCATGTCCTGTCCATCTCATTTCCTGGATTGCGGTACTGTCACCCTTATAACTTTAGAGGACATCTGCCAAATGGATACTTGCACCGGATCTCTATAGAGTTCTCACATTCCAGGTGCATAACCATAAATCGTGGTCCTTATAACGTTTGCGGGGGTCGTCAAGAAATAGGGGTTGTTTATGTTTTCTCTTTCATTTTTGTATTTGGCTCTTTGTTGTATAGAACTGAATGTACAGTTCGTTTTCATTGTTGAGAAATATTTTAAACATAATGGAGGATTTTCGAACGTCAAAATTGTGGCATTTGGGGTACAGAAAATTCACAAGTGATTGTTGATAAACAAATCCAGCAACAACGTGCCACAGTTTGATGTAGATTTCAGAATGGGGCCATTATCGAACCATTTTTTTTTTTGAAAATGCGGCTGGTCGATTAATAACAGTTAACAAAATAATTTAATTAACAGAAAAATGATAATTTAGTTTTGTTTTTTCCTAAATTGAATGTTATGGATATGGACGACATTTGGTTTCATCAAGACGGTGGCTCATGTTTCACACACCGAGAAACAATTCAATTCGGTCTAGAGTGAATTTTGGCGCATCCTTTACAAATTGTTGTGAAGTGAAACTTCTTATGCGATTTCATTGTTAACATCCGAGTCAGCCACCTTTCCTGAGACGGAACTAGGATAGGACTTCCACGTTGCGCTACGTGCACGCCATGCAAAAATGTTTATAGCGTGTTTGGCCTAAAAATATTTATTTAGCCACAAAAATATTTCGCATGCTACTTGATCTCATGGATGCAAATGGAAAACTTTTATCGTAAAACTCGTTTTGGTTAAGCTGAAAAAATAAAATAAACCTGTATATTATAAACCAAAAAGTGTATACAGTCACTCCAATAAATGAGTGCTCACTTTCCCATTAAATCTGTGGTCTCAAGCAATAACAGCCTAACTCGAGTTAGGACAAAACTGAAAATTTTTTTTTGAGAAGTCACCGTGCTCATATAAGCAACTCTTTTTTGTTAAGAAGTAAGTAAACGAATTCGTTTCCTTGTTATCTGTAACGAAGTTATCACAAAAGCTCCGACTCCTGATTTCCAGTAAAGATATTAAACTTTAAACTGCTCTCCCTGAAAAATTTTAGAATCGACTTAGGCTGTTAATGTTTGTGACCACAGAAATATATAAACTAATTAGAACAAAACTTTTTAACATTTAAAATAAAATGAACGATTGATTTTTATTTATCACAATGTGTACTGTGATTTTATAGAAAAATAAAATATACATTGAATTTACAATTAATACAATAACAACAAAAACAATAAGATTTCTTATTTTAAGCTCCAAAAAGTAAGTGCTCATGTACGATTTCTCTGCAGAAACCACTTAGAACAGTAAAAATTAATATTTGGTTTGTGATCCCTTGTTCTTAATTATTGCCTCTAATCGTCTAGGAATAGAATTAACAAGATTTTGGGCCACCTCAGTCGGAATTCGTCCCCACTCTTCCTCTAAAGCGATGACTAACTTATGTCTTGTCCTAATGTCTCTTTCTCTGATCTTTCTCTAGAGGTGATCCCATAAATTTTCAATGAGGTTTATGTCTGGCTATTGAGGAGGTGTTTCCATCCATTTGGGAGTATTATATAGTAGCCACATCTTTGTGTTGTAGGCAGTGTGCTTTGGATCATTATCTTGGGTAAATATATAATTTGATGGTGAGCCCATTTTTTGGACGCTAGGTTGGAGATGAGTTTTTAAAATATCTATATATTTCTTGTGACCCATTATGACATCAATTATTTGCAAAGATCCGGTACCACCTACGCTCATACAACACCATACAAGCACTGATCCTCCGCCATGTTTAAAGGTTGGGCACAGCTTTTTATCTCTGAATTCCTCGTTCGCCTTTCGCCATATTTTTAATCGTCCATCGTGACCATATATATTATATTTGCTTTCGTCTGTGAAAATAACTCGATTCCAGAACTCCTTAGATTCATTTATGTGTGCTTACCAGCCTCATACAGCACATTACGGACACACTTTTGCCGTAGCTTATATTTACTGACTTTGTCAGTTGAGTAGCTGTAACTTTGGGATTTATTTTTATTTCTCGAACAATATATCTTCTTTCAGTCTCCGTTAAAACTTTTGGTCGGCCAGATCGTGGATTATTCTCTTTTTTTGTCGTATGGTACATATCAAATATATTTTTTTAATTATTTATTTAAGGATTAAGGTCTTTTCACTATTTTACCAAAGTCTCGTAAAGACTTATTGCTGTCTCGTAAATTTATTATGCATTTTCGCTCGGCCTCCGATGCTTCCTTACGTTTAGGAGTCATATCGACAATCACCCTCATCACGTATATCGTAGTCGAATTGTGACAACAGTCGTAGTCGAACCCGAATTTACTTTTAATTGGAATCATGTATGACTTTCGACGTGAGTATATTTTGTAATAGATTTTTTTTACAAATTGTTTGCGTTATGAGTTACCCTGTCAGAAAAAGATCAGCTGTTAGATAAAACCAATAATTTCTAAAAAAAATTGCTCGCGGTCGTTTGTTATTTTAAAAGAATAAAACAAAATTTTAAGTATTGCGCATTTTTCATCTTCTGAAGAAGAAGATGACCATTCCATAAGTGAACTTCGTAGTTTTCGTAGACAACTAAGGTGCCGGTCGAACATATTTACCCTTCCACGTTCCATGTAAGTATGATGTGCTTTGATCCAGGAAAAAATAAAAATGTATCTTTCTCAGATTTATCAGCAAGTTTAGACTGAGCAAGGATGCTTTCCGGTACGTATTAAGAACGATCTCACCTAGGGTTGGAAATGCATGCAGATCAACGCGAATAACTAAGACATTGCGACTAGCAGCAACAATGCGGAAGTTACCAGAGGGGTGCTGGGAATGTCTTCAATGTGGGTCTTGCACAGTCTACAATGAGCAATGTGTTTATAGAGTGCGTAGATGCAATGTATGCAGAACTTTGCCCTAAATGGATTTCGTTTCAAAGCGGAAAAAACGGAAATAAAAGAATATTTTTATGCGAAGACGGGATTCCCTGGCGTAATTCGCTATCACAACGCCTATCACAACGCTTCAAATATTATAACAGAAAGGGATTTTATAGTTTAAATGCAATGGTGGTAAGTAAGAATCAAACCAGATATTGAATGTTTTCCTAACAATCAAATATAACAGGTTTGTGACCATAAACTAAGGATCCGGTATCTTTCACCACATCATCCAGGATCGGCGCACGACTCTTTGGTATGGAATGTAAGTGATCTAAAGCCATATCTCAGACAAATGGTAGCAAATGGGGAGAGGAATACATGGCTGTTAGGTAAGTTTAAATTGCATCTAGTGCTACAAAGCAATAATTTATACATTTAAAGGAGATGCAGGGTACCCACTGGAGCCGTATTCAATTACACCTTTTAGAGCAACACAAGAAGGCAGCATTGAATCAAGTTTCAACACAGTCCAAGCAAAAACAAGAAATGTGGTTGAAAGAAGCATCGGAGTTTTAAAAAATAGGTTCCGTTGTGTGCTAGGAGCAAGACAGCTCCATTACTCTCCACAAATGGCTGGAAAAATTACAGCAGTGTGTGCAGCTTTACACAACATATGTATTTTTTACAAGCTCGACTCGATTGAATTTGATACCGGATTATATCATGAAGATTCAAATGACGATAGCCAAGAACATTTTGTGGACACTGCTACTAATATGAGATTAAATATAATGAACTCAATGAATTTATTCAGTTAATTAATTTCTATTTATTCAATTCACTTTAAAAACGAGAAACGCCTTTGGCTAAAAATAGAAATAAAAAATATTACATAATAAGGTACTATGACAAATTCACTTTAAAAATAATAGGTACTCTGACAAATTCATTTTAAAAATAATAGGTACTCTGTAAAAAATAAAGTACTCTGACCTATTTTCTTCATGATTTTATGACATTCTTCTGTATGAATGTCTGCTCTCGTCTATTTCAACCTTACGCCTTTTAAGATCTATTTCTTCCATTCTTAATTTTAACTTGCTGACTTTCGGATCTCTTTGTTCTTTATTTCTTCTTCGTACAGATTTAGTTCCCTTTTTTTAAGTTTTCAATTTCTGACAAAGTTTTCTTCACATCGGTGTACAAATCGGTTTGAACTTTCAGCTGTTGCTGCAGGAGTGTTTCTTTCTCTACTGCTTTAGAGTGTCTCTTTTCTTTCTCTTCCTACTTTGTACATTGGATTGACAGTCTAAATTTATATTACCCACGCTAGCTGCACTATTTACATACACATCCTCAGCATGCGTTTCTTCGTAAAGATTAACGGGCGCATATTCAACACCGAATGTTGGTCCTTCTGGCTCTATGATGGAATCCATTTGTAATAGTCCTGCGACTGCCTCTTCTAATGGTGTCAACACCTTTTGCCTAAATGGGCCAGCACCAGTTTTTCAACTCTGTTGTGTACGAGTTTCTTTTTAATACCTGTCTTCATATCTGCCCAAACCTTCATCCATCCTTCGGTTTCGCGAGTAGGAGGACCAATGCTATTTAATTTTCTTCTTATTTCGTTCCATTGGTCCTTTATAATAGCCTTCTCGCTGTTCGTATGGTACCCTTTTGCCATGTTTGGATTTTCTACCATTAAATCGACCAGCCTTTCAAATTGTTTAGGAGTTGTAATTTTTAACCTAAATTATGAAGTAACACACTTTTTTAATAAAAACATGTGTTACAATTAATAAAAAGTTCTTACTTTTTATTGATATCCATTTTTACTGGCTTTTTTAATTTTTTTTTCTTTTATTAAATGTTGTCACAAGCAAAATTGACTACGACTATTTTACTCGAATTTCACAGCAAAAAACGACATACAAAATGCCTACATTTGTAATAGATCGTCGGCAGAGTCGTATTTCTGTCGTAAATCGACATCAGTGATGCCATATTCATAAAGTGACAAAGATTCGACGTGAGTACGACTTACATGATCAGGGTGAATATTTTATAATATGTCTTTGTCCTCCGACAAACTCTTACTGATAGGCTTGGAAACATATCACTTCATAATTTTAGCATGATATTAAGTTTAGTTTCCCGTTATTGCAAACCTGTTTCCTGAACATATTTATAAATGAGCCCTCACTTTTTGGAGCTAAGAAACTGAATATGTTTTATTTTCTCATAAAATCAAAATACACATTCTACTAAATACAAAACTATTGTTAAAGTGTTTTTAAAAGTGTAAGAGTGAAGTGAAAAGATTATATACATTTTTAATGAGAAACAGCACTCATTTTTCGGAGTGACTGTATGTACATAATCGTATCATGGTACACATATGTATAATGGTAGATGCAGCACGACAACAAATACAGCAACCCAAAAGCAACAGGCATTTTGTTTTTGCTCAGTACCTGAATTGTGTCAAGTCGGCTGATTGAAAAATAATGACAATGTAAACAGAATTGGAAAAATTCGCATTTAGAAAGTAATAGTGTTTTATTTGATATTTTGAAAGTTATTATTGAGCCTGTTTTTTTATTCCCTGCTAAACTAATTTTTAGACGACTTTGTATGGGGAGCCACTTAATATCGCTTCGCTCCCCATACAAAGTGGTCGAAAAATTAGTTTAGCAACGAGTTCGTAAAAACATAAAAAGCGAATCAGTGAATTATTTAGTGTCGCAGATTCATATCTTTGTGGAGAAAACACAAAAACTTAAGAAATAATAAAACGATTTCAATTTAACTGACAACGAATTTTTTTCGTAACTTATAAAGTACTCGTTAGTTCATACAAAATTGAAACCTGCACTTTAACACGTATAATTTTAGAAGTTGAGAATAACACTGATAAAAGTGTTACGAGTTTGAGTTTTTCGCATTAAAAATATAAAATGCATGTATGTCATTCCATTTCTTATATTTATTTTAGTTTTATTTATGTTATATATATTATTTAATATATTATATTTATGATGTAAATATAGGTGTAGTGAATTTTTTGATCAAAATATTTAAGAGGTTGTATAAAATATTATTGATTTTTTCTTCTTCAAAAGGAATTATTCCACAGCAATTCTGGTGACAAACAACAACTATTAAGCAAAATCACAGGGATGTAAAGTGAAGAAGGAAACCGAGGAATAGCTCGGTTCTCAAACAGATATTTTAGCCGATATCTTCCCATAACTCGACAAAATTAGCAAGAACACATTTTTGCTGTTTTGAGTTTATGATTATGTTTATGATGTTAAACTAAAAGGTTTTGAATATGACCAGACTAAAATGGTCTAATAGCATTAAAATCTCAAAATTGTTAAAATATGGAGTTAGCTCAATTGACATCTGAGTAGCTCATATGCAATTTATACAGACTTGAAAAATACTTGAAGTAATTGGATTGGATATTCGTGATTGGATATGAAATACGAATATTTTTAAACGCCCTTTGTAGTTGTAGTACTTGGGCACCCTACATCGCATATTGCTGGAGCGGCACTTGAGTGGAAACCGCAGGGGTGTCGATGGCCAGAGGTCTGCCGGGTGAATGTAAGCGGTATCTGGAAGGGGGACATGCGGGGACTCGATAACCATTGAACCAAATTAAATCACTTGCCAGAGACAATAATCGATGCAGAGAATTCGATGAACTTTAAACAACTTAAACTTTATATTGTACAATTGTTTTATATTGTAAATTTGTTTAAATAAATAAAGGACATACTTGTATATATATATATATATATTGTAGTTTTTATTGTTATCGTGAATTTTTCTGTGTAACATTTTTTTTGCCACTTTATTGCATTCTACTTGCACTTCATTTGTAGACACATTTCATTTTAATAACATTTCTGTACTAACATATTTTCGATCTTAATGTCGTTTCTTGAATCTTCACCATATATGTATATATACATATGTACTACATTTCAACAAGAATTCTAGAATATCGTGACTAAATATTGTACGTCCTTGACTTACTTCTAAATAAATATAATGAAATAAATGAAACAGCACAAATTATTTCTTTATTTATGGTTGAATTATTCTTAAGCTCTGTATAAATATAAATAAAAAGGCTTCTACTGTTAAAAGCAAACTTGAAAAATCACCATATGTCAAATATCTTTTGTTTAAAATGTTATCTTAAAATGAAGTATAAAATAAATAGTACCAACGTAAATTAGAAAGAGTTTTTAGAAAATGTTTGTCACTTTAAAGTTGGAACCTTGACATTGACAAGTGCAAGTTCGAAAAACTCAATGCACTCACACTTTTTCACTAATACAATCGCAATTTATCGACTTGCAGCTCAACTGCCTTCAAAATTTGGAAGGCAGTAAATATTTCGCACTTGCAGCAAGTAAATGTCAAAACGATAAGCAGTATTACCTAGTAATAAGATTGTACCAATTTATTGGTATTTTGTGTACATTTGTTCAAAAAAATGTGATAGTACAACGCTAGTATGTCGAGGTTAATTAAAAATATGAATTTCAGAAGTTTCAGAAGAAAACACATATTAGCACCGACTTTCTTCAAGATGTTGAGTACATGCCAACACTGCAATTTTTCTAATTCGTGATGAACAGCCAATTTGGCGATGACTTTTGCCTTCGATGACATTTGTGAAATAAACTTGCACTTGACCGTGTAGACACTACTAAAATTTGCTTGTGATTTCAATAACTTTCGAAATTTTCAATGATAATGCGTATTCTCAACTTGCAACAATTTACTTGCATATGTAAACGATGGGTAAGCTGTGCACTCAAAACTACACGCTGAGAAATCTGTAGTTTTTTGTGGTTTGGATGCAAATATAATATGTGTTTGGAGCTTGTCGCAAATATAATATACTTGTACCCAAACGCATTGTGTTTGCTATTCAATATTACATGTTTGAGACACAATGATTAATTTGTTATAACATATGTGTTTGCGACCTAAAAATATTTGTGTTTGTGATATAAATATATAATACAGAGCAAGCGAATAAAAGAGGGGCAACGAGTGTGTATCAGTGATGATATTTGATAATTTTCGAAGTGCCTTTTTTCTATTCTTCCGACAGTACTTTTTTCGACGTAAGAGTACATTTTATAAAATAATTAAATAAATCTGTATTTGCACCGAAAGATTAAATGCCTGTTTGTAGAACATAAAAAAAATTATTTAATCTGCTTACGGTTTCTTTATCTTTGGGTGTAAATGCAGTGAAAGCTTTAGTTAGCATCAGGATCACCTATATTTTAGTCTTATTACACAAAATATAACAGCATAAATAAATTTTGCCAATTTCGATCAGCTGAGTTCAGTGATGCCAATTTAACTCTTTTGGAGTTAGATTTAACACTTTTCGATCTCGCAAAACGCGAACAAAATTTCAATGGCGCTTTTTTGAGTCTCTATTTAGCCCTTTAGCCCGCTTGTATACAACCCCGATTTTGCTAAGAATGTTTTTTTTTGTAATTTGGGCATTCCAGTTGTAATATGACATTTTTGTTGCTAATGGTCTTGAACAACTGTGAATTTATACTGATGCATTTCTGTAACTGACTGGCGTAGTATTTTCAAAACTATGTTCATATTCATTACTTTTATTTTTGAATTTGTTATCGCCGAAAATATCACAAGGTCTGGGAAGCAGAGTCCACTTTTAATCCTGTAGATGCAAGAGAAAAACAAAAAGTTCAGACTATGCTGTTTCCATCAAATCTGCACTCCAAACATCGTTTTTTTCGGTTGACCATCTGAAGATATTTTCCAAAAGAGAAAGTTGCAATTTAATAAAAACAAGTTGCATGTGAGATATCAATGAATGAGCCCTCGTTCAAATGAGCAGCGGTGATTGGCGTGAAAACGAGAGTTAAAATTGTCGATAACTGGCACATAGATCAAGCTGAATACTGGCTTAGTGCCATAGATATGCGACTTATGGAAACCCCACAAGAAAAAATCTAACTTAGTAAAATGCACGGTGTATGTGGCCATTTTACGTCGCCTCTGCGTGAGATAACCCTAAATTCGGTCCCGAAGAATTCCGATTGCAGCATCAGTTCCATATCACGTAGCGACATTCTGTTGGAACCACATGTCGTGATCGGTAGCGCTCTCAGTTCAGGGTGATAGTAATGCCATCATCGTCTTCGAAGAAGTACTGAGCGATGATGCCTCCGGACCACAATCCAGACCAAACAATGGCATTCTGTGTGTGCATTGCCACTTGGTAATGATTGGTTTCATCCTAAATCCAGCAGTGCTTATTTATGTACCCGTTAATACAAAAATAGATGTCGTCGCCACAAGGGAACACTTATTTTGATAATAAAGTTTTATCATTCGCACGTGTTGCTCAGCGCTGTAACTTGCCATGTTTATTTGTTTACTGTCTGAAAAATATATAACAAGAAAACTTACAATAGATAAAACAAAGTAACCGGCATGTACTGTCGAAATCTACCGGTCCCTATAGGAAACCACATTATTTATTAAGCGCGTTTTAGCACTTTCGGGATTTTTCTAGTTGTTTTCAAAGTGAGTGAAGTTATAAACGTTTATAACTAGCAAAGACACCAACCATTTTGCTTATTGTGAATGGTTAGGAAGAAATTAATTTGTAACCTGCTGCGAAAATTTAGCTTTCCCGGAAAATATTGAACCAACCACAACAAAATTTGCACTTGACATGGATTTGCACTAGCAAGGCGCAAATCTACGGCGTTAAAAATGTTTAAATTTTAAGTGCATTACATATTGAATTTTTGCTTTGAATCTTACTAAATTAATATAAATATGCATGTTATGTTCTAATCAAACCTTAATATAAAGATTAGTATGATAAAGTATTTTACAGAAAGTTGAATTTTACAGCGCCGTTGGGAGGCAATATGTGTGCCGGCTGAGTCACCAGCCGTCGTCGTCACTTTTCGTACGGCTTTAGTCTTTGATATACAACACTGTTGTTATTTGTAATTCGTTTATTGTTGATTGAAAGATTTTATTTTGTCAACTTAAAGAATAATTGTAATAAATTGTCTTGTTTCGTGATTAAAACTGCGTTTTTTGTAATTGTGTGTTAATTGGCAAGTGTTTTTGAATAAATTTTATTGGAAATTAGTGTTTGCGTTGAGTGTTTTGTTTGCAATGGAAAATGTGGCTGTCCCCAAACATTTTTATGTACCTGAAAAGACACAATTTGCCACCTTGTGCCACATACAATTGTTTACACGAAAATTGTTTTCAAAAATTTCACGTAAAAAGAAACTTTAAGACTCACATTCTTAGACATTTTGAACGTGTAAAATAAAAGTGCCCTAAATTGGATGAAAGCACTCGTACATTTCTCCAACAAAGCTGTGACTAATGCAGAAGAGGTGGAATGCGAAAATGGAGTAACTGTTGCTCCGGAAGGAGCAGATAAATTGAATGTTTCTCCACTCCAGAACCACCAGAGCAGTTCCACTCTTTCAGTTATAAAAACAAAATGAAAATAATTTGTAACAACGCAGTGGAATTTATTGTTGAATTACATTCCCCCAATAACTGTTCTCGTTTAAGAAAACCGGACATTTGTTCCGATTATGAATCCAAATTCTAAAAAATTAAATTTTTTTGTAGATATAAGTGCATGTGTAAATGAGAAACCTTGAATAAAATCGCTTTAAAAATCGAACATTTTAGTTTTTTTTAGTGTCGTCGCAGGGGGTGGGGGTTTCATGCTGAAAAAAGCAATAACGGCTTTATTTGATTCAATTCAAAATTGAATCAAAAATCGCAAAAGAAAATCAATAATTTTTTAATTACCTTGATTACATACTTAATCAATATTTTCGAAAAAATTCAATAAATGTTTTAAACAAATTTAAAAATTTTGTAATTGACGTTTTTTTTTGACAAATTTACAAATAACTGTAATTACTTTTATCATTTTCGTGATTATACCAAAATCAATTAAAAAATTAATCAAATAAACAAATTTTTTAATTGAAATTGATTTTTATTTTTTTCTGTGTAGGTTTGTTCCCGTACTTACTATCTTTTATACAATTTTTTTTATTTGTTTATTAACCCGGAAACTCTGTTTTTGAAGCAATCAACTTTATTTTTGATGAGATAGTGCAAAACTTAAAAACAAGAAGTTTTACTATATCCTGTACATGGGATGGGTTTGGTTGAGGTTCTAAATAAAATTCCTTGAATTTTTACACAGTGAAATTTATGCAATCATTTTGAAAAATTTTCGCATACACTTTTTCGTTGAATACTGAACGAAGTACCGAGAAAAATGAAGGGATATGAAGTATAACCAAAAACATATTACAAATTTAACAATGAATCTATAACCCTTACAATGTGGGGCCTCTGCATCTTATGAATGCATTTCCTTACCCAATCTTCTCGATCCGCAACTGTTATCTATTTGTCGACAATAACATTTACCCCCAACTAGGAATAAGAACTTGCATGTACGTATGGACATATGAATGTATGATCGTTTGTACATTTATTATATTTTCATTCTTTATTACTTTATGATAAATTTTTTTGTTTACATATTTTATTTTGTATTATTATTTGAGTTTAGCTACTAGAGTAACGAAATAGCGTTTGCGCCTTATTTTGGCGCTTGTATTTCATCGTTTCTTTTCGTTAGCAAACAAAATCAAATTGCTTTTGCTTTCTACGAGACTTTTACTACGGCTAACGTGTTTTACTTTTGCCTATAAAACTGCTCAAAATTGTCACAATCCAAATCAGTTAGCTCAGAGGTGAAGATCTAAGAAGATCACTTGTATTCCATAGATGCAAATTTAAAATAATAATAACAGTAGACCAAAGATACCATCTATTGAGATAACATTAACAGTATTTGAAGTGAAGTTTTAATTAACACAAAAAAATAATTTTGAAATTTTGTAAAAAATTTCAAACAACTTCTCGTTACGATATTTGAAAAATATAACTGTAAATACTCCCGAGTTTAAACAAAATGTGCGAGTTTAAAGAAAAACACAATAGCGTGAGCGGTAAGTGAATATTATGTGTAGAAATTCGGAATAATTCGGAGTCATGCATTAAACGATTTTTAAGACCTTTTCCTTAATGTTAATTTTTGAATTTTTAAAATTTGTTTTGTTTTTAAATGTTTTTCATTTTGAAAAATATTCATGGAATTTTTAAAAATATTATTACAATTTAAAGTTAACTACAGGCATAAATAGGAAATGAAAGGGGTGTAGTAAATTGTTTTCAAACAAATATCTGGCCTTATAATAATACTTATGAGCCATTCAGAGGCAAATTGAACTAGCTACACAAAACAAAAAGTGAAGAAATTTGGAAAATATGTTTGGGACTTCTGTGTATTTGATATAAAACTTCACCCTTGCTCCTTCATTATGATTATAATAAACAAGGGGACTTTAAATACAACAAAATTAAGATGCTTTAGTTATAATATCATTGTAATCTCAAAATTGATAAAATGTGCATTTGTGAAAGAACTCACACAGTGAAATAAATCCCCAATCTTTTAGCTGCTTTAATCTTTTTAATTTTTAAAATTTAAAATCTGATTATAAATTACACTAAATTACTACACTTTAAACAAATGTAAAAAATAACGTGAAGATTAAAACAATAATATAAATCAAAAAAAAAACTTAAATTTTGGAAAGAATATAACAACTAAAAAAACGCACTCAAAAAAAAATAAAGTTACGGGGATAACAAAATATAAACGCGTCTAATATTAACATTGAAGGAAGAACCCGGATTTTGTTGCTTTCAAAAAGTCACAACATTTAACAATTTCTTTGCAATAACTCAGCTTTTGTTGAGATTTTAAAATTTAAAGTTTAAATTGTGAAAATATTAAACGGTAAATCTGGTAACTCACTGTACCAAAAACGACATTCGAACACCGCAACTAACTACAAAATAGTCATAAATCAAAATTTTAAATTTTTAGTTAAAAACAATAACCAATGAATATTTCGATCCGCTGTAAAAATCTGAGGTAATTTCTCTTCCCTTTCGTCAAAAAAAATCTGTATTTCTTCTTCTTAAAAAATGCAGTTTTTAGTTTTTACTGAAAACTTGTAAATTCTGAGTTGTGACACTTTTGAAATTAATGAAATGTAACATCATTTAGCTTCGTTGTCAATTGTACCTCTTGAAGAAATAGGGAGAGTTTCCCCCAATCACTGAGATATGCCCTTCTAATTTGTAGATTTACTGATCAGGACAAACTGTTTTACACCGAATCAAGCGGTTATGCATTGTGAATTACTCTATATTGTCGCCATCACTAAGCGAGGTAATAACCATCGCGCAGTGCTTTATGATCGATTTCCATCGGCTAAAATTCAATAACTTTTGATATCTAATAAACAATTTTGAGTTTTGTAAAAAAAGCCGATTGTAGGTAAGGAGTCAAAGATTATTTTGAAATAATAATATTCAGTCGGACAATTGAAATTTTAGAAATTAAGCCAAAAGTCGAACACTTTTCTTATTCTTCGATTTCAAAGACACACGCTGTAAAAAAACGGCCCCAGTAATATATTGCAGGAATCATGTACATGTTTGCCAAAATTGTTTTCATGAATTGAAGATCTACTTCCTTTTTGTTTCTTTGTTGTCTATTACGACTTTCAGCAGCTTTCAACAAACAAAGTCACATTTGGGTAACATAAACATGTACATATTATAGACTGTTAATTATTGTCTCTCCCATATGTAATATTGTTTAACAAACACAATGTGTTTGGATACAAGTATGTATAATATATTTGCAACAAGCTACAAACGGGTTATATTTGCACCAAAATACAGATTTTTCAGCGTGTAGAACATTTTTTAATATTTTTGTTTTTATGTTTTACAAATTTTAAATCTTTTTCAATTTGAATTTTATGACCGATGTTAGTTTTAGTTAATGTGTGAGAAGTTCATACTACAAGCTTACAAGGTCAGTAAAATTTTTCTACTGTGAAAAATGTTTGGATTTTGTTGGAATAAATAATTTCAAACTCCGTCACAAGTTCATCATCAGATGCCTAACTACTGTGCCTGAATTGATACCATCGGTAGGTCATCAATCGTATATGTATAAACTCAAATATGAAATTTACATATGCGAATTAGTATCTATCGAAGATCCCTAAGTACCAACACACACTGAAAGGTCCATAATAGTTTCTTCCTTTTACAAATTGCAACATTTTTAAAATTTGTCTGTCACGTATTTCTTTTTCAGCAGTTTTCAACAACCAAAGAAAAATTTGGGTCACAACTTCGTATAGGATAACCTATTAATTATTGTGTCCCAAACACGTTATATTGTATAGCAATCATAATGTGTTTGGACACCAAATATACTATATTTGTGACAAGCTACAAACACGTTATATTTGCATCTAAACAAAAAAGGAAAAAATGTTTAGTGTGTATAAACTCAAAAATGAAATTAACATATGCGAATTCGTATCGTTCGAAGATCCCTAAGTACCTACACACACTGAAAGGTCCATAATTTGTTTCATATTACAAATGGCAACATTTTTAAAATTTTTACATTGAAAAAACTCATTTTCTCGAACTGTATCCCATGGAGTTATGGAGCTATTGAACTCAAATTACTTTTATTACAAAGTGTCGTGGCTAAAATACAAATGTCTAACTTTTGATTGGGCCAAATACTTTAAATATCTATTACATTCTTTGAAGGATTATTATGATGGTCAAAAGTTATGTTGATGAATTTTTTTCAAAAATTATATTTTTAAAATTATTTACTACAACCAAACTATGCTTGGCATCATAGATAAAGTAAACTAATGGATGAAGCACAAGTGTTGGGAAATTTTAAGTGTAATGGGTAATTTTCTAGATATCGTTGAAAGCAATAAATGGGATATTTTTTGTTCCCAAAAAAAAGTCAAAGAATATGGCATAAAAATTCTAAAATTTCATAACAAAAGAAAAAAATATTTTCAATAAAAATATTACTTCAAAACACGAATGCAACACGTTACTTAAAGTTGAATATCTCATGGCAATCGAATTGCAAAGCCATGACACAACCGACTAAGTCCTAATAAATTGGGTCTTCCTCCGGTTCAGCTACAATTCCTTGTGGAAAGTCCTCAGACACTCTAACGGTTTTGGCATCTGCCACCACAGAAGTTGCTACAGTTTTTGCGCGGGGAAGTTTTAAGATTAAAAAGGCGTTCCGGCATGTTCATTTTTTGGGCGGTGTTACGGGTTTTCTCCTATTGATATACCAATACTGGCATCATGGCTTCGAAATTCATTTTTATATAAGAAACAAATGCTATTATATAAAATCATTTAAATTTTGTCCCATTTCCTTGTTTAAATTACTTTAAGATAAATTTCCCACAATTTTGAATAAACGTCAATGAAAATTATGGGAACTGCAGTGAAAATGACACTAGTACAGAACAGCACCTAGTGAACAAAGTTGACAATGGGGTTGAAAGTTGAAAAGGAAATAATAGATCCTTTACTATGCTTGGCATCGTATTAAAGTCAAGCAACACAAATATAATTTGAGTCCAATGGCTCTAAAACTGATAAGATACAGTTCAAAAAATTCGAAAAAAGAAATACATATATACAGGGTGTCCCCTAAACTTTTGTCTAAACTTAAACACGTGATAGCTGAGAACAAGAGCTACATTGTTTGTTCTTACGCCAATTGCATAGGTGGCTTCGTTTTCGAGATATTCGTGTTTAAAATAATTGCATTTTTAAATGCACTTTTTAAACTAGAAAAACTACTTGTTTAATTTGCAAGAAATTAAAAAAAATTTTTTTGAAAAAGTTAATTGCTTAGAGTTTTTTCCCTTTCTGTCCTTTTTCTCGTTTCTAAATTTTTGTCGTCATGAAATTCTCCTTCCAAGAATACGGTGATATCGTGTACCATTATGGAAAAGCTGATGGAAGCACTTACGAAAAAAAATTTCGTTAATTGAAAACATTTAAAAAAAAAATCGTTTTCATTTCAAACGAAAAAATAAATTATTTAAAATCAATTTTGAAGCAATTTTCAATGAAATTTCTTTTTCATTTAAAAAGTAGATTATGCATTTATTGAAAATGCATTAAAAAATGCATTTATGTTAAACACGAATATCTCGAAAACGAAGCCACTTAGGCAATTGGCGTAAGAACAAACATTGCAGCTTTTGTTCTCAGCTATCACGTGTTTAAGTTTAGACAAAAGTTTAGGGGACACCCTGTATATAATTTTTTTAAATTTTCAAATCTTGAAAAATGCTACAATTCGTAAAATGAAAAACAAAAAAATAAAAATTTTTATAATACATATACATAATACATATATATCATAACGTCAAAATATGTGTGATGCTCAAAAGTTATGTTTGTCCAAAGTCAATTTTTTTTCCAAAATTATATTTTTTAAATTATTTTATATTATTTACTACAACCAAACTATGCTTGGCATCGTATTAAAGTCAAGAAACCGCATTTTATAATAAAAGTAATTTGAGTCCAATAGCTCTAAAACTGATAAGATACAGTTCAAGAAATTCGAAAAAAGATAAATAATTTTTTTTTCAATTCTAAAATCTTCAAAAATGGTACAATTTGTAAAATGAAGAAAATTTAAATTTTCTGTGGACATTTAGGACAATTACGTCAAAATTTGGCAAAAAAAAAAATAAAAACTAAAATATTAATAATTTAGTTTTCCTTGAAATCGAAAAGTAGACAACATTGAGTTAATTTATAAAATATACCTAATTGCCTGATTTGCAATATTATTACTTTGAAATAATTCTTGACTCCTTGGCTGCAATCGGTTTTTTACAGAACTCAAAAATATTTACGAGATCAAAATTTATTAAATTTTGGCCAATGAAAACATCAACGAATCACTGTGTTTCGTGGAAAGAATGAAAATAATTGCGCACACTAACTATTGCACCATCGGCGCTGTCGGTCTCACTAGCGGTCATAATTATAAGTATATAAAATTGACACAATTATCCTAAAGTGAATATGTATCTTCTTCAATATGGTTAAAATTCCTTTCGTGAAAATATCATAATAGCAAATTCGACCGGGTCTAACTTTCATATAACTACATCCATAAGTATATTTCGTCAGTCAACAACATCTCAATTAGTGACACAGAATCGAAGGAAGAACTGAGGTTCATCTACAATACAATATAAAATATACAGATTGGAAAATAGAGTATTTATTACAAAAAAACAACAATTTGTTGATTTCAAGTTATTATCAATAAATAAATTAATGCAATTCTTCTGTAAATCAGAGGACTCCAATCATTACAAGAGTCAAGTGATAATTCCAAAAAATTTCAGTTCCAATTAAATTCATGCCACTCACTACATTTTATGCAATTTTTAAAATTCATACACACGGTTGACTGCGACTGTCCAACTATTTAACAACAATCAATGAATGAATACGATTATAGTAATTGGAATTCATTTGATCGTCTGGATATTTTATGTAATCAGATCATATCGCACAAGACAGATAGTAAGTGTGAGAGACTTCCTCAGAACAATTAACACAGTACGGTTGTTTGTATTGGAAAATTTATGTAAATTAAAGATGAAGAGCATCATCATACGATCTACAAGTGCACTCCAAATTAATTTGTGTTTATAAAACAATTTGTGCACCAAAAACACTACGAGAAATATCTGAGTGCATTTAAAAAGTGCGACATTGTTTTTTTTTAATTTATACTCATATCAATTAACAAAATTATCGCATCCATATTTGTCTTTGTTCGTCGTTTGATTCAATATGCGACTACAATAATAATAACAAACAGATGGATGATGACACTGTAATCGATTTCGAATTATTACACATCAAGAAGATCGATAGTTATAGTATAACAATCACTATGAAGATAAATATATGTGTTGATTTTTTAATTAAAATCTATAATCAAGCAACATATGTGTTGGCTGAGTACTATCAAATCTTCAATTGAATTTCGTTACATCTTTTTAATTTATATTTGTGAGGTATTAAGTAATTTTGCCAACAGATATAGTTGTAACATCACTAGTTGATCGATGATGCCTAAAATCCCGATCTCTTACAGAACCATATTCGCTTTAAAAACCTTGATTATCATTCTCATTATCATATCATGCTCACTTTATAAATGTGACAATTATCGTAAAAGCTTTTCAATACGAAAAAGCTTCTCAATCCACGAAAAGCTTCTCAATACGTTCAGGAATAGTTAAATGATTTCATCAAAATTAATTATCTTTATTTTTAGTAGATAATGTTAGTTACTGTTTGGAAATTGTGGATCCTGATAAGGCCATGTTAGACTATCAGTGCAAATAGAACGATTCTCACAGAGAGAAATCGAATGAAACTATCTTTCATATTAAAGAAATCGAACGATTTTGGCTGATATTATCAGGTTTAGAAAATGAAAGCAAATGGAATGGTAGAATGAAAATTATATTTTCTTCAACCGAGACACTAAAAAGCTATTAGGAATACTAACGCAACGGCCTTATTCATAAAAAGTTATGAGAGGTTTGAGAGACGATTTATCATACAAAAAACGTCTCTCAAATCTTTCAGAACTTTTTATGAATAAGGCACTAAGGCCCAATTTTTGACTACTCAATTATCTTTGATCAACAATCGAACAGAATTTAAACGCTGAATTAATTTTTTAGGTTAATAGAAAAATTCTGTTTAATCAGCCAAAGTTGGGCATTTAAACTATGATCAAGTGACCATATGATTTTGACAGAAAACAACACAAGAAGAACAAAGCTTCTTTAATTGTTAATGTGAACAATTATAGTCACCATCCTAGTTGTAATAACAATAAAAACGTATCAATTAACTCGTAGTGCAGTTAGAACTTTATTTCTGCTCAAATATTCTCCAATTCCATTAAATATTTTGTATTTTATCACTTGACCTTTGTTGTGCAAATGGCGTCAGTTTGATGCATCGTAACGATTAGCCGATAAATATATGAATACCGGTTATTTTTCGTAGCATTTGCCACTGTTGCCACATGGTAGTAAGATTATTTGACAAAGCACTGAAAAACTCTTTTCATATTTAAAGTCAGATCAAACATAAATCAAAATCAACTGATTGCCAATTTAAATAACCAGTCAAAAATTGGGCCTAAGAGGATAGAAAACCCCAACAAAAACCTGCAATTAGTGACAATCTAAACAAAACGGCCACTAACCTAGAACTAGAGTCTTCAAAACCGATACCAAAAAACCGGAGAATCCGTTTAACCGGGTTTCTTGCAATTAACCGTGTGCCGGATTTTTAAAACGTAATTTTTGAATTAACCGAAAACCGGTTAATAGATATCGCTTAGTCGGTTCACCGGTTTATACTCAATTCGTGTTAAAAATCCTTACAAACTTTAAAAAAAGATATAAGTTTCATATATTAATTATTTTTTGAATTAAGTAACACGACATCTATTTTGATATATAATAATAATAAGTTTAATAATAAGGAAAATCAAAGAATGAGAGATATCTAACAGACCTGTCGAAATTTTTTCTGCAAATCGTTCTCATAAGTTTACACTATCAATTCGCTCTCCGAAAATGAGAATGTTGGCATATCCCACGATTTCTCTAATAGTCCAACATGGCCTTTAGTGATTTTTTGATTTCGAAAGGGGCCGGGGAAAATATTGTATACCAATCACCAGAATATTCATGAATTTTGATTGTTTATTTCCTGTGTTGTCCGAATACAGTGTATACAGGCACTGTTGACCCATAACGATAAAAAGTTAAACAATCTTGCTGTCTTTAATCCATAAATATTTTTACAAAAACAACACTCTTAGCGAATTTGTTATCTTGATTTACAGTAAATCAAGATAAAATCATATTTATAACAAGCAAAAGAAAAAAATGAGTCATATTACAAAATGCAAGTGAGGGAATACCGTACAGTGTCGCGATATGGAAAATGATGTACTTACACATGCTAGGGAGTCCATGAGATCTTATACTCAATAATTGAAGCTTAATATTCCAAAAGTCGCCTCATCAAATTTTGTAAGAATATGAGTTATAACGATAGATTTGGAGTACTAAGTCGAGTTTCAAATTTCACCTTATTTAAAAAAATATTAAAGATAATCATGTTCAGCACCGGAATTCTGTAATTTTTTCAAAATAAAAATCGGTAGTTAAATTGACAATATTGGAAAATTTTATGAATTTTGATAATTTAAGATCCGATTTTTGTTGTTAAAAAAAGTTTCTTCCGGTGCATTCCAAGAATTTTGACAAAATTGTAGTCTTTCCTAAAATTTTTAAAAGTGGATATAACGAAATTTGGAGCTTTACATCTCAATTTATTGTTTAAATTTCTAGCAAAACGAGAGCTGAATAACGACTTTTTGAAATTCTGAAGTACTTACAAATTAAGGCTGTTTTTTATTCCCTTAAGCTATCGCCACTTACGACTTTCCAAATAAAACGATCCACACCTAATACTACGCAATGTGGCAACATTTGCTGTAATGGGTGAAAAAAATGCGATATGGCAACACGTTCGTAGCCAGTGCCAACTAACACATGGTAGCAGCAGAATTTGTTGTAATTGTAAGCAGCAACAACAGACATTTTATTTTCGTTCATTTGTTTCAGTTATTAAACTCTACACATATATATAACAGTAATACAAGAATACAAAAAAGGATAAAAACAAAATACATAAGATTTTGACAAGTGAAAAGAAAAATTAAATCAAAAAAATTTCACCACCTATTTAAACGACTATACCTGGTAGATAATTCTACCATGATCAATATGTATAACATTTACCGAGCGTTGTTGTGTACAATTTATTTCCAATTTTGTTTTCCATCGGAAATAAAAGGCTATCCTTCAAACTTATAGATGTAAAAGTATACGTAGTCTTCGATTAAACAAAATAATTTTAATGAACTTAAAATGTGTGTCATTTTGCAAATTTCTGCTTTTGGGTATCTCCTTGATAACATTTTCATTCGCAAGAAATGATAACAAAATTTATCTACGATAATTTTTTGATGCCATTTCTTGAACTTTAACATGTGGCAACATTGTCATTGCACAAGTTGGAATTAATATTGCTTAGCTGTCTATAATTAAGCAATAATTAACTTTAGCGGGATAAAAAACGAACTTATTGAATACGAATCTAATATAATAGCGCGTTTACATTCACTCTTTTATCATGATACTATCGTGATTATCATTCTACGACAAAAGGGTGTTTACATGCATTTTTACTCGATTTAGTTTTTACATTTGGCATTATGGAATTAAACCAGGTGATAGCAGCAGGATTTATATGTATTAGCATCATACAATTCTGTCAGTCAGTCATTTTTTCTATTTCTTTATTTGTAAAAATAACTTTTTATTTAATTATCGAAATTTTTATGTGGAATTTATTTAGAATTTCTTGAAATTTTGTTAGTATTTAGAAAACAAAAGAAAAAAGCACTGTCCTTATAATCAGCTGTTCTTGTAACACTACCTCTTATATTAGTCATATTGTATGCGTTGTCATTAATGTACATGTTCAGTGAATTACCTTTGCTTTACATTCCCATTTCCGTTTCATGTTCACACAGTCTCATATTGAAAGTGCGGAAACAACTCTGGGGTTGAAATGATTTGTGACATGATAACAACTAGTGCTCCCCATTTTCCGGGAAACGGTATTCCCAGTCTTTTCCCGGGAAACCGGGATTGATATATTTGCCGGAAATCCCGGGATAATATGATTTTTTCTTCGCTTTGTTAAGCAAAGATGCAGAGAATGGCTTGAAATTTTACAGAGATCATAAACAGAGACTTCGTTAAATTTTCCCAAAAAATTCTGCCATTTGATGGAACGCTGTTCAAACGCCGGTTCGGGAACGAAGAAATTTATATTATTTTCATAAATTTTAATGAAAATTTTCAGTTTTCACGTCTATCCCGGACAGCCGTTTCTAAAATACTTACCCAAATGGCTCGTGAGGTGGCAGTATTTAAGAACAACATTTCCACGAATTTTTGTGACGTTTGCTTAAAACCTGCGGAAACCCCGGTCCGGGATAGACGAAATACAGTAACAGTAAATAGTATTCAATACATCAATACTATTGTTGTACAACAACCACATATTATTTTCAATGCTAACGCTGCATAGCTTAATTTTCCCGGTATTCCCGGGATCCCGGTACAAATCTAGATCACTAATAATAACATTATCGATCTTGGGTACAAAAAATGTATGAGAAATTACATGATAATGGTGTGATTTGTCGATTATCGAGCCGATCTGCAAGATCGAGTGCATGTAAACACCCTATAATACAGGATTGTTATGAAAGACTATTATTTTCTCCTGATACCTATTCATTGCATTTTAACTAGTAACATTTTTAAGTTTTCCTAAAAGTTAAGGTTATAAACTTTTTTTTCGTAATCATAATAAACTTGAATATCTTTTTATTTATCTCTCTTTTTAGCTGAAAAAAATAAACTTACTGTAGCCACAGTGGAGGGTGGAGATGTCGTCGTTTCCAATCCATCGGCTTTAAGTAAAGGCACTGAATATTTTGAAACTGCCTTAGAAGCGACAAGTAAGTTTAAACTAAACACAAAAATTTTAATAAATTCTTGAATATTAAATGGATTTCATTTCTCTTACAGCTTTTGGAAAATTTAATTATATATTAATTTTAATAAGTGGCTTAATTCTCTCCAATGTTTTACTGGAAACGTTGGGCATTAGCTTCGTTTTACCCGTCTCCCATTGTGATTTGCCCCTAACCATTCAAGAACGTGGTATTATGAGTGCTATTGGATTTGCGGGCATTATTAGCAGTTCACATTTATGGGGTTTCTTAGCTGATACAACGGGGAGAAGGAATATAATACGACCCACCCTGTTGCTTGGCTTTGCCTTCACGGTGCTGTCAAGTTTTTCTACGAATTTTTGGAGTTTAGTTATTTTGAGATATCTAAATGGATTTTGGTGAGTAACAAATAAAATTTATATTAGTTTTAAAAATTGAGAGCTCAAATTCTATAAAGTAAAGGCAACAAAAAGTTTAAAAAAAAACCTTGCGGGACCGGTGTAGAGCTATAGAAACCTATCAGTTATTGGAAAACTATAAAGATCCCCAGACATTTAAAAATTTTAATATTATCAAATTTTAATTAACTGAAACCCCGCTTCCATTTAAAGCCCGGTATTCAGTTTTTATGAAATTTTCATTGCCATAAGAAGTACGTGTATAAAAAATAACGAAAATTTCATGAACCGAAAATTTCGCTCAATTTTCATTTCCTTGGTACTCAGCTCTTTGCGAAAATTTCGTGGGCAAAAACAATTACAGGGTTGGTACGCCAAAGTTATTTCGTACGAAAACAATTGTTTGGCACCCGAATTTTCACATTTCGATAGTTTTAACAACCAAAAGTAACACCACATGCGTTAAAAATAAAATGGAGTGTGTACAAGAATTATAAACGAAATATTTACAAGGTAAATCAAAGATAGGTGGTGGTAACTCTCAGCAATAAAATTTTCCGTTTAGAGATAAATGAAAAAATTTCTTACGAAAATTTCGCAAGAACTGAATACGGGACTTAACGTGAGGTGGGAACTAAAATCACGTGTTCCCGTAATTTATATTCAAAACAAAACGAAAAATATTTTCAATTCCCACATCAAGATTTTAAATCTAATAGCTCATTCGCACTGCAAAATATTTTCCTGATTTCGTATCAAATGCCCTAACAAAATCTGAAGTGTTCGCATTGGAATTTTTCCCGATTTGATTGAAAGTCAAGGCATATTGGCTACGACAACAAACACACCAAGCCTACAACAATAGGCAGTTGGCTTTGTCTTGTATTTTTTCACAATCAAATTCAGCGCAAATGTGTTCCAGGAATAAAATAGACTTGTGTCGAACTCGTTCACCAGTTCTCGAACTCGATCAATTAAGGTGCCCGGTCGAAACAATAACGAACATACTCGCCGTATCGAAAATGTGCATTATGTTCATGAGGGTGATGTCTGGTCACCCTAAATGAACTAGGTAGTTCATGAACTACCCAACTCTAGAATAAAACTAAACCAAAAAAGTATAAAAATATATGTTTGAGAAACAATAAATACTAAGAAATGAAAAAAGTAAATAAGTCGGTTATTCTAGTGGTACTACCACATCAATGCGCCGTGATTGTAATGGTTGTCAACAATAGTACTATTCGTTCGCAGTGTGAGTTAAAACAGCGTTGTATAAAGCAAGTCAAACATTTTTCCCTGATTCCTAGACAAGCAAGAAAAAATACCTGATTGTCGTCTGTCAAAACGTCAAAGCAAATTTTGTTTTGACTTCTGCTTAAAATCAACTAAAGTGGCAAAACCAAGAAAATCGATGCCAGTGCGAATGCTGTATGAGGTTGCACTTTTAAAGCGAACCACCGACTTGTCATTCATACGCATGAGCTTGGTCGATAACTTTTTGTCTGACTGATCAATTTGAAAAATTTTCACCAAAATATTTTGTGAACATGATAGTGAGGTGAACTACTTCGATTATACTCCTATTTGGTATCTCGAGAAGGGCTGTAAACCGGCAATAACCATCAACGATAACTGATGTTCGTGCTCATGAATAACAAGTCTGTGGTTCGCTATGAATGAACATGAGCTTGGTCGATAACTTTTTATCTGGCTTCGAATGTTTGAAAAAATATTACCAACAAATTTTGTGAACATGATAGTGTTGCGAACAACTTCGATTACATTCTTATGTGGCATCAAGAATAACCATCAACGATAGCTGATGTTCATACTCATGAATGACAAGTCTGTGGTTCGCTTGACAGCTGTTTAACTAATGATTTCAAAGTCAAGTTTTTAAAATCTAGATTTTGCCTCCCACATAAGTAACAACTTTCGTCCCATACTGTACCTGGTATATTTCCTTCCAAACCAATTTCGTAATGGCCCCCTTTTTGAATTATATTTTTTAGCATCTCTGGCGGCTCGGCTACAATTTACGCCTACTTGGGTGAATTTCATACTCAAAAGAATCGTTCGAGAGCTATAATGGGTGCAGCCTTCATTTTTGGTGTGGGTGCCATGCTAATGCCCGCCATTGCCTGGCTGGTCATCAATCAAGAATGGCGTTTAGTTATCACATTCATGGGAATTACCTACAAACCATGGAGACTATTTATGGTCGTGTGTGGTATTCCCGGTTTGGTGTGCGGTCTGAGTCTCTTCAAAATACCCGAAAGCCCTAAATTTCTGTTGGGCCAAGGACAAGAAGAGAAATGTTTAGAAATTTTAAAAAATATCTATCACATTAATACACGAAGACCACGAGAAGAATTTCCCGTAAGTTTTGTAATGAAAACAAATATACATTCAATTTCCTAACCATTGGATATTTTTTTTTATTTTCCAGATTGTCCATGTTACCGAAGATCTGGATTTCACAATGAAACCTCGTTCGCAGGAGAAAAGTGTCTCTTCCAATCCCATTTTGTACTTGTTAAGATCTATGTGGACCCAGACTCAACCCTTGTTCAATCGTCAATACATACGCACTACCATTTTGATCTGTACCATTCAATTTTGGATATTTGTTACCTCCAATGGCATGTACATGTGGTTCCCTCATATCCTGAATAGCGTGGCCGAGTTTATGAATGAGTTTCCCGACAACAAGACCTACATCTGTGATGTCGTCTATGCCAAACAGGATGCTATGATTAAATTGGAAATGGCTCTTCAAAACCAAGAGAGTGCGTTAGCAGTTTCTATGACAGAGGAATGTAATGAGAAATTGGAGATATCAACCTATCAACATTCCTTGATATTGGAAGTTCTTTATGCAGTGGGTTTTGCCTTAATCGGTGGAATTATCAATAAAGTGGGCAAACGATTGATACTATGTAAGTGTTGCTATAAAATTCAACTCAAGTTATATTAGTACTCACCCTAATTTGTATAATTTCCTTATAGTTATTTGCTTGGCCGTTTGTGGTGTTTGTGGGATTGCGGTAGTATTTGTGAACCTTCCTATGGTGGCCATATATCTATATGTTACCCTACTTTTATGTGGTTTGGGTATCAATGTTTTAAGTGCTGCCACTGTAGAATTATATCCCACCAGATTAAGGTATTTAAAATTTAATTTTGCACCCTCTTCAAAATATCTAAACTAACTGTCTCTCCTCTCTCTCTCTCACTTTAGGGCCATGGCTGTTTGCATTTCCTTAATGATGGGCCGTTTAGGCAGTGTTGTGGGAGCCAATGTTATGGGCGCTCTTCTAACCAATTACTGTGAAACCGCATTTCTCTCTTCAGGTATCTCTTTGGTTTTCGCCGGTCTCTTAGGCTTCCTTATAGTGAAGACTAAGAAAACCCAAGGCCCATTGGAGTCACCAAGGCGAGCTAGTATTGTCTCCATGCGGGGGAACTAATGAAACCATGTGGTTATGGTTGTAATTTCTATTAGAATTTACAAGTTGTAAATATAATATAAGATTATGTTTTAAGGTACTTTAGTTTAGAGTCTTAAAGCATCTATTAGTATTAGTTGATAGTAGTTGTATTTCGCATAAAGTCTGATTTTTGTTGTCAAAAGAATTACCTGAACACATCCTGTAATCAATAAGTCTGCATTTATTATAAGTTATCAAATAATTTTAATAAAAAAAACGAATTAAACAAAAAATAAATATACATTTATTTAAAACTAGAATTTCAAATAACAACCAATAATTGAATATTGCGCAGGTCAAAATATTTGTTTGAGGAAATTTTTCTTCAAGCATTTGGAAGACTTGTCACCATTATGATATTGCAGCAATATCTTCTTTTTATCATCAACCTATTCATACTGTATTCACATCTTCCATTTATCATCTAAACAATAATTCGGGGAAATATATTCGAAATACGAGGGCGGATGAATAAATCCGTGACTTTTCGAACTTTCCTCGTAGTTATATAAAATGCAACACTACTCCCATTAAGTACCACCTGTTAATAGACTACTATCAAAATTTTGAGCAAGTTCCGTCATTTACTTTGCGTTTAGCAGCTGTTCAAAACATACAACCTCGTGCATTTTTTTAAAAATGGAAAAAAGTGAATTTCTAGTTGGTTGGTTGAAAAGGCTGCAAGACAGCACGCTGTCTAGCACACTTAGGCTAATTATGATACCTGCGTTGTGATACCCGCAGTTTCCTCTATAGCAACTATTCACTAGTTGTCTAGCCAATTTGCCCCTTCAATGGATTTGTCTATAAGACCTACAGGAATATCCTGTAGAGCTAGGGTGCTAACTAGATGTGTTCCGAATATCCTACTTCTCAGTCCTGCCAGAGCAGGGCAATCCAAGAGAAGGTGTTTCGTCGTTTCCTCGTCCTCTTCCATGTAGCATCTACAGAGAGTGGAGTTTCTATGTCCCAATCAATGCCCCGCAAGTGTTCCTATCTTTGTGGATAACCTGCCTCTTGGCAAGTTAAGTAGTTGCCTAGTCCTCTTCCTGTCCACCTCTGGCCAGAGGACCCTGGCTTGTTTGCAAGTTGAAGTAAGTCTCCACTTCTCCTTGAACATATTATCGGCCCACTGCCTGATCTGCAAACGGCAGGTAGAGATTGGCATACTAACACCTTCTTTTGCCGGAAGAACCTGTGACGTAGTACCCTGTCTAGCTAACGTATCCGCTACCCAATTGCCTGGAATGTCGCTGTGTCCCGGTACTCAGATGAGCCTGATGTCAAAATACTCTGGCATCACCCTAAGTGATCAGTGGCATTCTTTCACCGTCAGGAACGTAGCAAACCTGGCTTCCAGGGATTTTATGGCAGCCTGGCTGTCTGTGTAGATACATATTCTACGGAGGATTATGACACTACTTTTCAGTAGTTCAGCAACCTCCAGTATGGAAGTAATTTCCGCCTGAAGTACACTACAGTGATCAGGCAGCTTGAAGGATATATTTACATTTAGGTCCGTAAATCCAACTTTGATCCATCCGTCCAACTTTGATCCATCCGTGAAAAATCTTATACTACTGGTGTCCCCTTCCAGTGACTTTTGCCAGGTATTCCTATTCGGAATAGAAGTTCTTAGATTTGTCGCTGGTAGAAGGTAGGGGATACAGTAGTCCGTTTTTATGGGAATAGAGTTGATCCGATGTAGTAATTCAGCGTGGCCGGAATGCCCCGATATCAAAACGCCACAATCTCTGATTCTCACCAGGGATGTAGCGGCTGCCGATTCGGCCATGATATCAGGAGTACAGATGTTCAGGATACCACTAAGTGCAGTGCCTGATGTCGTGCCTATTGCCCCAGTAACGCTAATCAGTGTTGATCTTTGAATTTTCATCAAGGAATTCAGAATATATTTATTTTGGAGGGACCTCCACCAAACTACGGTGCCATAGAGAAGTATTGGTCTGACTATTGCCGTATAAATACACATGGTGATCTTAGGAGACAGTCCCCAGCGCTTTCCTATTTCGAGTGCTCATTAAACATTATTTTTTTGGGAAAAAACCGTCAATTAAACCAAGGAAAAGCTTGGTAAATACTATGGGGACTCTTCACCATCGATTTCAATGGTATAAAAGTGGTTTACTGACTTTCGTTGTGGTCGCACAGGTACAAATGACGCTGAACGTTCGGGGCGGCCAATTGAGGTCAATACATCCGAAAATGTCGAAAAAATCCACGATATGGTGTTGGCCGATCGAAGAGTAAAAGTGCGTGAGATTGTTGATGCCATAGGCATTTCATACGGCAGAATGGTTTCGATTTTAAATGATCAGTTGGGTTTAAGAAAGCTGTCTGCAAGATGGGTGCCGCGTTTGCTCTCAATTGACCATAAACGTACGAGTGTAGTCTCAATGGCAAAATTCCATGAAATAGGCTACGAATTGGTAACTCATCCGCCATATTCTCCGGATGTAGGCCCCAGTGACTATTTCCTATTTCCAAACCTAAAGAAATGGCTCGGTGGAAAGCGATTTAGCTCCAAAGATGAAATTATTGATCAAACAAATGCCTTTTGTATTTACCTTGAAAAATCCTATTTTTTGGAAGGGATACAAAAATTGGGGAAACGTTGGACTAAGTGTATTTAGCTAAAAGGAGATTATGTTGAAAAATAATTTTTTTTCCAAAAAAACTGTTTCATTCAAAAAGTCACAGACTTATTGATCAGCCCTCGTATGTCACCTTTATGTCATTTAAAAAATATTTGATATTGCCGATAACTTTTAAACGATAACGTCATAATTAAAAAAAAGTTTATCAAATATTTTCATTTTCTGTTTCCGGCTTCAATCAAAACCACATTTTTCAAATACGAGGCCGGTCCCAAAACTAGCCCACCTAACAAAGAAGATTCACAAAAAAGTTGGGACAAATTTTCTTTATTTTTCAACATAAACTCCTTTTAGCTCGATACACTTTTTCCAGCGATATTCAATAGCTTCGATACCCTGTTTATAGTACGAACTGTCAAACTCCTTAAAAAAGCCATCAGCCGCAGACTCTACCTCTTCATTGTTGGCAAATCTTTTACCACTGAGCTATTTTTTCAAGTTTGGAAATAGAAAATAGTCCAAGGGATCTAAATATGGCGAATAAGTTGCGTGTGTGATTCATTAATTTTGGCCATCGCAATAGTGGATGTGTGAACTCTTGATGAAACAACACTTTCCTTTTCGCCCAATGCGGTCCTTTTCCGACAATTTCATTATTGCAATAAATTAGTATAATTTTTGCCGTTGATGGTTTTTCCTTTCTGAAGATAATCAATAAAAATTATTGAATACGCATCCCAAAAAACAGACGTCATGATCTTGCCTGCAGATGGAACCGTCTTCGCCTTCTTTGGACACGATTTCTCCATTCCAAGTCCACTGATTTGTCTGTTCCTTAGTCTCAGGGCTGAAGTGGTGGACCAATGTATCATCCATGGTTATAAATCGACTCAAAAATTCGGCTTTATTTATCGCAAAACACTCTTCTGAAACATTTCCACGACGCTGTTTTTGCTATGATGTATAACACTTTTTTAAATGCCTATCATTTCAGGTAGCTCACGCACCTTCAGCCGATGATCATCCAATACCATTTTCTTAACCGTGTGTGGCGTGGGCACGTCAATTGGTCGACCACTACGGTGTTCCTCTTGGCAGCTCGTACGGCCCCGTTTAACCTCTGATACCCAATATTTCACAGTCGTAAACGAAGGAGCAGACTCCCCCAGAGCAGAATCTATCTCGGCTTTAAAATTGCTTGGCCTGAGACCTTTGTGGCCGTCGGTGGTGGAATGGTAATGGGCGCGGCTCTTGTACACGAGTACATGGGTTCCATCCCTGCTCAGACCAACTAACATATCTTACGACGACGGACACCTCGCTTAGTGACGACGACACTATCGAGTATTTAGCCATGAAAACGCTTCTCAAAAATTCCGTTCAGAGTCGGTGTAAAACTGTATGTCCTATTCAGTGAGTGTACAACTGAGTGAGTCAATGATTGTGAGAAGCTCACCCCAATTCCTTCTTTTTCGACCTTTCAAATAGAAATACGTATTGAATTACATAAATGAAGAAAATTTATAAAATTTTCGTTGCCATAAGAAGTACTTGTATAAAACATAACGAAAATTTCATCAACCGAAAATTTCGCTCGCTTTTCATTTGCTTGGTACTCAGCTCTTTACGAAAAGTTCGTAGGCAAAATCAATTACGGGGCTGTTACGCCAAGTTATTTTGAACGAAAACAATTGTTTGAGACTGGAATTTTGACATTTCGATAGCTTGAACATTAATTTATACATAGATTTGTCATAGATCATCAGTTTAATGATTGAAGGGAAGCGAACTTGTGTTTGAACGTCAACAGAAGAAATCTGTTGCTGAGGTTTGGCAAACACAGATGAAATTATTACTGTGATTGTTCAAAATAGGCTTGTGTCGAACTCGTTCACTAGTTCTCGAACTCGTTCATTTAAGGTGCCCGGTAGTAACAATAACGAACATACTCGCCGTATCGAACATGAGCATTATGTTCATGAGGGTGATGTCTGGTCGCCCTAAATGAACTAGGTAGTTCATGAACTACCCAACTCTAGTTCAAAATATGTATATATGTGAACATCGTGAATGCACAATACTTAAAATGGAGGATTTTGTTCGACGTTGCTGACCGAAGTTCGTTTCCTCATTGAAGGAGCGCAAAGAGAAACGTCAGATGAAACTGATACCAAATCTATGTATAAACTAATTTATGGTTGCAACCACCAAAAGTAACACCGCAGGCGTTAAAAATTAAATGGAGTGCGTAGAGGTGTTATAAATAAATTATTTGCAAGGTAAATCAAAGATAGGTGGTAACTCTCCGCAACACAATTTTCCGTTTAGAGATAACTGACAAAGTCTCTTACGAAAATTTGACAAGAACTGAATATGGGGCTTTACAAATTCACTGAGATCGTTTACTTTTGATGGCTCAAATAAATATACTAAACAGCAAAGCGATTTGAAACTTAAAACATATGTTTTATAAGGTTGCCACTTTTCAGCAAAATATTTTTCTAAACTACTGGCACCATCTAATTTTGAACAAGTTGCATCAGTGAGAAGATAAAAGAACAAACAATTAGGTAAAAACTAAACTATATTTTTCCAGAAAACTTAAATATTGGTAGAAATCCAGAACCTCAAATTGGAAGGCTTCTAGAAGAAATAATTACCCTGGGAAGTGATGTGAAAAGTAAGCAAAATACTCAAGATACTTTCAACAATGACAGGTGCAATGTGAAGCGGATTATACAAAATGTCACTTTCATTTTTGCAGTAAAAGGTAAATATTTACAAAATACGAGGTGGTTCAAAAGAAGTCATCCGATGTTGTTTGGCTCTCATTTTTTTTCTAAATGAAAAACTTCGATTCTGTTTTTTGACTATATTTATTTGAACCTTTAGAATTTTATTGGTTAAGTTGAGAAGATGATATCGGTTAAATGGGTGCCGTCACAATTGATTACCATACGGGCTCGTTTTATGGCATTTTTGTTCATAATCATTTGAAAATCATAATGAGCGATGAGGCTCATTTCATATATTCTATTAAATATAGCCACAGATCTTCATTAGCGGTTGTTTGGAATGATGCTATTGAAAATTTCATCAAACTAAATGCAAACAAATAATAAAATAAAAACATTCGAATTTGAAGTAAATTTCTTGCTGTATTTCTGTGATAGAAAGGACAATAATTTATAAATAATGTAAACTTTAAAATTTGTAGCACTTTTCCCCATCTAACCACTTTGTATAACGAGCAAAGTGGTCGAAAAATTCGTTTTGTAGGGAATACAAAACAGGCCTAATATATTCATATCACCATTTAGCTTTTCACTAAAATATTCCACCTAAAATTTCACCCAATTATAGCATAATTTTAGGAATATATAAAAAGTAGACGAGGAGTACAAAATTACACCACGGTCATAAAATCAATTCATTCATTCGTCCTTAAAGTATGCTTCGAATTTGTTTTGCTTTTGTCGATGATCAATTTATCTCTTCTACCGGTGTTTCTCATAGGAATGGGCGGATATTAAAATTGAGTAAAACAATTTCCATGTGCGATATAAATGTTTTTTTTTTGTTTTATTTTAAAGGCCTATACAGGAAAAAAATTAAATTAAAATTACACAAATTACAAAGATCTGATTTCAGTCAATACACTGACAACATAGGGCCACCTATTTAATTGGACAATATTACCCATAAACGTAGGCAATTTTGCATTGACAAACCGTAGGGAAATTTTAATAAACGATAAAATTATGTGGTAGCATCTTGTTTGTTACTGCAGTAAAGAAATGAAGGAAAATGAAGAAATTAGTTAATGATTAGATAAAACTATCAAACATTTTGCTATCAAATTTGGACACACTTCTGTAATCGAAGTGCCTAAGAGATTTTTATTTTCCTGTCGCTTTTTAAAACTCTTTCCGCTCGAGTGTTAAGAAGATAACGAAAAAAAAATCACTTTTCTAATTACAAAACTTCATAGACTCTTGGCGAGTGGAAATGAATTCGTTGTCGAAAACACTTGGAAAATAAATTTTTTCTTTCAATTCTTTATGAAATTGAAAATGCAGACTTTTTTAAGAAATGTAATTGTTTTCCTTTCCAAAAATTAATGATGTACATACACAGCGACACAGTAACAATACAAACTTACAGATTCATCGTGCTATAACGCACAGTGTCTAGTCGAAATGCTGCTGCCTCAACGCAGTTCTTGATATTCAAATAAGAAATGGGGTTCGTATGTATTTAAAATTAGCATTTTTGTAGGTTGTCTTTGTGCACTTTTGATTTAAGCAATAACGCCACCTTTTCTTGTCTCTATATAAAAAAACGCCATACCCAAACTGGCCAATATTACCGATGTTTTTTCCTCTGTGTATGAATGACATTATGTATAAAATATAACACTGCACGGAGCTTCGCTGAGAGGCATCCATTCTAGAGACTAAATTTGAGCGATGGGTTATGTTGACGTTGAGGGTACCGGTCGCTTGTAGCTACGGAATGCAAATTCCCGGACTTTTTCATTTCCCTGGAAAGTGAGAGAAATAAATAAATTTCCCTGAAATTCGCGTTTGTAATATGAGTTAAATAACATAGTTATGTGAATTTCAATGTGTTACGAAATCCAATATTTGATGCCTAATACTGGCGAAGATGTACTTCTATTTTAAATTTGGTAGTTTAAATTCTGCAAATCTTGAATATATAATCGGGCGTGTCTCTAACATTTAGAATCCTATCGAAATGACATATCTCATTGTAAACTCTTTGAAATATCTAAATTATTAACCTATTGGAGGTAAATTTAAAAATACATCGCCGCAACGAAAATGATTTCATTACCCGGAGAACTTTCTTCACTGCGACGAATATGTTTCACAACTGTGATGAATATGTTCCATTGTTGCTATTAATATGTTTGATTGATGCAAATTTTATCATCCATAAATGATGTACAAACATTAACATCCAGCACCCTTTTTGCCCATTTTATGATATGTCCCATTTTGATATTTCGTAGAAAAATTTAAATTTATTATTTTTATTTTTACGAATGACGCGGCCAATAATTTCTGTAAATTTGACGTTTATGTGTTTGTACCTTGTTGCTGAAAGAGGTAGTAAAGTTTGGTGTAAAAGCAGAGTTTTCCTTATTTGATACAAATCAGTTTCGTCGTTATAATGAATGTTACGTTGAAGTAACACATTCGTTTTGTATACTTTAAATGTTTGACAACATACAAAAATAAACAAATGAAGTATTGAAAAAAATGTAAGATGCCCAAATAAATAACAAGAGTTTAAAGCCTAAAACATAATGGGAGAAATAGACTACACAAAATGCTTGCACAAAATGTTTTTTCTTCTTCTTCTTATTTCGCCACACACAGTGCAAAGAATTTGTGAAAACTTGAATTTTTAGTTAGCAATTGGGTCCTTCTGTTTTAGTTTTTCTATTAAAATTGCGTATTCCGTGTTTTTTTGGACAAAAAATTTTTTTAAATTTAGCGAAAATGATTTGCGTCGCTGAGTTGTCGCCGCTAAGTCTTCGCTAAGTCCTTCATACAAAACAAGCTATTATATAAGCAAGCGGTGTAACCAAAACACGCTTAATATATTATTACCAACTTTTTTTTCGAACCATTTTGGTGTATGTTGGGCACTAACATAGATATGAGTATAATTTAAAATCAAACACCTGAAAATATACTTCGAATTTTGGTAGCTATTTTTTGTACTTTGCTATAATAGTGGCCAAATTGGTTTGAACCGGATTTGGGCTTGGTATTGCCGCATTTGTCAAAATATTTCCATATAAATACTTATGTACTATGTACTCAATACAAAGTACATATAGCAGTGGGTTTAAAAAGAACGACACAAAAATTCCGAATAAATACATATGCAATTTCTTTGCTCTAAAAAATCTTGGCGGTCAATTAATTAAAAAGACTTATTTTAGATTCAATATTATTACAACATTTATTACGTGCTAAACTTTTTGTATTTTATTTTAAGCTGACAAGAATAAAACGATGTGTACCTTTGTCCTATACAGATGGCGTTTATGTTCCATCGTGATGAACTGACTATAATAAAAGAAACATGGCAATGCTATGCAGATATTAGCGACATTATACGAAAAGAAAGAAATTATAGAAATTGAACTTCGTGCCATGTGTGCGGTAAAGAGTTGTTGTTGAAGAAAAATATAACGTGACAGCTGACTGTCAAGCCATAGACTAATACATACCTAGATAAACTTATTCTCTCATCTGACGTTTCATTTCACACTCTCATCGTAGGTTTGTGGAAATGAGAGCAATTAAATTTAAAATTATCTTACACCAGGTGGAGTTACAAAATATGTTCACTTAATTTTTTCATGTCGTTTTGGTGTAGAACTGAAAAATTTAAATATATTTTGCACTTTTTTATTGACTTTTATCGTTGGTATACATTTGTATTGTATTTAACACAACTAGTTTGCCACAAAAACACGAAATTCGGTTGTTGTTCCTATGTTGATCGCTGTATACTATTGCCACTATCTGGTATTATTGAACCCATATTTCTACCATCCAATGTTTACTTTCCATCGTACCTATGACATTTAATTTATTGAGCGAATAAAACCTTCTATGGTATGTGTTATTCTATGGTTCAAGCTTATTAAAAATGAGCAACGCATTTTAATTCTACATAAATATTTTAAAAATAATTTTCGAACAAACTCTTTTTCAGGTTTCAAAAAAAAAAAAAAACGGTATCACATTCCATATATCCCGAGAACAATACAATTACAATTGAATTTTTCGTGAATTTTGGGACACCCCTTTTAACATTATGGATAAGGGTATAAAAAGTTCCGCACCCATTGGGATCTGGGTGTATAAGTATATCATTTGACACGGGCGTATCTTTGGCCCAATTTCTGTTTAGATCTTTTTAAGACGATTGATCCCTATCCGTCTGTCTGGCTGGCCAACACGACAACTATACCGATCTGGTACCTCCCATTCAAATCGACATATATTGTAGAAAATCTTGTGTTGTCTAAAGCTTTTCACCGTTGCATGTTATTAACTTCAACTCAATTGCTGGTAGATAGTCTACAAAAAATTACTTAACTAGAAAAAATTTTCAAATCCTACCTCCCATACAAACTTTCCCAACTTTCGAAAAACATTACCCATCAGAACTAATTGGGTAATAGCTTTATCTCGGCACACAACAAAATTACTTTCTGATAATAGGCGATTTTGTCACTCCCATTCTGGTACCGCACATACAAACTTTGGTAGGCGTGTTTCTGGTCGAGGTGATAAAAATAGAAATAAATGGTTTCCCATTACATTCCATGAAGGAATTCGGGAGAGCTTCTCACAACCACTGAGCTGTGCCCTTTCTAGTTTTATACTCACTGATTGGAAACTACTGATTTACACCCGTTCTGAACGGAATTTTGAGAATCTTTTTAATGGCTGAATACTCGATAGTGTCGCCGTCACTATGCGAGGTGACCGCCGCCGAAAGAAATTTAAAGTGATCAGCGCAGAGGTCGAACCCATGGTCTAATGTACAAAAGGCGTGCACACTAACCATTGCAACACCGCCGGTCGGGTGATAGTTCCGTAAAAATTTACTATTTTGCCACCTTCATTTTGGTACTTCCCATAAAAATTTCGCCGGCCTCTGGGGCGAAAATCACGACAGCCCTTTTTTCATGTAAACCAAATTTCTTTCTTCACTAATATTCTACGACCCAAGTGTCCAAAAACTAAGACTTTATTATTTCTTGTTTTGAGTGCCCAAAAAATCACCTTTTAGGGCGTTTACATGCACTCGATTCTGCAGATCGACTCTATAAACGACAAATCACACTATTATCATATCATATGATTTCTCATACATTTGTTGGACCCAAGATCGACTACATTTACCTCGATAATGTTATTATCATGCCGCAAATCATTTCAATCACAGAGTTGTATACGCACTTTCAATATGAGACTGCGTGAACTTGAAACGGAAATGGGAATGTAAAGAAAGCTGAACATGTTCATTAATGAAAACAAATACAAAATGATTGATATAAGAGGTAGTGTTATAAGATCAGCTGATTTCAGTTTCATTCTTTATTTTCTAAATACTTCAAAATTGTCGAGAAATTCTATATTAATTCCACAAAAATGTGTCTTTAATTAAATAATTAGTTATATTTACAACTAAAGAAATAGAAAATTTACTAACTGACATAAATATAAATACTTACATATGGGCATTTCCACAGAAAGTGCCACCCTATGTCGCATCACGTCACCAGAGTAAATTGTTTATATTTTGGGACCATTAAGTTCGATTGTATTCTATTATTTTACTGAATACATAATATAAGAAGTTCTATATGTAACAAGAGATGAAAAAACCATCTAACTAACTGGTCTTAAAATATAAGCAATATACGAGGTTGACGTGGCGTGACAAAAGGTGGACTTTTCTGTGGAAATGCCCATATACTCTTACCATCACCTGGTATAATTCCATAATGCCATCATGAAATACCACAATGTCAAAACTAAATCGAGTAAAAATGCATGTAAACACTTTTTAGCCCTAGAATTATAATCACGACATTATCATGATAAATGAGTGCATGTAAGTGCATTTTTAAACTTTGAACGTAAATACCATTTACAGGACGTTTACTTGTACTCGATCTTGCAGATCGACTCAATTATCGACAAATCACACTATTATTTGTACCCCAGATCGAGTACATTTACATCATGTCAGAAATCATTTCAACCGCAGAGTTGTATACCCACTTTCAATAAGAGACTGTGTGGACATGAAACGGAAACGGGAATTTAAAGGAAACGTAGTTCACTGAACATGTACAAAATGATTGATATAAGAGGTAGTGTTATAAGATCAGCTGATTTTACTTTATTTATTTTCTAAATACTTAAACAAAATCACGAAATTTTAAATAAATTTCACATAAAAATGTCGTTAATTAAATAAAAAGTTATTTTTACAAATAGAGAAAGAAAGAAATAAAACAAATGACTGACTTTGACAGAATTGTATGATGCTAATACATACAAATTCTGCAGCTATCACTTGGTATAATTCCATGATGGCATCATGAAATTCAAAACTGTCAAAACTAAATCGTGTAAAAATGCATGTGAACACCCTTTTGCCGTAATCACGACGTTGTCATGATAAAAGAGTGCATGTAAACGTGTTATTAAACTATATATTGATAGGAAAATTACAAAATTCAGTACGAATAAAGTCTATAATCTTAAACTTTATGTCGCAAAATAAGAACATGTTTTTTAATTTTGCTTTAATAAAATTGTGTTTTTTATTTACATGCAATAAATTAATGGGGTTTGAATGCATGACATGCATCACCTTTTTATAAATTTTCAACAGACCTGCATGCTACAGAACATTTTTTACATAAAGCTCATATTTGTCTACACAAATAAATCATTGTCATACCTAAAATAATGCCAGAAATGTGATTATTTCTTGGATCAAACTTGATTTTTTTACGACCACGCCCACTTAAAGGGCGATACAATATAAATACGTTTACAATATTTAACGTATGCCCAAAACAATAATAACCATGTTCTCATGTAATGAATACGTCACATTTTCAAACTGTGCCCATTTTCAAACTGTTTGTTAATATATGACAAAATATTTCGTATTATATTTGGAAAATTTCAATCAACTGGTTCAATTAGTTTGAACGCTAAAGTAATCAGTCAGACGGATGGGCAAAGTAGTTCTGAATTTTATGACGTTCAAAAATATATCAACTCTTAAAATGCCTTAAGGGGCACTTAGACCTGTGGATAAGTTGCTCGACTTCAAGTTGACATCAATTTCGATAACTAGACATCAACTTCGATTTTGCCCCTACACTCTCAAACTAGTTGAGGCAACTTCATTTTCTTGTCAGATGTCGAAATGAAAGGTGGTGAGCGCACTGCGAAAATATCACAAATTTTACGAAAAAACGCCATTTTTATTTTCTTTAAATAATTATAAATAAAACTACAAATCATATTTATTTAGTTTATATTTTTCCGATAATGTTTAATTTAATTATTTTTTGGTTGATTTATTTACATTTTGCCGATAATGTTGCCTCATGAACGTTTCTCACCGAAATGCGTATGAAAGTTGATGCAACTTCCCCTTACACTGGTGGATAAGTTGATATCAACTTCAAAAAATCAAAATGGCTTTGATTTTACATCAACTAGTTTGTACAAACCACCAACTTCACCTTACACCATGGATAAGTTGATGTCAACTTGAAGTCGCTGCAACTTATCCACAGGTCTAAGGGCCCCTTTAGTCTTGACGGTTGACGGTAAGCGATCAGCTGTTTGAGTTGAGGTTACATTTTGCATATGTTAGAGAGAGACAACTAAAATTGACGGTTTACGACGGTAGACTTCTGCAGGTTGCAGAATCAACCGTCAGCCGTCAAGACTGATCAGCTGATATTGTTGTTACTTCGACATTTTGTGCGCGGCAATACACAATTACACGGCAACCACAATTTTCTTTTTATTTTTAATTTTTGATGTGTTAACATCTATACGCGCGCCTCTAGGGCAGTAAACTATCAAACTAATACATACGCAAGTGTTAGGTTTGTAAGAGTAAATCATCATTTGTTTGTTCGTTGCTTGGCAGTCGGTATCGAAAGTGATTATTGGGCGATTTTCATATAATTTTCCCACGCGATTTTCTCCGGAAATTCATAGCCGATTTTATTAATTTTTGGATTAAAAAGCTAGTGCGGGTTTCGACGAAGAGTTTAGGCCAAAAATTAAGGCGATCCGATATCGGCGAGCCGAGATTTAAGTGTTTTAATTTGGAGTAATATTAAAAAAGTGTTTTGTTGATCTTCGGTTTTGTCTTATCATCGTTTGTTTGTTCGTTGCTTGGCAGTCTGTATTGAAAGTGATTATTGGACGATTTTCATATAATTTTCCCACGCGATTTTCTCCGGAAATTCATAGCCGATTTTATTAATTTTTGGATTAAAAAGCTAGTGCTGGTTTCGACGAAGAGTTTAGGCTAAAAACTAAGGCGATCCGATATCGGCGAGCCGAGATTGAAGTGTTTTAATTTGGAGTATTAATTTGGAGTAATATTAAAAAAGTATTTTATGTTGATCTTCGGTTATATCGTACGAATATAACAATGTATGTATGTATGTACAAGTGTCTGTTGCTTTGCATTCTTTGACTTTTGTGGGAATAAAACAAAAAGTATTGAGCAAGAAAATAATGACACATGTGCTTGCAATGGGTCTTTAAATAATTGTAAGTATTAATATTATTTAACTGTAACGTCATCATATGATTGAACGCTGTTTATTATTTTCCAATGTAACATTTACGAATGTGTTCATAGAAATCGAACAGGTACCGTGTAGCAAAAAGGTGTTAACACATCGCCCATGAGTTCGAACACTCATTGGATTTTTTTATTTGACACAATCACTTTTTAACACAAAACTCATGCATGCAAATTATATTTTGTACAAATGCTCTTCGATCAGTTTTTTTTTGTTTTATTTTGTCTTTCTACCGTCATAACTAACCACGCAATATTAAGTAGAACGTCAACCGTCAAGACTAATTGGAACTTTAAAATGCCGACTGCAATTTCTTTACTCGTTTTTTTACACACAATTGTATAAGTATAAGTACAAAACAATTTTTCTTAAAATACTATTTTAAGAACATTGAAATGTTGATATTTTTAAATAACCGGTGCTCGTATAAATTTAACATGAAATAAAGAAATTTTAAACACCTAATTTAACCACGTGTATAAAGAACTGCATTCGAAAAAAACATAATTACGATCCGGAAGCAAAATGCATGATGAAAATTTATTGTTTGCCTTTTTTGACGACTCATTTATTTTTTACATTCTCAGACACAAAGCGTATACCTACATACTACACAAAAGGTGAAATTAATTTTTTAATAAAAAGGTTAATTAATTTTTTTCCCTATAAATATTGATTTTTATACAATCCAATATTATTCCTATGAATATGTAAATTGATTTATTTAAAGATAAATTCTCTTCAACTAAAACTTGAAATACACCAAGGTTTTGTTTATATTAATACACTCTTGTGAACTGCACTGTATTTAATGGTAACATACCAAATTGTATGTCTTTATTTAAGAGATTGCACAAGAGAGAATACACGTGTTTATTCTAAAATTGTACTACAGACTTGAATAACATTAAACTATGCGGTGGTAACAAGTTCAACCGTGGGAGGTAACGTTAAGAATTTTGAAATAGTTAAGCAATAGAAAATAATAAAACGTGACAACAAAGTAAATACAACAAACATGACAAACTTCGTAACAGCGCGTGTGGCGATGAACTTATTCTCACTTACCACAGTTTGTTATGCTCTTTTATGTACTTTACAATCAATGATGGCAATTTAGTGTTTTTGCCACTAGTCTAGCGCATTTTGTGAGGTACCGAAAAGCGGAAAAACTGTTTAGTGCATAAAGAATAGAGAACACACAGAGAAAAGATTCGTTGTTACAACTATATTTACAGCCAACTAAAATTTGGCGTTTCCTTGGACTATCACATTATTAAGTTGTGATTACCAATAATTGTGGTTCGTGTAACCAAATATTGTGCATATCAATTGATTTGTAATTCAGTTTTGGTTGCAAGAACTGAAATATTTAGTTGAAGCCACAGTAACAAGAAATAAATGTGTTCTGTCAATCAAGTTTTAGTGCTGGCAATTATTCTGTAGTGGTGAATACTATATTAGTTGGATGAACGAAAAATTTAAAAATTGATTCGGTTGTACCAAATAATATTTTGGTATGCTCAACTAAAGTAATTACTTGAATTTAATGGCTGTCACAATCATTTGGTAATGCTTTAACCCATTATGAATTTTAGAGAAAAAAATAAAAATATTTTTTTATTAAACTTGTGTATTTTATATTTAAATATAAACAAAATTATTATTTTTTTTAATCACGGTTCGTATTTCGTGCCCATTTTTGATCGAAAATATGAAAAAAATTTATATATCTCGAAAACGGAGCGTCCAATCGAAAAAATAACAATTTGTAAGGATTTCTCACAAAGTTCCAATTCGCTGGAAATAATTTTTTTTTCAAAAAATCGCCAAAATAAGAAAATAGGTAAAATAAAAAAAAAATGCCTATTTCTCGGAAACGGTGCGTCCAATCGCAAAAATAATAAATTTTTTACCTCCAAAGGAGGCTGTAACCAATGGATGTCTTTTCACTAAAACTACAATTTTTTGAATAAAAAATCGCTAAACCGCCATTATGTATATATTTCGCAAACGGAGCATTCAATCGAAATGTAACTAATTTTTTCTGCTTTCGAAGGGTTTTTCATAAAGTGGTCCAAGTCGCCAAAATAAGTAAATCGGTAAAATAGCGATTTTTTTTAAATATTAACTGCATTATTCATAAAAAAAAACAGTAATGTAGCTCTAAAGCATTCATCAGTTATTGAAAGCTTTAAGATTTGGCGAAGATTTTATTAGAACCGTATTCATAATGCTTATTTTAACTAGGGAACAGATAATTGACTGACAACCCTGTTTTATGTATTCTCGCAGTGCTTGTGATGTAAAAACAAGATGAACAATAACTGATAGACCGAATTAATTTTTTTTTATATAAATGCGTCAATGCATTTTTTCAAAATTTTAAACATTAATGTAAAGAACTATTCAATAAAAAGATCAATTAATATTTTCTATATTCATAAATTTAGAAGAAGTGCCAAAAAAAAATCAAATTGAGTTGGATTTCAGTTTTGGGTAGTCGAATATAAAACCGGATAATAGGTTGTAGTTTCAATGTTTTGATTTTATATACATCACTATGTAAACAAAAGTTAATTTTGGCTAAAAATTATAAAAATTGGAACGAAACTATTTGGTTGCTTAGCAGGATAATGCGACACTATAAACGCTGCAAATATACACAAAATAATTCCAATTGTTTATATTACATAAATATTTAAGTACGGCACGCGTGAAATGTAAAAAAATGATTTTCTTTGTGTATTAATGCGGATAAAATAGCCTTAAAGAAGGGTTAACCGTTCAACAAAAATGGCGACGTTACAGAACTCTTAACAGTGGAATTTTTCGATTATGAATACCATTTTTAGGCTTTACCTTCTTAAACCTTCAACAAACCCATGACAACTTTTTATGAATAAAGCCGTAAAAGTATTAAAGACATCCATTGGTTAAAGTCTCTTATACAGGTAACAAAGTTATTATTTTTGCGATTGGACGCTCCGTTTCCGAGATATTGGCATAAGGTCTTTTAACGATTTTTGATTCCAGATATTTTAGTTTTAGCGATTTTTTATAAGTAAAAGTGATGCCTTATTGAAGACATTCATAAATTAAAGTCTCCTATGGAGATCAAAAATATGTTATTTTTGCGATCGGACCCACCGTTACCGAGATATAGCCATTTTTTGTATTTTAGCGATTTTCTTATTTTGGCGATATTTTTGAAAAAAGAATTATTTCATGCGAATTGGAATACTTTGTGAGAAACCCTTAGAAACCCAAAAAATTTTTTAGTTTTTCGAAATTTTTCATATTTTCGATCAAAAATGGGGATGGGTTACCTTGGCTATCATATGTATGTTTAAGTTAATTTGTGTTATCCACAATAATAGCTCCTCCAGACAAATGCCCACAATTGGTTGCATGTGTTTATGAAGGCGTCAATAGTGACGTCAGATTCAACGATTGTGTTTAAAAGTATCACTTCACTTCACTTCAAAAGTATCACAATTTATGATTATATGTATTCTTCACTATATTCTTCACTTTTTCCACAACTTTGTTTATCACTTTCTGTTTAAAAAAATAGTTTTTCTGTAAACAGCACAGCCTCTTGTGAAAAATCGAATACATAAATTTGTAACAAGTGTTTTTGCAACAGAAACTAAGTTATGGTTATAGTGACTAATATTTGAACACGAATTCTAATATTGTACTTTTTATTAGTTGTATCTTCCATTTCAGATGAATGAGGTTTTTGAAATACTCAAATTGGTTAATACAACTCAATTTCAATATAAGTATGTTTTGTGTTTAGTGCGTTGTTAGTTAGAACACAATAAGCGTAATTTTTTATTTCGCTCAACACTAACTTTTCGATGAGTTTGTATCGAGAGTCGCTTAAAATCGCTTATCTCCCCGTACAAAACGATCGAAAAATTAATTTACCAGGAAATAAAAAACAGGCTTTATTTTGGAATTTTGTAGTTAAAATAGTCTCATTGGAAACCCTGTCGAAAATCTCTCTCAAATACTGTCTAGCATTAACTATTGTTATAATTTCTGCAAATTTATTACCTATGGGAAAACAGTTCGGAAACACGAAATTCGTAGCAAAACCAAACTAAAAGAGGTTCTTATGGAAGAATGAAATAAAATAAAATAAAATTAGCAAAAAAGGATGAAGGCTGAATTGAATATGAATGGGTCTCCAAGAAAATATCAAACTTAATTTTTAATTTTTTGTGGGAACTCTAAATATTTCTTCTATGTGAATAAAGTACTTAATTTTGCGGAGCCAAATCAGGATCACATGCCAATGTTTTCTGAATTCTTATTATTTTAAGCAGTGAAATTTCTTATTTTTTTCTTTAAATTGAATGATTGATTACGTTTAAATTTATAAAACATAAGTGTTTGTTTTTTAAATATTTTTTACAAAATTAAAGAAATGTAGTACATTTTAAAATATTATACTTACTGAATTTTATCCTTAAAAAGTTACAGAATTTCCGTGCAGACTGTTTCAAATTTTTTCCAATTGAATTCATGATAAATTAAAATATTCCATTGAAATATTTTATATTTCTGTATTACGGTATTACATTATTGTTTGGGTCCGGAATTTCTTGTTCGGCACTTATCGGGTATTCCAGTATTTTCCGTTCCCGCTTTCCCGGGAAATTTCCTTAAGTATTACCCGGAATTATATCAAATATGATATCTGTGTCACCTGTTTACAAATTGTGTAAAGCAATATTGACAATACACATTGCAATTTTAACATTCGTGTCATCTCATCCTTCCTTGATACCCATTGTACGAGTATAACATTTTCTTGATTGTACAGCAACATAATTCATCTTTTGTGCAAAAGTGGTTCTACTTCTAGATGGCGCTTAAGTTCGAATAGCGTTTTAGAACTTTGAATATTAAAATATAAATTAATAATTTTTAATAAACTAAAATGCATTTATCTGTTATAATAAATTTTTAAAAGCATTAATTTAATCTATTTATGTATATAAGTATATATTATTTGCATTTATAAAATTAGAATTTTAAATAAACCATTTATAAAAAAAAAAATTGTTGTTCCTAATTTTTTTACCTTTCGGGATTCCCGGGAAATCGAGAAACAAATCGCGTGTTCCCGGAGAAACAGAATATGTACATATGTGCAGTTTTCATATCGTTCATAATTCACTGGCATCCTACTGTACACATAAAAAGCATGTGGTTTTGGCTGGCAGAAGTGGTCTTCCTTCAACAGAGAGTAAACATGTAATTTCTTTAACTTTTGGCTCTCTTTGGTATATTATATGTATTATACAACTGTATATACGCACATGCATGCATATAAGTATCACCCCCCATGACTGAGAACATTGTATTTGCAGTGATATCAACTTGGTGGGTTACCCGCTACTTGTGGTGATTTTTGATCTTCAAAAACCACTGTTTTAGCAAAATAGTGTTTTTCTTTAGCAGAATCGCAACGGTGACGATTTAACCATTTTCACGTACGTCTGTAGCGATTTTCACCGAAATGATTTTTTTGCTTAATTTGTCAAAAATATTTTACGCCTATACAACTAACTGTTCATCAGACCAAAACTATTAGAATATGGTCAGGTAATCTAATCTAGTGGTAAAGTTCACATGGTGGCAAAAAGTATTTATAAAAATCGCTAAGCATACATACACACTAGGGTGGGTCAATTTGTATGGGGTCCAAAAAACATTCTAAAGAGTTTAGCAGAAACGTAACCTATTGCAAATTTTAAGAAAATTTTCCCAAGAAACCATGAAACTTGTGCATTAGCGTAAGCCATACTTTTCAAACTTGATACTCTTTGTCTTCGATGAACTTCCACGCGTATATTCTACTCGTTGCTGTCGTTACAATGACGTTCTCATGGTTCAGGTTTTATATATTTATGTATAAAGTTAGAATAACTTTTGAATGCGATATCAGATCTGCCATTTGTATTCTTTATTCATAAAGAGAAGGTTAAAACCTATCAGGCGATACCTTGATCTTTACAATCTGATATCGCATTCAAAAGTTATTCTAACATTAACAACGGTATCTCTTCACAAAAATGCTGCAGATGACCAACTTTACATAGCTATAAAGCATTAACCGTTGGGACGTTATTGTAGGCAGCAACGAGTATAATATATGTGTGGAATTTCGTGGAAATCGAAGAGTATCAAGTCTCAAAAGTATGGCTTCTGGGTCGATTTTTTACGCTAATTACAAATTTTCAAGTGAATTTCAGAACCATGGTTTTTTGGGAACATTTTCTTAGAATTTGCCGTAGATTATGTTTCTGCTATACTCTTGGTCGGCAAAAAAATTGACCCACCCTAATACACACAGTTTTTTTTATAGGCTCGGGTAGGGTGTAATCTAACAAAGTCAACACATGCAAACAACACACAGCGTTAGCACACATCGTTATCCACATGGAAGCGGTTGTTGTACAACAATAGTCTTTGCCTGAAAATAAGTATGATGGGATTGATGTAGCGGCAGCGAATAGTTCCCAGTGTGCCAAACGGATCCGTTTCGGATCCGAAACGGATCGACTTCTTCGTACTTTCTATCCGTAACGGAATCAGTTACGGATCCGCAAGCGGGAGAAAAAACGGATCCAAAAACGGATTTTATGTCCGTTTTTCGGATCCGTTACGGACATCATATTAGGATCCGTTGCGGACCCGTGTATTTTAATAAAACGTATCCGTAGAGGAATCCGTTACGGATCAGTTTCGGATCCGCAAGCGGAAGATATTCATCCCAAAAAACCGATTCAAAAACCGATTTTATGCCCGTTTTTCGGACTCGTTACGGACATCATATTAGTACATCAAATTTTGTTGAGTAGTATTTTACATAAGTGACATCTTGTACTTGTTTAATTGGCCAATATGCTTTAAAGTTACAATTTTGTATAATAAATGACATAAAATGAGATTTGACTTTTAATGCTTTTCTCCTATTCTAAAAAAAATAGATTTCAATTGAGTTGTAATTTACGAAAAAAATTGTTAAAAACTGATTTTTATTATAATTCAATTCGCGGTTACACTGATTCCTTTTCTAACTTTTTTACGGATCCGTAAAATCGCGATTACACTGATTCCGTTTTAAAATTGTTACGGATCCGTAAATTCGCGATTACACTGATTACTTTGTTAAATTTTTTACGGATCCGAAACGGGTCCGCAACGGATCCGTAAATTCGCGATTACACTGATTCCTTTTTTAAATTTTTTACGGATCCGAAATGTAAATTTGCGATTACACTGATTCCTTTTTTAAATTTTTTACGGATCCGAAACGGGTCCGCAACGGATCCGTAATTTCGCGATTACACTGATTCCTTTTTTAAATTTTTTACGGATCCGAAATGTAAATTCATGATTGCACTGATTCCCTTTTCGAAGTCTATTACGGATCCGCATCCGTTTTTGTGCACATTGGGTTGTTGCTACTCATAAGCTTACGAACATAACACAATGTATGTACATGTGTCTGTTGCTTTGCATCCTTTTTGTTTTTTGTGGGAATAAAACAAAAGTATTAAGCAAGAAAATAATGACACATGTGCTTGCACTGGTCTTTAAATAATTTTAAGTATTACAGCCTGTTTCTCTATCTTGAACGAAAGTTTCCGTTCGTATTCTATGCGAAAGAAAGTTGGTCTGAGTTGCACAATCTTGTCGTTTCAAGTCGAATGACAACATAAAATTGTTTAGTACAAATTTTGCTTTCTCTATTTCGAATGTGCTGTCACTGAGGAACAAACATGAAGTCAGGCGAACGAAAGTTTTGACTTGAAGAAACCAAATTTGAGTCGAATGTGAGTGACTGATATTCGTTTGCTTAGCTATTCGTTCGAGACAGAGAAACAGACTGTTAATATTATTTAAATGTAACGTCATCATATGATTTTTCAATGTAACAAAAGGTGTTAACACATCGCCCGTGAGGTCAAACACTGATTGGTTTTTTTTTATAACTCGGAAACTAAAATCGCAGTTTAGCATACACCAAGTTGTTAATAACACGGCATTTCAGTGTACAGCTTCCAAAAAATCATTATAACAAGGGATGACTGTTTTTAAATTGACTTAAATAAAATGATTACCTTAAAGACTTTCCTGAAACAAATTTGAAATTATTTTCTTTTCTCGCTTTTACGTTCAGTTTTTATTAAATATGACTTTAAGACATTTGACTTTAAATCTGCTGGTGAATACCTTAAGTGGTCATAAAACGTTTCTCAAGTTACTCAAGTTAATGTACTTTATAATATAACTATATTCCATTTCTTAAATGCATTAAGTTATTAAATTTACAATCGATTTGAACCTACTATTTTTTTGTATTTGGTGTAGTGGTTTTTGTAGCGTTTTTTGCAGGGTCTAACCTTAGCGATTTTTGCATCGCTACAGTTGGCATCACTGTGTATTTGTTTTGTTTTATTTGGTTTTATTTATTAATAATCGAAAAGTTCAGTTTGTTAAAGTTGCTCTTGTAAGCAACAGCCGAATACGGAAGAGTTTCGGTACATTCGTGATTTTTAATCGATTTTATTTTGGTTTTCTTTTTTGGCATTATATCTTATATGTATATAGTAGATTTAGATTTGAAAATTAAAATAACTAGTAAAAGAAACCGAAATAAATACAAATTAATTAAACCTAAGTGTGTGGTGACAACGAATTGTGATTTAACAAAAAAATAAATAATACTATTTAAAAAAAATATATATACAAATCTACAAAAATCAGATAACACGCGCAACAAAATGAGTACTTTGAAAATTAATGAAAACAAAAATGTTAATGATGGTGCTAGCGAAAATTGTAAGTTCAAAATGGCAAATATGGAAATGATGGAAAATAAAACAAATTTGCGGACATATACTATAAATCATAATTCTTCGAAATGTTCCGCAAAATTAATACCCACATGCATATGAAATATTTCCTTTATATGTATAAATATAAACAATATCTTTTGAAACGCATTTCAATTGGCACAATGTATGATGTAGTTGTTCAACAGTAACATTTGAAGTATAAATTATTTTAATATAACCTGTCCTATTTTTCACCTGAGCTCAGATGAAAAATCAAAAATATAATAAGAGTGTTTTTTTTTATTTCCGCTAAACAAATTTTTCGACGTGTTTGCATGGGGAGCCGCTTAAAATCGTTTAACTCTCCATACAAAGTGGTCGAAAAGGGAATAAAAAACAGGTCGAATGTCAGATCTGATATTAAAGGGTTATTCATTTCGTAGTTTCAAAACCGCCGGTCTGGCAAGCGTGTGAGCTGTTAAATATCTGCCATCTGAAGTGTCATTTATTTAGTGAATGATTTTCCATTTACGAATATGGATCGTTTAACAACCGAAGAACGCGTTAAAATACTTAAAACTTAATATAAAAGGGGTGATTCAAACGTGCCCACTTTTCGAGCAAATTTTTCTTCAGCGATGAAGTTTATTGCTCACTGGGTGGTTACGTCAACAATCAAAATTGTCACATATGGGGCGCGAGTATCCAGAAGTGATTGTGGAAAAGCCATTGCATCCGGAAAAAGTGACTGGTGCGCATTATGGTCTGGAGGTGTCATTGGGCCGTATTATTCGTAAGTGACGTTGGAAGAACCGTTACCGTCAATTCAGAGCGCTATGGCCGTATGATAACCGACTTTTTTAGCCTGTAATAGAAGATTATGACCTGAATGATATTTGGTTTAAACAATACGGTGCCGCGAGCAACACAACACGACCTACTTTGGGTTTATTGCTTGAGAAGTTTCCAGAACGCGTAATTTCACGTTTTGGCGATGTCAATAGGCCGCCAAGATCGTGCGATTTGACGCCGTTAAGCTTTTTTTGTGAGACTACGCCAAAGACCGTATCTACGCGGATAATACCCTAACGTTGGAGCATTTGAAAACCAACACTCGTCAAGTTATGGTCGAGATACCGCCCGAAATGTGCAAAAAAGTGGTCAAGAATTACCACTCACAAGTATCGACGGCTGCAATCAATTCAGAGGAGGTTATTAATTTCATACATAATGGCAAATTCCAATCAAGTTCCATCGAAATCATAGCTTTGTTTGTTTTAGTTAACTTTACTTTTGAAACCGAAGAATAGATAACCCTTTACATTACCTGACCTCACCTCAGTTGTTGGACTCAGATGAAAATTCACATAGTGTAATTAATATCTAAATATCATAGTGTAATATATCTAAATACACCATTACAACTGATCCAATTAGAATGACGAATTTATTAGGGTGGTCCGTCGGAAAAAAATTAAGTTATAGCAATCAAACGATGCGTGCAAATTAGGCAGGAAATATTTTAATTAAGAACCTATAAATAAACATTCTGAACATTTGGCATGACGGAGCAAGCAGGAAATATAGTATTCACGTCGAGCAAACCTAGCAAAAACATATTTGTCGATCTGCGAAACCTCTGTTCAAAACGACAGAGTGTCTACTGAAACCTTAAGAATTGTTTTAATTGATTAATTTTATTTTATACTTAGCGTTATTAGTAATGAATCTTATATTTTATTTTGAATTAAACTTTCAATAAGAAAGTTTGTAATAACGATCGAAATTAACTTTATATTTTATTTTTTAACAAGCAAACCTGTACAGAATCTTAAAGTCGAGTGAACCGACTTATTCATACCCTCACCCTGAATCGATTATTGGGTACGATTTTGAATTAAAATGGTCGATCCAAATTTTAAAAACATAAGAGATGAATACATTTTTTTTTTAAATTCAAAAATTAAATTGTTCGAGCATTTGGTCGTATTTTTAATTAATTTATTCTTCAATATTTCGCTACTCTTTGGGTAGTAGCATCGTCAGGAAGATAAACACAATTATTAATTAGAATAGTAATTAATAATTATAAATTAATTATTATTATTAATAACGCTCGAATAAATTAATTTTTGAATATAATACGAAAGGTCGGATAAATCATCACTTATTGTTTTAAAAAAATTACAAAAAAATGGTTTCCCGTTACATCCTACGTAGGGATTAGAGAGAGCTTCTCGCAACCAGTGATCTGTGCCCGTTCTAGTTTTACACAAACTGATTGGGAATTACACTTTAAACCGGTTCCAAACGGTAGTTTGAGAAGATTTTTCATGGCTAAATAATCGACTATTTAGGATGCAAAATTGCCAAGGACGGAGGCTCCGCAATGGATATAAATGATCGGATCAATAAAGCTCGTGTTGGATTCCTAAACCTGCACAAAATCTGGCGTAATAAGAACATCTCGCAAAAGATGAAATTGAGAACATTTAACTGCAGAGTAAAGTCTGTACTATTGTACGGTTGTACTACTTGGAGCTTGACGAAGATCCTTATAAAGTAGGTCCAAACGTTTATCAATCGTTGTCTGAGGCAAATACTACGAATTTACTGGCCGAATGTAGTTTCTAATAAAGACCTTTGGCAACGCACAAATAACAGCCCTATTGAATTCGATCGTAGAAGAAAATGGACCTGGATCGGTCACATACTTAGGCGTCCAACATCGGATATTGCTAGAGCGGCACTAGAATGGAACCCCCAAGGGTATCGAAGGCCAGGACGACCACCAAATACGTGGAAGCGGTGCCTGGAAAAGGAATACAGCCAAACTCGACTATCATGGAATCAAATTAAATCACTTGCTAGAAACAGAAATCGATGGAGAATTTGTTGACGCCCTATGTACACTAGTTTACATTCATTTTGGTTCATAGTTCTAAATAATTGTTTTCTATAGATTTTGGCCTCCTAAACACGAAAATGAATTTTAAACAATTTTCCTCTGATTTGTTTTCAAGATATGAATTTTATAAATTTTTTTCGAATTTTTTATGTTATGCCCAAGCTTATTGGAGCGTAAGTCCCAAACCCTATTACCGATTTGAACAAGAGTGGTCTCAAATTAATGGAACCTTTTCATACAAGGTATTAAGATCAGTTCTATGGTTTTGACGTTAGAGGTATTTAAAATTTAAAAATTTAAATTTTTGTGCAAAAATCTCGATTTTAAATTGAAAAACAAATATATAAAAAATATTAGTCGCGCAAATAGCTCTAGTTTCATAAATTGAGCATAAAGTTTAGGCTTTCTTGAGCAAAACATGCCATCGCTTATAAAAATTAGGCAACAAATGGTAGAGTTACAATTCGTAGTAAATTTTTCGATTTTCAGCATTTTAGTTAATTCTTTACTAACCTAAGGTTTACCGTAGGTTAACCAGCTATGCACCTGGCGCACATTTGTTTTTTGTAAAGCACCCCTCATTGGCTGCGGTTCACAATTAAGGGTAGATATCACAAAAATTAAGGGTAGGTTTTACAAACAACAAATGTGCGCCAGGTGCATAGGCCGATTGCACTCCTGCTTTATGGTAAACCTTAAGAAACTAATTAAAATCGCTCAAATTGAAAAATTTACCATTTGTAGTGTCCCATTAAACAACGTGTAACTCTATCATTTCTCACCCAATTTTAATAAACGGTGGCGTGTTTTGCTCAAAAAAGTCCAAGCTTTATTTTTAATTTATGAAACTGGAGCTATTTTTGTGATTATTATTTTTGATATTTTTTTTTATCAATTTCACAAACAATTTAATTTTTTAACTTTTTTAACCATCAAAACTATCCAACTGACTTTAACGCTGTTTCTAAAATAGTGTTAGAAAAGCTAATTGCCTTTAATTTGAGACTACAATTGTTCAAATCTGTAACAGAAATTACGAATTATAACCTAATAAGCTGAAGCGTCTCATAAAAAATTCGAAGAAAAAAATTCAAAAATTCATATCTTGGAAACTAATCAGAGGAATAAATTTTTAAAATTCGTTTTCGTGATTAGGAGCAGTGTTGCTAGAGACGGACTAAAAAATTATGCCAAAATGTCCTCAAAATTTGTGCCGTTTGCGAAAGCATTATGCTAAAATTGGCATTTCAGTGTTTTTTTGTAATTCTACGTCCATAACATACACAGTCACTCCAGGAAATGGGAGTTTATCTGCATTTGAAAATTGAAATAGCTAGTATACCTTAACTCTCCAACTTAAAAAGAAGAACTATTATGGTTTTAATTTGTTATACCTCGGCCAACCATGAGAAATGTGGAATTTAGTCCTGTTGAAACCATATGTCATCCATGTAACGGCTTTTTTTGTAAAATGACTTTTTTGGTAAAAATTTTCGTCTTCGCCCAAGCTCCTTCAGCCCATTCAGCGAAGAGAAAACGCATCGACGGTCACGAGGCTTCAGTTCTTTGACTAATTGGACTTTATAAGCCTCCATACCGAGGTCTTTATGCAAAGTGCGAGAAATGTTCAATTTCTGCGAACGGTGCCGAGTTGATGTTGGTGACTATTCGACCAGACTATCAGCTACATCGACAATATTTCTTCCTGAACGGTTTGGACGACCACGTATATGAGTTATTTTGTCCAATAAGGACCCGGATTGACGAACTCGCTTCACAAATTCATCCACAAACTGTGTTGATGGCTCTCCATTTCTATCGAATTTATCTCGTAGATTTCTTATACATAGTTTGAGTTGAAGACTCAGAATTTTGGATGAAAGTTTTTAATATTTCCCAATTTTCTTCAAGCGTAAAGCGACCCATTTTTTTAATTTCTTACCTTTAACTAACAATGTGTCACTTCATAAGTGCCAAATTGGCCATCTACTTCAATGGTTCTTATCATAGAGAACAGTGATCAAATCGTCTCTACTTTGAAATTCTCTATGCCGGACATTTCTCTCATAAGGAATCTGGTAGAATTGTAGTTGTATTGTGCAATTTTGATGCAAACACGTTGACGCAACAAATATTAGACGTATTGATGTGGGAGAAAAAGTGTGTCCTATATTGTAAAGCCGACGCTTCGATGAAAATACGCTTACATAGGTGTGTACGAACCTTCAAATGTGGTATTATACCATAAGATTCATGCTGTCAAAGTTATATTTTCAGCTAAATTAAAGCGAGCAAATTTCAATACCAAGAATTGTGCCGTTTTCAGAACAATTGTGCTAAAAATTTATACCAAAATTAAAAAAATTGGATAATTTTTGTGTAAATTGTGCTAAACAGCATTTGGCATAATTTTTCAAAAAACAAGTGCCAAAACCAAAAAAAATTATGCCAAAACGGCACAAATTATGCCAACATGATAACACTGATTAGGAGGCCTAAATTTATAGGAAAAAAATATTTAGATCTCTGAAGCAGGAAAAAATCATAATTCAGATTCCAGAATGGGCGTGGGAAATCCGTTCATTTTCAAGAGCGGTTCTGCATTGGGCAAAATATTTCCTAAAACTAAACTTCATGAAGTTCGAGGGCGTCCTTGGATATTGCCTCGTAGTATTTTCAAATGCATAAACCTGTACTGTATAAAATATTTTAAAACCAAAACTGTCAGATATGAAGGAAATGCTTTAAAAGCATTTTTTAACTTTTTGACTATATAGAGCAATTATTATTGCAGAGCATCAAGTCGCTGGCAAACAAATTGTTTTTAACGTTTCTCTATTCAATTTTGTTCTGATTACTGGAATGTGCAATATGCATTTTTTGTTTTGGATAGTAAATTAGCACAACGCGACCGGAACGGCCATAAAAAGTGTACAACGGTAATTTTATTTAAATTTTTGTGCAATTCTAAAAATGGAACGGGGAAAAATTGTACGCCAGAGGAAAAGCGCATTATATTCAATATGTTTAGAGAAGGCAAAAAGCTATGTGAAATTGCAACAATTCTGAACCGATCGAGAAAAGAGGTCTATAATGTTATTTATTCCATTAAAACTAATAAAAAAATAATAATGGAAATCAAAAAAAAAAAAGAACCTACTTACCAAAAAACAATTAAAGCAGTAGACCGACCTATAGTCCGGAAATCAAAGGACTATCATCACATGATATTGCCAACGAAGTTAACTCTGAATTTGGGTTATATTTGTCAAACAGGCTCTTGGGACGCGCAATCCGAAAGAAACCACTCCTTTTAAAAAAAAATATTGCAAAGCATTTACTCTTTGCTCATATCCATAAATCAAAAGATCTCCCATTCTGAAAAATAATTCTTTATAGTGATGAAACAAAGGTAAATCGAATGGGTCCGGAAGGTAGAGTAATAGTTCATCACCCTAAATGTCAGGCACTCAATCCACGCTACACACAGTACACCGTGAAGCACACCGGTGGAAGCATTATGGTGTGGGGGAGGGGGCATTCTGGTATGTGAAGATAAACGAAAAATTGGACCGTCATCAGTATTTGTATATTCTGAAGAACCAAATGGAGCCATATGCTTTTGAACAAGTGTCAGTATCGTTCACATTCATGCATGATAATGATCCCAAACACACATCAAAAATTGTCACGGAGTTGTTTGCTGAAAACAGAATTCCCATTTTAGACTGGTCGGCTCAAAGTTCCATTTTAAACCCCATTGCAAACTTCTGAAATGACGTGAAAAGTAAGATCGGTCAACATAAGTAAAAAAAACTTGGATGATCTTTGGACCGGAATAGTGTTACCAAAATTTGTTATTTCAGAAATTTTAATTTATGATAATTTAGCGTCCAGCTAAAATCTGGTATATAATTAATTGATGGCTTTAATTTACAGACCACTGGAAACTTTGTTAATTTTTTTTGTTGTCACAATCAGAGTGACGATGATCAATATTTGTTTATTTTATTTATTTTTAATTTTTAATAATTCCTTTTATCAAACCTGTAACATATTTTATTAAATATGAAATTAAAACCAACAACTCCGTATGTTGATTCAATAAATTTTTCTGTGATATGGAAGAAGGTTATACAAGGTGGCGCAAAAGACCCGAGGGGGTTTAAGTGGTTTATAATTTCTTTATTTTAAAGTCAAAAAAATTTTGTTTTGTTTTATTACACTGTGTGTAATTTTTTAAGCCGTGGAAATATAACCATATACGGACACCAATACGTGATAAAAGACCAAAAAAAAGATCCGTGTCTCCCAGTTTTGCCCAAAGTCATGCCCTTTTTTTTATGGGACCCCAAAGATTTGGGACTTCGGTGTCATTTTTACAACAAAGTGATCATTTTGTCAGGCTCATATCTTGCAGTTCATTCGGAACTGAGGGAAAGTTGCAGCTCTTGACATATAAAATCAAAAAACCTTCATCTTCAAGGTCAAAATCGCAAAAAACTTAAAAAAATTGTTTTTTTTACCTTTTTGCCCCTGTTCAGGTCCATAGGTAGCAAACCGTTCAAAATTCAAGGAAACAATCATCTACAAGAATGTACCTAAGATCTCAGTAAACATTTTTCTAGAACATATGAACTTCCTAGGAATAATTCTTAACACCGTTTAGGTAGCGCTTAGGCAGTGTTTAGGTAGCCGCAAAAGTGAAAAATTGCCCGAAAATTTTTTAATTTCACTATGTGTAATTTTTTAAGTCACGGACATAACCATATACGGACACCACTACGTGATAAAAGACCAAACCAAGACCCGTGTCTCCCAGTTTTGCCCAAAGTCATGCACATTTTGTTTTATTGGCTCCCCAAAAATTTGTGGCCTTGGTGTCATTTTAGCAAAAAAGTGTTCATTTTGTCAGGCTCATATCTTGCAATTCGTTCGGAATTTTGATTTACTCTCTGAGGGAAGGTTGTAGCCCTTGTCATAGAGAATAAAATTGTCAATATATAAAATCAAAAAAATTTCATCTTCACGGTCAAAATCGCAAAAAACTTAAAAAAATTTGATTTTTTACCTTTTTTCCCCTGTTCAGGCCCATAGGCAGCAAACCGTTCAAAATTCAAGAAAACAATTAACTACACCAATTTACCTAAGATCTCCTCAATAAGCATTTTTCTAGTACATATGAACTTCCTAGGAATGATTCTAAACACCGTTTAGGTAGCGCTTAGGTAGCCGCAAAAGTGAAAAATTTCCCGAAAATTTTTTAATTTCACTGTGTGTAATTTTTTAAGCAATTGACATATAACCATATACGGACACCACTACGTGATAAAATACCAAAAAAGAAAAGACCCGTGTCTCCCAGTTTTGCCCAAATTCATGGACTTTTTTTTATGGGCCCCCAAAAATTTGTGGTCTCGGTGTCATTTATTGCAAAAAAGTGATCATTTTGTCAGTCTCATATCTTGCAATTCGTTCGGAATTTTGATTTACCCTCTGAGGGAAAGTTGTAGCCCTTGTCATAGAGAATAAAAATTTGCAATATATAAAATCAAAAAAATTTCATCTTCACGGTTAAAATCGCAAAAAAACTTTAAAAAATTGGATTTTTTTAACCTTTTTTCCACTGTTCAGGCCCATAGGTAGCAAACCGTTCAAATTCAAGAAAACAATCAACTACAAAAATGTATCTAAGATCTCAATAAACAACTTTCTAGAACATATGAACTTCCTAGGAATGATTAATATCACCGTTTCACTTTTGCGGCTACCTAAACGATACCTAAACGGTGTTAAGCATCATTCCTAGGAAGTTCATCTGTTCTAGAAAGTTGTTTATAGAGATGTTAGGTACATTCTTGTAGTTGATTGTTTCCTTGAATTTTGAACGGTTTGCTACCTATGGACCTGATCAGGGGAAAAAATATAAAAAAATCGAATTTTGACCTTGGAGATTTTATATGTTGACAATTTTTGTTCTTTATGACAAGAGCTACAGAGAGTAAATCAAAATTCCGAACGGTTTGAAAGATATGAGCCTAACAAAATGATCACTTTTTTACAAAAATGACACCGAGGCCCCAAATCTTTGGGGGCCCATAAAAAAAGTGCATGACTTTGGGCAAAACTGGGAGACACGGGTGTTATCTTTTTGGACTTTTATTTCGTAGTGGTGTTCGTATATGGTTGTAGTTTTTCGTGTTGCACTGTGCTACTCGTCATTAATGTGCAATTTTGCTAATTTATACGTAAACAATTACGTCGCATCAGTGGTGTCAATTTTCACCACTCTATGTTTCCATAGAGTTGCGGAGCATCGTTCGAATTTTGACTCGAATATTATTTTTTAGTTCGCTTTGTGGCTTATTCACGCATACAGCCTCTTTCAAATATCTCAAAGGAAAATATAGGGAGTTGTTAAAGCCAGTGAACGTCTCGATGAATTAAATTTTCTGCCTCTTGAAATAATGCGTTCACCAAAAATGTATTTCAACAGTACCATTGTTTCTCTGGCTGTGGCTCTATCTTGTTCAGTAGTGCATCTTTCCATTTTCAATTTCCCAAGTCTTCTCTATAATAATCTGCAAAATAAAGGAGAAACATGAAAATACTGCAGTTGTAGACTATTCAAACCCCTTCGTTTCTTTTGCGCCGCCCTGTATGTTTATTTTATAGATTTCGACTAGGTGTACCATAGATTAGAATAATATCAAAAACTTCTGCTGCTCACAAGGATGTACGCCAATTTGAATTTGTTTCATCATAATTCTGTGAAAAATGTCCCTACTTTCACAACAATTATCGCAACAATTACAAGAAATATAGCAAACGGCAATACACCATTATTTAGTGTATTAATCACGCTCGCTCACGTGAAAAAAATTTGATCCTACTCACATTTACGACAATCTCGTAAAAATTATCTACTCACAAAAATACAACAGGGATTTTACATAAACCATATGCTTTATTTTCAAACCAATATTAACAAATGTTGTGACCGTCGGTGGTGCAATGGTTAGCGAGCGCGACTCTTTGACATGAGAAGATGTTTTCGCTACTCACATTCACGCACACTCACGTGATCCAATTTAGATTCGCGGCCATCTCTACTATCTCACGGCGTATAAATTATTTCTTTGCCTGTATCCAAAATCCCGGAGCTTATACCCTTACTGGAGCATATCAGAGCAATGACGTTTCACCGTACTTAGAGAGGTCAAAGTTCACTCTTGCCTTCAAAATGAATTTATAACCGCCAGATGTTTAACAGTTGTAAGTAATTCTGAAATGAATACTCTACGACTGTGGAAGGCGTTCCATAATCCCTTCGTGGGATGTAATTGGAAACATGTTTAAATAGAGGGAATTTGCAATTGAAAATAACTTGCGTAGAGCTAAACACTATTTGTTCGGCATTTTCAAAATACCAATTGAAACCTTAAATATATCAATTCAAGTTTAAAGCTTATATTTCAAATTTATTATACCCCAATTGAAATTCAGTAGGAAATTTCAGACACTTAATTTAAAATACATTAAATAAAAATACTTTAATTGAAATTAAAAAAAAAAACATACTAAATTACTTTACCTGCAAAACAAATTGATATCAAAAAAAAAATCAATGAGTGTTCGAACTCACGGCCGACGTGTTAACACCTTTTTGTTACACGGTACCTGTTCGATTTCTTTGAACACATTACTAAATGTTGCATTGGAAAATAAAAAAAGAATAGTTTTTGTGCTGAAGGCTCTTTTGCTATTGCACTTTCTTTTTTTCTTACATCTGCTTTAACATTGGATGTAATATTGTTAAAATAACTAAAACAATATTTAGCTCACTGAGTCATAAACAGAACGACGACAAAAAGTATTGTATAGCATAGAGAACTTATTGCACTCTCTTCCGGTCTCATGTAGAGAGACTAAGTAAAAGAGCATAAACGAGTCTTATTCTCTTTGTAGAATATTTCAATATAAATGAACCATTTCGACAATGTTATTACATAAAACAATACAAAAAGAAAATATGTTTCAAAAGTCATCAATGTTTCACATCAAAATTATGAATGACCCAATTTATGACAAAGAAAGAAGAAAGTGTGAAAGAAAAGTGTTTTTGAGTCATACAATTCGTTCCATGAGTTCTCTATACTATTCAATACACTTTGGCGACGACGACCTGCTTGTTTGTTCGCTGCCGCTACATCAATACCATCATACTTATTTTTAAAAAATCAGGCTGAATAAATAAATTTCACCCTAGTATATCATATATGCAATAATTCTTACTTAACACATTCACGCAGATTGGTTATTTATTTCATTGCAATCATTCTAACTAAGCTTCTCATACATTAACTAAAACTAACAAAATCGGTCATAACAAAACTCAAATTCATGAACTATTCTATGTTTGCCGTGGATACTATTTCCAATATTTGGTGTCCTTGACAACAATTAGTGTTAGCACAATTTTGAAGATTAGATTTTACTTATGATACCTCTACGATATCAGTTGAGTTTCCGTGAGCATAAACAAGTTTTCAACCAATACGTTCATTCCTGTTCTCAAATTTTTTAAGATTTTTTCTATCTGTATATTAGTTAATGGTAAAATCAAAACGTTTTGTTGCAAAATTGTAGAAATATGTAGTAAAAACTGGAAACAGCTAGTAAGTTCAAATAATTGTACACCGGTAAAATTCCTTAGTTGTGTACGAGAAGTTAAACAAAAACGTAGTTGATTTAACCACCCAATGTTGGTTGGTTAACTAATAGTCAGAACCATATTATTTTGACAATAAAATTCTCAAAGTGAGAAATGAAGATTGTATAAAATAGTACATGTTTCAGATATGTGTATTTGTACACATACGTTGAATCTAGATCGTTAAATTGTTACTCCTATATAGTTTTTTACACATTTTTGTTAAAATGACTTCCATTTTATCATTCTTATTTTACATAATTCCATTCTGTTTGTTCCCCTTTGTTGTTTTGGTATTTATCCAAAAACACACGTTTTTCCAATAAGAATACAAGGGTTGCCGTATTAGTTGACAATATGGCGACTTACATTAACTCACCACTGAAAAACAAAATGCAAAGTTAACCTATAATTAACTTAGAATTAAGATTAAGTAATCCGATAATTAACTACCCACTTAAAAACTGGCCATTAATGTTCTCATTCTAGCGATTAGAATACGATACATACAACCATTCTTCTCAGCGTGTTGCATTGGATACGAAACACAATGAAACCGAGCATAAAGAGTCCTTGTATGAAGGAGTATTAATTAGATTGAGTAAAAGGTCTTTAGAGACAAGCAGAACTATTCGAATTATGAGATGTATTCATGAGACATATTAAAAAAAAACGTAACTAAAGCAAATGCTGTTTTGGTATGATTTGAAGTTCTAATTTCTTTGGAATAAACAATATGATTAAAACTAAGTCAATTTTAGAAATGGTTTGATGTCGAAGTTGAATGTTTCAAAATTTGTTTGCAGTTTTTGCAACTGACATATTTTATTTCTTGCCGTCTCCATCCACAATTAAAGAAAAAACTTCCCAAACTTTGCTGCGGCCTTTTATCTCCTTCAAAACGAGTTCATCCCTTGTAATTCGCGAAACAATACTATTTTCTTCACCCACAGCGGCCGATTGAGTTGAGGACTACATATTTTTAATGTTTAATAAATTCTTTTTAAAATAATTTACTTCATCAATTTCCATTTTCTAATATATATTTTTGCAGTTAAACTAAAAAACGAATATTTTTTTCATTGGTCTTCACACAACCTTGCTGATCTTTTCATTGACGAGAAAGCAAATGAGACCCATAACCACCCATAATTTACCGTTTTTCATTCGAATAGTTCTTATGTATTCGAATGGTTTTTACATTCACGAACATTTATTGGGTAAAATGTTGTGTTGTCGTAACAGAATTGAGACGAACAGAGTAGTTAACAGAGCAGATATTCATACATCATTCATTCCAAGAGCACACAAGAACGTATCGTTTCATTTCGTTGTTTACACTATTCGGACCTTTGGTGTTAGTACAGTGAGATAATGAATGCATTCTAAATGAGAGTGCATTCAGGCAGAGTCTAGTACACATTTGTGTTTAATTTAAAATTTCGTCTCTCCAAACAATGATTGTACATGTTGCCTACAACAACAACACCTACTGCTATCACCCTGATAATAATTCTTTGTTTTGGTTAAATTAAAAATAATCATCTACATGAATTGTCAAAACACATTGACATAAACAGTAAATTAAATTTAAATTTGAACACGAAATTTTTAAATTGAAATATTTAGAAACAATAAATTAACCTAGTTAGTTCAGGCTGTGTTATAAGAGCAGCTGATTTAGTTTTATTCGTTAACTTGCCAACTGCCAAATTCATGTTTTTTTTTTTTGTACTTTATTGTTTACATTTGTTGTTGGTAAACATTTGCGTTGAATTTGACAGAAGCCCACAATTATTAGAACACCTTCTGCTTCTTCATGATATTTGTAGCATAAAATTAACCGTGGATTTTATAAAACGCCAACTCTAACGCAACCCTGAAAAAGTAGATTTTTCTAACTTCTGCATTTCAATGACAATTATCGTCGACAATGTTGAATTGATAAATTAATTGTTACCGTTTTTATACGGAGGAGAATAAATCCATATATAAAAAAATAAGTTGTCCTATGTTCGTCAATTTATAACTCGAAAACTACTCACCCGATTTACAAACAAATACACACGTTGAAAAGGTCTACTTTCACTGATGGTTTAAAAAAAACATCGAAAAATGTCTATGCATATGCGTTTTACCAAAACTTTTGTGATGGTGTGTTTTTCCCAGATAAAATTTATGAATTTATTAGTGATAATGATATCATTGAATACTTTTGTATGGTAGAGCGAAGTCTGCCGGGTCTGCTAGTTGTATATATGTGACTTGCTCCACGAAAAGGGACCTCTGCGCCGAAAAGAAGTTATTGAGAAAAACGCGTTTAAAAAAAGCGCTTCGTTTTTCCGTGTTTTGCGCATGGTTATGCGTGGTTATGCATGGTTATGAGTAAAATTTTGATATTTTTGTAATTTTGTACCTTTGATATTGAACTATTTTTAAATTTCAAATATTATATATATTATCTGTTTATATCACATTTTTCAATTTTTTTATTAATTATGTTCATCTTTACAGGTGTTTTTCCTATAAGAATCACTCAAAAAATAAAAAAAAAATTTTCGGCGCAGAGGTCCCTTTTCGTGGAGCAGGTCACATATAACAAAATTTTTGGTATTTTCCAAAGAGCAATCATATACCTAGAGGTGCCATCTCTCTCATCTGACGTTTTATTTCTCACCAGGTGGAGTTACAAGACCGTTTGACTTAAATATGTCATGTCCTTGTAGTTGAGAACTGTGACATTTAAACCTATTTTTTACGTTTTTGTTATCTTTTGTATTTAACACAATAATTTTAATACACAAATCGAAATGCCGTTATTGTTTTTTTGTTGGTTGTGTTGAACCATTGTCTCTATCTGGTATTATTAAAGCAACACTTTTCACAATGTAACGTCCATATACAACCAAGCCTAATCTCATAAATTGACTAGATAAGAGGTTACTCTAGGTGTGTTTACTTACTTATCCGGTCTCGAATAACCCGGGGAGTTAGGGAGCTTACAAAACGAAGATAACATATTTTGCCAACCAGTTCGATCTTTTGCCTTATCTCTCCAGTTGGCAATACCAAGTGTACGCAGGGATTCGTCTTGGTCTTCCTATTTTTCGTCTTCCTTCGAGTTCGGTTTCGAAACCCCTTCGTGCTGGTTCGTCTTCATCCATTCGACTGACATGGCCTAGGCAGCGCAATCGCGTTATTTTCATCCGCCTAACTATGTCAATGTCGGGATATAGTTCATACAGCTCATGGTTCATGCGTCGCCGATACTCGTCGTTGTGCACTACAAGGCCATACATTTTCCAGAGTATTTTTCTCTCGAAGACTCCTACAGATGCTTCGTCTGCTTGCAATAGGACCCCGGATTCTGTGCCATAAAGCAAGACAGGTTGAATGAGAGTCTGGTACAGCTGGACTATTGTTACACGAGTGAGGGCTTTATCTCCAATGTGCTTGCTTAGCCCAAAATAACATCGATTTGCAAGCACAATTCTTCGCTTGATCTCAAGGCTGATGTTGTTGTTTTTGTTTACGGCAGATCCGAGGTATATAAATTCCGTCCACCACCTCGAATTTATAACAGATATCAACGTTCACGCTTTGGTCTAATCGCGGGGAGGCCCTGCTCATTGCAACCATTAATTTTGCCTTGTCCTCATTTACTGTCAGACCCACTTTTGCTGACTCCTTCTCAATTCTAGAAAACACCGAAGTAGCTTCTCTAATTGTGCGCCCATTGATATCTATATCATCAGCATACGCGAGCAGGATGTGACTTTTGCTGCTGATGGGTTTATTCATGTTGACTACAGCTTTTCTCATAATGATCTCCATTAAGATATTAAAGAGATCGCACGATAGGGTGTCGCCTTCCCTGAGGCCTCGCTTAGTTTCGAAAGGTTCGGTAAGATCCTTACCAACTTTCACTGCGAATTTGGTGTTCGTCAAGGTCATCCTGCAAAGGCGTATGAGTTTTACAGGAAGGCCACCTTATAATCGACAAATAGATGATAGGTGTCGATTTGTTTTCTTGCGTCTTCTCCAGGATTTGGCGTAACGTGAACATCTGGTCAGTTGTCGATTTTCCAGGCCTAAATCCACACTGGTATGGTCCAATCAGGTCAGCGATAATTGGTTTTAGTCTTTCGCACATTATACTTGATAGAACCTAGAGAATGCTACTGATAAAATGTTTATTCCACGGTAGTTGGCACAGAAAGTTGGGTCACCTTTTTTTTTAAATATGACATAGTACACTGAGACTCCTATCGCCAGGCAAGCATTCATCTAACCACATTTTGCTAATGAGCTGATGCATGCACCTTAACAGCTCATCGCCGCCAGCCTTAAACAGCTCCACCGGTAATCCATCGGTTCCTGCGCCTTTGATGTTCTTAAGCCGGGCAATAGCTATTCTGACCTCGTCTTGGTTAGGAGAGGGGCAATCGACGTCGTCGTCCAAATTGTGATCGATTGTCTCGCCATTAGATATCTCAGGAACCAATAGCACTGAGAAATGATCTCTCCATATTCTCAACATGATCTGCACATCTACGATGAGATTTCCGTTGTTGTCTTTACAGAGGGAGGGCCCTGAATCATGCCCATTAGTTCCGCTTTTGACTTTTTGCCAAAATTTTCGAGCTTAGCAGGGGGTTTCTATGGCACAGCTGATCGAAAAGCCACTAGGGAAATGATGTAGAATGAGAGGCCAAAGAAGACATACAGAAACTAAGTTTAAAACTGTTTGATTGATACTAATGACAGCTAAATTATGTTTGCATCGAACGAAAAGACTCATTCCCTTTTATTTTTGTCCGTATTATTCCAACCAAAGAGTAAATTACGAAAGCAACTCGAACTCGATGAAATGGCCTACTACCTCGTCGTCATGAAGAGGCATCGAAGAGAGTAATGTAGGCTCTTTTGTATTGCTCTGTGAGCTTAGCTCTTCCTTCTGTATGTCTCAATTTTCTCACTCTCGCGCTTTCTCCACTGCCGTTTCTTATGCCTGAAGAGACAGTGTACTTCCTTTCTTTTTTCCCTATACCGCTAGAGTTGCAATTGCCATGCGTGCAGCGTTCTTTTCATCATATGCCATACGACACTTTTCATCGTGTCATGGTTTGTTGCGAAATGGGTTTAGGTGTGTTTACTCTATGGTATTTGCTAAGACGCTAGAAGCAAACGCTGATAGTCAATGGCCTACGTTTTTGTATTTTAAAATATCCGTTTTTAATTTTGCTTAATATCTCTGTTGTTAAAGCGTTACTGCACCAAAAACGATGTCACACAAAGCAGTGAAGCCGTTGGTGAATAAAAATAGCAAATTGCGTCTATTAATAAGCGGTTCTTTATACTAATCAAGTGTTCTAATTCATTTTAACTAAGCACGTATTTGTGTTGACCATAGCCAACTGAAAACCCAACTACGTTCAAGTTATTTTTATCCCCTTTTTTATATTGTTTATTTGAAATACTTTTTCGTTAAATTCCACTATCCATCATTGGCAACAACTGACAGTTTATAAGTACATAATATGTTTCTTTTTTCATAACCGTAGTTACCAATTCATATCAACTGCCCAATCTTTATATATGTATATAATTCTACTGCACGTGTTTTTGTGACTGAACTCCTCCTAAACTTCTGGACCGATTTGAATTTTTTTGTATGCGTTTGGGTGGCGCCCTGGGTGGTTTAGATTTACTATTCGGTCCAATTGGACAAAGGAGGACAACGTCTGCCGGGTCAGCTAGTAGTCAGTATAATTTCACCTACCACATAACAATGATGTTGACTATCAACTGAGGATTTTTGTTGAGTGTAAAAATTGATATGTAAATATAAAAGAAAAACTAAGTATGTATTGTTTATTTAAATGGCAATGGTGTAATGCATGCCAGAAGTGGATTTTCCAAACGAAATAGGTATTTAGAGAATGTTTCAATTCACGTTTTTTATTTAATTGTAAACCAACAAAAACACCTGTATCAATGCACTTCAATTAAACAGCTTTAATCATACAATGTACGAATAGACTACAATATGCAAAAGTTGAACTATTTCGCACACAATATCGAATATTGTTTTGTACAATAACATTTATCCAACAACATTTACATGTAACCATTAACTTGGGATATTCACCAAAGAACAAAACTGAAAAAACTGAAACTGAATTTGGCTCGGAGTTGAATTTTAATTTTAAAATTGATTTCTTTTACGGTTAAATTTATCTTTATCAACATCCGAATGTTGTCTTTAAAGTCAAAATTTTTTTTATTTTAAGTTTCAAATGGGTTTTTGTTAATTTCAATTGATGTGTTTAGATTTCAGTTTGTTGTTTTTGGAACGAAGTTCCTTATCGCACGCTGCGGGGTGGGGTAATGAATGTTTTATAAATAACACTATTATGCTACAACCCAGTATTATAAACTGTATTTGGTACATTTGCTTTGGTTTGTGTCTAGACTAAGATATGTTGGGAAATTGCTTGTGTAATGGGAAGTTTTCTAGGTGGAGCCTGTAACCAATATTTAGTACATATTTGAACGCAATAAAAGGTAAATTTAGAAAAGTCAAAGTGAAAGAAGTTTATAATTGATAATTTTCTGAAATAAGTGCCTTTTCTTAAAAAGTCAATTTCTGCAAAAAATACCTATTACCTATAATACCTATAACAAAGTACATTTTCTTTAAAAAAAATCCTTATCTGAAAGAAGTACATTTGCTTAAAAAAGTAAATTTTCTTACAAAAAAGTAAATTTTCTTACAAAAAGTAAATTTTCTTAAAAAAAGTAATGTTTTATAAAATAAGTACCTTTTCTCAAAAAAGTAAATTTTCTTACAACAAAATTTGTTTTCTTAAAAACCAAATTTTCTTTTGAGAGTATCTTTTTTGTGAAATAAAATTACTTTTCCTGGGATAAGTACCCACACTTAAAAATGTACCTAGTTTTGAAAAAGGACCAATTCTAAAAAAAATCCCGTTTCTTAAAAAAACCTTTTCTTCAAAAATAAGACCTCTTAAAAATACCTTTTTTTACAAAAATTACTTATTTTAAAAGTACATTTTCTTAAAAATAAAATATATCTATTCTTTTCTTTTCTTGAAATAAGTAGCCTTTCTGAAAATAAGTACAGTTTCTTAAAAAAATAACCTTTTCCTAAAAAGAGTACCACTTCTTTAAAAATTATCTGTTCTTAAAGAAAGTACTTCTTTGTAAAAAAAATGCATACTCTTATGGCTTTTTCTTCCAAAAAGTACTTCTTCTTATAAATGGTACCTTTTCTTAAAAAAAAATGTTAGATTTAATAAAAGAAGTACCTCTCTTTAAAAAATGATTTTTCGTGAAAATGTAATACATATTCTTACAAAAAGAACCTAAAAAAATACATTTTTGTTAAAAAAAATACATTATAAAGGGTTTTCCAATAAGAGTTGTTATTTAGGTATTCAAATAAAAATGAAATTTTTTGAGATAAATGATCGGATGTTTATTTCGTAATAAAGAGGAAGGTATGCCGTTAATAATTAACATCAGCCAAATGGCCACCACGATCACGCTTACAGGACCATATCCTATTCGTGCAATTTTCCATAACCAAATCGCAAAATGGCTGCCGTATGTCCACGATAGCCTCACGAATTCTATCTTTGAATTCATGAATCGACGCTGGGCTGTTGGCGTAGACCTTATCTTTCACGTGGCCCCAAATGAAGAAGTCGCAAGGTGTTAAATCACAAGATCTCGGTGGCCAATTGTGATCACCTCTTCGAGAGATAACACGGTCCGGAAACTTTTCCCGTAAATGAGCAAAGGTTTCGTCTTGTTGAAAGTAAACGTCGTCCAGATCAATACCATCCAACTCCGACCATAAAAAATCATAAATCATCTCTCGATAGCGCAATCCATTCACCGTAACTGTTGATCCAACCTCATTTTCGAAAATGTAAGGTCCAATGACCCCGCCGGACCATAAACAGCACCAAACAGTCACACGTTGAGGATGGAGAGGCTTCTCAACAATAACTCTTGGGTTTTCCGAGCCCCAGATGCGACAATTTTTCCAGCAATTTCTGTATTGCGGTCCGACAAGGTGCTTCGCGACGACCCAAAAATGATTTAGTTTTGCGAACTGTGACTGCAAGATTTTCCCCATTTTTGTAGTGAATTTTAATAATTTCAATGTGTTGTTGAAGCGTGTATCGTTCCATTTTTAGTAATGGCGTAGTTTCTACTTGTCAAATGTCAAAGAATAAAAGCTTCAAAAGTGACAGCTACCGAAATACAGGGTGATTCAAAATAACACCTCTTGTTGGAAAACCCTTTATAAAAAAATTGTTCTTAAAAAAGTTAATCATTTTACAAGAAGTATATTTCTTAAAAGTCCATTTAAATTATCGTATTTTTCAACGGGCCCCTTAGGCGTGTTGGAACTCACTAGTAGCGAAAGGAACTTCGTTCAACCGGGTGTTCCCTGACACCTCCTGTAATTTTTTTACTTTAAAATTGAATTTTTGTTGAGGTATTTTAAATTTCAAACGAAATTTTGTAATTTAATTTTATTTATTTTAAATTTTAATTGGAAATTTAGAACTTCACTGCGTTTTTTTAATTTCAAAAGGAATTTTGGAATTGATTAATGCTTGTTTATGTCAATTTAATTTTTTTTAATTTCGACTAAATTGATTTGAAGTTCGAATAGATTTATAGATTACAATTGACTCATTTTAAATTAACCCAACAAATTAATGTTGAATTTTAATTGATTTTGTTTTAAATTTCCAATGAATATTTTGAGTTTCTATTGATGTCTTTTGAATTTCAAATGGGATTTTAGATTTCAATTGCTGCATTTCAAATAGAATTTATGACATTTAATTGATCTACGGTTAAAATCAACAATCGAAATTTTAAAAAATCAGTTGATGTTATGATGAGTTTCAATTGATTCATTAAAAACTTTTAATGAATTTCAATTGTTGCATTATCAATTTTAAAGGTAATTTTTAAATTAAAAATATTTTTTTCGACTCGAGGTGTTTGTTTGCTTGTTTATTTATTTGTTACTCATATTTCCTGAAGATGCTATCCGATGGATGGCGAAATTTTGAAAACAAGCAAATAAACAAACGAATACCTCGAGCATGAAAAATCATTTATTAGATGGTAATTTTTAAATTTTAAATTCAATTTTTTAATGTTGATTTATTTTAAATTTAGAATCAAGTTTCGCTTATTTTGAAAGGGCGTTTTAACTACCAATTGATGTTTGTTTGAGTTTCAATTGAAAATTTTCGCATAGTTCGTAGCTCGCAAACTGAACGTATTTGTTTTGAGACCGTTTACGCGATCGGGACCGCTGCATCAAGCTTAAATTAGACTACACCCACAGAATATATAACCGTATTAGCTTAACCGACATTAGTGGTTGCTATGACATTAGAAGTTGTCGCAACCACATAAGAGCCTGTCTCAACCGAATTGCTATAGTGGGGAATAAATTCAGTGAGAAAAAATGTCCATTCGTTTGTTGCAATTGCAATTCGGTTGAAGTAGCCGTAGTTGCGGTTGCAGTAATGTCACAATTTGTATCTTGAATCATGTTCTGATTATACATGTTGTTTAAGATTTTCGGATTCTAGTCACGGAAGATGTAGTTTGAATGTGAAATTAGTGGAAAAATTCCTTGAAGGGAATACCAAAAGGCAGTGTTGTGCAGCCACAGGAAAATTCAGTTGAGACAACCGAATTAACCGTAACTGAATGTAGAGGATGTCAGAACTTCAGTACAGCCGCATTAGAGGTTGTCACGATATCATTAGAGGTTGTCACAACCCCATTAATGACTGTCACAACCCAATTAGAGGTTGGCACGACCGAATTTAGAGGTTGTCACAACCTAATCAAAACTTCTGCTATTGATAAATTCCGTGAGACTTTTTAATATTCTAATAAATAATTACAAAATTAAGGCACTTTGTATGGGTAATTTTTTAGGGTAACAAATTCATTTTACAGCCACTTCCGACTTTTAATTTTTTTGGTGAATTTTGAAATTTTATTTATAAGTAATATGAAATAATTCAAAATACCTGGTCCGATTCTGCTCAAACTATATAAAGGGTTTTTCAACAGAGACGCTACAAAAGTAAATCGATAGGGACAGCAAACGACGCCATATTTTTTCCCGCTCGTTTGACATTTCTCTTCAGTAAGGTTTGCCATTTCATCATGGAAAGATATACGAGCCAACAACGAGTCGAAATTATTAAAATTTACTACCGAAATTTGGAGTCAGTGGCCTCAACTTTAAGAGCGCTACGTCCAATTTATGGTCGTCAGCGATGAGGCTCATTTCTGGCTGAGTGGCTTCGTCAATAAGCAAAATATGCGTTATTGGTCAGACAGCAATCCACACGTAGTCCATGAATCATCATTGCATCCCGAACAAATTACGGTTTGGTGCGGTTTATGGGCCGGCGGCGTCATTGGGCCGCACTTCTTCCGTGATGATCAAGACCGGCACATTACTGTGAATGCGAATCTCTACCGTTCAATGATATTTTCGGCCCCAATTGGATAATATGGACTTGGAGGACATGTGGTTCCAACAGGACGGCGCCACAAGCCACACAGCGAATGCCACAATCAATTTATTGGAAACCAAGTTTGGTGAACGTGTTATCTCACGAAATGGCCCAGCCGATTGGCCGCCTCGGTCTGGCGATTTGACGCTGTTAGATTATTTCCTGTGGGGCTACGTCAAGTCTATAGTCTATTCCAACAAGCCAGCGACGATTGATGAACTTCGTACGAATATCGAACGTGAAATTGCAGCAGTATCGGCCGATTTATGCTTCAAAACCGTCGAAAATTGGGTTCAGCGTCTGGACTTCTGCAAGCGTGCCCGTGGTGGCTATGCAAAAGAAATCGAGTTCCATACATAATCGCATCGAACGTACTTTCACAGGAATAAAGAATTTCATTGGTATCTAAAACCGGTATTGTTTTATTTAAAATAACTTTTGTAGCGCTCTTATTGAAAAACCGGATACAATAAGGCTAATAGTCAGAAAATCAAGTTTTGCAAAATTTTTGTAAAAATTTATCAATCCAATAGGGTGTTATAGTATGACATACATAGTTTCAGAGCGACCCTACCCTTTGTATGGGAGGTACCGGAAAGTCTGGCACTTTTGGGTCGAAACATTGAGACTTTTTTTAATTTTGGCATGATACAAAAACACAACTTAACCGCTCTAACGGCCATATTATACCCATAGAGTAAATCTTACTAGAGCGAATATTTAACTCATCTGACGTTTCCTTTCACACTCTTCGTGATGCGGTCGGTGTGATAGAGAGATGTTTGACGAAAAGTGGCATACACCAGGTGGAATTACAATAACTTCTGGCTTTAATTTTTCATGACGTTTAGGTGCAAGACTGTGAAATTTAAATGTATGTTACAATCTTTTATTGCCTGCTATTAATAGCATATATTTATTTGTGTTGTATTTAACACAATAATTTTAACACAAAAAACGAAATGCCATTGTTGTTATTTTGTTCGTTGTTTTGAATCATTGCCTCTATCTGGTATCATTGAAGCAATTCTTTTCTTCATCCAACATTCATATCACACCAGGCCAAATGTCATAAATTTGCTCAGAGAAATGTTGAGTCTAGTATAGTAATTAGTCTATGATTGTACCTGACATTTTAACCGTAAATTTTGCTACACTTTATTTAAAAGTAGTCAAAATAAGGAATATTTCATACAAAAATTCAGATTCATATCTTCAAAACCGCAAATGCTTCGATTTTTGAGTAGAAATGTGCGTTGGCTTGTGTATCAACACTTTCCAAATCTTCAGAACTGAGACGTTTTAGCGGACAATCCATAATTACAATATTTTTAAATCATTTCCCTAGCGGGAGTTTTTAGTAGGTCTGTTTTTTAAATATCAAGTTTTTAAATTTATTCAAGCTCAAGACCTTTGTAATATTAAGCTTATTTATTAGCTTAATATTATTTTCAAAAAAGCCGATATTAAAAAGGTCTTGAGCTTAAATAAATTGATGAAAGTAGACGTAGAGCATCCCGAGCTGGAAACAACAATATTGTTGATGGCTACCTCTGATTTGTTGTTTTGTAATGACAAAACAAAAACCAATCATGCCTGTTTGTAATAAATAGAAATATAAATATTTTGAATATCTCGAAAAAGTCTTTTTTTTTATTAAAATTAAAATGATACCCCAATTTTTGACACCCAATACAAAACGTTATTTGTTACCACGATCTTTGTTATATTGCTTTTAATTTAAAATAAAATTCCGGTAAAAAATTTCTATGTATAGTTGACAAGAACAATCGATGCAGTTATAATTACTATTTTATGATAAATTTAACAATCATCAAAAAATTCATGTGTCAACTAAGCAACCGTATCATGCAATATTCACATATATTCGTAGTAGTTATACGCTATTGCTATTATCAACTATGGAATTTTTTGAGTGCACTTGGGAACTGCCTATACACATATGCTATCACGCACTACACAGAAAAAAATATTGGCCAGTAAATTTCAATTAAAAATATAATTGAATTTTTTCAAAAAATTTAATTAAAAATTATTGCAATCAATTAAATTTTTAATCATATTTACAATTAATTTTTTGAGTTTACAACAGAACTTGGAGTTAGCAAGGCGCAAATCTACGGCGTTAAAAATGTTTAAATTTTAAGTGCATTATTGAACTTTTGCTTTGAATCTTACTAAATTAATATAAATATGCATGTTATGTTCTAATCAAACCTTAATATAAAGATTAGTATGATAAAGTATTTTACAGAAAGTTGAATTTTACAACGCCGTTGGGAGGCAATATGTGTGCCGGCTGAGTCACCAGCCGTCGTCGTCACTTTTCGTACGGCTTTAGTCTTTGATATACAACACTGTTGTTATTTGTAATTCGTTTATTGTTGATTGAAAGATTTTATTTTGTCAACTTAAAGAATAATTGTAATAAATTGTCTTGTTTCGTGATTAAAACTGCGTTTTTTGTAATTGTGTGTTAATTGGCAAGAGTTTTTGAATAAATTTTATTGGAAATTAGTGTTTGCGTTGAGTGTTTTGTTTGTAATGGAAAATGTGGCTGTCCCCAAACATTTTTTATGCACTTGAAAATACACAATTTGCCACCTTATGCCACATACAATTGTTTACACGAACATTGTTTTCAAAAACTTCACATAAAAAGAAACTTTAAGACTCACATTCTTAGACATTTTGAACGTGTAAAATAAAAGTGCCCTAAATTGGATGAAAGCACTCGTACATTTCTCCAACAAAGCTGTGACTAATGCAGAAGAGATGGAATGCGAAAATGGAGTAACTGTTGCTCCGGAAGGAGCAGATAAATTGAATGTTTCTCCAGAACCACCAGAGCAGTTCCACTCTTTCAGTTATAAAAACAAAATGAAAATAATTTGTAACAACGCAGTGGAATTTATTGTTGAATTACATTCCCCCAATAACTGTTCTCGTTTAAGAAAACCGGACATTTGTTCCGATTATGAATCCAAATTCTAAAAAATTAAATTTTTTTGTAGATATAAGTGCATGTGTAAATGAGAAACCTTGAATAAAATCGCTTTAAAAATAGAACATTTTAGTTTTTTTTAGTGTCGTCGCAGGGGGTGGGGGTTTGAAAAAAGCAATAACGGTTTTATTTGATTCAATTCAAAATTGAATCAAAAATCGCCAAAGAAAATCAATAATTTTTTAATTACCTTGATTACATACTTAATCAATATTTTCGATAAAATTCAATAAATGTTTTAATCAAATTTAAAAATTTTGTAATTGAAGTTTTTTTTTGACAAATTTACAAATAACTTTAATTAATATTATCATTTTCGTGATTACACCAAAATCAAATAAAAAATTAATCAAATAAACAAATTTTTTAATTGAAATTGATTTTTATTTTTTTCAGTGTAGGTTTGTTCCCGTACTTACTATCTTTTATACAATTTTTTTTATTTGTTTATTAACCCGGAAACTCTGTTTTTGAAGCAATCAACTTTATTTTTGATGAGATAGTGCAAAACTTAAAAACAAGAAGTTTTACTATATCCTGTACATGGGATGGGTTTGGTTGAGGTTCTAAATAAAATTCCTTGAATTTTTACACAGTGAAATTTATGCAATCATTTTGAAAAATTTTCGCATACACTTTTTCGTTGAATACTGAACGAAGTACCGAGAAAAATGAAGGGATATGAAGTATAACCAAAAACATATTACAAATTTAACAATGAATCTATAACCCTTACAATGTGGGGCCTCTGCATCTTATGAATGCATTTCCTTACCCAATCTTCTCGATCCGCAACTGTTATCTATTTGTCGACAATAACATTTACCCCCAACTAGGAATAAGAACTTGCATGTACGTATGGACATATGAATGTATGATCGTTTGTACATTTATTATATTTTCATTCTTTATTACTTTATGATAAATTTTTTTGTTTACATATTTTATTTTGTATTATTATTTGAGTTTAGCTACAAGAGTAACGAAATAGCGTTTGCGCCTTATTTTGGCGCTTGTATTTCATCGTTTCTTTTCGTTAGCAAACAAAATCAAATTGCTTTTGCTTTCTACGAGACTTTTACTACGGCTAACGTGTTTTACTTTTGCCTATAAAACTGCTCAAAATTGTCACAATCCAAATCAGTTAGCTCAGAGGTGAAGATCTAAGAAGATCACTTGTATTCCATAGATGCAAATTTAAAATAATAATAACAGTAGACCAAAGATACCATCTATTGAGATAACATTAACAGTATTTGAAGTGAAGTTTTAATTTTGAAAATTGTAAAAATTTCAAACAACTTCTCGTTACGATATTTGAAAAATATAACTGGAAATACTCCCGAGTTTAAACAAAATGTGCGAGTTTAAAGAAAAACACAATAGCGTGAGCGGTAAGTGAATATTATGTGTAGAAATTCGGAATAATTCGGAGTCATGCATTAAACGATTTTTAAGACCTTTTCCTTAATGTTAATTTTTGAATTTTTAAAATTCGTCTTGTTTTTAAATGTTTTTCATTTTGAAAAATATTCATGGAATTTTTAAAAATATTATTACAATTTAAAGTTAACTACAGGCATGTGCTGGTGCAATGGTTAGTGTGTGCGGCTCTTGTACATGAGATCGTGGGTTCGAACCGTGCTCTGACCACCTAAAAATTTCTTTCGGCGGCGGTCACCTCGCATAGTGACGGCGACACTATCGAGTACATAGCCATGAAAAATCTTCTCAAAATACCTTTCGGAATCGGTGTAAAACTGTAGGTCCCAATTAGTGAGTGAAAACTGGAAAGCGCACAGCTCAGTGATTGTGAGAAGTTCTCCCCGGTCCCTTCATGGGATGTAATGGGAAACCATTTATTTTTTTATGATAACAATATATTACATCGAAAATAATTTGGATTCTCATTTACATAGATAAGAATAAATTAAATTCCTCTTTTTTCAATAGAATTAATTGGCCATACATATTTATATTACCCAAAACTTTTAATCATATTATTATGTGTCTCTTCGTATTCGTAAACAAACAGTAATTAGTTTAATTAAAAAATAAACAAATTTTATACTTTTTTGTTCAATACTACTCGTACTACTGCGTAAGTGCTTAAATAATTTGTCACCCATCTGATTCATAAAACAAAGTAAATATGTTATTCCATTCTTCTTCTTGTTTATACAAAAAAACAAATATACATACTCAATTAAACGCCATGGAGAAATAGCGATAGAGCCCCATAAAAATAGTCTCAATTTGCGAATCCAACAACAACACAACATCCGACATCAGGCTCTTATTTTTGGAAACACGTGACTGATTTTGCCTTGAATTTTATTAAATTGTATTTGCACCAGATTGTTGTTTTAATTGTTCATTTACAATCGCAATAAATAAGTAAAAGCAACAAAATAACCAAAGAGTAGCACCAGCAGGCAATTTTAAAGAGAAAATAAACGGACTGACGCAAAGTTGGGTCGCATGCAGAACTGATAAACATGCGTTAACTTACGATTGATTAAGACCGACCAAAAGATATCCTACATTACTGCGTTTGCGTATATGGTGGTGCAATTGTTATGTGTGTGGCTCTTGTACATAAGATCGTGGGTTCGATACCTGTCCTGACAACCTTAAATTTCTTCCGACAACGGTTACCTCAGTTAGTGCCGGGGGCACTATCAAGTATATAGCCATGAAAAAGCTTCTCAAACTATTCTTCGGAACCTGAGTAAAACTGTAGGTCCCAATCACTCAGTATAAAACTAGAAAGGGCATAGCTCACTGATTGTAAGATCTGCCATTCGCAGTTTTTATTCCTAAAGAGAGGGCGATCACCTTGATCGTTACCATCTCATATCACAGTCAAAAGTTATTCTAACATTATTACAGGTATCTCTTCACAGAAATGCTGTAGATGACCAACTTTACATAGCTATAAAACATGAACGGTAGGGAGTTATAAAATTAACGTCATTGGAACGGCAGCAACGAGTACAATATATGTGTGACATTTCATCGAAATCGGAGAGTATCAAGTTTCAAAAGTATTGCTTTTGGGTCAATTTTTTATGCTAACATTTTCAAGTGAAAAATCGCGGGCTCGATTTTGATTTTAGAACCATGATTTCTTGAGAACATATTTCTTAGAGTTTGTCGTAGATTACGTTTCTGCTATACATTTTATCAAGTTTTTTGGTCGCATACAAATTGACCCAGCCTAATGTACATTCAGTGCACAAGTGGAAGTGGTGCGCAGAGCACTCGCAATGCACATCATCGCTATTCTCAGAACTTTGGTCGGTAGTGTACAATTGGTGGGCTTCTCAAAGACTTGCCATCACACGATACCATGTAGAATATTATAGGTCTTATCAACGCTGAATTAATCCAGTGAACAATCCGCGTGGTGCAATGGTTAGTGTGCGCAGCTGTTGTGCATGAGAACGCGGGTTCGATCTCTGTTCTGACTACATTAAATTTCTTTCGACGACTACTAAAAATAATAAAAATAGTATCATGCCTTAAATTTCTTTGGACGATGATTACCTCGCTTAGTGACGGCGATACTATCGAGTGCTTAGCCATGAAAAAGCTTTTCAAAATACCGTTCGGAACCGGTGGTAAACTGTATGTCCCAATCAGTGAGTGTAAAACTAGAAAGCGCAGAGCTCACTGGTTGTGCGAAACCCTCCCCAATCCCATCATGGGATGTAATGAGAAACCATTTTTCTTATCTACTCATTACTCGCAGCGAACGGTAATTACATTGGGATGGACAATCGCGATGCGTAATTACTAGGGTACCCATTTAATCGGGTTTATGATTAATCGGTTAATCGTAAATTTGAATCTGACAATTAACCGAACAAAACGCAATCAAATTATTCGATTATTCGAATAAAATAAAACAAAAAAAAAAGAAAATAGTGTTCAAATATTGTACTAGGCACATTTATTAAAACAAAACTAGACGTAACTAAAGCAACTTCAATATATGAAATATATGTAGGTACAATTCACAAATCGTAGTTTTAGTGACTTTTGGTACCAAGCCAAAATTAAGAAAAGTGCCACGCTTTCCAGTACCTGCCATACAAAGGGTAGGGTCGCTCTGAAACCATATCACACTATAAAGCCCTATTGGATTGATTAATTTTTAAAAAAAATTTGCAAAACGTAATTTTCTGATTATTATCTTTATTGCATATAGTTTGAGCATAATCGGACCAGGTATTTTGATACCCCCATACAAAGTGACCAGTGGGTGTTGAAATTTCATCAGACTATTACACCCAATTTAATGAACCAATTTTGAGACAATTTTTTTTTATTTATGCCTATGAGCCAAAGCACTGTGCGACGGTTTCTCTCAACAAACTATCAAATCTGTTCGAAATGTGTGTAAAGTTATGAAATTTGTTCGCAAATCGTTGTCATATGAGTTGCCGCATTGTAGGAGTGTTTCAAGACGGATTGCTTGCCATAAACACATACTTATATTTTATTAATCGATTAATTGCACTGATTTTGATTTGTTCGATTTAATCATTAATCGAAGAATTTAATTATTAAAATGTTCGGTTAATTTTATAGCACGATTAATCGATTAACCGAATAATGACTAATTGGATGGTTACCCTAGTAATTACGCATCAAGTTTACACGTTACATATGGGGGATGTGTAATAGTAATGGGTACTTGGGTGTGTAATAGTAAATGAATTATTAAGAAAAGATACTTTTTGTAAAATCATAAACTTTTTTACAGAACAATTTTTTTTATCGAATGTATTTTTAAAAAAAAGTATATTTTTAGGTCCTTTTTGTAAGAATATGTATTATATGTTTTTTTAAGAAAATTAATTTTTTTTAAGAAAAGGTAAATTTTTTTTATGAAAAGATACAATTTTTAAGAAGAAGTACTATCTGGAAGAAAAAGCTATAAGAGTATGAATTTTTTTTACAAAGAAGCACTTTTTTAAGAACAGATAATTTTTAAAGAAGTGATTCTAGTTTTAGGAAAAGATTATTTTTTTAAGAAACTGTACTTTTTTTCAGAAAGGCTACTTATCTCAAGAAAAGAAAAGAAAAGGTATATTTTATTTTTAAGAATAGGTACTTTGAAAAAAAGTAATTTTTGTAAGAAAAGGTGTTTTTTAAGAAGTCTGTTTTTGAAGTCTTTTTTTAGAATTGGTCCTTTTTTCAAAAATAGGTAAATTTTCAAGTTTAGATACTCAGGAAAAGTTATTTTGTTTCACAAAAAAGATATTCTGTAAAGAAAATGTAGTTTTTTATGAAAACGAATTTTGTTGTAAGAAGATGTACTTTTTTAAGAAAAGGTACTTATTTTATAAAAAATTTAATTTTTTAAGAAAATTTACTTTTTGTAAGAAAATTTACCTTTTTAAACAAATTTACTTCATTAAGATAAGGTATTTTTTAAAGAAAATGTACTTTGTTTAAGAATAGGATTAGGTATTTTTTTCAGAAAATTTGCTTTTTTAAGAAAAGGCACTTATTTAAAAAAATTTCTTTTTTTAAACTTCTTTCACTTTGACTTTCCTAAATTTACTTTTTATCGCGTTCTAAATATTGATACTAAATATTGGTTACAGGCCCCAACTAGAAAACTTCCCATTACACAAATAATTTCCCAAATATATTAGTCTAGACACAAACCAAAGCAAATGTACCCAATATAGTTGATAATAGTGGGTTGTAGCATAATAGTGTTAAAAAAAGTTGTTTAATTTTTTTTCATCTAGCCCCCATCCCGCAACGTGCGATAAGGAACTTCGTTCCAAAAATCGGTGAAACTGAACTTCGCTCAAATATAAAATCTACTAAAACGTTCATAGGCTCAATGGAAAAAGTAATAAATTTTACGGCTTTCTAAGGGATTTTGATAAAGTGATACAATTCATATGGAAAAAAATGCCAAAATAGAAAATTGCTGAAATAAAAATATGTCTCCCACTCGGAGACCTGCGCCCAATCGGAAAACTAACCACATTCTATAGACATATAATCAATATTACCATGTAGAATCCATCTATCAGACCCTCCAATTTCTTTATTAGGAACGATGTCAGTCTTTTAGGTCGAAAGTTGTTGGGTGTGAGAACTTTCCAGCTTTTGAGTAGAAACACTATGTAGCTATCATTTGGTCGTTAATGGGTTAACGTTTTTAACATTTCAATTCTCAATTCGGTGTACATATTTTAAATTCCAAATTAATGTATTTCTACATTCTAATAAAATTCATAATTTCAATTGATTTTTTTACATTTAAATTGATATTTTTTGAACTTGTTGGAAAATGTATGTATGTATGGATGTGAATTTATATTTACATTTTCGGCAACATATCAAAGGCATTGCGAAGTCGGTATACGTTACGTTTTAATGACAGAAAAACTTCAATTTACTACTATGGAGCACGAGTATGTACTCGAAACGTCTGCGATTATTAATGTTATTTCTATACGGCCTTGATTAATTGAAACTATAGATAAAGAAATATATATGTGCATATCGGCAGCTAAAATGCAAAAAGACGTAACTAACAAAAAATTCAAAGCCGAGTTTTTTGTATTGATATTTAAGCATTTTATCTAACGCTGCGTCGTCCCCACTTCTACGATAACAAATTAAGTCGTTGTTTGTGTTTTGAGAAATATTTGGAAATAGGTACTACAATTTATACAGTATTTTACATCTCCTGTAAAACAAAAAAACTTAAAAGTGTGGTTATGTATGTTGTTTTGCATTGTAGCTAACGATATGAAGATAGCACAGAATTTATAATGCCAGATTTTACAGCAAGGTTGTCGGTTCAATCAAAATAATACAATTCCGTTAAAAACTCTACTTGGTGTATTTTTGAAATGTTTATTTACGGAAGTAAATAACAACGGCTGATGTTTACACTGACAAATTTCGATATGATTTTAATTTATGTAGGTACATACAGTGGTGGCAACGCATGTAGCACATTTACTACCTGTAGGATTCTAAAGCTTTTATTTCGACCTGTTTTATTTTTATTCCTTACTGTAAGAGGGTTGAAATTTATGTTTCGGGATTAGAGAACAAAAACAAATATTAATCATCGGAAATCACTTTATTGTTTTTCAAAATATTCCCCATGAAGAAGTATGCACTTTTGCATGCGTTTGAACCAATTGTCGAAACACTTTTGCCACTCTGATTGAGGTATCTCCAAAACATGCGTTCTGAATGCAGCAACCGCTTCTTCAGGTGTCGAAAAACGTTGACCTCTCAGTTTGTTTTTTACGCACGTTCTGCGTTGTTCTAGTGGTACGGTTGCGACATGACCGGCGACAGGCGACCATTAGCTTGGAAGTGCTTCGGGCGCGGACAACTTTTGTTGGATTTGGCTCATCTTGAAACACCCATTCAGTTGACTGCTGTTTACTTTCGGGCTCATACGCGTAAATCCAGGATTCAGCACCTGTCACGATGTCATAGACGTGTTTCGAAGCACCGCGATCGTATTTTTGTAGCATTTATTTCGACCAATCGACACGAGACTTTTTTTGAGCGATTGACAAATTTTTTTGACAGTCAAATGTTTATGCAATATTGAATGTATGCTGGTCCCACTAATGCCTAAGGTTGTCTCAATCTCACGATAGGTCACATGACGATCTTGCAAAATCAGTTCGCGCACAGCATCAATGGTTTTCGGAACAACAGCTTATTTTGGACGGCCTTCACGAAATTCGTCTTGCAGTGAACTACGACCACGATTGAATTCACCATACCATCCATAAACACTGGTCCTTGATGGAGCTTCATCGCCAAAAATTGAATTAGGTTCATCCATGCACTGTTGCTGAGTTAATCCACGTCGAAAGTTGTAAAAAATAATCGCACGAAAATGTTCACGATTTAATTCGATTTTTGGGCCCAGATGAATCTTTTAAGTTACACTGTGTGTAATTTTTTAAGTCATGGCAAAATAACCATATACGGACACCACTACGTGATAAAAGACTAAAAAAAAAGACCCTTGTTTCCCAATTTTTCCCAAAGTCATGCACTTTTTTTTTATGGACCGCCAAAGATTTGGGGCCTCGGTATCATTTTCGTAAAAATGTGATCATTTTCTCAGGCTCATATCTTGCAAACCGTTCAGAATTTCGATTTACTCTCTGAGGCAAAGTTGTAGCTCTTGTCATAAACAACATTATAAACATAATACGAATACTTTTTTTTAATATTTTTGTAATAGATAGCATAGTATCTCAATGTTGAAGTAAATAAAAAACAAATGAAATTAAAAAACGGTGTTAAGAATAATTCCCAGGAAGTTTATATGTTCTAGAAATTTGTTTATTGAGATCTTAGGTAAATTTTTGTAGTTGATTGTTTCCTTGAATTTTGAACGGTTTGCTACATATGGACCTGAACACGGGAAAAAAGGTAAAAAAAATCGAATTTTTTTAAGTTTTTTCCGATTTTGATCTGGAAGGTGAAGTTTTTTTGATTTTATATGTTCGCAATTTTTGTTCTTTATGAAATTCTGAACGGTTTGCAAGATATGAGCCTGAGAAAATGATCACATTTTTACGAAAATGATACCGAGGCCCCAAATCTTTGGCGGCCCATAAAAAAAAAGTGCATGACTTTGGGAAAAATTGGGAGACACGGGTCTTTTTTTTTTTAGTCTTTTATCACGTAGTGGTGTCCGTATATGGTTATTTTTTTTCGTGTTGCACTGTGTTACTGTAAACAACACAAACAACGCACGTATGTCAAAACGTTCTGAGTACGCATAACTTCAAAAATGCCCAACTTTACGATAGAGCTGTCAGTTGCCAGATTGGAACACTAGGGTTGCCAAATCCGGAAACATGCACTGTTAGTTTTTTCTAGTTCCTTCATTCCCTTCACTTTCTATTAATGCTTAATTGCAAGAATAACCAATCTTGTCTGGTCACGAATTTAGCGCAATTCTAAAATATTCATAACTTCGGTTTTATATTTGCGCAACATTAAAATCATTGGATAGATTTGGTAATATTAAGGCCCAATTTTTGACTAGTCAATCATCTTTGATCAACAATCAAACATAACTTAAACTATGAATTCATTTTTTAGGTTAATAGTTGATTGCTGTTTGTTGGCATTTAAACTATGATCAAGTGACCATATGATTTTGACAGAATACAACAAGAAGAAGCTTCTTTATGCCCAGTTTTTAAGTGGGTAGTTAAATATCGGAGTACTTAATCTTAATTCTAAGTTAATTAGAGGTTAACTTTGCATTTTGTTTTTCAGTGGTGAGTTAATGTAAGTCGCCATATTGTCAACTTATATGGCAACCCTTGTATTTTTATTGGAAAAAACGTGTGTTTTGGGATAAATATTAAAACAACAAAGGGGAACAAACAAAATGGAGTTATGTAAAATAAGAAATAGATGCATAAAATCAGTCATTTTAACAAAAATATGTAAAAAACTATATAGGCGCAACAATTTAACGATCTAGACTCAACGTATGTGTTCAAATACGCAAAACAGAAACATGTATTTAACATAATCTTCATTTCTCACTTTGATAGTCAGTAATTTGATTGTCAAAATAGTATGGTTCTGACTATAAGTTAACCAACCAACATTGGGTGGTTAAATCATAGTTAAACAATGACTAAAAACACAAATCGATGTTTAACCACAATTTAACTAAGAAACGAAGATCACCACCGACTGAAAAACGGACCATTAATTGTTAATATAAACAATTATAATCACCATCTTAGTTGAGATGACAATAAAACCGTATCATTTAACTCGAAGTGCAGTTAGAACTTTATTTCTGCTCAAATATTCTCCAATTTCATAAAATATTTTGTATTTTATCACTTGACCTTTGTTGTGCAAATGGCGTCAGTTTGATGCATCGTAACAATTAGCCGATAAATATATGAATACCGGTTATTTTTCGTAGCATTCGCCACTGTTGCCACATGGTAGTAAGATTATTTGACAAAGCACTGAAAAACTCTTTTCGTATTTAAAGTCAGATCAAACATAAATCAAAATCAACTGATTACCAATTTAAATAACCGGTCAAAAATTGGGACTACGAGCATTATGCTGTAAATCTAAAAATGACAGGGAGTATGTTAGCTCTCGAACCAAAATGACCGACGACCGGGTAACGGCAAACTGAACTAATCGAACTAAAAGAGCAAACTAGTTCGTTTCAGTGAGCTCAACTAAAAATAGCAATCTTTCAGTGAACTGAATGCTCAACTTTAATGTGATTTCCCTCCCAATTATTTGAAGAAGACTAATTATAATTATTCAGCATTAAAATAATCGAATTTGGACAAAAATGTCCTTTCCAACAAAAAACGGTTATCTAAAAAAAATGGTTATCTGCGTCGATCTTACATTCCTTAATAGACATACAAAACCGGCTATCGCTTGCGTCCAATTCAGCAGTTAGTGACAAAAAACAACGGCAAAGGAATGTGGCATGTTGTAATAAAAACAAATAAACCGCCACGCGCTAGCCTGTATGTTGCGAGTGTAATTTGAAGCGTTTTGTAATTTTCCAGTAAATAAAGCCAAGTTAGGTATTTTTTTTTATTCTCTTATGTAGAACAACTAATCTGTTGTATATTTGTCTGTACCGTATGTATAAGTACATGGCATAATGTTACGTTACAAATATGTACGTCATTAATGTATGTATGTAGGTACCAATTTGTTGATGACTGTCATCAAATGTACTCGTATAGGGTGACTGACTTGCTATACTGCAGTATAAGAGCAGACCAACCAAAATCCATTATTACCATACCAACAAAAAAAAAACAAAACAGAAAAAACAAGAGAACACAAATTGTGGCACCATGAAAAGGTTTAATGACCTATAAAGTGCAATTGGGTAAAATACATACATACATATGTACATAGCTTGATTTGTAGGTACATATCGTATGGATATAGATGTTTGATGATGTCACAGTTGCCTCATGAAATTGTCTGTGTAAGAAACCAGTGCACACTGGGACAGATTGAAAAAATGACCGGACAAAATTCCAAAAATCGGAGCAGTAATCCAGATAAAATAAGTTACTTAAACAGTGGCCAATTAACCACTGAGGTCGAAAATTAACTGTTTTGAAGGTTCCATGCACGTTGTTGATCAGGCAAGGGGCCCAAAGTTGAGTATTGTTTCAATACATGCATGCAGGCTAATTTTTAGTAGATGTGTGTTATATGAAGGTTATGTTTCTGGTTGTTTTAAACTCTTTTTATTGATTTTCTGTTATAAGAGCTACGAAAATGTATATTAAGTTAATTTAATTTACTTAAGGTTTCTAGTTCAATTGCAATGAAAGTAGTTGACTAAAAATATTACATTTTTTAATCTTTTGTGGACCGCCAAAAATTAGCACCAACTAGGAACAGCGCGCGATTTTCACTTCTGAATACTTTGGACCCTAACCGAAGTCACTGATTTTATTTCGTTACCCTTTACTACCATTTGCTGAAGAACATTTTTTTTTTAAACTTTGCTCTAGTTTTTGATTTCAAATTTAAATATAAATTACTTGTGTAAGAATTGATTTTTTTCAGTGTAAATTCAAATACATTACTGTGTCGGAATTTAGGTCTGGCAATACCATAAAATGTCAAACTAAAATTTCGAAATTTCAAACTAAAATTTTGAAAGTTCCGAGGACGATGATGATGAAAATGTCGAACGTAATGATATATATTTTTTTAAACCAAGTTTTTATTTTGTGGTCCCAAATAAATCTTGTATGCTTACGAAACAAACTTCTCAAACTTTTTATTTATTTTATAATTCCTAATAAATTTGGTAGAAAAGTTTAAAACGTTAAACCTTGTTAAGAAACTAAATTTTATGTGAAAAGGTAGAATTACACATGCTCTTCCCTCCGTTATGTTAGTTATCGAAATCCTGATCGAAAAATGTTTGCCTAAAATGAAATCGGGCCATCCAAAAACCTATGAAACGATACCCATAACGTTTTTTTTTAAATTTAACCCCCCCCCCCCCACTATAACTCCAGCCCCCTCCAACCAATGGAAAAAGCAATGCCAGAAATGAGCTCAGCACCCTCGAAAACCTACCGACTAATGAGTTTGACACGACTAAAACCAAAAACAACGACGTTATTAATTTTGTCCGGTCATTTTTGCAATCTGTCCCAGTGTGCAGTGCGTTCAACAAGAGAACACTTCCAAAAGTTTGGGAGGAGAAAAGAGACCTAGCGCTTTTAGTAAATTTACATTAAATTATAACCAAATAAATTGTTTATACATATATTCATTTTATAAATTTATCTGGAGTTTAATAATACCACCGCTAACTAAAATTCAAAAAAAAATTATTGAAATTCATTAAATTTTATTTAAAAAACTGAATATCACGCTCTCTACGCCATTTTAGTACATTTAATATTGAATAATATTGATCCATGATACTTTTTAATAGTTTTTTTTTATCACTTTTATCACAATGAGCTTAAACATTTTTTAATTGTTTTCAATAATTGTCCGGTTCAAGAGCTCATTTTAATAGAAATATTAAAAAAAAAGAAAAATTGTGAAATTGATTATGGTGGATGGTTGGGAATATAGCTATTTCAATGCCCTCCCAGGCATATCATCAGCTCCCTTCTCCACAAGTATTTATGTATATCATCACATATTATAGGGATAAACAATTCTCAAGTAAGCGAGAATTGTCTAAACTCCTACTTGTGCGAAAACATCCACAACAATACTTTGCCATAACCATCAATATTCACAACATTTCTTTCCTATGCATGCTTTCATCGAAAGCCATTGCATAGATGTTGTTGTTACAAAAAAGAAACAGCGATTGCCATGAGATTGGCGTTTAGAGTGTACCGTCTTCAAATTTATATTCGTTTGCATTATTCGATCTTTTAGTTGTTATGTTTTCAATAATTGTCCGGTTCAAGATCAATAACTATTAAAAAGTACTTTTTCTACGAAAAAGTACATTTTAATACAAATATTAAAAAAAATTAATTTATTAGATTAATAAATATAAGTATTTTATTTGTTGACTTATAAGAATTTTGTTAAATGTTTATTTACAAATTTGCAAGTCTGTAAGGATGTATTTCCATAGACGTAAATAAATGAAATGAATACATTCAATGGAAAAAAATGGATTCCCACATTACATGCCATGAAGGTATTGCGGAAAGCTTCTCACAACGTGTAAGCTAGTTTTACACTCACAGATGGATACCTATAGTGTTACACCGGTTCCGAACGGTAGTAGTTTTTTCATGGCTCGATTGTGTCGCCGTCACTAAGCGAGGTGACCGTCGTCGAAAGCAATGTAAGGTGGTCTGAGCAGGGATCGAACCCACCTACTCATGTACAAGAGTATCGCTCACTACCATAGCACCACCTACGGCCTCGGAACTTCTTAAAATCGCTTAGCTCTCCATACGAAGTGGCCGAAATATTTGTTTAGCAGGGATGCAATTGTTACGATAAAAATGATGTATGTAAATTTTTTTTTGGTTTAACAACAAAAATAGTCTATTATGGAGTGATATAATAAAAACCCAACCCGTAAAAAACATAGTTTTTGACTATAAATTCTTTATATATGACCACGCAGCTTTGTCCAATCCCGCCCATATTTGCAGAGGATCTTAGAATATGTACACCTAACCAACATATTGTTCAAATACCGTTAACAGGAGCAGAAATAATGGATTTTTAATTTGTGATTTGTATGGAAGGTACCACGCCCCTTTATCCAATCCCGCCCATATTTTGTCATTGCCATTAGTTTGCCTGCGAAGTTTCAGCTCGATTGGATCACGGGAAAAGGGTTAAAAATCAATCCAACGTTTTTTCGGCATACATACATACATGCATACAGGCAGGTGAAGTCAATACATATAAAGAATTTAAAAATCAAAAATAATTCTTGAAAACTGATTTTTAAGATAAAAATCATAACTTTTACTTCGATGCTTAATTTCCATTAAAATCTTTTGATATTTGAAAGTTATATTATATGTATATGTATATAAAGGGTCCGCCAAATAACTTTTTTTTTTTGAAAATGCTTTAAAAAAAACTACAGAATATTTTCTCAAATTTCTTTTTTTATTGGAAAGTACAATCCTTCCAGTTAATAATGGAAAGTACAATCCTTCCAGTTAAAAACGGCTGCCTCGGCTGGCCATGCAGTAGCCTACACGATCGGTCCAATTTTTAAGCACATTATCGATTGTGTGCAGCTGTATTTCACCAATGGCTTCACGAATATTGTCCGTTGAAGCGTCAATTGTGTCTGGCTTGTCGGCGTCACACTTATCTTTGAGGGCACCCCACAAATAATAGTCCAACGGTGTCAAATCGCAGCTCCGAGGTGGCCAAACGACATCAGCTTTGCGGCTGATAATGCGATCTTCAAAAACAGGGCGCAAAACATCGAGTGTAGCTTCGGCTGTGTGGCACGTAGCGCCGTCCTGTTGAAACCAAATGTTGCCAATATCCTCCTCTTCAATTTTTGTGGACAACAATTCGTTCTACATGGCCCGATAACGATCGCCATTGACTGTAACGGCCACTCCTTGCTCATTTTCGAAGAAAAATGGGCCAATTATGCCTCTGGACCAAAATCCGCACCAAACAGTGACTCGTTTTGGGTGCATCGGCTTTTCAATGAATGCGTTCTTTGAAATTGTTCTTTGAAATTGATTTAATGCATTTAAAACCCGTTCGCATATGTAAAGGGTTTTCCAATTTGAGAGATATGATTTCTAAGTGACGTTTCGGCCATTTTTAGTATGTCGTGATCTGTAATTTTTTTTTCATTGTATTTAGTAATGTTTACAACATAGATAAAGGAATTAACTAGATATCACACATGACTTGGGAAATTTCTTGTTCAATGGGATATTTTCTAGATTGAGCTGGATGCAATAATTACAACGTTTGATCCCAAACAAAATATACCTGGCAAGATGTATTTAGAACAGGTGCTAACAATAGGTGTGGTAGGCAACATCAACAAGGATTTTATGTTTGTTTTGTGGTCCGTTGCTCTCAAATTCAACAGAAACGAACACCAACAATAACAGTAAACAAAAATATACAATCAAAAAAACAAAATTTTAACTTGAAAGTGAGCAACACAGCGACATGAAAAAACTAAATTAGTTGTTTGAATAGCACAACCTGGAAAATGATTCTATTTTTGTATTCAATAAATGTCCCACACTGTTGAATAAACGTCAGTGAATGTTATGAGAAACGTCAATGAAAGTTACAAAACGACAACACAGCACCTAGTGGCAGTACTTGGCAACGCCTGTGGGATATCTACTTATTTCCTTTATCTATGGTTTACAATTTCATCATGGAGAGATACGTAGAACAACGTGTACAAATTATTAAATTTTTTATCAAAATAATCGTTCTCCAATTGAAACTTTTCGTGCGCTTTTGCTATTTTATGGTCGTAATAATCTCCACTTGTGCTCGCTATTCGTCGAATTGTTGCAAATTATGAGCGTACATTTTCTTTACATGATGTGCAATTGCCAATACTACAAAGAACCGCTCGAAGTAATGAAAATAATGCTGCCGTTCAGGCAAGTGCTGCTGAAGACCGCAATTTATCGATTCCAAGACTTTGTCAACAATTGGGACTGTCTCAAACCACAATCTGGAAGATTTTGACAAAGGATTTGGGCTGGCATCCGTATAAAATTGTTATCACTCAAGAACTGAAGCCATTGGACTACCGTAAACGTCATGAATTTGCTGATCTTGGCTTGGAACAACTTGAAAACGATAACGATTTTATTAAGAAAATCATCTTCTCCGATTAGGCTCACTTTCTTTCATAGGAGTGGTGGCGTAAATAAACAAAACTGTCGATTCTGATGCGAAGAAACTCCACAAAAATTGCATTTTGAACATTTAGATCTAGAAAATCCCGTGTGGCATAGTCGGCATCTACCTTTCGATCCCTATTGAATCCAGTGGCTAGCCTGATCAAGTCTCAGAGATATTGCAGGCTCCATGACATATGATGTCGTAGACAGCGATGAAATTGAAGTTGAAGGAGATTCAAGTGCTGTTGGTGACGAAAGTACTGACGATGAAGCGCATGTTGATGATGAAGACAAATTTATAGTAGAAGTAAAGGAAGTTGGGCGTCCTCTTTTGCGTGTTGCCTATATCACTGGCATTTAGTAACTCATTGGCTATATCTATCTGGATGCTTATGAGTGACATGTACTTTGTTTCTGTTGTATAATATTTTAGATCCCTGCGGTACAATAGCCAGCTGTTTACTACAACCATATTTATAAAATAGTATACTAACCGCATGTACCATTTTCTGGAACGATGGTTAATTTTATATAGCTCCAGCAACATATCGGAAAGATCCACACCTCCTATATGCTTATTGTAGCTTTCAACAATTACTGGACGAGGAATGTAGACATACTTTTTAGTTTTCCGACACCACCGAGTGCAATCTCTAACTGGATTAGCTCCAATATAATTCGAAATTAATTGAACAGCTTTATTATCATACCAGCGACACGCAGTTAGATTATAAGATGCCTCAAACTTAGAACCGTGTGCTCCTCGTCCTCTTTTAGACAGCTCCTTTTCATCAGCAAGCTTACAATTTCCCAATCGATTACTGCGGATTGTGCCTACAGCTAAGATACCAACTTCCTTCAAATCAATCATAAGGCTTACGGAAGTAAACCAATTGTCGAAAAATAGCTGAAAATTTTGATTTGCGGGAATATGTTTTGCCGAATGAAGAACAATATCCAAAGAAATTCCCAATCCATACGATGGGCACGTCCCTTCTCGAAGATAAAGACAAAAGTCGTATATAATTCATGATACGCCAGCTCTTGCGAACATTTTGAAACCCCACTTGTTGGGCTTTTTTGGAAGATACTGTTTTAAACTGTGGCGACCTAAAAAATATATTTTTTTGATACGCGTCTATTTCATAATATAGTTACCTTTGTAAGCAATCATTTGTTCATCAATGCTTTGATATTCTTCCTGTTCAATTTCGTTACATTTTAGTTTGAGCTTCTCTAGTAAAGGGCGTATTTTTAATAATCTATCATAATTAGCTTCTCCTACTTGGGGCTGTTTGGAATTATGATTTATATGAAAATTTTCCTTTATTTTTTCAAATCGTTGTCGTGTTAATGATTGCGCTACTGCAGTAAGTCTAAAATTTTTTGCCCACGTCATTCGCATAACTGGTATTTTGATGAAAGCAAGATAAAGTAATATACCTATGAACCGTTTTATTTCAGAGACTTTACATTTTAGTTCCACGCCACTTTGTTGTAGTGCATAAATATTCGTTTCATCGGAAATTTTTTTTATAAATTTCTTCATCAAAAAACGTGGTAAAATAATTTATTGGTTCTTTCACTTTTCCATGTAGTTGACTTCATTTTTCCATGTAGTATCGGTTTCATTTATCCCGGTTCTCCGCCATCTTAAACTGTCTAAGTTAATTTTTTCACAAATCTCCTGGAAAGTTTCCAGTACAATCCTAGTCATCTTCGTCAACAATCCTCTTCAGCAAACTAATTTCTAGATGTTATTCTTTGTCGATGACATCCAGTAGACTTTCTTCAATAATATTCTCTAAATTCTCATTTTTATCTTCTTCTTCTTCATTTTCCTCATCACCGGAATCATCCCAATCAAATTCGATTATTTTCTGTATGTCCAATAGTGTCAACCCTTTCGGAAGCATCTCAAACACTACAAAGAGTATACTACATTAAATATGTACTCTATGGACCGATGTTGCCTAGAGGCAACATTCATTTTGAAGAAATACTGATACTTTTTTCATCAAATTATTTCTTTTTCTAACTGACTTACCTGTAGTTTAGTATATTATTCACTTTTTATTATAAATTTGTATATTTTTGATACCGAACTTAAGCGATTCCAAAATCACTTTTCACCAACCAAAATTTTACAAGCGCGGACACCACGAAGAACCGACATGAACTGATGAATCACCACACATGTAACGGTTTACGGCAAATAACAGCGTCAAACATGTCTAGCAAACACAACGAAACCAACAGATGTAGACAACATCGGGCATGAAATGGTTCATAAAATTAGGTACTAGGTTTCATGTCATCAAACGCCAGGCACCGATTAAGACAAGGGTGATTTTACCACGCCCATTTATGTACCTCCCATTCATAAGTGTTTCGGTCGTCTGGTTGTTCGGCAAGATAACTCCCGCAAAACCGAACCAATTTTTATGAAATTTGGTGTTAGACAAAATTTAGTCAAATGCCACTTTCCTATGGAAAATGAGTGATTTTGCCAAAACCCCATACTGGTCCCTCCCACACAAAAGTTGGTCGGATAACCGGTTGAGCGCTACGTTAACTCTCATAAACTATAACGGGTTTTAATGAAACTATGTAGGTATTAGGCAATGTTTTGCTAAACACTACTACCACCATTTTCGTACCTCCCATTGAAAAGTTGGGCGGCTTTCCGGTTCGCCGACTCATCTCCCGTAAACCAAAACCGCTCTTAACAAAATTTGGTACTAATCACTATTTTTTCAAACGCTACTGTGTAATATAAGGGTTGAATTTTATGTCTCGGGATTTGGCAACCCTAGTGTTGCAATCTGGCAACTGACAGCTCTATCGTAAAGTTGGACATTTTTGAGGTTATGCGTACTCAGAACGTTTTGACATACGAGCGCTGTTTGTGTTGTTTACAGTAACTTAAAAGATTCATCTCGTCCCAAAAATGGAATTAAATCGTGAACATTTGCGTGCGACTATGTTTTACAACTTTCGACGTGGATTATCTCAGCAACAGTGCATGGATGAACTTAATTAAATTTTTGGCGACGAAGCTCCATCAAGGACCAGTGTTAATCGATAGTATGGTGAATTCAATCGTGGTCGTAGTTCACTGCAAGACGAATTTCGTGAAGGTCGTCCAAAATCAGCTATTGGTCCGAAAACCATTGATGCTGTGCGCGAACTGATTTTGCAAGATCGTCATCTGACCAATCGTGAGATTGAGATAACCTTAGGCAATAGTGGGACCAGCATACATTCAATATTGCATAAACATTTGACTGTCAGAAAAATTTGTTCGCGTTGGATCGATCCCACACAATTTGTCAATCGCTCAAAAAAAGGCTCGTTTCGAATGGTGTAAAGAAATGCTCCAAAAATACGATCGCAATGCTTCGGAACACGTCTATGACATCGTGACAGGTGATGAATTCTGGATTTACGCGTATGAGCCAGAAAGTAAACAGCAGTCAACTGTGTGGGTGTTTCAAGATGAGCCAAATCCAACAAAAGTTGTTCGCGCCCGAAGCACTTCCAAGCTAATGGTCGCCTGTTTTTTGGGAAAAACCGGACATGTTGCAACCGTACCACTAGAACAACGCAGAACAGTGAATTCTGAGTGGTACACAACCATTTGTTTGCCAGTTATCTTCCAAGAAATCAGGAAAACCAACCGCCGAAGACGTACCACACTTCACAATGCGAGCTCTCACACATCGGCTGAAACAACTGCATTTTTGAGCACCCAAAACAAACGTTTTTCGACACCTGAAGAAGCGGTTGCTGCATTCAGACTGCATGTTTTGGAGATATGTACCTCAATCAGAGTGGCAAAAGTGTTTCGACAATTGGTTCAAACGCATGCAAAAGTGTATAAATCTTCATGGGGAATATTTTGAAAAGCAATAAAGTGATTTTCGATGATTAATATTTGTTTTTGTTCTCTAATCCCGAAACATAAAATTCAACCCTCGTAACAAGTGAACAACTTCGCCATGCCTAATTTTGTACCTCGAATATAAATATTGGGCGGACAATTGGCTGGTAGTCACGATAAATCCCCAAAATCACTTAGGATCCAAATTAAGTTGGGTATTGAATAATATTTAGCGCAATGCCACTCTGCCATTGAATACTGACACATTTGCCACGCCCATTCGATCAACGTAAGGGTGAATATATATTTGGGTTTTTAATAGAACTCGCTCGCAATGGATGACTTAGGGTGAGGGTATGTTTAAGTCGGTTCATCCGACTGAAATTTCCGAACTGGTAAATATGAATTTTGCAACCTCAAAATAATAAGAAAATATCAATTATTCTCTCTGAACTATTTTACAGTTCGAAGAATTTGTCGTCGATTTTAAATGGAAATTGTAACTTCGAAGCTAAACCAAAAATAATAACATTTTTCCCAAATTCATTTGCAAAAGGGGTAACACAACTTGTTCATTAAGACATTAATGTCTTACCAATTAAGTTTATTTACGATCTTATATCACAATTAATTCTAAACAATAAAATATTTTACGTTTTTATTCTCATAAAGCAAACCAAGGTGTCTTATGGAGTTTACTACCTGATTCTTCCAAGGAATACCTCCGATTGCCACCATCAGTGCTGTACTTCAGTCATTTCATTGTCCAGTACTTCCGTGTCGAAACAAATTAAAAACAGTCTTAATATCGATATAAATTATAGAAGTATATATGTACATACTTATGTAGCTCATGATTCACATGAAGTCGCGGTAAACTGGAATGGGTTCGTATTTATTTTTAGCTTCATACATTTGTGATAGTAATCGTGTGGTTTTTTATTGATTGAATAATTGAATATTACAAAATTTAATCCTAATCCAAAAACGGTAATAAGTTCTTATGCAGATATTGGGGTATAACCGAAGTCAATATTTTGACGATCTGTACAATGAAATACAGAATTGTTCATCAAAAACAAAAGTTACCATTTAATTTTAGTACGTACCTGGCTTCAGAACTGTTTTATGGTTTTCCAATTATCACCTACGTACGAGTATATACATATATCCAAAATATATGTTCATCTCTGGAGACACGAATACAAATTTAAATTATTTGTTAAAAAATTATAAATTTGTGAATTCATTAACACCAGCTAAAAGAAATAATAAAGTCATTATTTGACATGAGTAATTTTTGGGAAATCTTAAATAAAAAACAAGATGTCTTGAGGTGATAATTTGTTTAATATTACAGATTCAAAGCATTTCCCCTTTTTTAAATAAGTCCATTCACGGCCATTAGATTGTGCAATATAGGGTGATTCACAAATAAAAATAAAACATGGAAATTTAATTTTACCGGGTGATCTTTACATTTATTTTGACAAGATTGTTTCTTTCGGATGTTGGCCCTAACTGTGTATTAGTGCAATCATTTTGGAACCTAAAATTTAATTTTTGTTCATTGGTGTATTTGACAATATTGTTAAGTATATTAAGCACTATAAATTCGACTAGAAGATATCAATTTGTAAAATACATATAGGTGAATATTTAAAGAATATGGTTAATCGCAGCATTTGTACACTAACTATGGGGCTCTAAATATAATTTTTGTTGATTAGTGTATTTAGAAAAGTTATCAAGAAATTTATAAGCTACAATTCTTCTGAAGACATCTACCGCAATTTATTTACCGTTAGGCAAGAAATGTCAAAACATATAAAATATGTGAAATTTGTTGTGACGTTTCGTGAAATAATCAATTAACAGTGTACTTTTCTTTAGATATATATTAGAGGGAATTGTGAAATTGGAAAATAGCTACTATATTGTCAAAGGTTGTAATGCAATATTTCAAGCTGTTTAGGATTTATTGAAATCTGAAATAGGACTCTGACCCACCTCCACAATTTTCTTCGATCTGTAAAAAAAAATTGTTACGTATAAGGGCAAAATCGAGCGGGGTTTTGTGATATCATGTACAAGTACTTTCACAATTTTTTGGTTTGCTTGAGGCCCGAAACCCACTGTTGCACAGTGTAATCTATTCGATCATTACTAGTGTTATTTGACAAAAAGCGCGAGTAATGTTGGATTCCAAATCCTCAACCGTACATCCGGTACAAAATACAGTTCAGTCTGTTTAGTAACATCAAATAGTTCAAATAGTTTAAGGCACACAAAAGAATTTCAAAAGTATTAATAAAAATTATAACATATTATATAAAAAAAATAAAAAAAATCACGTCTTCACAATTCACTTGTAGCACCGCCAATATTTTAAAAATATTTGTGGTGCAACAATTACTTGAGATCAACCATAGAGAAATTGAAAAGAGCAGCTATGCGTTTCTTGGTGTTCTCTTGATGACGACGAGGTAGTAGGCCATTTCAATGAGTTCGAGTTGCTTTTGTAATTTGCTCTTTTGTTGGACCAATACGGACAGAAATAAAAGGGAATGCGTATATTCGTTCGATGCAAACAACATAAAACATAATTTAGCTGTCATTAGTATCCATCAAACACTATTTAAACTTCTAAAACAACTAAATTTGAAACATATGGTAGGACCAAACCAAAACAGAACGAGACAACTACAATTAGAATAGTTCGTTCTATAAATAGAACTTTCAAAACTTCTGCATCAGTGCGTGTAAGTAGGAAAGCAATGTGTAAGAAGCGACAACAATCACTCTGCACACAATCAATAAATGTCTTCGGTTAGTGACTTGTGTAAATACACACCGCAGTGGCTTAACGGGCTAGACGCTGCTGAAGATGATGCTTCACAAACATCGAAACGATCGTCCAGCGAATGTGAGTTAGAATCCCAACCGCGGCATTTACATTTTTTTCAATAACTGGAGAAAACATGATGTCTTACAGCCTTAAAGGAAATTACAGCTATTTAAACTTAGTTTGCTGCATGGTCTATAATCGGTATATCTTGTTTGGTCTCTCATTCTACATCATTTCCCTGGTGCCATTTCGATCAGCTGTGCCATAGTAACGCCCTGGATCAACAAACAAATACATTTTTCGCTCAATACAAAACAAGAAGTAACAGTTCCTCTCTTCATGAGTACAGTGAGTGTGTAGAAGCAAAACCATACAATATCTGTTACTCTCATTCCCTCATTTATACCCATAGTAACATATGTATATGGATATAGTATATTTGTTTTGACAATACTTCCAGTTCTACTATTGCACATCTTTAATACAAACTAGGGATGTGTGATTGATTCATCGATTAATTAAAATTTTGACTAATCGATATCGTGATTGATCAGTTAATCGGATAATCAAAAAATCTGATTAATCAAAACTATGATTAATCAATTAATTTGAATATTGATTAATCATATTCGAATAATTTTTTTCATCATTCAAATAATTTTTGGAAAACATACAAATACGTACTACATGCAAAGAAAAAAAAACGTTTATTGCTCGGTTGCCACAACAACACTTTGATTGATTTGTATTAGTTTATTAATCGCAACCGTACATGTAGTTCTCCCAAATAAACTCATATATCGCAAATGTGTATCATGTTGTTGCAAACGAATTCTCGTTTGCATTAAACGCGTACAAAATTACATTTGCCGCAAGTTAAAAACCGTTTGTGATAACTGAAATTAGCCAGTTTTCTAATGAGAGCACAGGTTACGAAGAACGTAAATTTCGCTCATTCTCTCGACTGTAAACTGTATACACATTAAAGGTCCAATTAGTCAGCTGTTTGAGTTGGGGTTGCATCTTGCATGTGTTAGAGAGAGACAACTAAAATTGACGGTTTACGACGGTAGACTTCTGCAGGTTGCAGAATCCACCGTCAGCCGTCAAGACCGATCAGCTGTTATTGTTATTGCTTTTACTTCGACATTTTGTGCGCGGCAATACACAATTACACGGCAACCACAATTTTCTTTTTATTTTTATTATTCTATGGTCATTACTCTATGAATATGACAACATTGTTGTGGAAATTTCATTTTGTTTTTTACCATATGTCATAATTTATATTAATCCCTAGGGCTACTACAAAGGTTGACAATTGAACTCACCAAGCAAATGTCAAAATGTACTTAGCAAACATCTGTCCAATCACTCCCCATAAGAAACTAAACTGAATTTGATGGAACTTAAGCACTCATGTATACACTTTAAAAATAAAGGCTGTCCGAAAATTCAAGCAATATTTGCATTTTATGCAATTTGTGCGGTAAAGTGTTGTTGTTGAAGACAAAAAAGAAAGCGTGACGGCTGACAGTTCAAGCCCCATTTTCAATTCTTATGACATTTTGGTTCCCATAAGAAGCACGTGTATAAAAAATAACGACAAATTTCGTGAACCAATAATTTCGCTCACTTTTCATTTGCTGTTGAGTTCTTTGTGCGAAAATTGCATACGCAAAATCAATTACCTGGTTATTATGTCAAAGATATTTCGTACGAAAACAATTGTTGGATAATTACTTGAAAGTGAAATGTTGACATTTTGATAATTTTAACATACACACGTAACCCACATGTGTTAAAAAAATGGAGTGCAGAGTATAAATATTCGTGCAAGGTAAATCAGAGTTAGGTGGTAACTCTCTGCAACAAAAATTTCCGTTTGGGGATAAATGACACAATTTCTTACAAAAATTTCACAAGAACTGAATACGCGACTTTAGAAAGAAGTAATTCAAGAGGCACAGTTCTTTTGAGTGTATGCATGTATGTTTGTTTATACCCTTGTTCGTTTTGCAGACTTTTTGATGTGTTAACAGCTATAGGCAGGGGTAGGGTAATATATCAAAGTGAACACATGCAAACAGCACACAGCGTTAGCATCACATACGTGGTTGTTGTACAACAATAGTCTCTGCCTGAAAATAAAAATGATGGTATTGATGTAGCGGCAGCGAACAAACAAGCAGGTCCTCGTCGGCAAAAAGTATTGAATAGTATAGAGAACTCATGGAACGCATTGTATGACTCAAAAGCACTGGCGACATCTGGCGAATGATTCAAAACGTATTACTCTCTTTTTTGCCATAACTTGGTCCATTCATAATTTTGTGGTGAAACATTTTTGTATTGTAATAATATTGTCGAAATGGTGCATTTATATTGAAATATTCTATAAAGAGAATAAGACTCGTTTATACTCTTTTACTCAGACTCTGTACATAAGAGCGGAAAAAGAGTGCAATATGTTCTCTATACTATTCAATACTTTTTGTCGTCGTTTAAAACAAAACAAAAACAATTATTTCAGTGAAACGGGGTTGTTTGGGCAAAACGCTTCAACTCTGGCTAAGGAATCGTAGCAAACGAAAACTTTTTCAGGTACAAATATTGTTTTTGAAACATAAAACCAAACATTTTTTCTTTGCGTGTAATTTTTTGCTGGCGCTAAACATCAACATTTCAAAACAAGTGGGATCATAAATTAGAGCTCAAAATAAACTTTCATCGTAAATAATTTGTTTGCGCTTGGGATTTTTTCGCCCTATCACTATTCAATCTGGAGAAAGTCTTTGTTACGTCTACACTTACATATGTTAGCAATTAATTTGTTACTGGAGTTGTTTATTTGTGATAAAGTGTTCAGTTTCATGTCTTGCCATGAGTTGCTTATTGACTGGTTAAGGTGGTTTGCAATTGGGTCGAGTTAGTTTTATCTTTTTGTCGGGTCTAACAACAAATCAATTGAAAACTTTCTTTGTCTTAACCTAAAAAAACTCATTTCTATGTCTTCGATAATTAATAATACATAATTTTAAACCTTTAAATCAACACTTAATACATAATTAATTGACCTGTGTTAATAGTGATCAATCAAAACATTTGTACATAAACGACCTGCATTTGATAATTTCGAATCATGTTATAAATATTAATGCCCAGTTAAATATTATAATCACTTCAGTTATATGAAATCTTTTCAAAAATTATGCAAACGTTCGCCATTAAAAATCAAACAAATTTGGTAAATTGTGTTAAAAAAACCACAAACAAAACACGTTTTTAAAACAAATTGACAGATTTGATTTATTGGTTTATACACGTATTGAACTCGTCGCAGATATTAGCTGTGTTTTAAATTAGTAACTTGTACGCATTAAGCACGCTCCAAGCCAATGCGGCTGTAGTGTGGGAATCATGTCGCTCCCAAATCACAATTAGGGTATTCACAAGGCGTACTAAAGTGTTGCATTTGTTTTATGTAAATACTATCTTGATACAACAGTTGTCAATATGTTGTTGGTATTCTTCATGCACAGAGTTCGTATTTCGTGAGTAATGGATTACCTTGGGTAATGGGGAATGGATACCCACAGGGTATGGGGAAAATAATGGGTAGCTATCCACGACAATGGGGAATTACCCATCACGATTACCCATTACTATCAGGGTAATGGGGAAAATAATGGGTAGTTACTCACGACGATGGGTAATGAGTTACCCAGGATAACCCATCGCCATTTTTGATCGAAAATATGAAAAAATTTCTATATCTGGGAAACGGAGCATCCAATCGAAAACATAACCATTTTTTGAGGATTTCTAAGGGGTTTTCATAAAGTGGTCCAATTCCTATGGAAGAATATTTATACCCTCACCCATAGGATGGGGGTATATATCATTTAATACGGAAAAAACTGTAACGCATAGAAGGAGCCATATTAGACCCTTAGTATCTTTGGACGAAGTCTGTTTTGACACTATTTCAGACGATTGAGCACTTCCGATCTAAATCAAATTAGGTATGAGGCTTCATGTCACTAAACGCTAGTCACTGATTAAGACAAGGATGATTTTGCCACCCCCATTTTGGTACCTCTCATATAAAAGTTTTGCGGCCGGGTGGTTGTTCGACAAGATAACTCCCGTAAATTTTCACCGATCACAACGATATTTTGTTAGTGTTTATTATTTGTCTAAACTTAGGGTGGGATTGAAAATGGGCATTTTGCCAAGCCCCTTATGGTACCTCCCATACAAATCGACACATTTAGTACAAAATCAGGTTTCTTTTAAATCTTTTTTCTGAACTCCAACATTGGTTAATAACACTGTGCGACACCAAAACAGAAATGATGGGGTTCTGTCAACGGATTCTCGAGGAAAGGTTTAAAAAAAATATACGTGTATCGGCGTTTTGCCAGATCTGATCAGAATTTTTTTTAGGGCGGGTCAAAGTTTCCGCCCCTCGGAACTTTCCTGCAACATATCGGCATGCAAAATTGTGTGTTCCTTACTTCTGAGGTACAAACTATGTTCAGAAGTTTTATAGAAAAGATTCAGACAAACATTTTTGTGGAACAAATTAACCCTCTAACTGTCGCGTATAACCATAATTTTTATGTTTTTTTTTGAAAACTCCCAAAAAAATGCTCGATAATGACGGGGGGCGTGGTCAAAACGTTCTACAAAAATGATCACCATAAAATTTCACTATATATGTCCGAACACTCCAAAACACAAATCTTAGCCCAAGTGCTAGATAAAAGCTGAAATATGACAAAATTCATTACATTATGTGGACTATTTTTAATGGAAACAGCAAAATGACAAAATTCATTATTAACCATTAGAAGGCAGTTAGTTTTTGCTTATTATCTAGCACTTGGGCTAAGATTTGTGTTTTGGAGTGTTCGGACATATATGTATAGTGAAATTTTGTGGCGATCAGTTTTGTAGAACATTTTGACCACGCGCCCGCCCCGCCATTTTCGAGCAGTTTTTTGCGAGTTTTCAAAAAAAAAAAGTAAAAATTAGGGTTATACGTGACAGTTAGAGGGTTAATTTGTTCCACAAAAATGTTTATGTGAATCTTTTCTATAAAACTTCTGAACATAGTTTGTACCTCAAAAGTAAGGAACACACAATTTTGCATGCCGATATGTTGCAGGAAAGTTCCGAGGGGCGGAAACTTTGACCCGCCCTAAAAAAAATCCTGATCAGATCTGGCAAAACGCCGAAACACGTATATTTTTGTTTAGACCTTTCTACCAGAATCCGTTGGCACAGTGTAATCTGTAAATGTCTACTTATCTAGCGAAAATGGGCGATTCTGCCACGCCCATTCTGGTACCTCCGATACAAAACAGCGTGTTCGTCCGGGTTGTCAATGCGAGACGTCGCGTGAGACACTTCCGATTTTAATGAATTTAGGTTTTAGGCTTCATGCCATTAAGCTGCAGTCACCGATTAAGACAAGGGTGATTTTGCCACGCCCATGTTGTTGCCTCCCAATTTTGATGAAATTTGGTGCTAGACAAAATTTAGCCAAATGCCAGTGTTCGACGAAAAATGAATGGTTTTGCCACACCCATTCTGGTCCCTCCCACATAAAAGTTGGGCAGATGACCGGTTGATCGACACGATAACTCTCGTAAACTACAAGCAATCCTAACGAAATTCTGTACTAGGCAATGTTTTCCTAAAGCTTAAAAATTAACTACTGTACCGCGCCCATTTTCGTACCTCCCAGACAAAAGTTAGGCGACTTTCGGGTTGGCCCACTCGATATCTCTCGTATATCACAAGCGATCGTGACAAAAATGGGTACTGATCAATATTTTGTCAAAAGCTACTGTATATTAACAAATGAACAACTTCTCCATGCCGATTTTTGAACCTCCCATACAAATATTGGACGGAGAATTGGCTGGTGGTCACGAAAAATCACCAGAATCACTTAAGATTCTAATTAAGTTGGAAATGGATTAATATTTAGCGCAATGCCACTCTGCTATGGAATATTGGCACATTTGTAACCCTCATTCGATCAACGTAAGGGCGAATATGTGTGTTTTTTTTAATACAACTCGGTCCAATGGATGAGTCAGGGTGAGGTTATGATTAAGTCGATGCACCATACTGAAATTTCTGTTTTGGTTTTTCAAAAAAATCGGTAAAATAAAAACGGGACTATAACTCGGAAACGGTGAGTCCAATCACAAAAAAAATAAATTTTTTACCTCGCTAACACATATGAGCGTTTTAGCGATTTTTTTATCCGAAAAATTTTAGTTTTATTGATTTTTTTAAAGTGATATTGAAGACTTCTATTGGTTAAAGCCTCCAACGGAGGTAAAACATATATTATTTTTGCGATTGGACACTCCGTTTCCGAGATATAGATATGATTAGAGATTTTTTTATTCGAAAAATTTTAGTTTTAGCGATTTTTTTAAAAAAGAAAAATTATGCCATATTGAAGACATCCATTGGTTAAAGCCTCTAATGGACGTAAAAAATTTATTATTTTTGTGATTGGAAGAAGTTATAACCACGTTTTTATTTTACCGTTTTTCGTATTTTGGTGATTTTTTTAAAAAAATTCTTCCATACGATGAACCACTTTATGAAAAACCCTTAGAAGATCTTAAAAAATAGGTACATTTCCGATTGGAAAATAGATATATAAAAAACAGTGATGACGTTTTCCAGACATCCAAAGGTAAAAATTTTATTAGTTTTGCGATTGGACGCACCGTCTGCGAGTTATAGCAATTTTTGTATTTCAGGGATTTTTTTATTTTGGAGATTTTTTGAAAGAAAATTCTTCTATACTAATTGGACCACTTTATGAAAAGCCCTTACAAACTATAAAAAATTAGCTAATTTTTCGATTTGACGCTCCGTTTCCGAGATATAGACATTTTTTCTAATTTTAAAATCTATTTTCTCAATTTCGAATGTGTTGTCAGTTGGAAACAAACACCGAGTTAGGCGAACGGAAATTTCGACTTAGGGAAACCCAATTTGAGTCGAATGTGACTCTTCTCATCCGAAATAGAGAAACCAGTCTGTAAATGTATTTTGATATTGGAACAGCAAGAAAATACAGTGCTGTTTGGGTGCGAGAAGATTCGCGCACGAAAGCGGCTTTGCGTTTGGGGCGTGATTTACACCAATATCCCCTTCTAACGAATATTTCGCTCCTATAATATCTATATACATTTGTTATATGACTTTTTCAGTTTGCTACAAAAAAAGTAAAATAGTATTCCCGTATAATTTGGTGATTTTCCGAATTTTGGAATTTTAGCACTTTATACCAATGTTCTACAAAATTTTTAATGTTCTTTAAATTCCGTCTTTTTCTTGAAATTGATTGGGCTCAGTCAAGTTATTAAATGGTGAATGGGTTAAAAAACTACACCAACTGTAAAGATTCCATACCTCAGATTGAAAAAAATGTAAATATCTAATTTTTTGGAACCGGTTGCCTCGACAAATAATTACATATTTTATTTATTTTTCTTTCCATCCAATAACTAACTGTAATTTAATTTTGACTGTCCACAATGTGTTTGCATAACCACTCTGTCTTTATAATGAACATCTTTCTTTATTTGCGGTCAGGTTATCTGAGATTTCGCTTTAACTTTGCAAATCAATAGAAAATAATTATATGATCACTGGTAAACATTCACGTCCCTGATGCTGAAAAGTGAACATATCTGTTTTTCTTGTGTGTTTAATACGAAATATTTTCTCGTAGGTGAGTAAATAATATGGGTGTTTTGAATATATTTCACGACAATTTTTCATCACAATTATGTTTCTGGATAAAAATGCGACGTGGAAGTGAACTTTCTTTCTGCCAAAATCGCCACCGCAATACGGTTTCGAATTATCTAAAAGATCCAGAAATGGATTGTTGTATTAAGCGCAGCGCACGTATTCCAATCATAGACCAGATGGGCAAACGACATATTGCGCATTTAACTAACGTAAATATGAATTGAAGGAAACTAAAGCTGGAATTAGAGCAAAATGTACCGATATAACTTGTCCAGCAACTGCTAGAGGAAACTATTGTATGCCATACCACGCTCTTAACCTGCGTCATAAACATGCGCGTATTGCGTTAAATATTACACCATAAATATTGACGAGATTTATGACATCCTCACCAAACGTGCTACAAGTGAAATCACGGTTGGGGATCTCTAATAGTATGGGATGCACTTGGAGCGCGAAAAAGGTCAAAAATATGTTTTGCTCCATATCAAATGAATGCGGAAACATATGCAGACTTTTGGAGAACAATTTAATAGACTTTGCTGGCGAATTGCTTCGAGCCATATTGCTCGGTTCACAAATAACTTTTTTTAAATCACTAACATACGAGTACCAGTACCGGAGTGACCAGACAAGTTCCGACCTCAACTCAATTGAAGTCCAATATAGGCTGTCTCAGTAAGAATGCACTTTTTAATTTTAAAATAAAAATACGTATTTTTTGAGATAGTTGTGTTTTTTTTTTTTGATTGTAAAGAAGACATATTCCGATTAAGTATGGAACGAACTATCCATAAAATGGCCCCCACGGCTTTGATGACAGGCCATTACTATTTTTATGAAATTTTTCATGACTTTTTCACAGAGCTGTGGTTGTATCTCACCGATGACGCGTTGGATCTCGGATTTGAGCTCAGGAAATGTTTCTGGTTTATTCGCATAAACCCGAGATTTCACAAAACCCCAAAGAATGAAATCGAACGGCGTTAAATTGCATGATCTTGGTTGCCAGTTGACATCAGAATTTCTTGAGATAATTTTGTTCTGGAAATCGTCGCTGTAATAAATCGATTTTTCATGAGCGGGGTGGCTCATGGCGCCGTGCTGCTGAAGCCACATGTCGTCCAGATCTACGATATCCAGTTGAGGCCACAAGAACTGCGTTATCATGTTCCTGTAACGAATGCCGTTCACAGTCACTGCAATTTCAGCTTCATCTTCAAAAAAGTAAGGCCCAATCACGCCGTCTGACAAAATCCGCACCAGACCGTTGCTCGTTTTGGCCGCATTTGTCTCTCAGGGGGAGGATTTTGAGGATTTTCTGAGTCCCAAATTCGAAAATTTTGTGTATTCACGAAACCATTCAGATGGCTATGCTTCATAGGAGAATATGACTTTTTTTGAAAAATTGACATTGACTTCACTTTGCTCCATTACCCATGGTTTGAGCTCATGAGAAAGCTGCATTTTGTATGCATGAAGGTAAATGCGGGGAAAATCTATGGCACAGCTGATCGAAAAGGTACTAGGGAAATGACGTAGAATGAGAGACCAACGAAGACGGGAACTAAATTTAAATAGTGTTTATTGATACTAATGACAGCTAAATTAAAATAAATACAGCAGCAAATAAAACTCTATGAAATGGCCTACTACCTCGTCGTCATGAAGAGGCATCGAAGAGAGTAATGGAAACTTTAAATTAATACTCTATGGTGGATGTCTTTGGTCAAAATTCGCTGTGTATTGGTTCGTGAAATTTGAAGTTGTTGAGAACGATGCCGAATTGATGTTTTCGGGTTATCGGCGCGACACTCACGTTTACAGCAGCAATGTTTTCAAGAGACCGACCGGTACGTTGACGCACAGAAGTCTTACTATCCATAACCGACCCAGTTTCTTCAAATTTGTTGACCACTTTCTCGACTGAAAATTCTTCGAAGTTTGCGAGCGGTCTCAGCATAACTTTCGAAATTTTTGTAATAAGTTTTCACAAGTATAACGTGTTGTTGTTTCGTAAAGAGCTCTCTTTTTAATAGTAGGAATAAACATATGTGACAGCTGTCAAATTTCAAAGTTACCGCTTGTACAAAAAAAATTACACTAAATTTAAAAAGTGCAATCTTACTGAGACTATTCTAACTTTATATAACGGTCATTTAGCTGAAGTTCGTACGATTCTAATAAGGTAAAACATGTCAAACTTTCTCAGCGATTTCATGATGAGATGGAGGGTCAATACTACATTGATGCGAAAACTTATATCATATCGCGTTATGTCAATAAAATATAAATAATATTTCTTTTTTATCGCCAAATAATATGGCAATATGATATCACAATATAAGCTCTGGTATAAACGTATTATTGACCCTACATCTCCTCATGAAATCGCTGAGGAAGTTTGACATGTTATACCTTATTGGTTGGTTGGTTGAAAAGGCTGCAAGATAGCACGCTGTCTAGCACACTTAGGCTAAAGAAGCCCATTGTGATACCTGCAGTTTCCTCTATAGCAACTATTGACTAGTCGTCTAGCCAATTTGCCCTTTCAATGAATTTATCTATAAGACCTACAGGAATATCCTGTAGGGCTACGGTGCTAACTAAATGTGTTCCGAATATCATACTTCTCGGTCCTGCCTGAGCAGGACAATCCAAGAGGTGTTTCGTCGTTTCCTCGTCCTCTTCCAAGCAGCATCTACAGAGAGTGGAGTTTCTATGTCCCAAACTTAGGGCGTGTTTTCCTACAAGACCTCTTCCTGTCCACCTGTGGCCAGAGGACCCTTGCTTGATTGCAAGATGAAGTAAGTCTCCACTTGTCCTTGAACATATTATCGGCCCACTGCCTGATCTGCAAACGGCAGGTAGAGATTGGAATACTAACACCTTCTTTTTCCGGAAGAACCTGTGCCGTAGTACCCTGTCTAGCTAACGCATCCGCTACGCAATTGCTTGAAATGTCGCTGTCTCCCGGTACCCAGATGAGCCTGATGTCAAAATACTCTGCCATCACCCTAAGTGATGAGTAGCATTCTTTCACCGTCAGGGACGTAGCAAACATGGCTTCCAGGGATTTTATGGCAGCCTGGCTGTCTGTGTAGATACATATTCTTCGGAGGGTTGTGACACTACTTTTCAGTAGTTCAGTACCTCCAGTATGGCGGTAATTTCCGCCTGAAATACACTACAGTGATCAGGCAGCTTGAAGGAGATATTTACATTTAGGTCCGGTAAATGGACCCCATAGCCTACTAGCTCGTCCAACTTTGATCCATCCGTGAAAAATCTGATACTACTGGTACCCCTTTCCAGTGACTTTTCCCAGGTATTCCTGTTCGGAATAGAAGTCCTTAGATTTGTCGCTGGTAGAAGGTAGGGGATACAGTAGTCCGTTTTAATGGGAATAGAGTTGATCCGATGTAGTAATTCAGCGTGTCCGGAATGCCCCGATATGAAAACGCCACAATCTCTGATTCTCACCAGGGATGTAGCGGCTGCCGATTCGCCCATGATATTAGGAGTACAGATGTTCAGGATAGCACTAAGTGCAGTGCCTGACGTCGTGCCCATTGCCCCACTAACGCTAAACAGTGCTGATCTTTGAATTTTCATCAAGGAATTGAGAATATATTTGTTTTGGAGGGACCTCCACCAAACTACGATGCCATAGAGAAGTATTGGTCTGACTATTGCCGTATAAATCCACATGGTGATCTTAGGAGACAGTCCCCAGCACTTTGCTATCGCTCCTTTACAGCAGTAAAGAGCAACAGACGCCTTTTTCACCCTCTCCTTCACATTCGGTTTCCAAGACAGTTTTCTGTCGAGAATTATCCCCAGATACTTGATCTTTTCCACAGTTAACTGACGGCAGTTCAAATGTGGGTATTTTATATTTCCGAGAGAACAAGATAAGCTCGGTTTTAAGTGGGTTAAGTGATAGTCCGTTGTTAGCGGTCCAGTTCGAAATCAGACTAAGTAGGCTGGTTGTAGAAATGCTAACCAAATTGAGGTTTCTACCCGTACAGATGATAGCAAATCATCGGCATAGGCAAAGACCTGGCATTCGGCTCTATCCAATTCAAGAAGCAGTTCATTGACAGAAGTTAACCATGATAGTGGAGACAGAGCCCCCCCTACGGTGTCCCTTTGTTAACGTTCCTAGTGACATTAGGCGTGTCACTAAGCTGTCTACTCCTAGATTCTGTAACGACCTGAGAATCGCCGAAGGTTGAATGTTATTGAAGGCCCCCTCGATGCCCAGGAAGGTCCCCAGAGCGAAGACCTTATTCTCAAGAGATTTTTCTATTATGCTGGCTATAGAGCGGAGAGCCGTCTCAGTTGACCTGCCCTTGATATACTTACTTACTTACTTATCCGGTCTCGGACAACCCCGGGGGGTCAGGGACCTTACCAAAACGAAGATAACATATTTCGCCAACCAGTTCGATCTTTTGCCTTATTTCTCCAGTTGGTAATACCAAGTGTACGCAGGAATTCGTCAACCTGATCCCTCCAGCGGAGTCTTGGTCTTCCTATTTTTCGTCTTCCTTCGAGTTCGGTTTCGAAAACCCTTCGCGCTGGTTCATCTTCATCCATTCTACTGACATGGTCTAGCCAGCGCAATCGCGTTATCTTGATCCGCTTAACTATGTCAATGTCAGGATAAAGCTCATACAGCTCATGATTCATGCGTCGCCGATACTCGCCGTTGTGCACTACAAGGCCATACATTTTCCGGAGTATTTTTCTCTCGAAGACTCCTACAGATGTTTCGTCTGCTTGCGATAGGACCCAGGATTCTGCGCCATAAAGCAAGACAGGTTGAATGAGAGTCTGGTACAGCTGGACTTTTATTACTCGAGAGAGGGCTTTATCTCTAAAGTGTTTGCTTAGCCCAAAATAACATCTATTCGCAAGCACAATTCTCCGCTTGATCTCAAGGCTGACGTTGTTGTTTTTGCTCACGGCAGATCCGAGGTATATAAATTCACCCACTACCTCGAAGTTATAACGGTTATCAACGTTACGCTTTGGTCTAATCGCGTGGAGGCCCTGTTCGTTGAAACCATTAATTTTGTCTTGTCCTCATTTACCGTCAGACCCACTTTTGCTGACTCCTTCTCAATTCTCGAAAAAACCGCAGTAACTTCTCTAATTGTGCTCCCAATGATATCTATATCATCAGCATACGCGAGCAGCATGTGACTTTTGCTGCTGATGGTTTTATTCATGTTGACTGCAGCTTTTCTCATAATGATCTCCATTAATATGTTAAAGAGATCGCACGATACGGTGTCGCCTTGCCTGAGGGCTCGCTTAGTTTCGAAAGGTTCGGTAAGATCCTTGCCAACTTTCACTGCGGATTTAGTGTTCGTGAACGTCATCCTGCAAAGGCGTATGAGTTTTGCAGGAATACCAAGCTCAGACATTGCTTCATAGAGTTTCTCCCGTATCGGACTATCGACGGCCGCCTTATAATCGATAAATAGATGATAGGTGTCGATTTGTTTTTCGTGTGTCTTCTCCAGGATTTGGCGTAGCGTGAAAATCTGGTCAGTTGTCGATTTTCCAGGCCTATAGCCACACTGGTATGGTCCAATCAGGTCAGCGATAATTGGTTTTAGTCTTTCGCACATTATACTTGATAGAACCTTATATGCTATGGATAAAAGGCTTATTCCACGGTAGTTGGCACAGATACTCGGGTCACCTTTTTTTAAATATGGGACATAGTACACTGAGACTCCAATCGCCGGGCATGCATTCATCTAACCAAATTTTGCTAATGAGCTGATGCATTAATCATGCTGAGAAATCGATAGTAGATTCTGTGGAAGATTACTTCGAACATGAATGTCCAGTAACCTTTCAAATGCCTTAAGAACAAAGGATGATAGACTGATTGGTCTAAAGTCCTTTGGTTTGACATGAGAGCATTTGCCCGCTTTCGGGACCCTTATTAGAATCGTACAAACTTCAGCTAAATGACCGATGTACATACATATATAGTTAGAATGGTCTTCTGTTTTAGTACATATTTGTCATAATACTACATAGTGCAAACATAGTGTTACAAAAAAGTTATATTCCTAATATTGTTGCATGTTTACAAAAAATTCCAAAAATTAAGATAAATTTCTGTTTGCGAAATTTTCGTCTACTAAACCTGTTATAGTGATGTTAGCGAAGTTGGGCTGATTTTAGTTCCGTACAAAAATAATTGGTTAATTCGAAATTTTAAAAGATTAATAATTTTGACAACCACACACGCCACATGCGCAAGAACCAAAATGGAGTGAGGGCGAATAGGACTTGTTCGCGGCATATCTGTCAGGTGAAGCGGAGTTAATGATAACTGTCTACTACAGTCTAGACACGAAAATGTCCCAGGTACAGATAAATAATAAATGTAACCGATAATTTGGAAAGAAGTCAATGAAACACTTTCAACCTAGCATAATGGCAACAATAACGATAACGTTGGAGTTTTTCCAGTCTAAAGATACAGTATGAGTAAATACTTGAAATGCATGAACAGTCAATTGTTTTAAGTTTACAGTAGTCGACACAATATAAAAAGTATTCACGAAATTGTCATAATTTCAAATAAGTATATAAAAAGAAAAATGTCTTGTCGCAGGAGTGAACTGTATTGGATACCGTGGTAACATGCTGCAATGAACATATTCGTATATCCGACGATTTTGTCATTACTGCAACGACACATGCTAAACAAGAATATATTGACCGTTCATAGTTGCGTTGCTGCTCCAACTAAATTTTTCGTTGCTGCTACAAATAACTGAATTGTGCATTTTAGTTTTAGAAAAGAAAATGATTGAAGAATACTATTGTTAAATGTTAAAATTAAAATTACTATTAATTGGGTTATCTTTTTACAGTATTTTATTTTTTGTAAAGAATTATGGAGTCCTGTCAAATATTTACCGCCGACAAAATGAATGCGGTGCTGCAACGAATCAGCCGTTTATACGACGAAACTGATTTGTATGGAATTAAGCCTCATAAATTGCGTAATCAACGCTGTTTTTACACCAATAAAAGAATATTTTTAATTTTGTCATCGAAACGAAAATGTGAGAAGAAATTATAAATACAACAAAAGAGATTAATGTTCTCGTTTCAATAACTAACGGGTGTTTTTTTTAGCTGCATGAGAACTTAAAATTATAATACAAGACAAAAATATTGTTTCAATGAAATTTGTTTTATTATAATCTGCTACAAAATTTCATGACATTTATTTTTTAAATATGATTTCCGGTATATGTCCGCTGCGGCTACGAGTTACATGGTCCATTCGATCAGTCCAATTTTTGAATACTTTTCCCAATAAATCTGGCCGTATGGCGTCAATGGTGGCTTGAATATTGGATTCCAATGCTTCAAGAGTTGCTGGTTTGTCGGTATCTTAACATAGCCCCATAAAAAGTAATCCAGAGGCGTCAAATCGCACGAACGAGGATGCCAGTGAATAGGACCACTTCTGGAAATAAAGTTGTCACCAAATTGATTTTGCAACAAATCGATTGTTAAGCGCCCTGTATGGCAAGTTGCGCCGTCCTGTTGGAACCAAATGTCGTTGATGTTCAGCTGATTAATTTTTGGAAACAAAAATTTAGTCAGCATGGCTCGGTCATTCACCGTAATACACAGCAGCAATATTCTCTTCGGTACGCACATTCCTTTGTCTTGTTGATGGTTTTGAATTGAGAAGAGTAAAATTAGTGCGAAAACGATCAATAACTGCACGAACAGCTTGCTCACTAGACTTGTGTCGAACTCGTTCACTAGTTCTCGAACTCGTTCATTTAAGGTGCCCGGACATAACAATCCTGAACACACTCGCCATATCAAACATGTGCATTGTGTATATGAGGGTGATGTCTGGTCACCCTAAATGAACTAGTTATATAGTTTATGAACTACCCAACTAACTCTATTGCTCACTAGGCCGATTATGTTGACCGTAAAAAGGACGAAGTGCTCTATGAATTTCGCAAACACGTTTATTTTTTTCAAAATAAGTTTCCAGAATTTGGAAGCGTTGTTGCAGCGTTATAGCAAGTTCAGACGGCTGGCTTTTTTCGTGTTTCGTTCTCTCATTCGTGTTTGGCCCCCCAATCATGTTTGAAACATCATGGTTCGCCATACAAAATTTTGAGAGCGAACCATCTCGTTTCAATTCGAAACATCTTACCAAACATGAATAATTTACTACCATCTCTAATTTATTTAGTACGCTATCGCTTTTTTATCTGAACTAGTTGTCAGAATAAGCAAAACAAAGCAAAAAATAAATAAACATAGAGCGAAAGTGAAGTTTGTGTTTAAATATAAAATAAAATCAAAGCCTTGATTGTTAACACAAATAAAACATTTATATAAATCATAAAAGTAACAAAACAGTAAAATGGAGAAAAAAGAAATAGTTAAAAGTATTATCATGTGTAGAACACGAAACACGAATGTGTCTTGTGAACAGGGCGATTCACAATCATGGTTGAGTAAACGAAACAAGTGTTTCACATCACCGTCTGAATTAGCTATTAAACGATTCATGATGACTTGCCAAACCTTACTAAACAGAAATGTCAACACACCTTCACATTCTTAACTGTTGAACCATAGTTATCGATATCGATAGTTCTCATGCAGATAAAAAAAAACACTCATTACATTATTCATATGCGGATGGTTCCCAACTATGGATTTCAAACGTATAAGTGAATCGAAATGATGCAACCAATTCATAACAGCTATGAAACATATTCGTCACAGTTACGAAACTTTTGAAGTTAATGAAATCGTTTTCGTGGTGCCGATGAAACTGTAAATTAGCTCACTTTCGATGGTACTTTCTTAAAGTGTATTGAAGTGATTGTATAAGTAGCATGGAAATGTATCTACCTTAAAATTAAGCAATCTGGTTCTTAAAAAAGCAACAAAATAAGATAAAAGCTTCAACTTAAAAATGCAAATGTATCAATTTGTTAATTTATTATATTTTGTGGTATTTAACAGCCGACGATATCGGATTCAAGTCTATCTATTTAAAGCAGAGTCCGGCAAAACTACTACGCGGCGTTCTTGCTCTCACATATTGCTCACATATATTGCGCACACATATTGAATGAGAGCAAAATAAATCATTTATGGGTCGATTATCGATAGCAACCGAATCTCAGTTGCGTTGCTAGTTGCCGAAAAGTTATTACATATGGCAATTTGCAACTGATAGCTGGCAACTTCAGTTGCTTGATAGAGGTTATATTGTCAACCACGAATTTTTGGTTGCTGTGTAGTTTTTAAATCAAAGCAAAACGTTCAGCTTAACGAAAATAGTCAAAAGCTGGGGTTCTAAATAAATAAAATAAATAAATGGTTTCCCATTACATTCCATGAAGGAATTGGGAAGAGCTTCTCACAACGTGTGAGCTGTGCGATTTCTAGTTTTACACTCACTTATTGGGACCTACAGTTTTTACACCGATTCCGAACGGTATTTTGAGAAGCCTTTTCACGCCTAAATACTCGATAGTGATGCCGTCACTATGCGCGGTGACCGCCGCCGAAAGAAATTTAAGGTGGTCATCAGAGCAGGGATCGAACCCACGTTCTCATGCACAAGAGCCCCGCACACTACCATTGCACCACCGACGGCCACATACAACAAACATATGTTTGCTGAAATAACAAATGAGTTCGCTTTCCGTTTTTAAGCTATCTTATCAAGATGTATCTATTACAGGTGGAAACTTTAGAACAGCTGATTTATATTTTTTCTTGTCGTTGTGGTCCGACCAACATTTGGTTTATTCCAATTTCCTAGATGAATCTGGTACAGGTGGTAGCATATTACAACAATTCCTCCTGCTATAACCTGAAATAAATACATCTTGACAATTTCGATCAGCTGAATTTGACAATGTCGACTCCTGGAATAAAAACAAATTGCCTTCAATTCCTACTGCTTCTACCTTACTTATTTTGCCATGAGTCTTATTTACCTACATATTTTTTTGAGTGTACTATCAACTGACACCATAAAACAATTAATCAAAAGATCGTAAATATCAACAATTATTTAAATTTGACATGCATTTTGTATACGACATATTCCAAAATACTCACTCTAATTTTGTTTTCCTTCCAGTAATTCCCACTAAGATCGAATCAGACACAAATTACACAAACGGCAAACTCAAAGCATTCGAAGTGGCAATTCCGTTTTCGGAAGCTCTGGATAAAACCAGTAAGTTGGAGATCTATTTAACTGGATATTAATAAAATATTTCTAATTATAAAAACGATTCATGTTTCTTTCAGAATATGGTAAATTCAATTATTTTGTGATAATAATAACGGGTCTTGTACTGGCCAACGTCTTATTGGAAACCTCAGCTGTTGCATTCTACATGCCAGTGGCCCACTGTGATCTAAAACTTACCAATTCACGGAAAGGTCTACTAAGTGCCATCGGCTATATTGGCATGATTGTTAGCTCTCATTTATGGGGGTTTCTGGCCGACACTAAGGGGCGAAGGCGTGTGATAAGACCTACACTGATAGCTGGATTTGTGGTGACGGTAATCTCAAGCTTTGCCACCAACTTTTGGAGTATGTTGGTCTTGAGATTTATTAATGGTATTTTGTAAGTATGATGATACTTTGAAAGATTAAAGTGATTAACTAATTCCGATCCTTAATAATTTTTTTCGTCAGTGTCTCTGGTGCGTCCGCTACAATTTATGCCTACATTAGCGAATTTCATACAGATCGTACTCGTTCCAAAGCTATGATGATCTCATCGTTTATATTTGCATTGGGTGCTATGTTCATGCCTTTCCTCTCGTTCGCTGTCATAAATCGGGAGTGGCTTCTACCGATATCATTTTTGGACATGACATATAAACCGTGGCGTCTATTTGTCATCGTTTGTGGCGTTCCTGGATTCGTTTGTGGCATTGCGATGTACTTTTTGCCAGAAAGTCCGAAATTTCTGCTTTCGGTAAACAAGGAAGAAGAAGCGAAAGAGGTGCTGCAAGTAATGTATCGTATGAATGGTGGAAAGGATACGTTGGAGGTAATTTGTTGTTATATTTTGGGATATGGAATATTATGTTTGGATATGGGCAGTTCGACAGCTCTGTGACTTTTTGAATAAAATATATTTTTTCGGCAAAAAAACCCTGTTATTTCTCAACATAGTCTCCTTTTAGCTCCATACTTTTGGGGAGAGTATGATATCCGTGGCCCCTCGATCCGACAATGTTTTTCGATAGTAGGCCCCAAAATAAGACGAAAAAATTAAATAAAATTAACTCGTTTAGTTATCGAGATATCGTGGGTTAAATTTTAAAAAATTAATACCTTTTTTTACCAATTTACTCAACCAGAACGGTACAACGCCTCAAAATAAGCCCAAATTTTAAATAAAAGTTATCGATAACTTCTTTATTTATCGAGATATCTGTAGCTGTAACGTTTCATATGTACTACTTTCAACAATTTTAAAAAAATAAATGGTTTCCCATTACATCCCACGAAGGGACAGGGGAGAACTTCTCACAATCACTGAGCTGTGCGCTTTCCAGTTTTCACTCACTGATTGGGACCTACAGTTATACACCGATTCCGAACGCTATTTTGAGAAGCTTTTTCATGGCTATATACTCGATAGTGTCGCCGTCACTAAGCGAGGTCGTCGAAAGACATTTTTTTTTAGGGTGGTCAGAGCAGGGTTCGAACCCAGGATTTCATGTACAAGAGCCGCGCACACTAACCATTGCACCAATTTTACTTGTATTTCTTTACCAATTCAATGAACAAAAGGACTAAAAATGAAAAATTATTTTTAAAAAAATCGCATGATTTTTCGCCTGTAGCGCTTTCTATCACAATGAACTAATGAGCAAATAGTAATAAAAGTAAATAGTAATATGCAACGCATAAACTTGACATATAATGCTAAGATCCCTGAGTTTAATTTCAAAATTTTTCAATTTCAGTATTTCTTGCCAAATTACAAAGTGTACCAATCCGATATTAAATATCTCGATAACTATTACAGTTATCGATAAATTTTATTTCAATTTTCCGAATAATTTTGAAAGTTCTACAGAAAAAAATTATCTTTTTGACAAAACGGTGAAACAAAGTTATCGATTTTTTATAACTTTAACCCTTAATATTTCGATAACTAAGAGAGTCATCGATAACTTTTATTTAAAAAATAAAATTTAAATTTATCGAAATGAGGACCACGGAAATAGTACTCTTGGCAATATCTCGATAACTACTACAGCTATCGATAAATTTTATTTGAATTTTCCGAATAATTTTCAAAGTTCTACAGAAAAAGTTGTCTTTTTGAGTAAAACGTTGAAAAAAATTTATCGATTTTTTAAAACTTTAACCCTCAATATCTCGATAACTAAACGAGTTATCGATAACTTTTATTTAATTTTTTCCGCTTATTTGGGGTGTTCTAAAAAAAAGTTATCGAAATGAGGGGCCACGGATATCGTACTCTTGCCATACATTTGGTTCATTGTTTTTCTATTTTGTTTGTTCCTTCCAAATAATATGTTTTCTCAAGGTCCTCAAAATAAGCGTTTGTTTCAACGATGACCTCTTCAATCCACCCATATCTCTTACCGTCGAGCATTTCATTCAGGTTTGGAAATATAAAGTTGACACTGGGGGCTAAATGCGGAGGGGGGTTAAATGCGGTAGCAATTTATGGATTCTTGCCATGGGAACAACAAACCTGTGGGCCCGCTCCACTGCCATGGTAGATTAACACTTGTTTTCGCCAAAAGTTCGTGTTTGCTCGAAATGGCATAAATATAGCGTGGCATCAATGCTCTGATCTACACCAAAATTTCACCACCGATAAAAACTTCTGCTCTGGGCTGAAAATGTTTTTTTTTCTGCGCTGGGTCCAACTTTTTGAGATTTATTAATACATTGTGGGTTCATTTAAAAAAAAAAACCGTTTTCGAACCTCACTTTTTGTTTAAAATGTAGTATTTAAAAAAATCCTTAGCCAACTTATGTTCTTGGTAGACTCCGATAATAGAGCAGACTCCAAGTTTTTTTAAGGTATAATACTCAACTATAATCTTTGAAAGACCTGAGATATTTACGTTCAAATTTTTGGAACACATTTTTCAACACAGCCGAAATTAAAAAATTATTGCCAAAAAATCGCGCTTTCGCCACGCAAAAGGCTTTTTACCACAAAAATACTATGCCGAAGCCGCGAAGCCGGTGTTGGGCCTACCTTAGAGGAGAAAATCTTTTGGCCCGGCCGAAGGCCGTCCACGCAGAAAGCTTTATAACACAAAAATACTATGCCGAAGCCGGCGTTGGATCTGCCCCAGAGGAGAAAATCTCTAAGCCGGGCTGAAGTCCGACCACGCAGAAAGCTTTAAACCACAAAAATACTACGCCGAAGCCGGGGAGCCGGTGTTGGACCTACCCCAGAGGAGAAAATCTCTAAGCCGGGCCGAAGGCCGACCACGCAGAAAGCTTTATACCACAAAAATACTATGCCGTAGCCGCGAAGCCGGTGTTGGACCTACCCTTAGGAGATAATCCCTTAGCCCGGCCAAAGGCCGGCCACGCAGACAGCTTTATACCACAAAAATACTATGCCGTAGCCGCGAAGCCGGTGTTGGACCTACCCAGAGGAGACAATCCCTTAGCACGGCCGAAGGCCGGCCACGCAGAAAGTTTGTACCACAAAAAATCTTTTTTTTAATTTGCAAAATAAACATGTTTATACACAGATTTATAGTATTTAGAAAGACCTTTACAGTCAAATTCATTTCAGTTGCGCTTATGGACGAGTGTGGGTAATCGCGGCACCCACATTATCGTCGTCATATGTGTCGATACGACTACAGCGGAAGTACTTATTATGGTTTTTTACGTAAAAACTAGTGTTTGATGAGCACACGGAATTCACTTTTTATACCCTCACCGGAAAAAATTTAACTCATATAAGGAGCCATAATAAACCCTCAGTATCTTTCGACGAAATCAGTTTTAGGGCTTTTTAAGACGATTGAGCTAATTCCGACTGTCTCTCTGGCTGGTCAACACGATAACTGGCGTAAATCTTTACCACTCACCATGAAATTTTGTCCACTACTATTATTTGTCCAAATTTATGACAATTTCGTTTCTGAGAAAAAAATGCAACACTTTTTCTGCCCTTTGTCCTAAAAATGTTTTTTGTGTTCGTTTGTGAAAAAAGTGCAAACCTGCTTCAAGGTTTTGTGTTTGTTCTTAAGAATGTTGCACTCAAAAAGCGCAAAAATGCTTCATTTTCTGTTCTCTCATCGAGTCACGGGGGAGAATGTTACTCACATTCTGCATTTTTGTATGAGTTCGTTGTCCTTGCTAAGCTAATTTTTCTACCTTTTGTGCTAAGCTAATTTAAGCGGCTTCAGTTTCAATTCGCTTACGTTCTCAAACAAAGTGGTCGAATTTCTAGTGTAATTGGGAATAACAAAAACTACCAATTGTGTTGATACTTTTGTCGATCAGTTTGTATGAAGAGTCACTTAAAATTATTAATATCGCTTACGTCTCCACATTACTGGTCGAATATTTTTGATAAGCGAGGTAAATAAAACATGTTAAGAAATCACACGAAAGAATACAGTTGTTCTTTTTCCACTCCAAAAAAGGCGCAACTTTGAAGGGGCGATGACAATATTTTTTAAATGTCGCCTTAAGGGCAAAATTATCTTTTAGAACCGAAATCACTATTAGCTTGGGATTGAAAGTTGGCGTTTTAACCACGACCCTTATGGTGCCTCCCATACAAATCGAAACATTTATAAGTACATAGTACAAAATCATGTTTCGTCTAAAACTTTGCTTTGGTATGTGTGATTAGCTACAACTCAGACATCCCAGCAAAAATATAATGGAGCATTTATTCTACTTTGAAGTGTCCAACTTAGGTGTACTGCCGCCCAAGGCCAACACAATGTAAAAAGCATCGGTGCAGCACTGGTTCTGGTGGAAATTCTGGTGATTGGTGTACACTTTTTTGCTGGGATTGGTTAATAATCTGTAAATGACTACTTAACTATTCGACCGGCTGGTTGTTCGTTACTGGACAATATTTAGTCAGATGGCACTGTGAAAAATGAGTGGTTTTCCCGCACCCATTCTGGTACCGGTAATCACGCAAGACGGCTGAATCTTACATACAATGGAAACTGCCGTGCCTGCGAAGACGCAGAAGAGGAGGAGATGGTGGAACATCTTCTATGCAGTTGTCCGGCTCTAATGAATATACGCCTAATGACTATAGGTCGTCCCTTCCTGCACAAGAGATATATCTAGGGGATCTAATAAGGTATCTTTGATTTACAGGATGGATATAGACACTGTACATTAGACTGTCCGGAGTGATGTGGTCTGCAAAACGTTGAGACATTGATACTAGACGTTGATACTAACTGATGCTAAATACTATCTTTAGCAACCACGTGAACCAACCAAAACCACTTAGGATCCTAATTAAGTTGGGTATTAGATAATATTTAGCGCAATGCCTCTCAGCTATTGAAAATGAGCCCATTCGTTCAATGGAAGGGTGAATATAAACGTTTTTAAATATAACTCGGGACGAAATGGATGACTTAGGGTGGGGTATGTATAAGTCGGTTCACCCGACTGAAATTTCAGTACTGGATTCAGTTTTCGTCGAAATTCACGAGGTTGTCAGCTTTCAATGGGTGTCAAACTAAATGACCCAGCTTGCACAATATTTTACAGTCGTCCATTAACGGATGGAAGTTGACAGGAGCAGTGTTGGTTTTTCATTAACTACGAGATAAGTTCAAAAATTCCCGGATCTTTCAAACTGCCCTCGTACTACATATCTAAACATTTATATTATCTTTTGCATTTAAGTGATGCAATAGGTAGTGTCCTATACCACTGTACCTGGGACATAAAACCCCAGCTTATACATTTACTAGTGTTTACATTCATCAATTATTTTATCTTCTTTCAGATGCCAAACCTTATGCCTGAGGAGGATATATTTGAAGTTTCCAACAACACTAGTAGCAGATCAAATAATCTCCTTGGTTTTCTTATGACAATGTGGGATCAGACTGTTCCCCTATTCGGTCACAAATATTTACGTTCCACATTGATCGTTTGTATTACCCAATTTTGGCTATATGTTGTTACCAATGGTCTGTACATGTGGTTCCCCTATATCATCAATGCCATGGGTGAATTTATGAAAAATAATCCAGATGACAATCAACGCATGTGTCAGATTATTTATGATAAACATGAGAAGTTACTATTAATTGAAAGCAATTCGGTAAGTTCGTTATGATTTTGTAGAATCGATGATACAGAAAACTAAGGATTTCCTTTTGATATTGTCCAGACTTTTAGCGATTGCCCGGATAAGTTGGAAAATACTACCTATATGTATTCGCTGCTAATGGAAATTTTATATGTCTCCACGTTTGCAACAATAACTGTGATAGTAAATCGTGTGGGCAAAATAACTATAATGTGTAAGTACTTAAAGGGTAACACTGAAAAATTCAGGAATTTGGTGGCAGAATGTTGTGAATATCAGTTTTATTAGATTCAAGTTGGAATTTCAAAAAAAAATGCTTTACTTTGCATAACAGTTGCTCGTATATCCCACCCTAATATTTTTCTTAATTTCAAACGCAAGAACCGTTTATAGCATCTGTAATCATTTTCAAAAAACCGTTATGAATCTTTTCATAATGGAATATTTTTATATTTTTTTTGGCTATACATCACAATTTCTTTGCATCTAGGGAATTATGTGTGTATTTCTATTACAGACTAAAATTGAGCAGTGGGTTGGGTGAAGTTAGTGTATCAACACGCTGATCGAAACTTATAGGTTTACAACATTTTCACGCGACAAGGCGTGAAGAAGATGATCCACGCCTGAGTGCCGGATAACGCACGACACTAAGCGAGGTTACTGCAGAATAATAAAATGAAAAATTGGTTATAGCAGGACCAGAACCTACATTCTCTTTTACACTAGTCCTGCAGGCTACTCATTGCACCTCCAAAATTTCATAGAATTATCTTTATTTAGGCATTATATTTCACTTAAAACTTCGCTATTATTCAATGCGGCTGCCGTGCACCACCCAAATCGATATATTTTTTTGTTGCAATATCACAATAACAACATACATTAGAATTTGCGTGCGTCATGATTCCCGCACGGCAGCCGCATTGTTTTGTGGCACGCTTAATACATGGCTTACATTAAACTGACTCGCTGATTGGGACCTAAAGTTGTACACCGGTTTCGAATGGTATTTATTTATTTCAGTCTATGGACATTCAAAAATCCTTACAGACTATAACTTAAAACTAATAACAAAGTTTAACTTAAAAATAACGGGTCCGCCAAATGCTATAAAAAAAAACTACTGAATATTTTCTCAAATTTCTTTTTTTATTTGAAAGTACAATCCTTCCGGTTAATAATGGAAAATAATTTCATTCAAAGGGCTTCCTCGGCTGGCCATACAGTAGCCTACACGATCAGTCCAATTTTTAAGCACATTATCGATTGTGTGCAGCTGTATTTCACCAATGGCTTCACGAATATTGTCCTTTAAAGCGTCAATTGTCTGCGTAACACTTATCTTTGAGGGCACCCCACAAATAATAGTCCAACGGCGTCAAATCGCAGTTCCGAGGTGGCCAAACGACATCAGCTCTGCGGCTGATAATGCGGCGATCTTCAAAAACAGGGCGCAAAACATCGAGTGTAGCTTCGGCTGTGTGGCACGTAGCGCCATCCTGTTGAAACCAAATGTTGCCAATATCCTCCTCTTCAATATTTGTGAACAAAAATTCGTTCAACATGGCCCGATAACGATCGCCATTGACTGTAACGGCCACTCCTTGCTCATTTTCGAAGAAAAATGGCTCAATTATGCCTCTGGACCAAAATCCGCACCAAACAGTGACTCGTTTTGGGTGCATCGGCTTTTCAATGTATGCGTGCGGGTTTTCTGTGCCCCAAATGCGACAATTCGGCTTGTTTACATACCCGTCAATATCAAAATGAGCTTCATCTGAAAAGATGATTTTTTTTTGGCAAAATCGGCATCTTCTGTAAGTCGATCACTGGCCCACTTAGCGCAATATTTCCCAGCGTTGTTCAAGCGTATACACAACCATATTCTTTCAGCGGAAGGATAAAACTAATTATCTGTCAAATCAGACATGAACATGAGTGTTACCATTCACGAAATAAGCACTAGTTGAAAAAAACGTTAGATGGCGTTAGAATATTTTAGAATATTTTGATCAGAAATTTTATTAAATTCATTTAAGGCTCGATTAATAGGTTCATTAGCTGAATAGTTAGATCTATGAATAGGCAAACTTAAAACAAAGTTGTGACGAAAACACTTAGTGGGAACATTAAATTTTATCAAGCCAAGCAAGGCAGGACAATCAATATACCCACAAACTAATTTATAAATAAATTTCAAAGATAACAAACTTCTTCTGTTTTCAAGATATTTCAAATGACCAAGTCTACACCTATCAACAGAGGCTGGTAAAGGCAATGTAAATTTCAAAGAACGGACGGGAAAAGTGATACATTTTTTCTGAATTCTTTCAAGTCGGGAGATATGAGTGGCATAAAATGGATTCCAAATGATGCAACCATATTCTAATTTAGTCAATAGCGTTGACATGTACACTAATTTTATTGTGTAAGGATCGGAAAAATCACGGCAATTCCGCTTGCTAAAAACAAGTAAAGAATATGCCTTAGGAACAATCATATGGATATGATTAACAAACGTGAACTTAGAATCAAAAACAACACCCAAATCTTTTATTTCAACCATGGATTCTAAAGCTTGGTTATCTATGGAGCATTTATAAAACATTGGATTTCCGCACTTGTAGTAGGAAACCAGGCAACATTTTGACAAATTAATTTTCAAATGATTTTTAGAACACCATTGTACAATATTATGGATATCAATTTGTAAGTGAAAAACAGCAATGGAATTAATACGTAAAAAAATCTTTAAATCATCTGAATAAAGCAGAACTTGAGAATGTTGAATAAATAATGAAATATCATTGATGAATAAAATGTAAAATAACGGACCAAGAATGCTACCTTGAGGTACACCAGATGTAGCATTATAGTGATACGAATTCACGGAATCTATAGAAACAAAACTTATTCTGTTCGAAAGATAACTCACTACCCATTTTAAGAACATGGAATGAAAACCAATGTCAGACAAATTCTTAATTAACACATTATGTGAAACTTTGTCGAAAGCTTTGGAAATATCCATATATACTGTATCAACTTGACAGCCAAGACTGAAACTAGAAATGCAGTATTCTGAAAAAGCTAACAAATTAGTTACTGTAGATTCGCCTTTAACAAAACCATGTTGATAGGGTGAGATTATAGACTTAGCGGCAAAGTACACTTTTTCAAATACTATATGTTCAAAAATGTTGGATATATTTGATAATTTAGATATGGGTCTATAATTTATAATGTTATCCTTAGCACCCGGTTTGTAAATCGGTGTTATGGATGCAATTTTCCATTTATCAAGAAATAAGCCATCACTTAAAGACATATTAAACAAAATCAATAGTGGAATGACCAATGCATTGATACAATATTTAACAAATGAAATCCCAAACAATATGTCATCAGCTGATAATTGTATCATACCAAAGTCAATTGACGAATTTAGATTCACACTACTTATTCCATTACTAATACCCTGGACAAAATTGGAACTGAAATAGTCCGCAAACATATCAACAATTTCAGCAGTCGAATTAGAAACTTTGCCGTCGAAAAACATTTCAGCAGGAAATCCCTATGAATTTCTTTTAGAATTAATAAAATACCAAAAGATTTGGGATTCTGTTTAATATTCATTTCAAAATTAAAAACATACTGTTTATACAAAAACTTATTCAAAAAATTAAATTCTCTAGAATGACGTTCTAAAAGTTCTTTATGATGTAAACTATTTGTGGATTTATATAAGTTATCATGTTTATTACGTTTATTCTTTAACTTCTTAAGACCTCTCGTATACCACGGTAGCTTGTGTATACTTGGAACACAGGGCGGAACATTATCCACACAAATGCTATAAACTGAGGAAATGAATTTGTCAAAGCAAGTATTTAGATCACAACCGTCAAATACTTGTACCCAATTAATTTCTGCAATTAAACTGTTAATAACATCCAAATTACATTTAGTGACATCAAGGCCATTTACAACATTACTTTTTCTTGAATATAAGTAAAATTCCAAAGATATGATATCTCCAACGGAATATGGTGCATATCGGATTTACTAAATGGATTTAAACCGTTGCTGATGTCAAATTTTAAAAATTGATCAATGAAAATTAGATCTAAAATCGTTCCTAAACGATTATTGTACTTATTAATTTGAGCCAAGTTGAGACTGAGAAAACTGTCAATAACATTTATTTCCAAGGAATTATTTACATTAATGGGACAGAGATAATCAGAATTGAAATATAAAGCCCACGACACATTACTAAGATTAAAATCACCTAAAACAAGAAGTCTACTATTCTTATTATTTGATGCAGTATCAATGATGTTTTGTGAGGGTTTTTCAATAAGACCGCTACAAAAGTTTTTTTAAATAAAACAAAACTGGTTTTAGATACCAATGAAATTCTTTATTCCTGTGAAAGTACGTTCGATTCCATTATGTATGGAACTCGATTTCTTTTGCATGGTCACCACGGGCACGCTTGCAGAAGTTCAGACGCTGAACCCAATTTTCGACGGTTTTCAAGCATAAATCGGCCGATACTGCTGCAATTTCACGTTCGATATTCGTACGAAGTTCATCAATCGTCGCTGGCTTGTTGTCATAGACCATAGACTTGACGTAGCCTCACAGGAAATAATATAACGGCGTCAAATCGCACGACCGAGGCGGACAATCGACTGGGTCATTTCGCGAGATAACACGTTCACCAAACTTGGTTTCCAATAAATTGATTGTGGCATTCGCTGTGTGGCTTGTGGCGCCGTCCTGTTGGAACCATATGTCCTCCAAGTCCATATTATCCAATTGGGGCCAAAAATATTCGGTTATCATTGAACGGTAGCGATTCGCATTCACAGTAATGTGCCACTCCTGACCATCACGGAAGAAGTACGGCCCAATGACGCCGTCGGCCCATATACCGCACCAAACCGTAATTTTTTCGGGATGCAATGATGATTCATGGATTACGTGTGGATTGCTGTCTGACCAATAATGTATATTTTGCTTATTGACGAAGCCATTCAGCCAGAAATGAGCCTCATCGCTGAAGATGATTTCCCGATGAAAATCCGAATCATTTTCAAGTTGTTTCTCAGCCCAATTCACGAACATACGACGATTATGGTGGTCAAGCGGCTTCAGTTCTTGCGTCAATTTGATCTTGTAAGGATGTAGGCCAAGATCTTTTCGCAAAATTCACCACAACGACGTCACAGAGATGCCCAACGCTTGAGAACGACGTGTGAGAGACACATTTGGGCTTTCTTGAACTGAAGCCTCAGCGGCAGCAATATTCTCGACACTACGGGCACTTCTTTGTCTCACTGGCACGGGAACATTTTGTACTGTGCCTGTGGATTCAAATATTTCCACTAGACGCTCAATTGTTGATCTGGTAGGACGATTATGACGACCATAAATTGGACGTAGCGCTCTTCAAGTTGAGGCCACTGACTCCAAATTTCGGTAGTAAATTTTAATAATTTCGACTCGTTGTTGGCTCGTATATCTTTCCATGATGAAATGGCAAACCTTACTGAAGAGAAATGTCAAAAGAGCGGGAAAAAATATGGCGTCTTTTGCTGTCCGTATCGATTTACTTTTGTAGCGTCTCTGTTGAAAAACACACATGGGCATTATTCAAAGTATCAGAACTAATAGGAGGGATATATGAAACAATTATCAAGAGATTACCATTACGGCCATCTAAAGAAATACATAGTTGGTCTACTAATGAATCAGCATTAGAAGCACACAAATTGAGGAAATAAACTCTTTATTAACGGCTATTAGAACACCTCCGCCCTTAACACAATTATTTCTGGAGTAGTGCTTCTCCTTACGAAAAACCATATAAGTTCCAGCATCAAAAACCTCAGCATTAGCTAAATCCGAGTTGAGCCAGGTTTCAACCAAAACGATAACATCAAAGTCAGCGTGGACAGAAGCTTGAAAAACACCATTCAATTTCGTTCTCATTCCTCCAATGTTTTGATGATAAATTTTCAGCTTTTCAAATTTACACGCATTGACAATCAAATCTGTTTCATTTCGGCCCAAGTTTTTGGAAAAAAATCCAATGAGTGTTCGAACTCACGGGCGATGTGTTAACACTTTTTTCCAACACGGTACCTGTTCGATTTCTATGAACACATTCGTAAATGTTACATTGGAAAATAAAAAACAGCGTTCAATCATATGATAACGTTACAGTTAAATAATATTAATACTTAAAATTATTTAAAGACCCAGTGCAAGCACATGTGTCATTATTTTCTTGCTCAATACTTTTTGTTTTATTCCCACAAAAGTCAAAGAATGCAAAGCAACAGACACTTGTATATACATACATACATTGTTATTTTTTATTTGAATTCAACTATAAGGTTAACAACTTAAGGCATAAGATGAAACTAACAATATTAAATTCTTAAGGTTAGGAAAAACAATAGAAAATCTCTGGAGACACTACCTTACAGATTACCACTGAGTACCAATGTAATCGGCGATGTAGTCAATGAAAAATCAATGGCGATGTAGTCGATGAAATGTTGCCAGCCACTACTTGTGAAACTGCAGGGATATAACCGAAGATCAACATAAAATACTTTTTTAATATTACTCCAAATTAATACTCCAAATTAAAACACTTCAATCTCGGCTCGCCGATATCGGATCGCCTTAATTTTTGGCCTAAACTCTTCGTCGAAACCCGCACTAGCTTTTTAATTCAAAAATTAATAAAATCGGCTATGAATTTCCGGAGAAAATCGTGTGGGAAAATTATATGAAAATCGCCCAATAATCACTTTCAATACCGACTGCCAAGCAACGAACAAACAAACGATGATAAGACAAAACCGAAGATCAACATAAAACACTTTTTTAATATTACTCCAAATTAATACTCCAAATTAAAACACTTAAATCTCGGCTCGCCGATATCGTATCGCCGTAATTTTTGGCCTAAACTCTTCGTCGAAACCCGCACTAGCTTTTTAATCCAAAAATTAATAAAATCGGCTATGAATTTCCGGAGAAAATCGCGTGGGAAAATTATATGAATATCGCCCAATAATCACTTTCAATACCGACTGCCAAGCAACGAACAAACAAACGATGATTTACTCTTACAAACCTAACACTTGCGTATGTATTAAATTTATAGTTTACTGCCCTAGAGGCGCGCGTATAGATGTTAACACATCAAAAAACTTAGAAGGTCGAACATGAACATCAGAAGGCCACAATGACGGCTTGAACAGTTCATTATAATAACCAGCCGGTACAGCATCTTTTTTTACAAGTTTGTAACATACTAATTGATTTTTAGTTACATTAGCGTACTTTTCCACATAATTTAGGATTTGGTCAGTGGTGACGGAAGGCTTCAATGATGACAAGTGGACCCATGTTTTATTCGCTATCACATCCAGCTCACTATTGGTATTGACACCAAAAACAACACGATGGCCTTTTCCTTTTCTAATTACTTGACTCCATGGCAAATTATTGGCTGGGATATCGTCCTCTGCTTGGGATGTTACAGTAGCAGCGTAATTACAAGATATTGCCACATAGGAGTTACAATGTGTATCAATTACTCTCTGAGCGGAATTCACATTGCTAATGTTCACATTATTGTTAACATTGTGATCATCAACGGCACCGAGATAACCAACAACAGCATTATCGTGTTGCCATCACTCAGCGAGGTGGCCGTCGTCGAAGGAAATGTAAGGTGGTCAGAGCAGGGATCCTACTCACTACCGACGGCCACTCAGAGAGTGAATAATCAGAAAGCGCACAGCTCACTGGTTGGTTGTGTCCCCAATCCCTTCATGAGTTGTAATGTTTTTTTTACATTAAACACGTCGACGATGTGAATAAGGTCGCGTAGTCATTAACCTTACTTACTTACTTATCCGGTCTCGGACAACCCCGGGGGGCACGGACCTTACAAAACGAAGATAACATATTTCGCCAACCAGTTCGATCTTTTGCTTAATTTCTCCAGTTGGCAATACCAAGTGTACGCTGGGATTCGTCAACCTGATCCCTCCAGCGGAGTCTTGGTCTTCCTATTTTTCGTCTTCCTTCGAGTTCGGTTTCGAAAACCCTTCGTGCTGGTTCGTCTTCATCCATTCTACTGACATGACCTAGCCAGCGCAATTGCGATATCTTGATCCGTTTAACTATGTCAATGTCAGGATAAAGCTCATACAGCTCATGATTCATGCGTCGCCGATACTCGCCGTTGTGCACTATAGGGCCATACATTTTTCGGAGTATTTTTCTCTCGAAGACTCCTACAGATGTTTCGTCTGCTTGCGATAGGACCCAGGATTCTGCGCCATAAAGCAAGACAGGTTGAATGAGAGTCTGGTACAGCTGGACTTTTGTTACTCGAGAGAGGGCTTTATCTCTAAAGTGCTTTCTTAGCCCAAAATTACATCTATTTGCAAGCACAATTCTCCGCTTGATCTCAAGGCTGACGTTGTTGTTTTTGTTCACGGCAGATCCGAGGTATATAAATTCGTCCACTACCTCGAAGTTATAACGGTTATCAACGTTCACACTTTGGTCTACTCGCGTGGAGGCCCTGTTCGTTGAAACCATTAATTTTGTCTTGTCCTCATTTACCGTCAGACCCACTTTTGCTGACTCCTTCTCAATTCTCGAAAAAACCGCAGTAACTTCTCTAATTGTTCGCCCAATGATATCTATATCATCAGCATACGCGAGCAGCATGTGACTTTTGCTGCTGATGGTTTTATTCATGTTGACTGCAGCTTTTCTCATAATGATCTCCATTAAGATGTTAAAGAGATCGCACGATACGGTGTCGCCTTGCCTGAGGGCTCGCTTAGTTTCGAAAGGTTCGGTAAGATCCTTACCAGTTTTCACTGCGGATTTGGTGTTCGTCAACGTCATCCTGCAAAGGCGTATGAGTTTTGCAGGAATACCAAGCTCAGACATTGCTTCATAGAGTTCCTCCCATATCGGACTATCGAAGGCCGCCTTATAATCGATAAATAGATGATAGGTGTCGATTTGTTTTTCGTGTGTCTTCTCCAGGATTTGGCGTAGCGTGAAAATCTGGTCAGTTGTCGATTTTCCAGGCCTAAAGACACACTGGTATAGTCCAATCAAGTCAGCGATAATTGGTTTTAGTCTTTCGCACATTCAAGTATAAAGTGTATAAAGAACCTTATATGCTATGGATAAAAGGCTTCTTCTACGGCAGTTGGCACAGATACTCGGGTCACCTTTTTTAAATATGGGACATAGTACACTGAGACTCCAATCGCCGGGCATGCATTCATCTAACCAAATTTTGCTAATGAGCTGATGCATGCACCTTAACAGCTCATCGCCGCCACCGGTAATCCATCGGCTCCTGCGACTTTGTTGTTCTTAAGCCGGGCAATAGCTGTTCTGACCTCGTCTTGGTTAGGAGGGGGGCAATCGACGTTGTCGTCCATATTGTAATCGATTGTCCCATCGTCATTGGATATCTAAGGTACTAGTAGCGCGGAGAAATGCTCTCTTCATATTCCCAACATGCTCTGCACATCTGCGACGAGATTTCCGTCCTTGTCTTTACAGAAGGGGGCCCTGAACCATGTCCATTAATTCCGTTTTTAACTTTTTGGTAGAATTTTCAGGCTTCGGTCTTCCTTCAGTATGCCTCAATTTTCTCACTCTCGTGCTTTCTCTTCTCTTCTTACGCCTAAAGAGACGGTTTACCTCCTTTCTTTTCTCCCTATGCCGCTCAGTTGCAGCTCGCGTTGCAATTGACTGAAGCATTACCATACGTGCAGCGTTCTTTTCGTCATTTGCAATGCGACACTCTTCATCGTACCACGGTTTATTGCGAAGCGGTTTTTCGAAACCAAGTACGGTTGTTGCGGCAGTTTTTATAGAGTCGGAAATGGGTTTCCACTGCGCATCAGGATCGTCATCGGGAGGGGGTGGGTTCTGTGCCAAAAGTTGCGAGAGCTTCCTTGAGTAGGCTGTGGCTACCTCTGGTAATTGCAGCTTTTCGATGTCCAGCATCCTCTGCGTCTGGTTTCGTACGATTTTCGCTCTACTCAATCTTGTGCGAACCTTTGCTGCTACCAGGTAGTGATCAGAATCGATGTTAGCTCCTCTGATCACTCACGTCCATTACACTGGATGAGTGCCTTCCATCAATTACCACGTGATCAATTTAGTTCTTAGTTCTTTGATCAGGGGATACCCAAGTAGCCTTGTGGATGTCTTTATGCTGGAATCTTGTACCACTAATGACCATGTTTTTTGCCGCGGCAAAGTCAATCAGTCTCATACCGTTGTCGGAACTGTCAGCATGTAGACTGAAACTGCCAATAGTTGGATTAAACACATTCTCCCTTCCTACTTTGACATTAAAATCTCCTAGTACAATCTTAATGTCAGTGCCAGGGCAGTGGTCATACGTTTCCTCTAGGAGCTCATAGAATATATCTTTGGCATCATCATCTTTCTCATGCACACAAATTAGGGAAATACAAAAATAATTCGCTTTTATGCGGATTGTGGCTATACGTTCACTCACAGGATTGAACCTAGAGACTATATGTCGCAGTCTTTTGCCAACTACAAATCCGCAACCAAATTCATGTTTTTTTTTCATGGCAACTGTAGTATATATCGCAGTTTCTTTTTCTTGTGCAGCCATGTCCTGTCCATCGCATTTCCTGGATAGCGGTAATGTCAGCCTTATAACTTTCGTGGACATCTGCCAGTTGGATACTTGCACCGGATCTATATAGAGTTCTTACATTCCAAGTGCATATCCGTAAATTGTGGTCCTTATAACGTTTGCGGGGGTCGTCAACAAATAGGGGTTGTTTATGTTTTCTTGTTCGTTTACGTATTTTCACTGCCATTATGAACGGTGGCGGAAGGCAAACCCAGCCCACCGTGTTTTTGCATTTCACCTACTGCCAGGATATTTGATTGCAGCAGCCCATTATGGATCGGACGCTGACCAGGATGCGATATGTTGAACCTGGATTTTCTTCTTTTAGTTTATATCCGCCGTTGGCCCGTATGTTTGGCTCATCCGCCTTCTAAGGATAAAAGAATATGCCCGATTGTTTGATGAGCTTCAGTGACATCAGTCACCTACTAAACCTGATTTGATGCTCATTTGTTTCGCCTTCTCACTCTAGCTAGCTAACGGAGGTTTCCGTAAAGCCATTGCCCAGGACATGCTGCGTGGAAGTAGTGAGCTGCTTGGACTGCCAAATGGAGGAATAATTTCTGGCCACTCCTAAGTGAATGGCAATCAGAAACATTCCACCTCCACGGACAGTCCCATGTCATTAACCTTTTCGTGATATTCGCGGCTACCTGAAACCAATTCTACTACTGCATTAGTTTCCCTAATCACCGTTTGTAACAACTAGAGTGGTCAAAACCAAAACAAAAATCGATATAAACTTAAAACTATTCCAGTGACTTTTCGAGGTTTGAGGAAAAAATGGCCTCACGAGTAAAATTTCTAGCGAAGAATCATTGTAGCAAGTTTAATGTCCAAAAATGGTAATTTTGACGCAAATTTTGGCATTTTTCAAAAAAAGAATAATACATGTAACAATTGAAGTTGAAATATTCTCGTGTTCTATAACTTTCCGTAGAATTTCTTCCACTACACTGAGGGAGAAAAGGTCTGTCCAAACATATTTCTGCTGGTATATCATAGATGTTTAGCGAAAATGTGCAAACATATGATTAATTGCAAATTGCGAACACATTATGTTTGATGCGAATTAAAATAATAACATATTACGTTTGATGCAAATTATAATATACTTGAAAATTAAATTTTTTCCCAATAATAAGTTGACACAATTAAGACCTGATTTTATAAAATCACTCCATTCAAATCCAGCGATGGTCATTTACTATTGTATGGTACTTTAAAAAAAGCACAAAATGGACACATTAAATTTGAAGACAGAGAATTTTTGTCAGTGACGATACTTAGCCACATGTTTTGCGTAATAAGAGTCCAGAACATTATAAACGACTAACTGGCCCTTTAATGTGTTTTTCAGTAAATTATTAAAAAAGGGACGGCAAACCCCCATTCCCTATGGGTGAAGCTATAACAAATCAAATTAATTAAATATTAGGCATATTTGTTCTAGTTCAGAGGCGTCTGATATTGGTGTGCCCTTTAATGCGTATTAAATATACTTATATATTATTCACCCGGCATAGAAATAAAACTCTTTACTAAGCAACGGGCGGACATAACCATACCAATGCCCACCCACCACCACCAAGTCAAGAATATACATACATATATGTATATTTTTGTTTCATTTGAAATAATGATATCGTCATATCTAATGGAAGTGACTGTTAAATCACTCAATAATTGTTATCTAAAAATGTCATCAATAACTCTTATTGAAATCAAAATATGTATAATATCCAGGCACGTACGCAGTATTTTCCTTCGGGGGGGGGGGGGGGGTCCACAAATAACCACATAAGGACATTATTTCGGTGGAGGGGAGGGCCCAGGCGCTACGTGCACGTACGTAGGTAATTTGTATTTTTGGAGAATAAAAAAAATAAAGACTAATTTTTATTTCCAAGCGACATAAAGGGTTTTTCAACAGAGACGCTACAAAAGTAAATCGATAGGGACAGCAAACGACGCCATAGTTTTTCCCGCTCTTTTGACATTTATCTTCAGTAAGGTTTGCCATTTCATCATGGAAAGATATACGAGCCAACAACGAGTCGAAATTATTAAAATTTACTACCGAAATTTGGAGTCAGTGGCCTCAACTTTAGAGCGCTACGTCCAACTTATGATCGTCATAATCATCCTAGCAGATCAACAATTGAGCGTCTAGTGGAAAAATTTGAATCCACAGGCACTGTTAGCGCCACCTACAAAATCCCCATAGTTTTAGCAACGATCTGGCAACACTTTTATAAATATAAATTTTTCAGATTGTCAATTCATTATTTTTTAACGAAACCTTTTAATCAATTAGCGTACCTAAGGCTTCGCCATTTTCAACATAAAAGTACTTTAAACAAGTTGGCTATATACGCGGTGCCTCAGGGACAAATAGCTAGTTCCAATTTTAAAAACAATTTCTAGTGGTTTTCATACCAACAAGTAGGTGATAATTGATATATAATTTTTTCATTTCAAATTCTTATATTTTGTTTGTTTTATGTATAGGAATTTTAATATAAATATATTTTGTGGAATAAATCAAGCCTTTTATTACGCAATCTGTGTTTTATTCAAAACCCCCTTGGAAATCACTAGCTCCGGCCTACCTGCCTTCTCAACAGGCACAGTACAAAATGTTCCCGTGCCAGTGAGACAAAGAAGTGCCCGTAGTGTCGAGAATATTGCTGCCGCTGAGGCTTCAGTTCAAGAAAGCCCAAATGTGTCTCACACGTCGTTCTCAAGCGTTGGGCATCTCTGTGACGTCGTTGTGGCGAATTTTGCGAAAAGATCTTGGCCTACATCCGTACAAGATCAAATTGACGCAATAACTGAAGCCGCTCGACCACCATAAGCGTCGTATGTTCGTGAATTGGGCTGAGCAACAACTTGAAAATGATTCGGATTTTCATCGGGAAATCATCTTCAGCGATGAGGCTCATTTCTGGCTGAATGGCTTCGTCAATAAGCAAAATATGCGTTATTGGTCAGACAGCAATCCACACGTAATCCATGAGTCATCATTGCATCCCGAAAAAATTACGGTTTGGTGCGGTTTATGGGCCGTCGGCGTCATTGGGCCGTACTTCTTCCGTGATGATCAAGACCGGCACATTACTGTGGATGCGAATCGCTACCGTTCAATGATAACCGAATATTTTAGGCCCCAATTCGATAATATGGACTTGGAGGACATGTGGTTCCAACAGGACGGCGCCACAAGCCACACAGCGAATGCCACAATCAATTTATTGGAAACCAAGTTTGGTGAACGTGTTATCTCACGAAATGACCCAGTCGATTGGCCGCCTCGGTCGTGCGATTTGACGCCGTTAGATTATTTCCTGTGGGGCTACGTCAAGTCTATGCCAACAAGCCAGCGACGATTGATGAACTTCGTACGAATATCGAACGTGAAATTGCAGCAGTATAGGCCGATTTATGCTTGAAAACCGTCGAAAATTGGGTTCAGCGTCTGGACTTCTGCAAGCGTGCCCGTGGTGGCCATGCAAAAGAAATCGAGTTCCATACATAATGGCATCGAACGTACTTTCACAGGAATAAAGAATTTCATTGGTATCTAAAACCGGTTTTGTTTTATTTAAAAAAACTTTTGTAGCGCTCTTATTGAAAAACCCGTTACATGGGGCAAATGAATTATATTACAATTATAATTTGTAGTTTAATTTGAATTGTCTCTACAAATGCAAATTCAAAGAAATATAAATACCATTGGCAATTGTTATTATTTTCAATGCATATCTGACAGTTATGGTTTTTGTTAAGATTGCTCTTCAATTCAGTTAATTCATTTCTTTACTCAGATTCATTATAATAATAGATTAGAAATGACCAGAGTTATTCTGCTTAACCAATCTCTTCTTTAGATCAAAAGTAAAGCTTTTAAAAAGCTGATCTGGTGATGGCAGATCAATAAAATAAAATACACTTAGAAAATCGTACATAATCCCTGCAGTTTTTTTCTGCCAATTGACCCATTATTCTTGTGATACAGTTCATCATCAGATGCGTAATGACCAGTAGCAAAACTGCGTACTCATTTCTTTATTTTGTGATAGTTTGTCCTTGTAAAATTCCAAGGATATCAATTTTTTCTTTCCACAAATTTCTTTACTTCTTCGGCAATGCGAATATCATCAATATTCGTATCAAGTGAAAGAGGATGATCTTTACTAATTCCTACAGATTGCAAAATAAGGTACTTTTAAAATTGTATCCTTGAATATCCTCGAAAATTCTGAAAAATTGTTTAAAGGGCTGGAACCATCATATCTTGTGCCAATATTTCAGCCACCTATCATTAATTGTTTAGCAATAAGAATTATTTCAAATATTACAATATTCCAGATTTATATGTCACCCTGCTCCCACCTATAGGATATTGGTACGGCCTGTTGAGACCTCAAGTTGCGTGACCTCACCATAAACTTTCAAGGTCCGAGGAAAAAATATCGGCACAACAGTAAATGTTCTTCTAGTCGAAAGACTTCCATGGTAGTACGACTATAATACAGAAAAGGAAACTCATCCGATATCTCTCGACGTCTTCTTTATGGTCGTTCCTGTTGCCAGGATGAGCACAAGGCCCATATTTAGTAACAAACCTGATACTCAACAGGTTACGGAATTGAAACCGTATTCCCTTTCGTTCTAAAAATTCAAGTGTTTAATTACAAATACAAAATATGAAAGTCAATTCATTTTTTGTTTGTTTAATTATAACTTGAAAATGTTCGGCTTTCGCCTTGAACTTACGACCGACTAACTCATGATCAACCACTGTTCACACGAAACCCTTCTCCACTTCAGTTCTCCAAGGTCTCATTCGATTATTTGCTACTACCACCAATATCTGTATCAATGGCGGCTCAATGCAGGCTTACGCCAAACACTTCCATGTACACCATTATACCCTCCTAATCACTAAAGTTCCAAAGTTTATTAATCCAACCGAAATTGAACATAATCCATTTACTTTAGCGGTAATGTATAGGTATACAACTTAAACGCCATCCATTTTACGGGCTAGTTGCTTCGGCAGATGAGTTATTACACACTACTTAGCGGATTACGACTTCCATGTCCACCGTCCTGCTGTTTTAAGCAACCAACGCCTTTCATGGTGTCTGCATGAGTTGTTAATTTGGGCAACGAAACATTACGTTTGGTTCATCCCACATCGACAGTTCTGCTTACCAAAAGTGGCCCACTGGGCACATTATATCACTCATACCAAGTAAGGTGAGGTTCTTACCCATTTAAAGTTTGACAATAGGTTAAGGTCGTTTTGACCCTAAGGCCTCTAATCATTCGCTTTACCAGATAAGATTATTTTACATAATTTTTAAATGCACCAGCTATCCTGAGGGAAACTTCGGAGGGAACCAGCTACTAGACTAAATGTTTCCAGAGATTAAAGAAAATCTATATAAGCAAAGTGATATCGGTCGCTGTGATCAAATATAGCAATTCTCTTCTTTCTTTTGTTTGTCGCCAAGTTTACATTTTAAGTTTTTTCATAACAATATGCATAATCTTCTGCCCCGAAGAAATATCTCTGACCTATCTTGTATATACAATAATGTAACAAATTTAATTTCCCAAAATTTAATATTATATTTCTGTTCACTTTCAGTCATCGTCATTGTATTCTGTAGTTCTTGTGGAATTGTGGCCGTTCTACTTCCCAATACATCAGTAGCTGCAATATTTTATGTCCTTCTGTTTTTATCGGGAGTGTCCATAAATGTTTTGGGTGCTGAAACTGTCGATTTATACCCTACACAATTAAGGTAAAACCAAATAAATACTTTAACAATTCGGTAACCAAATCATAACTGTTCATGTTTTTCTTTCAGAGCCATGGCTATGTGCGTTTCCCTAATGATGGGTCGCATCGGTAGCGTTGTGGGGACTAATATTGTTGGAGCCCTTTTGTCCGACAATTGTGAGATGACATTTTATATATCTTGCTTTGCCATGATGGCTTGTGCTATTTTAATTTTATTTTTACCGCGGAGTATTACTTCAAAGAGAACGACTGCTCAAGGAGAATTCTAACAAAGGGTTTCTAAGGGGACTTTTACACCAATCACAAATGCTTAATATTTTAGTTAGTGATATTTTCATAAAATGTAGATAGATTTTTATAAAATCCAATGTTTTGTAGTTTTAAGTAGTAATGAAAATACATTTTATATAAAATAATAATTTAAATGAGTTAGATGGCTTTTATTAAATGAAAAAAAAAATAATGGAAAAAGGTATTTAGTCGAGGCGAGGACAATTTAAAGGAAATACTGCAAGGGAAATACTCGTTCTGTTCTAAAACTTCATATATCCAGATCCATCCTACCATAAAACAATATTTAGGCTTATCACAATTAATCGATCGTGCTATCGAAAGGCAAGAAAATCAAATAACGGGGTTTTCAAAAGATTTTTTTTAAATAAAACAAACCCGGTTTTAGATACCAATGAAATTCTTTATTCCTGTGAAAGTACGTTCGATGCCATTATGTATGGAACTCGATTTCTTTTGCATGGCCACCACGGGCACGCTTGCAGAAGTCCAGACGCTGAACCCAATTTTCGACGGTTTTCAAGCATAAATCGGCCGATACTGCTGCAATTTCACGTTCGATATTCGTACGAAGTTCATCAATCGTCGCTGGCTTGTTGGCATAGACCATAGACTTGACGTAGCCCCACAGGAAATAATCTAACGGCGTCAAATCGCATGACCGAGGCGGACAATCGACTGGGTCATTTCGTGAGATAACACGTTCACCAAACTTGGTTTCCAATAAATTGATTGTAGCATTCGCTGTGTGGCTTGTGGCGCCGTCCTGTTGGAACCACATGTCCTCCAAGTCCATATTATCCAATTGGGGCCAAAAATATTCGGTTATCATTGAACGGTAGCGATTCGCATTCAGAGTAATGTGCCGGTCTTGATCATCACGGAAGAAGTACACGCCGACGGCCCATAAACCGCACCAAATCGTAATTTTTTCGGGATGCAATGATGACTCATGGATTACGTGTGGATTGCTGTCTGACCAATAACGCATATTTTGCTTATTGACGACGCCATTCAGCCAGAAATGAGCCTCATCGCTGAAGATGATTTCCCGATGAAAATCCGAATCATTTTCAAGTTGTTGCTCAGCCCAATTCACGAACATACGACGCTTATGGTGGTCAAGCGGCTTCAGTTCTTGCGTCAATTTGATCTTGTACGGATGTAGGCCAAGATCTTTTCGCAAAATTCCCCACAACGACGTCACAGAGATGCCCAACGCTTGAGAACGACGTGTGAGAGACACATTTGGGCTTTCTTGAACTGAAGCCTCAGCGGCAGAAATATTCTAGACACTACAGGCACTTCTTTGTCTCATTGGCACGGGAACATTTTGTACTGTGCCTGTGGATTCAAATTTTTTCACTAGACGCTCAATTGTTGATCTGGTAGGACGATTATGACGACCATAAATTGGACGTAGCGCTCTTAAAGTTGAGGCCACTGACTCCAAATTTCGGTAGTAGATTTTAATTTCGTCTCGTTGTTGGCTCGTATATCTTTCCATGATGAAATGGCAAACCTTACTGAAGAGAAATGTCAAAAGAGCGGGAAAAAATATGGCGTCGTTTGCTGTCCCTATCAATTTACTTTTGTAGCGTCTCTTTTGAAAAACCCTTTACTTACCATGAGATAATCCTGGAGGTTAATATTAATAAGTGTAAAAGTATTTTTCACTAATTTAGAAAATCTATTTGGGACACTAACATTCCTTAAAGATCGTTCCTATATCATCTATAATTCTGTACGAAACATTGGTACCTCAAACTTGTAGTCCGTGCAGTCTCATGTAGGTCAAATTCAGTAATTTTTGAAACTATCCAAATGCATTTTGTTATTCTGGGTCATTAATATAAAACACCAGAGCTACGATAACTTCTACAGAAGACGTATTATTTTTATCATTTAACTAATTCCGTAATCAATTATTTTAAGAGTATACTTTCAGGCATACAAAAATAATTTTTCACAGATCGCATTAATTTAATACTTGGCAGTGTTGGGGTTTTTTAATTTGCGTTGGATATTAATTGTCCGAAATTATAATTCAAAAATTTTACATTTAAATTTGCTCAGACAATAAAAGTATCATATATTTGGTTGGGGCTTTAGTACAAATGCAGTTCAAACATATAAATGAGATCTTTATGAATATATGGTTATTCTGTGCCTAAAAATAGTATTTGTTTTTCAGGCAGACACTAGTGTCCGAGATACCGGCGTTCAAATTTTTAACATAACATGTACCTATAACCGATATTTAATATCATTTCAAAATTAGTATCGGTGAAAAGCTAACATGATATTCTTTCAAATGACGTATACAGTTCCAATAACCCACTGAGAGGCGGTTTCAAGTTTCGTGTTTTTTGGCTCTAACTCCTTATGACGCAACACTCAGTATGTCAAAATATGACACATGTTAGGGTATAACTATATCAGTTTTGTATACTTTAAAGGTGAGATATCATGCTTTCATTTGCGCTGTTAGATTTTAGGAACAATGTTGTCGTATAGTTAAAAAAATTAAAGTTAATTCAGTAAAAAACTGTTAAATATCACCTACATACATATATAACTGCACCTAAACATTTGTGTAAAATTTTTATTTCACATCCCTTGTAGTGCGATATAGTTGTTTGTTTAATGATAATCGAATCGTTAAGTCAACTTAAGGCCGTGTTAGAGTCCAAACACAACGCTGCATCGTATATGTATATTTGCGGCTCTTTTCTGGAATTAGTTCGAAAGTTTGGAAAAATAATACACCCCGCGAAATAAATATAAAGGCAACACCATTTTTGGTTTTCCCCAACTGTTGAGAGGAATTTTCAAATTTTTATTTTGTATTGTGTTAGTCCTTTCAAAATTAAATACTTTTCAGAAAAAAATTTTTAACTATGACTTCTTCAAGATCAGTTATCTTCCACTTTTCTGGATTTGCTACTTTTTGGTCCTTGATATTCATAAACTGGCGCCCATAGTGGTAAACTTGGGTATCTAAAATAGGGCAGAAGTTCTTGATCGGACTAAGATCAGGAATAAGTGCAGGCCCGTCGAGAGTTGGTATTATTTCTGGACGCCAGAAACTTTGTAGTTTTCTTAGACAGATATACTGCTGCGTTGTCCTGCGGGAAGATGAATACTGGGACACAAATTTCCTCTCCAGAATTAACTAAGACGACATCCAACAGTCGAATATAATACTCGGAGTCCATTTTTATGGAAACGAAACATATGGGAGCTCAAGCTCAATTCAGCAATAATTTCCTTATCCCTGAACGTTTCTTTAACAGCAACCCTTTTGATCTGTCTTTTGGAGCGGTCACAGCTCAGCGGTGTCCTTCCTGGTCGTATTGTGTTTCCATATGGACCACCCTATTTTATAAAATTGTCAATAACACAGCTAGATCTTTTAATTGCCTCAAAATTACCCGCTTCGAAAGCTCTTCATCATGAAAATCTTAAATTTTTCCCTTTTCTTCATTACTTAGCTAATTTCCACCAGTCATTCTGTATAAATCAATTTATTTTTAATTTGACCTACGTTAATTTTAAAACAATAAAATAACAAACAAAGAAAACTCGTTTCTGTTTGAATTCCTATTTACTACTGTTCGAATAAGGTTTATATTCCATGCTGCCTTTATATATATTTCGCACCCGAAATAGAAAAACCAACGTCACTTTTCATTTAACTTATAAAAGAGATCGATAGATTACATTCTCTGACATAATGTACCTAATGACTCATATTTGCATTAGAATTATACACCAACAACGCAGTGCATTGAGAGTAACGAGAAAAAATACACTGCCTTTATAATTATTTCGCTGGGTGTATGTTACATACATAACACATTAAAATGCTGTAGATGTTATGGAACAATGTTGTCGTATAGTTATCCAAAAATAAAATTAAAGTTAATTCAGCAAAAAAAACTGTTAAATATCACCTCTACAACTTTGCACCTAAACACTTGTGTAAAATTGTTATTTCACATCCCTTCTAGTGCGATACAGTTGTTTTTTTTTAATGATAATCGAATCGTTAAGTCAACTTAAGGCCGTGTTAGAGCCCAAATAGAACCGGACACGCTTCAGATGACGACGAAACAAATCTTAAGCGTCTAAACCATGGTAGAAATATAATGGTAGATGCAGTACGACAACAAATACAACAAGCCAAAAACAACAGGCATTTTGTTTTTGCTCAGTGTCTGTGTTGTGTCAAGTCAGCTGATAGAAAAATGATGAAAATGTAAACATATTTTCAAAAAGTGCCAATTAGAAAATGATTGAGTGTTATTTGATATATTGAAAGTGTTTAAGTGTGAAAATTAAAACGTTTTTATGTGATTTTTACAGAGAAAACTTTTCAAAAACAGCAGTTGCCGGCGAACGGGGGTTGCAGACAACCAAATGTAAACAAACTTTGACATAAGAGGAAAACTTATTCATACTCACTCCAGAAAAAAGTTCAAATCAGCTGGGCTAGTGCTTCTACCATTTATTTGTACCATGGTCTAAACGAAATGGAAGAGAGAGCGTCTGGCGACTTCGGTTGATTTTTCTCTCTCTGCATCGTATATGTATATTTGCGGCTCTTTTCTGGAGTTAGTTGAAAGTTTGGAAAAATACTATTATAGTTGTATAGGAATTAATTTGTTTTTACTGTTTTTAATAATGTATTCTCTTTTATTGTATTGTGTTTAACCATAAATTATTTTGAACCTCCAAATTTATTTTGCATTTACCATGCCATGTACCATCGAATGTATGGGTTGGGTTCTCTTATGATTTTCATGAACATGTGGCAACTTCATTCTCTCAATTGAGAAATTTCGTGAGCGCGCCGCCAAGAAACTAGAAATAATTCTATTGTAGCGGCGAGTCGTCAGCCGCAGCGGATTTTTGTGATGATTTTCCCCTGATATAAGAGATCTATGTATAAGAAACGTCGTCGTCTGTAGCGTGTTTGATTATGTTTCGACTCTAAGACAGCGGTCGGCAAAAATAAAAATTAGTGTGTGTTGGTGAGAGAAAATATTGTGCACTGAAAAAAATTAAAGTTCATTCATACAAACATACGAGTTCTTGTTTTTTGCCGCACGCAAGACAAACAAATACACAACCAGCGCACATGATGTTGTTTCATCGCTGTCTTGCGGACGACTAAACGAAAGAAAAATTTTGTTCTGTGCACATTCAAAAAAACGAAGCAAAAGAGCGTGGTTTTCTAAAGAGCGTAAGTGTCGGTGTGAATTCAATGTCCACCAGTGTTGCCGTTTTGGTAGAATTCTACCAAATTTGGTCGGATGGATTTTTAATTTTATGATTTGGTCGGATGGCCCGACCAATTCGATTTTGGTCCGTTTTAGACGTACCCATCATTAATTTTAGTTAGCCATCATTTGAAAAATCCATTTTTCCATAGGTTGGTACATAAGTGTGCTCCAACGCACTGAATTGTGATTTGGCACTTGCAGCCAAAGAAGTCATTGTATTTAACGGCGCAAAAAACTTAGCTTTGTACTTTGCAATGCTTCTTCGTTTCGTGATTTGGACTATTCATCGTAAAAACTGTTCCTTAATATTTAAAGTAACTGATCTATCTGCCTAATCTATTGCTGTGAAAAGAAACAATTTTAATTTTGTCAAAATTAAAAACATGGACAAGTGAGTTGATAGGAAATATGTCCTGCAACATTAAGAACGTGGTCGTGTGATATGACAACGAGGCTTCATTCTTAATTTATTTACATTTGGGAATACTAATATTGTGCCTGTTATTTTTTTTAGGTATTTAACAAAAATGGCTAACTAAGAAGGCTGAAGTAAACAACAGTGATGTCTCTAACAGGTCTGAAGATAACAATAATGATGTCTCTAACAGGACTGAAGATAACAACTTTGATGTAAAATTTTAAATGTTTTTATTTATAAATCTTTTAAACTCTTATTTTCCAGTGGTGGTAATGAAACACAAGTAAACGTAAAAAGAAAGTTTCGGTTGGAATGGCTGAGCTCATTTACTTGGTTGCAAGAAAAAGATGGGTCCGCATATTGCGGTGCTTGCTCCAAGTCATTGATATGTCATTTGACCCACCTAAAAGAACATGAGAAATCAACATACCACATTCAAAACTATGATCTGCGAAAAAGAAATCTGAAGATCAACAAATTTTGTAATGCGGAGGAACAAAAGCGACAAAAACAAGTCACATATGCGGAATATGCGTTAGTAATGTTTTGCATTACACATAATCTACCGTTTTTATTAATGTACTATCTGCCTGCTTTACTTATTGAGTGTTGCCCAGACTCTTCAATAGCAAAATTACTGAATTGCGGGAGGACAAAATCAACTTAAACTGCGACCTATATTGGAAACCAGGCAAGTGATGGTATAGTTTCTATTTTAAAGAAAAAGGAGGTTTTCCTTAATTGTGGACGAAACAATAAAATGTTCCTCAATTTCGGGATTCAAGACAAGTTTCAAGCCAAGCTGAAGGTTGCTGAGGCTAATGCGGAGACTATTTGCAAATTAATAAAGGACTTCTTGGCTTCACGTAGTATTCCGTTAAAAAATTTAATTGCTTTGGCGACAAATGGTGCTAATAACATGGCTGCAGATTATCAGTGGGCTAAAAACGTTGCTTACCCGTGAATCGGATTTATTTTACATAAAATGCACTCGCCATTCAAAATTTATGTCTTTTTTTCGCACAGTCCCAAACGAATAGACGAATTTAAAGAATTTCAAGAATATTGTGCAGTAAAACCCCACAAAATATTAGGCTTTTGCGGGACTAGATGGCTATCACTTGAAGGTGTAATAAATAGAATAGTTGAGCAATGGGATAGCCTCAAATTATATTTTATTTCTTCTTTTTAGGAAATGCACGGACTTCAACCTGTAACAATTGCCGAAGATATGACTTGTGTAGAAAAATGTTACTTCTTATTTTTATCATATATTTTAGCATATATTTTATATTTTACCATATATTTTACCAACATTTTTATTATTGTAATTAAAATGTTAAAAAGACAATTAGGACTTAAAAAAACAATTTAGGACTTATTTCACAATTTTGGTCGGCTACTTGGGTTTTTGGTCGGTTTTATGGAAATTTTTGGTCGGAAATATTTTTTTCAAATGGCAACACTGATGTCCACACAAGTGGTATGGAGTGCCGATGGCTGCTCTAAGAGTCTAATAATTTCTTGCCGGCGCTCTCACGAAATCTCTGAATTAAGAAAATGAAGTTGCCACATTTTCTTGAAAATCATAAGAGCAACCAACACATACATGCGGTGGTACACGTGAATACAAACGAAAATTAAAGAAAAGGGCTCGAAATGGTTTATTGCTGAACAAAATGCTAAAAGTGAATACAGAATTTTTAAAAGAGTCAAAAAAAAAAATTAAATCCTATTCAACAGAATTATTATTTTTTCAAACTTTCAAACAATTTCCAGTATAGCCCAAAATATATACGACGCAGAGAGAAAAAAAATCAACTGAAGTCGCCAGACGCTCTTTCCCATTTTGTTTAGAGGCTAGAGACTTTTTCTGAAGATTGTCTAGTTCTGTTTGGACTCTCAGACTGTTAGAGAAATCGTTGGATATGTCAAAATTTTTATTTGGTGAGACAAGATGGAATAGAGTAAACTTTGAGTCCAAACATAACCATACACCATGGTACAAAGAAATGGTAGAAGCACTAGCCCAGCTGATTTGAACTTTTTTCTGGACTGAGTGTGAGTAAATTTTTCTCTTATGTCAAAGTTTATTTACATTTGGTTGTCTGCAACCCCCGTTCGCCAGCAACTGTTGTTTTTGAAATATTTCTCTGCAAAAATTACATAGAAACGTTTTAATTTTCACACTTAAACACTTTCAATATATCAAATAACACTCAATCATTTTCTAAATGGCACTTTTTGCAAATTTGTTTACATTTTCATCATTTTTCTATCAGCTGACTTGACACAACACAGACACTGAGCAAAAAAAATGCCTGTTGTTTTTGGCTTGTTGTATTTGTTGTCGCACTGCATCTACCATTATATTTCTACCATGCCATACACGCTACCGATGACGACGGGAAAAATTTCTAGTGTCTAAACAAAATGAGAGAGAGAGCGTCTGGCGACTTTATTGTTCAGACAGAACTTCTTGCCACTTTATTAGTTCTGTTTGCGTCGTTTGTTTTTGAGGTTGAATTTTTTTTAAAGAAATAGGTATGAAGTTGAAAAAAATAATTTATTTTAAAAATGTCTTCTGAAGTCTGTAGAATTACATGAGATTTAAAGCGGTTGGTCTTCTATCTATTGGTTTAAACTCATTTTTGATCATGGATTTTTTTCATTTCATATTTCTTAGAAGAAAATTATTTATTAATTTAGCAAAATTAAGGCATTATTCAAAAAACCCAATTGAATATGTTTGTAGAATTGGAGTTTTTGTTATTTGATTAGAGGCTTGTAAGTTGTGTTCCCATACGAGATTAATCACAATCCTGACGAAGCTGATTATAAACAATGTTGAATAATTGAAAAAAAGGCGTGACACAAGTACCTTCAAGAACTTGTATTTAGTATCATGAAATTTGGGAAGTTCGAACTTTTAGACAGTGAGAAGGAAGTGTCGTTCAAAATCTGAATAATCGACATTCTGACCAAACGCAGGGGCAAGACAATTCAAATTGAAATGCCAGAAATGAAGAAGAAAAAATTTAAGAATAAAGACGTTCCCTTGAAAGCTGCAAGCCATACAAGCGATTAGTACCGTTAAAGTATTCGGGGTTTCTTGGGTTTAACCACCGATATTGCCTAGTGTCCCATGAAGTTGATTATACCTAGGGCCCCTGAATTATAAATCCGGTCCTGCCTATATGATATTCGTGACAGCCTAAAAGTATGTGTACGGTAAATAATTACTGCACCCTCAATACGAGTATTACAGTACTAGTACTGTACCAGCATCAACGAGACGAAAAATATAACGTATATAAATAATACTTCAACATTATCCTGTTGTTGTGCTATATCTTTGAAATGAGGCGACATAATTTCATAAATTTTTTCAAATATTTTTGAATATTATATTTTCAAGTAGGCGCCGGCATTGTTGATGACCATTTGGGCTCTTTTTACAGCAGTTGCAATCGTCTGCCAATAAATTTTGGCGATAAGTTGTTGCATTTTTGTCTTTCAGAGCTTTCAGAGTCTGTGAATTCAAAAACTCCAAAGAAAGGGGGCTACGGCTACAACAAGTCGGCAAAAAAGGCATGAGGCGACCCGGAATCACATCATTCAAAATATTACTATCGCGTGAGATGTGTGTGCAGTTGTATCGTCGCACAGTGGTTCAGAATCGATTTCCTTTGGCCAAAATGCACCACCTTTTGATCTAGTAAACACTTTTAATTTCTGTAAAACCCGATTGTAGGATTATTGCGATACATCAAGATTGAAAATCGCACAGTGGGGTATATTTCATAAAACTTTCCAAAGTTGACTACTTTCGTTTTTCTTACGCTTTCCTGGGCCTTGCGAAATTATCAAAGAAATTTTGTCATTTATATCTAAACGGAAAATGTTGTTGTAGATATTTCATTTATAATTCCTCTACGCATTCCATTTTATTTTTAACTCATGTGGTGATACTTCTAGTTGCTAAAATGATGGAAATGTCAAAACATTTTCGTACGAAATAACTTAGGCGTAACAATCCAGTAATTGATTTTGACTACGAAATTTTCACGAAGAGCTGAGTACCAAGCAAATAAAATTTTCAGCTTATGAAATTTTCGTTATTTTGTATGCATGTACTTCTTCTGGCAACGAAAATATCATAAAAACTGAATACTGGGCGTTAGGTGGAGAGATACAGTCAAATATATCGCAAGTTATGGCAAGCAGGTCTATCTTTTGAGAAGTGCCTAATACCACCAAAGATGAGCTCAAGGCTATATGTATTTATTATTAATATATGATTGCTGAAAAACACTTCGATATAACACGCCATTCTAAAACACAGAAACATATGAAAGCAATGGAACCTTTCAACGACATACAGTTGGAACAACCACCGACTTCATTTACTCCTTTAGGGGCCGTCAAATCTGCTGCCCCGCACATCGTTTTCTTCGATCAACCATCTGAAAGGGGTTTCCAATAGGCACGGGTTGATGTTAAAGTTAAATGAAACAAATTGCATGTGAAATTTCAACGAATTTTTTATTTTATTTGAAAGACCTCCGAGTTGGAAATTTCCCAACGATATCATCCGTGACTAAGGGGTGACATGTCAGAGTCTCTGCTGACTTGTCGATCCACTCCCATAGAAAAAACTTCATGACACCCCCTGACTTTTTCGTACATTTGGTAGAAAGTCAGCAGGAATCGTCCGTAATGCAAATCAGTAGGACGGTCTTACGTAGATTGTCATGTCAGCCCCTTCAAAATTTAAGTCATCTAAGTTAAAACCAGTGACATGTCATGAAGATGTTTTATATAAATTATCGTTACCTACTGACAGTACCCCAAGGAAATATTACTGGAAATGCCTTCAAGATAAAATTTCTAACTGAGCTATCAATGACATTTTGTATGGAATATGACATCGTTCAAATAACATTTTGTATGGAATATGACATCGTTCAAATGACCGCCGTTGCTTCGCCATGTGGCGTGCATCCGAGACACTTGGTTGTTTGTGGCTTATTGACATAGACTGGTGACTTAAGGAAACCTCACAACAAAATTCTAACGGGGTCATATCGCATGATGTTTGTAGCATCAGCTCTTTCATTCACACCTGTATCATATAATTTTTCCGTTGACAGATTTATCTTATGTTGTCTGAAAAATAAAAAACACATGCAATTAACAGAAGATGAAACAACATAACCGCCATGAACTGCCAAAATATACCCGTCCGTTCTGGAAAACCACTTATTTATTTAGCTCGTTTTAGCACTTTTGGGATTTTTCTAGTCGTTTTGGGGCGTTTTACCTTTGTTTGGTACTATGTCTAAGCGTTTAATACCTACACAGTTGGCATCACTGTGCAAAAGAGCCAGCCACAAAGTAAATGTTTTACTTTGAAATTTTCAACAATTGCAATACCCAAACTGCAACAACAATAATTGGACATGGATGTAACCAATATAGAAATTTCCGTCGGAAGAACCGACTAAAATATACCCTCACACTGAACGGAAAAGCTTCGTCGCAGGAATGAAAATGTTCGTCGCCCAAATGACATTTGTCAGCGAAAGTGACCTAACGTACAGTTTCATTCCCGTTTTTCTTCAAAATTCAAATTAAATATAATTGTTGAAGGAATGCAAGATTAATTGTTGCAACGACGAAACGAGAAAGGGTAATTCCAAAATATTTCGACACGGTCCAGGACCCGACGCCTTTTGAATTGTATGAAATTTGGACAGAAGATTCTCCTCGTCCGTACGAATTCTATGACATCAGAATTTAGTCAAAATTCAAAGTAATTTTGGTTTTATGGTTCGTTGAAGTAGGTATTGTATCGCACTTTCTGAAAAAAGGACCTGACTTAAAAATGGCATAACTTTGGAATACGTTAATGGATATCAAAATGTTGTAAAAAAAAATTTCTACAGTCCGCCCGTGATTTGAACCTTTGTCAACACGACCTCCTATGTAAGTTCGTGCAACTTAACCACGGAGGTCCACTGCATAATCACTATTAAAATTCGCATCATCATGATATCCAACATTTTGAAATCCATTATCGCATTCCAAAGTTATGCCATTTTTAAGTCAGGTCTTTTTTTCACAAAGTGTCATATAATACGATATATAAAACAAAAACTACTTTGAATTTTGATGTTATAGAATTGAGGCAGGGGGATTCTATGGCACAGCTGATCGAAAAGGTACTAGGCCGATGATGGAGAATGAGAGACCAAAGAAGACAGGAACTAAGTTTATATAGTGTTTATTGATACTAATGACAGCTAAATTATGTTTTATGTTGTTTTCATTGAACGAAAATACGCATTCCCTTTGATTTCTGTCCGTTTTATGTCCAACGAAAGTGTAAAATTGGTAAAATACAGCAGCAAATAAAACTCTATGAAATGGCCTACTACCTCGTCGTCATGAAGAGGCATCGAAGAGAGTAATGGAAACTCTTAAGTATTACTCTATGTTTGATGTCAATTGGTGTCATAGAATTCGCATGGACGAGGAGAAATTACTGTCCAAATTTTATAACAATGAGAAGTGGTTGGGTTCGAAAATACTGATTTTTTTTGGAATTACCCGAAATTCTCAATTATCAAAAATCAGCCATATTGTCGGATGTGCGAAATTTTCATAACAGAAACGTAAAATATTAACGAATATATTTCATCCATGCGACGAAGCGTTTTTCTTTCAGTGCAACCTTAGTCATCCTTTGGGTTCAACTTCCATTAAAAAAGATTTATATATTTTTAAAAGCCTATCAAAAACTACATTTACCCAAATGGACGTGGTAAATTCAGCGAAATTCGATAGAAGATTGCTGTTGCCAAATAATTGAGATCTGGGGATTTATCGTTTGTTCGTTTGAGATGCGAAAATGGGCGTAACGAACAGAGTACTCGTACGAACAGAGCTTTACAGAGTAGCTTTTCACGAGAAGAATATCCCACAAGGGTCTGTTTTATCACGATTCGATATACACTTCTGATTTAAAGATACTACAAAGAGAAACTGCTGCATTTTCTGCAGATGATACAGCCATAATAACGTGTGGAAAAGTTTTAAACGATATCATAACACGAATGAGAACATCTCTGGTACATGTGACAAAATATTTTGAGAAATGGAAAATAAATATAAATGAGCAAACAACACAAGCAATCATTTTCCCTTTCATTAAATCACCGAAAAGAAGCCCGAGTGTCACACTGAATATCTATGTCTCTGATATTCCATTTCAAAAATCGATAAAATACCTGGAAATAGTATTAGATAAATATTTGACCTTTAAATAACATGTTCTCCAAGCATCCGAAAAGGCAATAAAGTGTGGTCGAGCTTTATTCCCCCTGATAAATCGTAAATCTGAATTAAATACAAAGAACAAGTTGCTGATCTACAAAATGTGTATTCGGCCAACAATGGCTTAAGGCTGTCAAGTCTGGTGGACTAGATGTGCAAAAAACATACTTCAAAACGTCTCCAATTTATACAGAATAAAAACCTCATGAGTAATTAAATCACTCGAAAATTAACTTGCTATCCAATTATATTTGTATATAAGTATAAGTATAAGAATAAGGCTGTTTTTTTTTATTCCATTAAGCTATCGGCACTTACGACTTTCCAAATAAAACGATCCACACTTAATACTACGAAATGTGGCACCATTTGCTGTAATGGGTGTAAAAAACAATCGATACGGCAACTCGTTTGGAACCAGTGCCAACAAATATATGGTAGCAGCAGATGTTGTTGCAGTTGTAAGCAGCAACAATAAACATTTTATTTTCGTTCATTCGTTTCAGTTGTCAAACTCTACACAAATATATACCAACAATACAAGAATACAAAAAAGTATAAAAACAAAATACATATGATTTTGTCAAGAGAAACGAAAAATGACATAGAAAAAATGTCATCAACTTTTTAAACGACTATACCTGATAGATGATCCAATTTTGTTTTCAATCGGAAATAAAACTCTTGCATTTAAATTTAGAGATATAAAAGTATACGTAGTCTTCCATTAAATAAAATAATTTTTATGAACTTAAAATGTGTAAGCCATTTAGTAAATTTCTGTTTTTGAGTCCTCCCCTTGATGACATTTTCATTCGCAAGAAATGATAACAAAATTTATCTAAGATAACTTTTTGTTGCCATTTCTTGAAATTGAACATGTGGCAACATTGTCATTGCTCAAGTCTCAATTTAAGTGGGAAATTGAAATGCCACTTAGGGTGGTATTCTAAAAGTCGTGAATCAGTCACTTCGCGTTACTTTTGTCGTTTTGGTAGTTTATAAAACGTTACAGCTGTTCGGTGACTACCTGCGTTGAGTTACGTTATTTAATGGGTAATTTATAAAACGCAGCGCAACGCTTTTGATCACTTCAGCTGTCAAATTGAACACGCCATAGTTCTTCGCGTTAGTTGAAGAAATTACAAATTTAAAGAAAAATGTCGATCGAGAATAGGCAGATGGAAGTAATTTGCATATTTACCAATTTTGGCTGAAATGCATTCGAAATGCTCAAACTATTTTTTTAATAATTCAAAATTATATGTTTACGCACTGAAATTCTTATTTAAAATAATAAAATTAGAAATGGAAGGTTCAAATAAATAATGAGTAGCAAAATTATTATAATTATATTTAAAAATTATAGACATCAGTTGATGTTGACAATAATAAACAAAAGAACCAATACATTACAATCAATACATACTGCCAAATGGCACGTGTTTATGAAAAGACAACTCATTTAATATAGATGGGGAAAGTTATTGGAGATTGAACCCCAAAATACAATAGGCTTTTACACATTTTATGTGAATATTGTTGGTATTTGCAATATTATAAATAATAGCAATCTTAAAATCTGTTGATCTACTGAAATAGATCTAAATTTTTTAATCGTTTTCATTCTGAGCATTTCACTCAAGATAACTTTTTCTAATCTATAATTGTTTATTTTAGTTGGGGAACTCTATAAACCGCATATATCAGTGACAGCTTTCGTTAACAAACGCAAGCGCGAAGTGATATATAAACTACCATTTTTTTACTTTGGTGTTCGCGTTGGCTTTTGCGTTTACGTTCACTTTCGGAACTTTTAGAATACTACCCTTAATATCGCTTAGCTGTCCCGAACAAATTAAGCTATAAGCTTAATGTGAAGAAAAATGTATTTTAATTTTTTTTTGAGATCTTTAAAAGGGGTTTTCCTATATTTTGGTCTTTACTTGTCCAAATCTGTATCAGAAGGTGATCATTATCTGAAAAGGAAGATTCTTGCGTTTAAGTTCGGTTTTGATTTACGGAAGATTTAGTGTCGATCAACCTGAAACCCGCCCAACTATTGTAGGGGAGATAAAAACATGGGAGTGGCAAAAATGTAAATTTCGGTTTTGAGATATAGCTTTGGAGATATCGCCTTAATTAACAGTCGCCCATTTTTTGTACGGGAGGTGTACAAATGGGAGCGCCAAAGTTCTTCCAAAGTAGCCTTTTAATTATTCTGGACTAATTATTCAAGGCTTTTACAAAACATTGCCCCACGTTTGGGCGTCTCATTCTGAATTTAATCTAAAATAATTATATACAAACTAAAATTTTGTTTTTTTTACATATTTAATGTTATTTTAATCATACAGCTGCGGTCAAAAAAATAGCAGCGCCATCACATGAAAAATTTCGATAAGGAAAAATTTTAGTTTTTCATCGGCGACCTTCAAAGTTTTTGCGTTGATTTAAAGATGATATTAAGCGTGTTTTGGTTACACCGCTTGCTTATATATTCGCTTGTTTTGTATGAAGCACTTAGCGAAGACTTAGCGAGAACTTAGCGACGAGAATCATTTTCGCTAAGTTTAAAAACAATTTTTTTTACATCTTTTACCATTTTCAACCCTTATTCATATTTTTGAAAAAAATTACTTATCGCTAAATTGCTGTTTTCTTTGCAACTTAGCAAGCGACAATCGCTTGCTTGTAACCAAAACACGACTAATGTACCATTCTTAGTTTGACTTCAAATAAAAAACAGTTTTTGTAAAGTTGAGATTAAGCCTTAAGAAACATATATTTCAGAAATTATAGCAGTCAAAATAATAACAAAAACAAAATATAATTTTTTAATTCACTAGAAACGAAGTTATTTTAAAATAATAAGATCAAAACAATTTTTTATTGTCTTCATAGCGTTTACAGAATTGTTTATAATTTATAATTTATATAATTTGTTTATAAATATATAGAGTTTAAGGAGATTACCTTTTTCTGGTTAAATATATCATGTGGTTTCCTAAAATATTGTTTGTGGAGGTAAAATAATAAGTTAAATACCGATATTTTAGTTTTACTGCCTTTGCTGCTACACAACGGCGTTTCATAGAGTTAACTAGTATTTTGCACATTTCATCGGGTATGTGGCCGTCGGTGGTGCAATGGTGAGTGTGCGCGGCTCTTGTACATGAGATCCTCGGTTCGAACCCTGCTCTAACCACCTTCAAATTTCTTTCGGCGGCGGTCACCTCGCATAGTGACGGCGACACTATCGAGTATCTAGCCATGAAAAAGCTTCTCAAATTACCGTTCGGAATCGGTGTAAAACTGTAGGTCCCAATCAGTGAGTGAAAACTGGAAAGCGCACAGCTCAGTGATTGTGAGAAGTTCTCCCCAGTCCCTTCATGAGATGTAATGGGAAACCATTTATTTATTTATTTTTTATGTTTGTCCATATCTGTCTAATTACACACTTAATAGCATTCTCACACTAGACCATATCTTACATCTTTAATCAATTTGCCAAAGATGTTAACATTTCACCATACAAATTTGACACATCTTTAAACATCTTTGGAAAATGTTCCTATCTCACTTTGTTTCACCCAACATTATTCGATAATTTCAAGTCCATCACTAGAAAAAAGTGTCATAATTAAAAAAAAATTACAAAAATTTGAACAACAAAACACAAGATATAATTGTATCAGGTGGTAGCGTTAGAACTTACTTACTTACTTACTTATCCGGTTTCGGACAACCCCGGGGCGTCAGGGACCTTACAAAATGAAGTTAACATATTTCGCTTACCAGTTCGATCTTTTGCTTTATTTCTCCAGTTGGCAATACCAAGTGTACCTATTAGTAAGTTCCTATTTTTCGTCTTCCTTCGAGTTCGGTTTCGAAAACCCTTCGTGCTGGTTCGCCTTCATCCATTATACTGACATGGCCTAGCCTGCGCAATCGCGTTATTTTGATCCGCTTAACTATGTCAATGTCAGGATAAAGCTCATTATTCATGCGTCGCCGATACTCGCCGTTGTGCTCTATAGGGCCATAAATTTTTCGGAGTATTTTTCTCTCGAAGACTCCTACAGATGTTTCGTCTGCTTGCGATAGGACCCAGGATTCTGCGCCATAAAGCAAGACAGATTGTATGAGAGTCTGGTATAGTTGAACTTTTGTTACTCGAGAGAGGGCTTTATCTCTAAACTGCTTGCTTAGACCAAAATAACATCTATTCGCAAGCACAATTCTCCGCTTGATCTCAAGGCTGACTTTGTTGTTTTTGTTACGGCAGATCCGAGGTAAATACATTCGTCCACAATCCGAAATTATAACGGTTATCAACGTTCACGCTTTGGTCTAATCGCATGGAAGCCCTGCTCGTTGAAACCATTAATCTTGTCTTGTCCTCATTTACCGTCAGACCGACTATTGCTGACTCCTTCCCAATTCTCGAAAACACCGCAATAACTTCTCTAATTGTGCGCCCAATGATATCTATATCATCAGCATACGCGAGCAGCACGTGACTTTTGCTGCTGATGGTTTTATTCATGTTGACTGCAGCTTTTCTCATAATGATCTCCACTAAGATGTTAAAGAGATCGCACGATAGGGTGTCGTCTTGCCTGAGTCCTCGCTTTGTTTCGAAAGGTTCGGTAAGGTCCTTACCAACTTTCACTGCGGATTTGGTGTTCGTCAAGGTTCCTGCAAAGGCGTATGAGTTTTGCAGGAATACCAAGCCCAGACATTGCTTCATAGATTTTCTCCCGTATCGGACTATCGAAGGCCGCCTTATAATCGATAATAGATAGGTGTTGATTTGTTTTTCGTGTGTCTTCTCCAGGATTTGGCGTAGCGTGAAAATCTGGTCAGTTGTCGATTTTCCAGGCCTAAAGCCACACTGGTATGGTCCAATCAGGTCAGCGATAATTGGTTTTAGTCTTTCGCACATCATACTTGATAGAACCTTATATGCTATGGATAAAAGGCTTATTCTATGGTAGTTGGCACAGAGATTCGAGTCACCTTTTTTAAATATGGGACATAGTACACTGAGACTCCAATCGCCGGGCATGTATTCATTTAACCAAATTTTGATAATTAGATGATGCATGCACCTTATCAGCTCATCGCCGCCAGCCTTAAACAGCTCCGCCTGCAATCCATCGGCTCCTGCGGCTTTGTTGTTCTTAAGCCGGGCAATAGCTGTTCTGACCTTGTCTTGGTTAGGAGGGGGGCAATCGACGTCGTCGTCCAGAGAAATGATCTCTCCATATTCCCAAAATACTCTGCACATCTGCGATGAGATTTCCGTCCTTGTCTTTAAAGAAGGGGGGGCCCTGAGCCATGTCTATTAGTTCCGTTTTTGACTTTTTGGTAGAATTTTCGGACTTCGTTCTTCCTTCTGTATGTCTCAATTTTCTCACTCTCGCGCTTTCTCCACTGCCGTTTCTTACGCCTAAAGAGACGGTTTACATCCTTTCTTTTCTACCTATACCGCTCAGTTGCAGCTCGCGTTGCAATTGACTGAAGCATTGCCATACGTGCAGCGTTCTTTTCATCATTTGCAATGCGACACTCTTCATCGTACCATGGTTTATTGCGAAGCGGGTTTTCGAAACCAAGTACGGTTGTTGCGGCAGTTTTTATAGAGTCGGACAGAACAGCTGACTTAAATTTTTTCAAATTGTAACCACAATTGACTGTTAAATTGAAATGTATTTCGTTTTTGTACTTTGCTTGTATTATTGGTATACATTTGTGATGAATTTTACAGTGGAGTATAACCAAACAGAAATAAAATGGCTGTTGTAGTTGTCTTGTTGAGGCAATAATAACACCTGATACAAATATATCTTGACTAAACAAATTAGAGAAGAATACAATTGTAATAAATATCAAATGCAAACACATAAACGTATGAAGACAGACATTCTGCATTTTTATAATCCCTCGGCCGCAATAGATAATACAATTACATACTTACAATTGTATTTCTTAAACCATTTTAAGTTCGTTTTTCCTTTTGTCACAAATATTTCGCTTCAGCGACGTTACATGTTAAACAATTAATATTACAATCTGACAGATGGAAGATGTTGCAAGTGTGAACGCTTGTTTAATTTTTTCAACATCTTCCATGCGTTCCCCAAAATGCAAGCTAGTGTGCACTGAACGGAAAAGCATCGTCACACGGATGAAAATGTTCATCACCCCAACAACTTTTGCCATCGAAAGTGAGCTAACGTAACGTTTCATTCCAGCTACGAAAAAGTATTCATCAACTTCAAATTGTTCGTTACTGTGGTAAAAGTATGGTTGTTGCTGCAATGAATTTGTTTTATTATTGCAACGAATTTGTTTCGTTGCTGCAATGAATTTGCTTCATTGTTGCAATAAATAGGTAACGTTCTTGCAAGGAATTTGCTTCATTGCTGCAATGAACTACAATGATTTTGTTTCATTGCTGCAATGAATGTTTTGAAGTGTGTTTGAATTTATTTATTAACAATTGTACATAAATATACTGTTAATATTACATTGCAGGTGTTTTGATAACAATTTTTTGTATTTTTGTTTTCGAAAATCTATTTGCTAAATATGTAGATTATATTCATTCCATGTTGAAACACTCGTCTGGAGAAGATGTGGTAGTCGAGGGGTTGAGTGTTATTGTGGTCGTCATATTCAGGTCCTGCAATTAAAAACATATACGAGGAATTTATTGTTCAGATTTGTATTTAAGATGTGTACATATCTATGACTATACTTATCATGAACATAAGCTCTACTCCCCTATGCTCTACTCCTTTAACATAGAATCACATCATTGTTTTGTTAAATCATGCAATTGTTGTTGTGTTGAGGGTTTTGATATTCAATTGTAGCGCCAAATCTCCCCGTCATTAAGTCAGTGATCGCTCTGTAAGCATTTTCTTCAACTGCTCAACTGATTCAACTGATTGAAGATGTGTACGTGACCCACCATCATGCTGACCATTTTCTCTTGCTGGCCTCTTTTTCACGCTTGCTTATTTTTCCGACTGCTTCTCTCTCTATACCATCAAAAATATTAGTTTAGTAAAACAACGTAAAAAAATTAACGAAAATGTTTAATCCATGCATCGAAGCGTTTTTCTTTCAGTGTGAAAAGGCTAAAAGTTCGTTATTGTTTTTCGGGTTTGCCAGTGAGACCTCCGTTTTGACATCACACTAAACATTTTCGATTGGATTGTGATCCGGTGGTGATTGCACCCACACAATAACAACGGTATTATTTTGTTCAAACCATCTATTTGCCAGTTGGGTATGTTTTTTTGTGTACCATTGTTCTGCTGAGAGACCCATTTAACTCTTTCATGCTCGATGTTGCCTACAGGCAACATTTCATATTTTTCCTCAGAAAATCATAGTTTGGAATTCTTTTGGCAATTGTTTGTTTTCTTGTGTTGCTAGGCATGTTCCCGATGCTATTTGCCGATAAACCGTTACATGTATGGTGATTCATCAGTTTATGTCGGTTCTTCGTGGTGTCCGCACGTGTAAAATGTTGGTTGGTGAAAATTGATTTCGGAATCGCTTAAGTTCAGTATAATAAATATACAAATTTATAATAAAAAGTGAATAATATACTAAATAAGGGGTAAGTCAATTAGGAAAATAAATAATTTTATAAAAAAAGTTGTTAGTGTTGTGTCAGTATTTTTTTCAAAATGAATGTTGCCTCTAGGCAACATCGGTCCATAGAGTACATATTTAATGTAATATTCTTTGTAGTGGTTGAGATGCGTCCGAAAGGGTTGACACTATAGGACATCCAAAAAATAATCGAGTTTGATTGGGATGATTCCGGTGATGAGAAAAACGAAGAAGAAGAAGATCAAAATGAGAACTTGGAGAATATTATTGAAGAAAGTCTACAGGATGTCATCGACAAAGAAGAACATCTAGAAATTAGTTTGCTGAAGAGGATTGTTGACGAAGATGATGAGGATGGTACTGAAAAGGTACTGGAAACTTTCCAGGAAATTTGTGAAAAAATTGACTTAGACAGTTTAAGATGACGGAGTACCGGGATAAATGTAACCGATAATACATGGAAAAGCGATATCAAGGGGCGTGACGTGAAAGAGCCAATAAATTATTTTACCACGTTTTTTGATGAAGAAATCTTAAAAAAAAATTGCGATGAAACGAATATTTATGCACTACAAAAAAGTGGCGTGGAACTAAAATGTAAAGTCTCTGAAATAAAACGGTTCATAGGTATATTACTTTATCTTGCTGTCATAAAAATACCAGTTATGCGAATGACGTGGGCAAAAAATTTTAGACTTACAGCAGTTGCGCAGTCATTAGCACGACAAAGATTTGAAAAAATAAAGGAAAATTTTCATATAAAGATTAATTCCAAACAGCCCCAAGCAGGAGAAGCTAATTATGATAAATTATTTAAAATACGCCCCTTACTAGAGAAACTCAAACTAAAATGTAACGAAATTGAACAGGAAGAATATCAAAGCATTGATGAACAAATGATTGCTCACAAAGGTAACTATTCTATGAAATAAACGCATATCAAATAAAAAAATATATTTTTTAGGTCGCCACAGTTTGAAATAGTATCTTCCAAAAAAGCCCCACAAGTGGGGTTTCAAAATGTTCACAAGAGTTGGCGTATCAGGAATTATATATGACTTTTGCCTTTATGTTGGAGAAGGGACGTGCCCATCGTATGGATTAGGAATATCTTCGGATATTGTTCTTCATTAGGCAAAACATATTCCGGCAAATCAAAATTTCAAGCTATTTTTCGACAATTGGTTTACTTCCGTTAGCCTTATGATTGATTTGAAGGAAGTTGGTATCTTAGCAGTAGGCACAATCCGCAGTAATCGATTGGGAAATTGTAAGCTTGCTGATGAAAAGGAGCTGCCTAAAAGAGGACGATAAGCACACGATTCTAAGTTTGAGGCATCTTATAATCTAACTGCGTGTCGCTGGTATGATAATAAAGCTGTTCAATTAATTTCGAATTATATTGGAGCTAATCCAGTTAGAGATTGCACTCGATGGTGTCGGAAAACTAAAAAGTATGTCTACATTCCTCGTCCAGTAATTGTTGAAAGCTACAATAAGCATATGGGAGGTGTGGATCTTTCCGATATGTTGCTGGAGCTATATACAATTAACCACCGTTCCAGAAAATGGTACATGCGGTTAGTATACTATTTTATAAATATGACTGTAGTAAACAGCTGGCTATTGTACCGCAGGGATCTAAAATATTATACAACAGAAACAAAGTACATGTCACTCATAAGCTTCCAGATAGATATAGCCAATGAGTTACTAAATGCCAGTGATATAGCAGACACAGCTCCAACCCGCAAAAGAGGACGCCCAACATGAATTTATCTTCATCATCACCATGCGCTTCATCGTCAGTACTTTCGTCACCAACAGCTCTTGAATCTCCTTCAACTTCACTTTCATCACTGTCTACGAGACCATATGTCATGGAGCCTGCAAAATTTCTGAGACTTGATCAAACTAGCCACTGGATTCAATGGGGATCGAAAGGTAGATGCCGACTATGTCGCACTGGATTTGCTAGACCTAAATGCTCAAAATGCAATGTTTATTTATGTTGTAATACTGAAAAAAAACTGTTTTGTATCTTATCATACTTGAATTTCTATAAATATTACAAACACCGCTAAATATACAAGATTTTCTATCTCATTTATTTTAGTATGTATTAAAAAAAAGTATACCAGTAGAGACAAATGTTGCCTATAGGCAACATCTCATACATGACAAACGAATATATTAGCAGATGTATGCCCTCAAAAAAAATTTAGACCCTCCCAAAAAAATTCAGGCATGAAAGGGTTAAGGAGTATTTCATGTTCTGCATATGGAAGCATACTATTTTGTAGTATTTTTATATATTGGACAGCGTCCAATGTTTTGATCCAACTCCATAATCTGAAAAACATGCCCAAACATTTACATTTGAACCTCCATGTTTGCCCGTTTTGATAGTATCTTGAGGGACGTTTTTCGAATTCGGTCGATGTCTTACAAATTGTCGAGACACAGCAAACAATTTTTGATTCATTTGACCATAAAATATTTCTCCACTTCTCAGTTAATCACTGCAGCCACGTGTTTGCATATTGCAACCATTTGGTAACATTATTTTGTTTTAAAGTGAGACTTTTCGCGGCATTATTGTGTTCACGTTAGACTTGTGTCGAACTCGTTCACTAGTTCTCGAACTCGTTCATTTAAAGTGCCCGGGCATAGCAATCACGAATATACTGGCCGTATCGAACATGTACATTGTGTCCGTGACGGCCATATCTGGCCCTAAATGAACTATATAGTTCATGAACTACCCAACTCTAGTTCACATAATATGCTGCGACCGGTTGCACGACTTAGAGATGGAACAACGTTATCTTATATTTAGGTGATTGGCGTTAGTGGGTTGTTGGTGCCAAACCAGTTTCTTCCGCCTATGGTTCCAGGTGATAACAACGGTTTTCTGCATTTTGTTTGCAAATTGCTATTACTTTGACCGCTCCAAAATGTCGACAAATCCGAAAAATGTGACATTACTTTAGTAATTACAACAACATCACCAAATAAACACTTATTTCTGGTTTGTACTCACATAACACAGCTCTTACTAAAGTATCGGCAATACAAAAACAATCACACACAAAAATGTAATTAAAGACTTTTATAACACTCGTGCGCTGCTATTATTTTGACCGCAACTGTACATGTCTTTAAATTTAATTTATTATTTAAAACCACAAGATACAGCCTTTTACCCATTGTGTGTAAAAAGTTATGAGAGTTTTGAGAGGCGATTTATCATACAAAATACATCTCTCAAACCTCTCATAACCTTTTATGAATGCGGCGCCCAGAGTGCAATATTGTTCCTTCTATTCAATTCATTTCCCGCATTAATGATATAAATAAAAATACCAACACTTCTACGGGTGAGGGTATAACTACTTTACATACTTATGTATATACGCAATAGACCATGCAAACAAACGTACGTTCGCACATATGCAGCGAATGACGACGAGCCAACCAAATGCTAGTTGTGACCGACGACTGGTGGAGGCAAAACCCCAACAGCATCACTTAACAGACTGATGAAGACCAGACACGAGCAGTAAGCGGAACAACAAAAATTAGTAAACAACTTTGTATGATGTTGTTGTTGTGATGTCATAAAATAATATTTGTATGTTAGGGTGACCCGATATTTCAATATTTTCAATGAAAAAAATTAAAAATCTTACGTTGCCGCTATCATTTCTTCAACTCGCATCTTCTGAGACCCATCTCAAAAAAAAAACTTTAGTACACCCTAATGTTGTTGTAAAGAAAACATCGGCTTTAAATGAGCTCGTTAGAGACAATTAATTAGACGTTGCGGGTTGCCAATACACAAACATATATGTAGGTAATGGGAGAACTTCAACTATAATTATGGTAAAATTAAAACTTTATATATTTTATTTTTTTGAGGAAAACAATTAAAGCATTCCTTCTTTTAATGTTTCAATGGTATCTGATTTGGCTCTATAAAAAAATGACCCAAATGCAAAATGCCCCAGAAAAAAACGAAAAATGCCCCATACGATTTTTCATACAAAATTGGGGAATTTTTCGTTATAGAAAATTATCCATAAAGAATGGGGATTTATTCGTTTTTTTTTGGTAAAATTAAATTTTTCGAGTTTGGGATATTCTTGCAAAATATGCAAAATGCCCCAACTTTTCAGGAACGAAAAATATCCCAATTATTTTTTGGGGAATTTTAAAATTTTTTGGGGCATTTTTCATTATCTTATTTCTGTAAAGCCCAACCAAAAATCTGCAAATACTAGTTATTACGCTGCATACATGCGTTCGGCAAAAGGTAAGCATAATTGTAAATATCTTCAATTTATAAACAACTATACTTATATCGTATTTTATAAAGTCATAACGAATCCAATACCAGCTTTGAAAAGATTTCAAGACGACTACCAAACTTAAGTTACTTACTTACTCATCCGGTCTCGGACAACCCCGGGGGGTCAGGGACCTTACAAAACGAAGATAACATATTTCGCCAACCAGTTCGATCTTTTGCTTTATTTCTCCAGTTGGCAATACCAAGTGTACGCAGGGATTCGTCAACCTGATCCCTCCAGCGGAGTCTTGGTCTTCCTATTTTTCATCTTCCTTCGAGTTCGGTTTCGAAAACCCTTCGTGCTGGTTCGTCTTCATCCACTCTACTGACATGACTTAGCCAGCGCAATCGCGTTATCTTGATCCGCTTAACTATGTCAATGTCAGGATAAAGCTCATACAGCTCATGATTCATGCGTCGCCGATACACGCCGTTGTGCACTATAGGGCCATAAATTTTCCGGAGTATTTTTCTCTCGAAGACTCCTACAGATGTTTCGTCTGCTTGCGATAGGACCCAGGATTCTGCGCCATAAAGCAAGACAGGTTGAATGAGAGTCTGGTACAGCTGGATTTTTGTTACTCGAGAGAGGGCTTTATCTCTAAAGTGCTTGCTTAGCCCAAAATAACATCTATTCGCAAGCACCAAACTTAAGTTAGAAAATATTTAAAAAATCTCCAAAATCTGCTCTGGAAATTGTGAAAGCTTTTAATAGAGAGGACATTTGGACGCGTTATGCATTGACCAAAAATTCTTCATACCCCAAACACTTCTTTAAAGCAACCATTACTGAAGAGGACTTCTCGCTTTGCATATTTTATTCAGAGGCTATTGCCGATATGATTAAAGTGAACATTGCCGCGGGTTCAAGAAAATATTTAATGGATGGTACATACAAAATTGTGCCTTATGGATGTTATAAGCAGCTACTTGTGGTTTATGTGGAATATTTAGATTTAAAGGTGAGTTTTAAAACTTTTCTAGCCGTAGTGACCGCGGATGGGAGCGGCCGCGCGCCGCCTTCGCGCGTCATCGCGTTTTACACGAATAACATGAAGTGAAATTTTTGTTTTTATTATAACTATTTTCCAGATATATCTATTTATTTACGTTTTAATGAATAAAAAGAAATGCTTTACGTCTGAAAATTACACCATATCCAAAAATAAAAATGGAGCTAATTGTTTACTTTTTTTTTATTTTGCGAATAGTTAAGTTTTTGTTGGGGTTTCCGCTTGTTTTTGTGCGCTTTTTTTTTTGGGTATATTTCATATTTTTTGGGGAATATTTCATTGGGGTATTTTTCGTAAATTATTTGGGGGGTTTTTCGGAAATGCTGGGGACACTTTCGTTGTTTTTTCATATTTTTCTCCATATTTTGGTTTTGGGTCATTTTTTTTTTGGGGCATTTTTCATGGAGCATTTTTCATGGTGGTGCAATGGTTAGTGTACGCGGCCCTTGTATATGAGATCTTGGGTTCGAACCCTACTCTGACCACCTTCAAATTTCTTTCGGCGGCGGTCACCTAGCATAGTGACGGCGACACTATCGAGTATATAGCCATGAAAAAGCTTCTCAAAATACCGTTCGGAATCGGTGTAAAACTGTAGGTCCCAATCAGTGAGTGAAAACTGGAAAGCGCACAGCTCGGTGATTGCGAGAAGTTCTTCCCGGTCCCTTCATGGGATGTAATGGGAAACCATTTATTTATTTATTTAAATTAAATATCAGGTGTTGACTGTTTTCTTATCTAAAACAAAATCAGATACCATGGAAACATTAAAAAAAGGAAAATAGTGTTTTTGAAAAAAGTGAGTTAACACCTTCTTCCACCAAGGGCTTCAATTATATGTATATGCACAAACATTACAATTGTTTCCGGCAAACATATATACTTTATACTAATAATATTGTTACGAATTTCCTTATTCGTCCTTTTTGCGTTGTTTTATTCCCAATAATAAAACAAGGTTCGTTTTAAATTACGATAATTACAACGGTTTTACTTATATAGTACAACAGTTTACTTTATTTATAACACTTTAACAAGTCTTGTATTTTACTATCAATTCGCGTTGCTTACTTTACAGGGTTTAATCACAAACTGAACTCTCCATTCCAAAGGCCTCCGCTATTTATACCAACTCACCATACTCAAATGAAGTCATATCTAGCGAATTCAAGAACCTTCTAGCCGTTACTTATCTTTGTAGAATCATCTCGAATGGTGGAGAATTATCTCTGAGGCGAATTCGTGTTACTGGTTTAGCGAGCTGGTACATTGTTACAATGCATACTGTCAGGCACAGCACTAACCGCCTGTTATTTACATAACGTTAGTAGAGTCATTAAGAGCAAGCAAAAGCTTTTACTTATTCGTAACAATATTAATACACCAACAGGAACCCTATTCACAAAATATACATATGTATATGGTAGTTTGGTATATATTATGGTAATAATGTGTAATCATACGCAAACATGTATTTTCCCCAGCGTGTAGGCAATCAACACTTATACTGATGGTTGCATATCATTCACGGAACAAATTAATTATATGACAATTATAATTTGTAGTTTAATTTGAATTACCTGCCCAAATGCAAATTCAAAAAAAAAAAATATCCTAATACCATTGGCAATTGTACTTATTTTCAAAACATTTCCTTCATATTGGCACTTTTGGTTTTCAAATATTCTATACAGTACAGGTTTATGATTTTGAAAGTACTACGAGGCAATACCTATCGAAGCCGCAAACCTGTACATATAAAATACTTTACTACTACTACCTATATAATTTCCAGCAGTCAAAACAATTAAAAGTATTCCCATATTTCATTACAATTGGCATCAGATTCCACAACTTGTATTTGCATTCCCTGAGTAACTGCAAATTCAAAATTTTTAAATTGCCAATTGCATTCTTTTGCATTAAAGTAATGCAAATTAAAATACAATGCATATTAAAAAACGCCATGTATGTTGCATATAAACATTTTTATTCATAGGGTGTTTATAACATGTTTATAACCATTCTTTTGGTAAAATTGTTCAAGACATTCCACGACAATTGGTCGGATTGTCTTAAAAGTACAAAATTATTTTTTTCAGGATTTCAAACATCGATAACTTTAAAAGTTTTCAAAAATTTTTTGAAGGTGTTAAATGCGTTAGAAAGGTTTTTAAATTATCTTTCATTCAGTATATAGATTTCTTTTCACTTGCGGGAAAAATATAAGAAAAAATTAAAGTTTGCGAAAAATTTTTTTATTTTTAAAATTTTATGAAAATTAAAAGAATTTCATTAAGTTTCGTTCTTAGTTAAGTAAACAAAATTACTGTCTGTGGAGACGGGAACTTTCTGATAGCCATTCACTTGAGAGTGGCCAGAAATGATTCCTTCAAACAGCTTAGTACTTCCACGCAGTATGTCCTAGGCAAAGGCTTTATCGGAAACCTCCGGTAGCTAGCTAGAGTGAGAAGGCGAAAATAAATGAGCAGCCTGATTGGTTATGCTATCACTGATGTGTCTCAGGCTTAGTAAGTGTCTGATGTCATTGAAGCTCATCTAGCTATCGGGCATATTATTTTGTCCTTTAGAAGGCGGATGAGCCAAACATATGGGCCAACGGCGGATAAAAAAAAACCAAAAGAAGAAAATCCAGGTTCGACATATTGCACCCGGGTCAGCATCTGATCCATAATGGGCAGCAGCAATTAAATATCCTGGCAGTAGGTAAACTGCAAAATCCCGGTGGACTGGGTTTGCCTCCAGCCACCATTCATAATGGCAGTGAAAATACAAAAACGAAACAGAAAGCATAAACAATCCCTATTTGTTGACGACCCCCGCAAACGTTAGAAGGACCACGATTTACGGATATGCACCTGGAATGTGAGAACTCTATATAGATCCGGTGCAAGTATCCAACTGGCAGATATCCTCGAAAGTTATAAGGCTGACATTACCGCAATTCAGGAAATGCGATGGACACGACATGGCTGCACAAGAAAAAGAAACTGCGACATATACTACAGTTGCCACGAGGAAAAACATGAATTTGGTTGCGGATTTGTAGCTGGGAAAGGACTACGACATCTAGTCTCTTGGTTCAATCCTGTGAGTGATTAAAATATATTTATATTTCCCTAATTTGCGTGCATGCCCCGACAGAAGAGAAAGATGATGATGCCAAATACATATTCTATGAGCTCCTAGAGGAAACGTATAACTGCTGCCCTGGCCATGAAATTAAGATTGTACTAGGAGATTTTAATGCTAAAGTAGGCGGGGAGAACGTGTTTCATCCAACTATTTGAAACTTCAGTCTACATGCTGACAGTTCCGAAAATGGTATGAGACCGATTGACTTTGCCGCGGAAAAAACATGGTCATTAGTGGTACAAGATTCCAGCATAAAGACATCCAAAAGGCTACTTGGGTATCCCCTGATCAAAGAAGTGTAAGTCCAGTGTAATGGACGTGCGAGTGACCAGAGGAACTAACATCGCTTCTGATCACTACCTGGTAGCAGCAAAGGTTCGCACAAGATTAAGTAGAGCGAAAATCGTACGAAACCAGACTCAGAGAAAGCTAGACATCGGAAAGCTGCAATTACTAGAGGCAGCCAAAGCCTACTCAAGGAAGCTCTCGCAACTTTTGGCACAGAACCCACCCCCTCCCGAAGACGATCCTGAAGCGCAGTGGAAACCCATTTCCGACTCTATAAAAACTGCCGCAACAACCGTACTTGGTTTCGAAAAACCACTTCGCAATAAACCATGGTACGATGAAGAGTGTCTCATTGCAAATGACGAAAAGAACGCTGCACATATGGTAATGCTTCAGTCAATTGCAACGCGAGCTGCAATTGAGCGGTATAGGGAGAAAAGAAAGGAGGTAAACCGAAAGCGCGAGAGTGAGAAAAGTGAGACATACAGAAGGAAGAACGAAGCCCGAAAATTCTACCAAAAAGTCAAAAACGGAACTAATGGACATGGTTCAGGGCCCCCCTTCTGTAAAGACAAGGACGGAAATCTCGTCGCAGATGTGCAGAGCATGTTGGGAATATGGAGAGATCATTTCTCTGCTCTATTGGTACCTGAGATATCCCATTACGAGACAATCGATCAAAATTTGGACAACAGCGTCGATTGCCCCCTTCTAACCTAGATGAGGTCAGAACAGGCAGGAGCCGATGGATAACAGGCGGAGCTGTTTAAGGCTGGTGGCGATGAGCAGATAAGGTGCATGCATCAGCTCATTAGCAAAATTTGGTTAGATGAATGCATGCCCGGCGATTGGCATATCCCGACATTGTCATAGTTAAGCGGATCAAAATAACGCGATTGCGCTGGCTAGGCCATTTCAATATAATGGATGAAAACGAACCAGCACGAAGGGGTTTCGAACCCCAACTCGAAGGAAGACGAAAAATAGGAAGACCAAGACTCCGCTGGAGGGATCAGGTTGACGAATCCCTGCGCACACTTGGTATTGCCAACTGGAGAAATGGAGCAAAAGATCGAATTGGTTGGCGAAATATGTTATCTTCGTTTTGTAAGGTCCCTGACCCCTCGGGGTTGTAAGAGACCGGATAAGTTAGCAAGTCTTACGCTTAATACTTATAAATTTTTAGTTTAGGTGGAGAGACACCCAAAAATATCGGAAGGTATGGAAAGCAGACCCCCTCTTTTAGGAAATGGTCAAACTGCCAATGATAAGTCCAAGCAGGGGGTTTCTAAAGCACAGCTGATCGAAAAGGTACTAGGAAATGATGTAGAATGGGACTAAAGAAAACTTATATTATAGGCCATGCAGCAGACTAAGTTTAAAAGTGTTTGATTGATACTAATGATAGCTAAATTATGTTTTATGTTATTTGCATCGATCGAAAATACGCATTCCCTTTTATTTCTCTCTGTATTGGTCCAACCGAAGAGTAAACTACAAATGCAATTCGAACTCGATCAAATGGCCTACTACCTCGTTGCCATCAAGAGAACACGAAGAGAGGCATAGCGGGTCTTTTATATATCTCTTTTGTCCTACGCAATATATATTTATTGCAACTGTGCGATTGCTGCAAAAAACTGCTATATACGAAAAAAACTAGAAAAACAGAGGATGTTGAAATTTAATGAACCAAGTTGCGTGTGAGATATTACCAAATTCTTTGTTTTATTTGAAAGGCCTATCAAGAACATTATGTGGGGAATATGCCGCCATTCAAACGACCGCCGCGGCTTCGGTGTATATCAGGCTAAATGAGGGCACTGGTATTTGTGGTTTATTGGCATGGATCTGCGACTTAAGGAAACGCCACAAGAGAATGGCCAAATCGGGCGATGTCAGTTGCCAGTTCACGTCGCCTCTGCGTTAGATAATTCTTAAATCGGTTATGCAGAATGCCAGTACTTCCCATGGTGATTGTCTCTATTCTCGGAAATATAAATAACAGGAAAATTAACAGAAGATAAAACATAACCGACGTGAACTGTTAAAATCTGCCTGTCCCTATTGGATATCCCCTTATTTATAAGCGCGATTTATCATTTTTGGGATTTTTCTGGCCGTTTTCGTTATTTGGCTCGTTTTAGCATTTTTTGGGTACTTCGACGACGCGTTGCGTTCCTCCAGAGTTGGCATCACTATTGAGGATTGTCTCGCTCCAAACGAAACAAAAACGATCAATGACTGCATGAATTGCTTGCTCACTAGGCCGATTATGTGGACCGTAAAATTGACGAAGTGCTCTATGAACTTCGCGAGCAGATTTATTTATTTTCAAAGTAAATTTACACAATGTGGAAGCGTTGCAGCGCTAAACGATTCATGATGACTTGCCGAACCATACTGAACAAATATGTCAACACAGTTTGACATTCTCAGCTGGGAAACCATAGTTATCGAACTGCTTGGAAGACATAAAATGGGAGTAGCGGGGTTTTGTAAGAGGCGAATATCATTCGAATTTCCCAAAAATACTTTGTTTCACGAAGTAGTAATAAAATCGAAATTAAATGAAAATAGGAGTGACTCACGCGAAAATAGTACACACGCACGATCCCTCACACAAAGTTTTTTCGCTACCCAATAAGCACATAGTAGGACTCGGATCCGGCTTGAGTCCGACATATCGGATTACGCTTTCGCTGATCCGATTCGGATTCGATTTGGGCCCGACATGTCGGATTTCTTTTTCTCTGATCCGATTCGAATACGGTTTGAGTCCTATCCGTCGGATTTTACATTCACTTATCCGATGCTGATCCGGTTTGTGTCCGATTTGTAGAATTTCGCATTCGCTTATCCGATTCAGATCCGGTTTGAGTCCGACATATTGGATTTTGCTTTCGCTGATCTGATTCGGATCTGGTCCAAATCCACTTTGTCTGCTTTCATTCAAGTAACCAAGAGGAAATAATTTGGTGTTATTAATTAATTTAAATAACCATATGTTAGTCTTACTTCACATTATTTGTATGAATGTATTTTGTTCTTCGACCTATGTTTTACCCATAAATAATCCAAATTTTCTTTGAGCTTGAGGTCAATTTTGCTTTTTTTATTTTCAATATTTAAAAAATTTTCAATATTTAAAAAAACTGTGAAATTTAAATGTGTTTTACACTTCTTTAGTGACTGTTATTGTATTGACTGCATTTGTGTTGTATTTAGCACAATAATTTTAACACACAAAACGAAATACCGTTGTTGTTATTTTGTTGGTTGTTTTGAACCATTGCCTCCATCTCGTATTATTGCAGCAATAGTTTTCGACATCCAACGTTCATATCACACCAGGCTAAATGTCATAAATGACTATTTTACAACCTCATGAGGTCAGACGTCTTACACATATTAATTAGACAAACAAATTAAACAAATTTCAACATATCCTTCCAACTGGCTCTATCCTTCGCCTTTTCTCGCCAGTTGCTAACACCAAGGATACGGAGGGATTCTTCTGTCTGGTCTTTTCAGCGGAGTGTTGGTCGTCCTCTTTTCCTGCTTCCATCGGGTACGTTATCAAAAACCTTTTGCGCTGGCTCATCTTCATCCATTCTGATAACATGGCCCAGCCAACGCAATTGGCCCACTTTGATTCGCCTAGCTATGGACACGTCAGAATAGAGATTATATAGGTTTGCGTTCCAGTGACGTCGGAACTCGCCGTTTTTCCTAACAGGACCATATATTTTACGGAGAATTTTTCTCTCGAGACCCAAGTTTCGGAGCCATATGTCAAGACAGGTAAAATGAGAGTCCGTCGAGAGAGGGCTTTGTTCCTAAACTGCTTGCTGAGCCCAAAATATCATCTATTTGCAAGCACTATTCTCCTATCTATCTCCAGGCTGACGTTGTTGTCCTTGTTTACGGCGGATCCAAGGTAGACAAATTCATCTACCACTTCAAAATTAAATCGGCTGTCAACGTTCAAGTGCGGACCAAGTAGAGAGGTTTCTCTAGTCGTTGACACCATCAATTTTGTCTTGCCCTCATTAACAGCAAGACCCACCTTCGCTGATTCCTTTTCGGTTCTTGAAAATACTGCATTAACCTCTCGCAAATTTCGCCCAATGATGTATATGTCGTCACCATACGCCAGCAACTTATGGCTTTTCGTCTTAATGGTCTTGTTCGTATTTACTGCAGCCTTTATTATCTCCATTAAGATGTTGAAGAAATTGCACGAAAGTGTGTCGCCTTGTCTAAGTCCTCGCTTGGTACAGAATGGTTCAGTGAGGTCTTTCCCCACTTTCACTGTTTATTTAATGTTGGCCAGCGTCATTCTACAGAGGCGAATCAGTTTTGCCGGAATACCAAGTTCCAACACAGCTTCATACAGTTTTCCCCGTATGGGGCTATCGATAGCAGCTTTGTAGTCGACAAAAAGGTGGTATGTATCGATTTGCTTTTCGTGGGTCTTTTCCAGGATTTGGCGTAGCGTGAATATTTGGTCAGTTGTGGACTTGCCTGGTCTAAAACCCCACTGATAAGGTCCAATAGGTTTTCAATAATTGGCTTTAGTCTTTCACATAATACGCTCGACAAGACCTTATGGATAAAAGACTGATACCGCGATAGTTGGAATAGACACACGGATCACCCTTTTTGAATACAGGATATAATACACTGTGACTCCAATCGTCGGGCATAGATTCCCCCCAGTCATATACCGCATATCAGTTGATGCATGTGGGCTATCAGTCCTTCGCCACCTGCCTTAAAAAGTTCAGCGGGTAGGCCATCCACACCAGCGTCTTTATTATTCTTCAGGCGGGAGATTGCCGTTCTAATCTCGCCTTGGCTGGGGCGAGGTACAATCTACACTATCTTCCACTATCATTACCTCCTGATCTTCAGTGGAAGAATCTGAGTGGAGTAGTGCTGAAAAGTGGTCTCTCCACATTTTGAGCACACACTGCTTTTCAGTCACCAGATTACAATTCTCGTCCTTGCAGGAGGGCAGCCCATTATTAAGCCCGTTATTCGATCTTAGTCTTTAAGTATGATATTAGTCTTTCGATAATTTTATTTTGCAAACCTTTTTTTATATCTAATTCATATTTTTTGCGTTTAAATTTCCAGTAGAAATTTTAATCCGAAATGAATTCGATACTGGATCCGATATGATTTTAAAACATCGGATCCGTTCTTGTTTCGAAATTGTATCCGAATTCATTTCGAAATCGGACCCAATTCTGGCTTTGAGGTCGAAACAGAAATTGCGACCGCTCGTGTATTGATCTCGAAATCAAATCAGAGAAGTCGGATCGGATCGTTGCCGATTCTGCTTACTGGGTCTCTCTATAAAGAGAGATATATTTTTTTACAAAAGAAGTTTTGCAAATGCATCCTCATGATTCCTGGCAAACCGTATAGCCAGGGGGTTTCTATGGCACAGCTGATCGAAAAGGTAGAATGTAGAATGAGAGACCAAAGAAGACAGGAACTAAGTTTAAATAGTGTGATTGTGAGAAGTTCTCCCCAGTCCCTTCATGGGATGTAATGGGAAACCATTTATTTTTTTTTTTAATGACAGCTAAATTATGTTTCATGTTTTTTGCATTGCACGAAAATACGCATTCCCTTTTATTTCTGATCGTTTTATGTCCAACCAAAGTGTAAAATTGGTAAAATACAACAGTAAATCGAACTCGATGAAATGGCCAACTACCTCGTCGTCATGAAGAGGCATCGAAGAGAGTAATAGAGGCTCTTAAGTATTACTCTATGGTATAGCTATTTCAGATGTACCCACAGATCTTCATCTGCGGTTGTTTGGTTGATTTTATTTATTGCCCAAGTGGCGTACTGACAGTTGAACAGGCGGAACACTTTTGTATACCGTGTTTATTGTGTATAATTTGGAATATTTGTCTGTAAATGTGTAATAATTATGACTAATAGCCTTTTCACACTATCAATCAATTTGCACAAAGATGTTAACATCTCCCCATACATATGTTAACATCAACATCTTTGGAAAATTTTACTATCTCACTTTGCTTCACCCAACATTATCCGATAATTTTAAGTTCTTCACTAGAATAAAGTGGCATTCAATAGAACAAAAATAAAAAAAATCATAAACAAACTTATTTTTGATGATTTTATATTTATTCCGCTTTTTTATTGATACTTTTTTATTATATTAGTTAAGATCAAGACCATCTATATCTCTATTTATTTTTAAAAAAGATGTTTTGAAAATTCATCTTCATGATTCCCGATCTTCATCAGCGGTTGTTTAGAATGATGCTTTTGAAAAATTCATCAAACTAAATGCAAACGAAAACTCATCTGAATTGAGAATTTTCCACTACGCAAGTGTTCGAAAAATATCGCAAGCAAAACACACAAGAAAACATTTGCAAAAAACTTCTTTCCATCTCCAGAGAACCATAGGTCCCCATTAGAAATGATTTATTTGTTTTTCGATGAAATAAGAATCTGCTGCTCTTTGCTTCTCATTTCATTCGTATCTCTCAGGTTTTTTTCCAGAAGGTTTCAACTTCGGCAAACGCTACAACAATTTAAATCACGATTATCACTATGCGTTGGTACACAAACAATATTTATGTGTATACAAAAACTCGTTCATGCAAGCCAAGCGCGGTTTAAATACTGTATGATTTTTTTTATTAAATTTCACAAATGGCACGCTACTTCGATCTTCGCAGTAAAGGCTTGTTCAGACAAAAAAGAAGGCTTCACGTTGCTGCTCTTTTCAGATTCTTTCCTCAAAGTCGTTTATCACTTTGGTAGCACACATACATATACATATATGAAAGCCATATACAAATCCCTAAGCAACATCACAAACCACTTAACCGTCCGATTTCACAAATGGCACGCTACTTCGATCTTCGCAGTAAAGGCTTGTTCAGACAAAAAAGAAGGCTTCACGTTGCTGCTCTTTTCAGATTCTTTCCTCAAAGTCGTTTATCACTTTGGTAGCACACATACATATACATATATGAAAGCCATATACAAATCCCTAAGCAACATCACAAACCACTTAACCGTCCGAGGCCTTATTTATTATTTTTTACTGATCACAAATATTTTCTGCTAAGCGCCGACCAAGATAACTGAATGCAATAAACTAAAACGCATCATCGCATACATCAGTCAAAATAAGAAACACACACTTTGTCTGCAATTTACACACACATTCACGAATATGTATGAATCAGTGACTTAAAGAATAATAGAAAAATACAGTTACACACTTCCAAGTAAGACTATGAATAATCTCCCTTTCCCTTTCTTATATTCTCTTGCTCTCGAGAGAGCATAAATAGTGCAACAAACACAGCTGTATTTGTATCATAAACACAGATATATTTGCATCACAAACACGTATATTATAACACTTTAATTATTGTGTCTCCAACTTGCAATATTGAAAACACAAAACCACGCAACAAAAAATTCACATATTTTAGCATTTTTCAGACAGCATGCATACTTAATCAACCAAGTGCATTTGTTATCCCCTGCCCGATTGACGACTGAATATGTGAAACTAAAACGCGACAGATGTAAGAAATACTCTCTTTATCTTCAACTTACACACGTATTTAGAAATTTGTATGAATCACTGACTGTAAAGTAAAGCAAACATACAACTACACACATACAAGTTTGACTGTGAATAACATATACTAATTCTTATACATAGACTTAACATATCTCTCAGCAAATTTATGACATTTGGCCTGGTGTGATATGAACGTTGGGTGATGAAAAGAATAGCTTCAATAATACCAAATAGGGGCAATGGTTCAAAATAACCAACAAAATTTTTTGTGTGTTAAAATTATTGTGTTAAATACAACACAAATGTATGTTAACAATTAAAGTCAATAAAAAACAGTGTAAAACACTTTTTTTCTCAGTTTTTCATCAAAAAGTCTTAAGTTCTTGTAATTCCACCTGGTGTAAGTCACTTTTCGTCAAACATATCTCTATCACACTGACCACACCACGAAGTGCGTGAAAGAAAACATCAGATGAGTAAAATTTTCTATCTTTAAAGAATTACTCTATGGTGTATAATCTCTCCTTGTACCTCTTTTATTCTGTTGCTCTCAATAGAGAGTAAATAGTGCAACAACCACAGCAATATTTGAATCCCAAACATAGCTATACTTGAGCCACAAACACATATATTATAACATATTAATCATTATGTCTCCAACATGTAATATTTCACATCAGACACGTTGTGTTTGGACACAAGTATACTATACATGCTACAAGCTTTCTATCCAAAGAACAGAAAGACAAAAAAGCGTGTACTAAAGAGGAGCCATGAGTGTTTCAGTTCCACCAAATTCTCGTCGAAAGTCACTGGGCTAACGACAGTTTTCATACGTTTTTTTATGCCATTTTTTTCTGTCAGAATTTGGACGGAATCCAAATAAAAATTAAAGACAACTGTTGTGTTCTTCAAATCAAAACTAATTTAAGTTATTGTTATTTTAAGTCATAAGTGACAATAAAATCAAATTTGTTCCCACCATTATCAATTTTACAGAAGCACCAACGATTCTACTGGCCCATAAAACACACAAAACAGTGAGTTTTTGTGGATGTAACGGTGGCTCTTGAACAGGGTTCACATTTAGTGGGTAGTGTGTTACCTTGGCTTTCGTGGGGAAAATGTAAAGATATTTTACCCATCACACACCGGGTATGGTATGGATTTCAAGATATAAGCTCCGTATTCAGTTCTTGCGAAATGTTCGTAAGAAATTTTGTAGGTTACGTTAGGTTAGGTTAGGTTTAGAACACGTGACAACAAGAGAGAGTATAAGTATACAACTTATTGTCACTACACTCGGAGGTAGGTTGACCCATTGAGATTGTCCATATACATGAAGAGGAGATAGAGAAGGAGAGACGAGTGGGGTAAAAAGAACCAATAGACAAATCATCAGATGATGGTATAGCCTGCCTGGATCCATGGCAGACCCGCGAAAGTTCCATCAAATCTTCAATGGCAACATCGCGCAAAGAGGCCAGGCCCTCAGCCTGAAACCAAGCAAAACAACGGCGACTTCTACCCTGCAAGGCTGGGCACTGACATAGAAGGTGCTCAATGGTTTCCACCTCTTCTTCATCATCACAAGCACGGCAGTATCGGCTCCGCTCACAATCCAGTTGCGAGTGAATCCTCCGGCATCACAGTGACCCGTGATTACCCCAGTGAGGAATCGCAAGTCAGTCTTGTCCAGTTAAGGAAGAGACTTAGTTCTCCTTGAGTCCACTGCTGGCCATACATATATCCCTCGAAATTCTGCAATTTACTCTGGCCTGCCAGACAGCGTTGATCTCGTCCAGCGACCAGCGATCGATCAAGCCATACAAGTAACAGTTCGGTGTCAGTCAATCAGCTGAAATTTTATAATTTATCCCTAAACGGAAAATGTTGTTGCCGAGATTTGCCTTGGAAATAGTTCAGTTATAACTCCTCTACGCGCTAAATTTTATTATTAACGCATGTGGTATTGCTTTTGGTTGTTAAAGCTACCGAAATGTAAAAATTCCTGTCCCAAACAATTATCAAACAATTGTTTTCGTACCAATTAACTTTGGCGTAACAACCCTGTAATAGATTTTGCCTACGAAATTTTCGCAAAGAGCTGAGTACCAAGCAAATGAAAAGAGCGAAATTTACTGTTCATGGAATTTTCGTTATTTTGTATACACGTACATATATAGAATATATGAATATAGACGTTTATTCTAAATCTTTCAGATTTTTATTCAAAAATGGGGATGCGTTACTCTGGGTACCCCATTACCCATCACCGTGGACAATATGTTAAGACCGCTTACCCATTCCCCAATGCGTAATGGGTAATCTTGACAGGAAATTTCCCAACGTGATAGGTAACTTCACGCTGAAAAAAACAGCAACATATTGCATGAGCCATATGTTAAAACCTAGTAATAATTGTGTCTCCAATATGTAATATTGAATACCAAACACTATGTGTTTGGACACAAGTATACTATATTTGCGACAAGCTGCACACACGTTATATTTGCATACAAACAACAAAAAATTACAGATTTTTCAGTGTGTACCCATTATTTTCTCCATAATGGCTAAACGATCGATACCCATTCCCCACAGCGATGTGTATGGATTACACATGGGTGGGTAAATATGAACTCTGCTCGTGATTATCTTCTCTCCAAATGCTGCAGTTATTGAGATGTCACTCAGATGGACGGTTATAAAAAAATCCAATGAGTGTTCGAACTCACGGGCTATGTGTTAACACCTTTTTGTTACACGGTACCTGTTCGATTTCTATGAACACATTAGTAAATATTACATTGGAAAATAAAAAACAGCGTTCAATCATATGATGACGTTACATTTAAATAATATTAATACATACCATAGAGTAATACTTAAGAGTTTCCATTACTCTCTTCGATGCCTCTTCATGACGACGAGGTAGTAGGCCATTTCATAGAGTTTTATTTGCTGCTGTATTTTACCAATTTTACACTTTCGTTGGACATAAAACGGACAGAAATCAAAGGGAATGCGTATTTTCGTTCAATGAAAACAACATAAAACATAATTTAGCTGTCATTAGTATCAATAAACACTATTTAAAATTAGTTCCTGTCTTCTTTGGTCTCTCATTCTCCATCATTTCCCTAGTACCTTTCCTATCAGCTGTGCCATAGAAACCCCCTGTATATACTTAATATTATTTAAAGACCGGTGCAAGCACATGTGCCATTATTTTCTTGCTTAATGCTTTTTTTTATTCCCACAAAAAAAACAAAGAGAATGCTAAGCAACAGACATATGAACATACATACATTGTTATGTTCGTACTTACGCTACACAAGTTCACACAATTTTCGTTGCTCTCTTGCTATCTCATTTTTATATATGTACGTATAAACACGTCATTATTCTCTTTGCTCTGAAAATGCTCCGCACCCACGCAAGACAACTATTCGCTGCCGCTACATCAGTGAGTGTTTTTTGTTTTTTTTTTTGCAGTCTGACAATCCATGTTTCGCAGTCGGACAAATCTGTGTTCTATCAGGGGGTTTCTATGGCACAGCTGATCGAAAAGGTACTAGGGAAATGATGGAGAATGAGAGACCAAAGAATACAGGAACTAATTTTAAATAATGTTTATTGATACTAATGCCAGCTACATAAATTATGTTTTATGTTGTTTGCATTGAACGGAAATACGCATTCCCTTTGATTTCTGTCCGTTTTATGTCCAACGAAAGTGTAAAATTAGTAAAATACAGCAGCAAATAAAACTCTAATGGAAACTCTTAAGTATTTCTCTATGGTTCTCTATAGGGGTGGGTTACCCTTATCATTTAGGGGTATGAAAAATAGATGTTGGCCGATTCTGAGACCTACCCGATATACACACAAAATTTCATACAAATCGGTCCAGCCGTTTCGGAGGAGTTTAACGCCAAACAATTTGTGATCGCAGTCGGACAAACTGTGTTTGGATGTGTTCACTTTGTGAGTTTAGTCCCTATCCGCGCCTATAGATGTTAACACATTAAAAATGGCTTCGTATTACATCCCCTGAAGGGATTAGGGAGAGCTTCTCACAACCAGTGAGCTGTGCGCTTTTTAGTTTTTACAATCACTGATTGGGTCCTACAGTTTTACACCGGTTCCGAACGGTATTTTTGAGAGACTTTTTCATGGCTAAGTACTCGAGGTTACCGATGTCGAAAGAAATGTAAGGTGGTCTGAGCAGGGATCGAACAGACGTTCACATGTACATGAGCCGTGCACACTGACCATTGCACCACCGAGACGTCCACCGATGAACGATTATATCGACCGTAAAATGGACGTAGCGCATGGTAACATTCCCGAACTGAAGCATGATTTTCGAAATAAATTTGCAAGCGTTGTTCTGTCGTTCGTCTATTCATCATGAAATGGCACCACAATCGATAATAGCGTTGCCAGATCCTACCAATTAGTGACCATTTAAACGTTGTCGGAAACTGTAGCCTCTGAAAACACCCCACATAAGTGGCCATCGGCGGTGCAATGGTAGTGGGCGCGGTTCTTGTACATGAGGTCGTACGTTCCATCATTGCTCTGACAATTTTAAATTTCTTTCGACGGCGGTCACCTCAAGCAGTGACGGCGCCAAAATCGAATATTTAGCTATGAAAAAGCTTCTCAAAATTCCATTTGTAATCGTTGTAAAACTGTAAGTCTTAATCAGTGAGTGTAAAACTCGAAAGCGCACAGCTCACTGGTTGTGGGAAGCGCTCCCTAATCCATTCATGAGATGTAATGAGAATAGCCTTTTTTAGTGGCCGTCGGTAGTGCAATGGTAGTGTGCGCGGCTCTTGTACATGAGATCCTGGGTTCGATCCCTGCTCTGACCACCTTAAAATTTCTTTCGACGGCGGTCACCTCGTTTAGTGACGGCGACACTATCGAGTATTAAGCCATGAAAAAGCTTCTCAAAATATCGTTCGGAACCGGTGTAAAACTGTAGGTCCCCATCAGTGAGTGTAAAACTAGAACGCGCACAGCTCACTGGTTGTGAAAAGGTCTCCCTAATCCCTACATGGGATGTAACGGGAAACCATTTATTTATTTTATAAGTAAAATACAATTTGTCCAGAGGAAATAAATATATCGCACCCTAACTTCAAAAGAGTCATAACTCAAAATTTTCAATTTAATTTTTTGCATACAAACCATTTCTATCTGTTGTCATTTTTCACTTACCGGAATCAGTGTTTTGCAAATTTTTAACTTTTGAGTTATGACTCTTTTAAAGTTAAGGTGCGATATTTATGTTCAGTAGTTCTAATGTTCACAAGTTTTTTGATGAAACTAAGATTTTATCTGACTGAAAGTAAATAACAAAGACATCTCTTTTGTTATAGCAAAATAATGTCTCAGATTTAAAACAATTTTGTATCCATGCATAAAACTGAACGTTTGACAAGAATGATAAGAATTGGCTAGCTAGCTATCACCCTGTCGTGTTGCACAAGGCTAGAGAAAGCATCTCGGGGATTAAGGTATATTTATTAGTATTTAATTAAAAAAACGTTTATCTAAATTGATAGTACGTCAAATGCTCTTTCTGTTCACGCTGTTTCAATCTTATGGGATTCCTTATAACTGGCTTCTCACGAACAAGTGGAGATCGAAATAAAATTCAGCGGAATTACTCGTAATTAAATGTGAAAGTAAAATTGTCCATAAAAAAATTTAAATGTTTTAAATATACGGTTTTTATCGAACCTTTGATGTGTCAAAAATTATTGAAATAATAGTGCAGTGTTATATTTGAAAATACTAGCAACTTTTAGGAATTGATGCCTTTAAAATCAACTGCTGCCTGGAACTCAAAACCAAAATCTTCAGACATTTGCAAACCCTAGCTTAGGCGCAACCGAAAAACAGAATACGACGAAACTGTCTCCATCACATGCACTTCCAGTTTTGATTTCAAAGAGTGCGGTTGTGTTTCCAAATAAATTGTCTCCAATTCCAAATAACCAGAAACGAGAAGCGGTATATTTAATTTTTGTTTTAAAAACAAAACAGGTAAGTTATATTGACATCAAAATCAGTAATCATTAACATATTGATATGTATATTCTATCTAACAAAATATCTGGGTCCGAAATAAGAGATGTCGACATGTGTCGCAAATTGTTTTCACCAGTGAACAGTAGGAGGAAAGACGCATAAAGGAATAATTGATTGTTAGTTTAAAATAAGACAACGACTTAAGTGTTTGATTTAAAGGTAATGTTCTGAAAATCCCTTTCAACAAAGGTGAAATTAGATTCGTTGGTTTGGTTTCTTTATACAAATTTTAAGAAGAGTAATTGATAGTTTTACTTTCATATGTAAAGAAATCATAGTTATAATAAAATACACTCCGCGCTACTTGAACAGCACAACGTTAAACATATTTTTGAAAATAACAACTGTTTTAAATAGTTTTCATAAAAACAAACTGAAGCTGTGTTTTGTTTAGAATCATGTTGTCGTATAAAATACAACAGCACTGTTTCTAAATATGCAACAAGAATCCGTTCTGAAATCTGTTAATTTGAAACCAATTCCTAAAACTGTTACTGAGTTGTTATTTTTTGACCTAAATACAAACGGGAGATGGACACGTGGGTAAGTTTTGACTCACGCGCCCGAAAGTAAAACGGTTGCCCACGCACGAAGAAATTTCGCTACCCTATTGACGCACGCTCACGTGAGCATATTTCGATGCTATTCACTTTCACGCATAACTCGTGATTCACAGCAATCACTTATGAATTACTCTCAATTATTACTGTCACGCATGACAATTTTCTAACCTTTCACGATTACTCAAGCTCACGAGACAAGAAAAAGACACCACACCACGTACGACCCCCCACAACACTTTAATACCAAACGTTAGTTGACCAATCGTTTCTGTTTTTGAATATTGTTCATATTTATTGGTAAACACGAATTCGTTTGTTACAAAACTGGGACTACGTATGAATGTGTATCCGGAAAAACAAAAAAAAAAACACTTTTTTTCTAACTTACAGGAATAATTTTTGGAGACGGAAAGATGAAATTGTGTAAATTTTGTTGATAAAAAAAAACACGGTTTCCCATTACATCCCAAGAAGGAATTGTGTAGAGCTTCTCACAAACCAATGAGCTGTGCGCTTTCTTGTTTTCTACTCATTGATTGGGGCCTACAGTTTTTCACCGGTTCCGAACGGTATTTTGAGAAGCTTTTTCATTACTAAATACTCGATAGTGTCGCCGTCACTATGCGAAGTGACCGCCGCCGAAATAAATTTATGGTGGTCAGAACAGGGATCGAATCCGGGATCTCATATGCAAGAGGCGCGCACACTAACCATTGCTCCACCGACGACCACAAATTTTGCTGATAACATGTTCATATTTGAGTGTACTTCGTGAGTATAATTAGTGAAAGTGAAAACCAAAAAGTTCTCCACGCACGATCACGCACACTACTGAAATTTTGAATCACGTGCATTCACGATCACGTAAAAAATAATCAGGTCGATTCCTAAATACACGCTTCACTTCGACGAAGACAACGTTTCACTTTCGACGCTCTGTTTTCGATGCATTCTGAAATACTCGTGATGGCTTATCGATAAAAATTTAAAAATTTTTGTCATCACTAATTAAATCATCTGTAGGTGTAATCAGCTGAGTGGGAAAATTATTCGTCATTAACAAAAAATTGTAAACAAAAACTCATATTTTAATTTAAAATGGATTCCATTGCGTTTTATGTTCCTGATAACTCGGGAAATCTACGAAGTGACACGAGTATTTTAGAATACATATGTATGATGTGAAAGAAAACACATGTTTCTGTTTGCACATCTCTAAAAACATATGTTTTCTAGCAATCACATCACCAACGTATTATAGAATAGCAAAAAGTGAATGAGGCGCGTATTGATGGTGAAGGTGACTATGGGAATCGCCCTGAATTATTTTCCCATACCATCCCATGAAGGGATAGGGGAGAGCTTCCCACAATCACAGACTGATTGAATTGATCACGCAATTAATTGAATTTAATGTTAGTTTGCGTGATTCACGCCGGACACGACAAATTCGTATAACGCTCACACCTTTACTGTTTACGCGGAACACGATTTGATCAATTTAATCCCCAAGAAGTCAATTTCTCTTTGTTCTACTATTCTTAGAGATGTAGAAAACACTCGTTCGCTTATAGGTCTTGTAAGACGCAAATGTTCCAAAAATTCTTTTTTTAAACAAAGTAGTACTAAAATCGAAATTAAATAAATCGTTCGGAAATATACGAGTACTCGTGAGCAAATGTTGATCCCACTTACCTGTACCCATCTCTAATAAATAACTCGATTCCCGTTACATCCCATAAAAGGACTGGGGAGAGTTTCTTACAAGCAGAGAGCTGTGCGTTTTCTGGTTCTACACTCGCTAACGGAGTTTTCAGAAACTTATTCATTGCTAAGTACTCGATAGTTTCGCCGTCCCTAAGGTCCCATCCCATCTCTAATTCTAGCTCTACTAAATACGAGTTATATCGGTCACCATATAAATGTACTTTACCTACCTACTATGTATTTGATGAACCGGTTCTGTCGAGTCCGGTTCCGAGAAGAACCGGGTTTTTGGACCGGTTTCAATTCTCAGCAAATTGCTGTCCCAGAGAGGCTTAAATGCAATATCTCATTTTAAGAATATACAATTTGACAAAAATACACATTTTCATACCCTCAAAGATTAACATTTTTGGTTCTTTTGGAAACGAGTCCTGTTCATCTGGAACCGTTTTACGGTTCTTTTCAACCCGTTTTTCAGTTCTGAAATAATCGTTTCTCGGTGTTTTTGGAACCGCTTTCGGAAGTTCTGAAATAATCGTTTCTTGACCTTTTTGGAACCGCTTTCGGTTAATATGGACCAGTGTTTTGATCCTTTAAGAAACATTTTCTGTTCATTTGTACCCGTATTTCGGTTCGTTTCAAACTATTTTCGGTTGTTTTGGAACGGCTATTCGGTTCTTGTAAGAACCGGTCCGGTCAGGTCTTGTAAAGAACTAGTTCTGCAGAACCGGTTCCTCAATGCTATGGAGCACTACTAAGATCCATTGGTTCCAATTAGATATGATTTTTGTTGTTGCCAATTCATACAGGCAATAAAATTCTTTGCAGTTTCCTCGTGCTATACGTTCAAATTCAATAGGGTGTTATTTATTTATTCGGTCTGTAACTTAGGAACTGATAATTTAAATTTTATTATTCAAGCTCAAGACCATACTAGTACTACATCTCTAACCACAAGAAAACTTTCTCAGAAACTTCCTTACATATTCAGACAACTTTCGGAACCCATTCCAGAGAACCTTCGGTTCTCATTCTTTGGAGATGAAAAGTTGTTTCGAATGTTTTCCTGTGTGTAGAGTGCAATTAACCGTGTGCCGGTTTTTAAAAAGACGTGATTTTCGAATAAACCGAAACCCTGTTATTATCGGTTAACCGGTTTATATTCAATTTGTGTTAAAAGTTCTTACAAACTTTTACTAATTAAACACAAAAAGATATAATTTTCATATATTATTTTTTTTTTGAATTAAGTAACACGACATCTGTTTAGAAATATAACACTGTGTGTAATTTTTTAAGTCATCGAAATATAACCATATACGGACACCACTAAGTGATAAAAGACCAAAAAAAAAAGACCCGTGTCTCCCAGTTTTGCCTAAAGTCATACACTTTTTTTTATGGGCCCCCAATGATTTGGGGCCTCGGTGTAATTTTTGCAAAAAAGTGATCATTTTGTCAGGCTCATATCTTGCACGCCGTTCGGAGTTTTGATTTACTCTCTAAGGGAAAGTTGTAGCTCTTGTCATAAATAACAAAAATTGTGAACATATAAAACCAAAAACTTCATCTTCAAGGTCAAAATTTTTTTTACGGTAGCAAACCGTTCAAAATTCAAGGAAACAATCAACTACAAAAATGTACCTAAGACACCGAGGCCCCAAATCTTTGGGGCCCATAAAAAAAGTGCTTGAGTTTGGGCAAAACTGGGAGACGGTCCTTTTTTTTTTGGTCTTTTTCTCCGTATATTGTTATATTTTTTCGTGTTGCACTGTGTAATAATAATAAGATTTTAAACAGTTTTCAATTTCGCAATGATTTCTTCATTCAAATAGCTATTAAATAATTTAAATTAGTGGTGCAATGCTTAGTGTGCGCGGCTCTTGTGCATGAGATCCTGTGTTCGAACCCTGCTCTGACCATTCTTCAAAAAAATTTCTTTCGGCGGCGTTCACCTCGCATAGTGACGGCGACACTATCGAGTATATAGCCATGAAAAAGCTTCTCAAAATACCGTTCGGAATCGGTGTAAAACTGTAGGTCCCAATCAGTGAGTGAAAACTGGAAAGCGCACAGCTCAGTGATTGTGAGAAGTTCTCCCCGGTCCCTTCATGGGATGTAATGGGAAACCATTTATTTATTTATTTTATATTAATTAATTTTTTACACTTTATAAGATTATCATTCATGAAAATTGCACAAAAAACATGATTTTCAAAATTTCAAAGTTTTATGTGAACGTGAACGTGAATTAAACATGTCCATTTTACATTAAACAGACATTGCAAATTGGAATATGATTAACATTTTAATTTAAAAATAAAACGTTATTGTTAAATTTAAATTTGGTTGAGAAATTTTGGGATTGAAACACCAATATAGATATTAAATTCGTTTCAATAAAAAACTATTCAATTCAGTTCAATTCAATTAAGAAGATAAAAAGAATTGAACTGAATTAGACTAGATTAGACATAGTTAGATTATATTGGATTGAATTGAGATGGACTAAATTGACGGAATTCAATTGAATTAAATTGCATTGCATTAGATTGAAAGGAATTGAATTGGATTAACTTGAATTTAATTGAATTTAACTGAATTGAATTTAATTGAGTTGAATGAATTGAATTGAATTGAATTGAATTGATTGGAATTTAATCGAATTTAATTTAATTGAATGGAAATGAATTGAATTGAATCAAATTTAATTTAATTGAATTGCAATTGATTTGAATGGAATTTATTTGAATTGTATTGAATTGAGTTGAATGGAATTAAATTGAATCGAATTTAATTTAATTGAATGGAACTGAATTGAATTGAATCGAATTTAATTGAATTGGAATTGAATTGAATGGAATTGATTTGAATTGTATTGAATTGAGTTGAATGGAATTGAATTGAATTGAATTGAATGGAATTTAATCGAATTTAATTTAATTGAATGGAAATGAATTGAATTGAATCGAATTTAATTTAATTGAATTGCAATTGAATTGAATGAATTTATTTGAATTGTATTGAATTGAATTGAATTGTAATTAATTGACCTGAATTGATTTGAATTGAATTTAATTGAATTGAATGGAATTGAATTGTATTCAATTAAATTGAATTGAATTGAATGTAATTTAATTGAGTTGAATGGAAATGAATTGAGTTAAACTGAGTTGAATGGAATACAATTGTATTGAATTGACTTGAATTGTATTTAATTGACCTGAATTGATTTGAATTGAATTTAATTGAATTGAATGGAATTGAATTGTATTCAATTAAATTGAATTGAATTGAATGTAATTTAATTGAGTTGAATGGAAATGAATTGAGTTAAACTGAATGGAATTGAATTTAAATGAGTTGAATTGAACTGAATTGAATTGAAAGGAATTGTTTTGAATTGTATTGAATTGAATTGGATTGGATTGGATTGAATTGAATTGAATTTAATTGAGTTGAATGGAATTGAATTGAATCGAATTTAATTTAAAGGAATTCAATTAAATTGATTTGAATTGAATTAAATTGATTTGAATTGTATTTAATTGAATTGAGTGTATTGAATTGAATAGAATTCAATTGAACGGAATTGAATTGAATAGAATTGAATAGAATTGAATAGAATTGAATAGAATTGAATAGAATTGAATAGAATTGAATTGAATCGAATTGAGCTGAATTGAGTTGAACGGAATTCAATTGAATTAACTGCTGTGTTCTTTAACGGAAAATTTAAAAATATTAAAATCTAACAAATGCTGCTATATTTTTAAAACAAGACAAGAAAATATTATTTTTTTTGAGTTTGTACATAGATAAATAAAAACCATAGATGATTCAATTGCTTAATCACCATTTTCACCAGAGGGCACATGCTGTTTCCGTACGACGATTTTTCACTCGGAGGCGACGAAAAAGTACTCGAACAAGTATTTCGATTCTGTTGCTTAAATTTGAAAATAGAATATAAATAATAGAAAAGCATACCACTTTTGATATTTGTTGACAATACAAAATGCCAGAAAGCATGGTTTTATAGTTTTTCCAATAATTTTTGTTTCCAGGGAAATTTGCCCATATCTACCAATCCCGTGCCATCTAGAAACTTTCCCTTTACTTTAAAATCCACCACTTATCTTTCACCATCAATGGTTTTTTATTTATTTATGGTTTGTATTACCATTTTTACAAAAATTTTAACATATTCAGCCTTATTACGAACGTCGTTCTCGTATTTCGACTACGACAGTCTTGTAAAAGATAAAAGACAAAGTTGGCGTGTTATCTTTAATCTTCTACAAAACTGTCACAGTCGAAATACGACAACGACACTCGTAATAAGGCTGATTGTTTTCCATACGAAACGAAAAATAACCGTAATTAAAAATGAAAATTAACCGGTTTCACCAGTTATTCCCCAACCTATGAAAGAGAAAACCGATTTTCAAAAAAAAGTGATTTATCGAATAACCCAAAAACCTGTTATTCGAAAATTCCGTTTTTGTAAACACTCTACCTGTGTTGCGTGCTTGCGATATTTTTCGAACACTTGCATAGTGGGGACTTCGCAATTCGATTGGGTTTTCGTTTGCATTTAGTCAGGAATCATAAAACTGCAGTCTGCAAAACTTTTTTGAGAACTATATACATATAACTGTATTAATAAAGATATATGTATTATGGTCTTGAACTTGAATATGAAATTAACAGTTCCTAATATACACTCCGAATAAATTAATATCACCCTAGTGAAAAACATTTAAGTTGATAATAATAAATCGATACGCCAAATTAAATTTTTGTTTACTTTGTTTTACTTTAGTTAGTTAATTCAATATTAAGACTTGTTTTTTTTTTTTTGCATCTGAACTTCAGATAGTATTTGTTTGGCAATTATCTTTAATATGCGTGTTGGTTTGCTTCTGCCTTTTAAATTTTTTTCCACTTATAATTTCGAAACTGTATGCATTTTTTTTTTAAATTTCTCTTTCCAAATGTCTCTTTTTATTTCAGTATCTTATATTTTACAACAATTTTATATAACTTGAATGGGTTAATTCACTCGGCCGGCGTATATGATATTGACATTATTTTATTTGTGCGTACTAAAATCATCCCCACAATATAATCAAATCCATTTTAAATGAAGCTTCTGTTATTCTACATCCATAAAGATGAAAAAATATTTTCAGTGACGTATTAATGAATATTGGGGGTTCACAATCTTTAAAAGCTTCTGATAATTCTAAGTACTCACAAACCTGTTAGTAGCTCCTCTAAACATGTCAACAAAAAATAAAACTTTGGTCGAAATTGCATATGATAAATGAAGCATCTGGAGAAAAAAAAGAGCACATAAACGAACAGTTGCCAGGGTAATAAATATACATTACCAGGTTAAATCTAATTAACGATAATATAGGAACGCTTATTCATAGTTGTTAGGTAAAATCGAGTATGGACCAAATTTCAATGGAAAAAGAAACACAAAATTAATGTAAATTCAAGCTTTTTTTATACTCGTATACCAAATATTGATTATTTTACGATATTAACCTAACGTTTGTCGATGTTATATTAATTCTTTTAATGCCAAACATTTTAGTCATTCTCGTAATTCTAAAGCGATCTGCAACAACTGAAGCCGTAGTCTATCTTCGCCACCGCTCTGAAACCCGTGGCCGTGGCACTTCTTGTGTATAAAAATGGTGAACATGCAATTGGCAGTGAGACCACAAACTATAGGCGCAATGTTTCTTTGCTGGCTTTGGAGTGTGCATGCGTCAATAAGGAGCAACTTAACCAAACATGTGGAAAGTAAGTATCAAAGTCTTTTATTTGTTTGTGTCGCGCCCCTGTACAATGGGTAGTTAGCATGTGCGAATCTTGTATATGAGTAAGTGTGTTCAAGCTCCGCTCTGACCATTTATTTGTTACCTACAAATTGAATAACAAATCATAAAAAATAACAATTCTAATTATAAACCCAGCAAAAGTGTACTGATTCTTTAAAATGTTCCAGAACAAATAATTTGGACTCGCAGTTATAGTCTAAATTTGACTTATGGTTTTTGTTCGAATTTGATAACTGAAGAACCGATTCGTTGCACAAACCAGTTCTATATAACAGTGGAAATATTTGTATTAAATGGTCACGTTCGGAACTAACTTTGAGAACTACACAATTTCCAAATGAAAATAAAAAACAAAAATCAATTGAAATTTAAAAATTCTATTGGAAGTTTTAAATGCAATGAAAAATACAATGTAAAGAAAATCAGTTGATACTATTTAAACTACATCAATTCCAATTTAAAAAGCATAAATGAAATTTAAATTACACCAATTGAAATTAAAAAGCCATCAATTGATATTTAAAAATCTAACATATAAAATCAGTTAATAATTTTTGAAATTCAACTGACGAATTTTAAATTTCATGTGATGTACTTTAAATACTCAGTGCAACACGAAAAAATATAACCATATACGGACACAACTACGTGATAAAAAACCAAAAAGAAAAAGAACCGTGTCTCCCAGTTTTGCCCAAAGGCATGTCCTTTTTTATGGGCCCCCAAAGATTTGGGCTCGTCGTCATTTTTGCAAAAAAAAGTGATAAATTTGTCAGGCTCATATCTTGCAAACTCTTCCGAATTTTGATCTACTTTCTGAGGGAAAGTTGTAGCTCTTTATAACGCTTCTCTGCTCTCTCTCTCTCTTACTCTATTCGGTGAACATTTGTTTGTTGGCATAAAACCGCCCCAAAGAAAGAAGTTTGGCATGGTTAAATGGGGCGGTATTGCTGGATATGCCAAATTGCCAAAACGGGAGATTACGCGACGAGGCAACGCAATATCCATTGTGGCTCATGCTGTGTGTGCGCGGTTGCACCATCTTGTAGAAACCACATGTTCACCAAATCCCGCTCATCCCATTCCAAATCCATCCAAGGCGTCGTTTATCATGGCCGTTCGCCAGTAACTGGGACCGTATTGCCGATGGCGTCCTCAAAAAAACGACCCAATCACTCCTCCAGCGTGAATGCCGCACCACACAGTGGCTTTGAGTGAATATAATGGCTCTTCGTGCATCACTTGCGGATTTCAGTGACACAGAAACGAAGATTTTTCATTAGTATAGCGCTCCATTGCTTGTCTGTTTGTATACACTGCAGCTGTCTAGTTCCCAAATGTCACCTTGTTTGTGTAATATTCTGAAATTCTCCTGATATTCAAAATTGCAATATTGCATATGGTGCGTGGGGTTTTTTTTGTCGCTGAGTGCATTTTAAATTTCAAATAGAATTTTCAAATTGAAATTAATATTTTTCTAAATTAAATTTATATTTTTTGAAATCCAATTGGAAATAGTGTAATCAGCCTTCTTTCACGCAAAATTCTGAAATGTTTTTCTTGGATTCCAAGTTAAACCAAAAAATAAATCCCTCTTCCCCAATAATTCATAAGTATTTAAGCATTAAATATTTTTCATAAAAGTTTAGTAACAATTCCAAGAAGCTATTTAAGAATGTATTCATTAGAGTGGTAATTTAATAAATTTATAGGGGAAAAAAGAAGAAAAAACTCCGAAATTACAAGCCCAAAATCCAACGTTAATGTGTGCCGCATCAAGTTTAAATTAGGTGTAATTTAAAACTCGGCCTGTAATTGCATATCCCATAGTTCGTCCTTGGAATACTATACGTTAAAGTTTCCTTTAGATTTACATATTATTATGCCTATAGATATATTTAAATATTATAAAATGGTTTTGCTCAAACGAGTTTACTTTGGTTTTCAAATATCATCTGAACGCTACTACACCATTTACAATTGAAATTTAAAAAAAAATCTATTGAAATTTAAATTGATGTTAAAAAAATTCATATTTTTACTGACTATTTTACAAACTCATGAGGTCAGATTTCGTACATAACATATTATTTAAACAAACAAATTAAGCAAATTTCAACATATTCCTCCAACTGATTCTATCCTTCGCCTTTTGTCTGTCCACACTGTCTTCCACAATCATTACCTCCTGATCTTCAGTGGAAGAATCTGAGTGGAGTTGTGCTGAAAAGTGGTCTCTCCAAATTTTAAGCACACACTGCTTATCAGCAACCAGATTCCTTCTCTCGTCCTTGCAGGAGGGAAGCCCATTATTCGGCCCGTGGTTCGATCTTCTTACCCTATGGAGAAATTTCGGGATTCCTTGTTCATCCTGCACATTTCTGTCTTTTCACTCTCTATCTCTCTGCTCCCACTGTAATTTTTTTCTTCTAAATAGTTGGTTTTCCAACCTTCTCAGCCTCTTGTACCGCTCATTCGCAGCACGCGTTATATCAAAATTCAAAAATTCCAGTTGCAATTTAAAAGTTATCAATTGGTATTTAATATATATCAATTGAAGTTTAAAATACATCAATTGACACTTAAAAGACTTCAATTGAAATGTAAAAACATCAATTGAGATTTAAAAGACTTCAATTGAAATTTAAAGCACATCAATTCATCAATCAATTGAAATTTATAAAATTAATGCTAATAATAATAACTTTAACTGACGAATTTTCAATTTAGTTCCCTTTAATTTCAATTCAAATTTTAATTGAAATATTTAATTTTAAGTATTTAAAATACTATTTGATGACTTTTAAATTGAAATTGATGTCTTTTCAATATCAATTTATGTCCTTTACATTTTAATTAATGTGTTTTCAATTGATGTGTTTTAAATTTCAAATAGAATTTATAAATTTCAATTGATGAATTTTAAATTTAAAAAAAAATATTTAAATTTCAATTAATATTTTTCAAAATGAAATTGATATTTTTATAATTCAATTGGAAATGGCGTAGTAAATGTTTGAAATATGAAAAAATAAGCTGTTATACGATATCCTGGCACAAAAACTTCATATTGGAAAAACAAAATATCCAAAAGATGAGTTTAATATCTCATTATCAGGCCCAAGGTATTAAATATTGGACACAACAATTAATCACGCCCTTTCCCGGGCGGCCAGCCTCCGAAGTGGGAATTTATCCCAATACTCGTACAAAATATAAACTATTTTAAGTTTTTCGATCATAACTCGGTTCTGGAGAAAGGAGTTGATGAGATGCCCAGGTGGGCATCAAAATAGATATATTCCCAACCATGCACCGAAATAATGAATTTCATATCTTCTTGTAAATTTTATTTTCTATTAAAAATAATTTTGGAACCGAATTATAATTTTTGATCTTGGACTTGCAATTATGATTGAAAAGCTTAAACTTTTAAAGATCAATAAATTAAAAAGATCAGAAAGAAAACATTTTAGTGAGAATTTTATAGATCCAATCAATTCTGTTGTCTCCACCGTATGCAATTTAAGTTAAAATAATGTCAATTTAAATTTAAAAAATGTGAAATAAAAAATAATATTGATATTTAAAATACAGCGCTCCAAGTTTGAAATACATCAATATTAACTTAAAATACAAGTTTAACCCAGACACATCGTCGTGGGGAATATATAATGAACGTTTAACCATTACCCACAGGGTATGGAGAAAATTATGGATAGCTGCCCACGAAAATGGGGAATTACCCGTCACGGTTACCCATTACCCTCAGGCTAATGGGGAAAATTATGGGTAGGTATCCACAACAATGGGGAATTACCCATCACGATTTCCCATTACCCTCAGAGTAACCCAGGGTAACCCATTACACACACAATACGAACCGTTGTAAATTCTAATTGATGAGTTTGAATTCGAATATCAATGAAATTTGAATTCGAACATCAATGAAATATTTTACATTTCAATTGATGTTTTTTACATTCCACTCGATTTTTTTAGTTTTGAATTTTAATTGATGTCATTTGCATTTCACTAATATTTGTATGAATTTCAAATGATTTATTTTAACCATCAATTTATGTTTTTCTAATTAAAATGGCTGTAGTTGTTGTACTCACTTACATATGGGCATTTCCAGAGAAAGTGCCACCCTATGTCACATCACGTCACCCTCGTTAATTGGTTATATTTTATGTCCATGTGGTTCGATTGTTTTCTATTCTTTTCCTAAATACAAAATGTAAGTAACTACATATTTATTAAAAGTAAATAAGACAATCAAACAAACTGGTCCTAAAATATAACTAATTATCGAGAGTGACGTGATGTGACAAAAGGTTGACCTTCTGTGGAAATGCCCATATTTACTTTTTATTCACATATTTAAAATTTCAATCGATATAATTTAAATTTTAAGTTTAATTTTTTGATTTCAATGGCAGTATTTCAAAATTTAAACTAAATTGTAAAATTTAAATTTGTGTAAAATTTAAATTTGTGTAAAATTTGAAAATAATATGATACCTCAACTACAAAAATTTAACATTTTCATCTTTCAGATACTCCTACAACGATAACTCTTGAAACAAATCCCAAATGCAAAAAAGAGGCGATAACTTTCTCAGAAGCCCTAGATAAAACAGGTACGTTTTGCATTACTCATACTCTTCCTAATTTGTCTATAATTCTTCTTATCTATCCATCACATTAGGTTATGGTAAATTTAATTATTTTGTGATCGCTGTTACTGGCCTTGTCTTGGCCAATGTCTTATTGGAAACATCAGCAGTGGCATTCTATATGCCCGTTTCACACTGCGAGCTAGAATTAACAAATTCTCGCAAAGGTCTGCTCAGTGCCATAGGTTATGTGGGTATGATAGTAAGCTCGCATTTGTGGGGATTCTTAGCCGATACCAAAGGACGTAAACGCATTATACAACCCACAATTATAGCCGGATTTGTGGTGACGGTATTCTCAAGTTTTGCCACCAATTTTTGGAGTATATTAGTGCTGAGATTTGTAAATGGCATTTGGTATGTATAACTATGATAATTACGGGGTATAAGTTCAATTTTATGAGATTTCTTTTCATCCAGTGTATGTGGTGCCTCAGCTACAGTTTATGCCTATTTGGGTGAATTGCACAGCGATCGTACTCGTTCGAGAGCTATGATGATTTCATCCTTTATTTATGCTCTGGGTGCTATGACTATGCCTTTCATATCGTTTGCTGTTATAAATCGCGAGTGGACTTTACCGCTATCATTTATGGGTCTGACTTATAAACCCTGGCGTCTATTTATCATAGTTTGTGGTATACCAGGTCTGGTTTGCGGTATTGCTATGTCATTTCTGCCAGAAAGTCCTAAATATCTGCTATCGGCTAACAGAGAAGATGAAGCGAAGGAAGTGTTACAGAAAATTTATCTCATGAATGGTGGAAGGGAGAAATTAGAGGTAATTTTGAAGAATATCTATTGCGCCAATTTACATTTGAAGGAGTCGAAAATCGGCCCAGGATTTTTTTCTTGCTAAGTTATAAAATATTAAAACCACAAAAAAATCAAGCATGTGCTGCGGGCTTTTTCTATTTATTTTTTCGACCAGATTGTATAAAGGTTTAAGCTATTTTAAATGAATCTCGATAAAAACTGATCGAAAAATGTATTTAGGGGAGTAAATAAACTATGATTTTATAAAAGTTTTGATACAAAAAAAGTAGTACCAACCGGAGTGTTCAAAACCGAAAACCGGAGAAACCGGAAACCGGTTTTCTTGCAATTAACCGTGTGCCGGTGTTTTAAAAAACCTAATTTTCGAATAAACCGTTTTCGGTTTCAGTTAACCGGTTTATAAATACTTACTTTGTTTTAAAAATCCTTACAAGCTTTTAATAATTTAAACAAAAGGAATAATTTTCACATATTAATTATTATTTTGAATTAAGTAACACGACATCTATTTTGATAGATTTCAAACAGTTTCTAAGATTATTATTCTTGAAAATTTCTTTCAAATTCGAACATGATTTTCAAATTTAAATAAGTTTAATGTGAATACGAATTAAACTTGTCAGTTTTACATTAAACATCCATTGCAAATTGGAATTTGCATCTTAATTAGGGTGAAACGTTATTGTTAAATATAAATACAGCTGTGAACCTTTGAGAGACGAATATTCAGTTCAATTCAATACAAACAAATTCAATTCAGTTAATAAGACACAACAAATTGAACTGAATAGACTATCTTAGGTTAGATTAATTGAATTGACTTGAACTAAATTGGAGGAATTGAATTGAATTGACTTGAATTGGATGGAATTGAATTGAATTGAATTGAATTGAATTGAATTGAATTGAATTGAATTGAATTGAATTGAATTGAATTGAATTGAATTGAATTGAATTGAATTGAATTGAATTGAATTGAATTGAATTGAATTGAATTGAACTGAATTGAATTGAAATGAATTTAATTTCAATTGAATTGAATTGAAGTGATTTGAATTATTGACTTGAACTCAATTCCATTGAATTGAACCGAATTCAATTGAATTGAATTAAATTGAATGAAACTGAATTGAATTGAATTCAATTGAATTGAATTGAATTGACTTGACTTGAATTGAATAGAATTGACTTGACTTGAATTGAATTGAACTGAATTGAATTGACTTGACTTGACTTGACTTGACTTGACTTGACTTGACTTGACTTGACTTGACTTGACTTGACTTGACTTGACTTGACTTGACTTGACTTGACTTGACTTGACTTGACTTGACTTGACTTGACTTGACTTGACTTGACTTGACTTGACTTGACTTGACTTGACTTGACTTGACTTGACTTGACTTGACTTGACTTGACTTGACTTGACTTGACTTGACTTGACTTGACTTGACTTGACTTGACTTGACTTGACTTGACTTGACTTGACTTGACTTGACTTGACTTGACTTGACTTGACTTGACTTGACTTGACTTGACTTGACTTGACTTGACTTGACTTGACTTGACTTGACTTGACTTGACTTGACTTGACTTGACTTGACTTGACTTGACTTGACTTGACTTGACTTGACTTGACTTGACTTGACTTGACTTGACTTGACTTGACTTGACTTGACTTGACTTGACTTGACTTGACTTGACTTGACTTGACTTGACTTGACTTGACTTGACTTGACTTGACTTGACTTGACTTGACTTGACTTGACTTGACTTGACTTGACTTGACTTGACTTGACTTGACTTGACTTGACTTGACTTGACTTGACTTGACTTGACTTGACTTGACTTGACTTGACTTGACTTGACTTGACTTGACTTGACTTGACTTGACTTGACTTGACTTGACTTGACTTGACTTGACTTGACTTGACTTGACTTGACTTGACTTGACTTGACTTGACTTGACTTGACTTGACTTGACTTGACTTGACTTGACTTGACTTGACTTGACTTGACTTGACTTGACTTGACTTGACTTGACTTGACTTGACTTGACTTGACTTGACTTGACTTGACTTGACTTGACTTGACTTGACTTGACTTGACTTGACTTGACTTGACTTGACTTGACTTGACTTGACTTGACTTGACTTGACTTGACTTGACTTGACTTGACTTGACTTGACTTGACTTGACTTGACTTGACTTGACTTGACTTGACTTGACTTGACTTGACTTGACTTGACTTGACTTGACTTGACTTGACTTGACTTGACTTGACTTGACTTGACTTGACTTGACTTGACTTGACTTGACTTGACTTGACTTGACTTGACTTGACTTGACTTGACTTGACTTGACTTGACTTGACTTGACTTGACTTGACTTGACTTGACTTGACTTGACTTGACTTGACTTGACTTGACTTGACTTGACTTGACTTGACTTGACTTGACTTGACTTGACTTGACTTGACTTGACTTGACTTGACTTGACTTGACTTGACTTGACTTGACTTGACTTGACTTGACTTGACTTGACTTGACTTGACTTGACTTGACTTGACTTGACTTGACTTGACTTGACTTGACTTGACTTGACTTGACTTGACTTGACTTGACTTGACTTGACTTGACTTGACTTGACTTGACTTGACTTGACTTGACTTGACTTGACTTGACTTGACTTGACTTGACTTGACTTGACTTGACTTGACTTGACTTGACTTGACTTGACTTGACTTGACTTGACTTGACTTGACTTGACTTGACTTGACTTGACTTGACTTGACTTGACTTGACTTGACTTGACTTGACTTGACTTGACTTGACTTGACTTGACTTGACTTGACTTGACTTGACTTGACTTGACTTGACTTGACTTGACTTGACTTGACTTGACTTGACTTGACTTGACTTGACTTGACTTGACTTGACTTGACTTGACTTGACTTGACTTGACTTGACTTGACTTGACTTGACTTGACTTGACTTGACTTGACTTGACTTGACTTGACTTGACTTGACTTGACTTGACTTGACTTGACTTGACTTGACTTGACTTGACTTGACTTGACTTGACTTGACTTGACTTGACTTGACTTGACTTGACTTGACTTGACTTGACTTGACTTGACTTGACTTGACTTGACTTGACTTGACTTGACTTGACTTGACTTGACTTGACTTGACTTGACTTGACTTGACTTGACTTGACTTGACTTGACTTGACTTGACTTGACTTGACTTGACTTGACTTGACTTGACTTGACTTGACTTGACTTGACTTGACTTGACTTGACTTGACTTGACTTGACTTGACTTGACTTGACTTGACTTGACTTGACTTGACTTGACTTGACTTGACTTGACTTGACTTGACTTGACTTGACTTGACTTGACTTGACTTGACTTGACTTGACTTGACTTGACTTGACTTGACTTGACTTGACTTGACTTGACTTGACTTGACTTGACTTGACTTGACTTGACTTGACTTGACTTGACGTGACTTGACTTGACTTGACTTGAATTGACTTGAATTGAAATGAAATGAAATGAATTGAATTGAACTGAACTGAATTGAATTGAATTAACTGATGTGTTTTTAACGGAAAATTTCAAAATATTAAAATCTGGCAAATGCTTTTATATTTTTAGAATAATAATGTCTCTTTTTACGAAGAAACGCAACAAGACAAGAACATTTTATTTTGTGTTGATTTTGTACTAAATTTTCTACAGAAATTTAAACATATTGTTTTCCATGCGAAACGAAAAACCGAAAAATAACCGTAATTAAAACCGAAAATTAACCTGTTTCACCGGTTTTTTCCATTCTATGAAAACGAAAACCGGGTTTCTGAAAAAGTGATTTTTCGAATAACCCGAAACCCGCTTATTCGAAAATGCTGGTTTTTTGAACACTATAGTACCAACTGAATGCCAAAACAATTGCCATGTTTTCGTTGTGTCCGATACACAGAAACAAATAACTTTCAGATTTAATTAAATTATTCGTATATTCAAACAAAATATTAATTGAAAATCCTGTGATAAAAAAATTCACATATCAGCAACAATATTTGTAGCTTGTCCATTGGAAAAATATTATTTTTAAATGGATGTAAAATTTTACCCGATAAAAACTGATCGAAAAAATGTTTTTAGGGGACTAAATAAACAAAAAGACAAAAGTTTTTACACAAAAAACAGAAGTAGCACCAACTGAATCCCAAAATAATTGGCATGTTTTCGTTGTGTCCAATACACAGAAAAAAACAATTTTCAGATTCAATTAAATTATTCGTATATTCAAACAAAATATTAATTGAAATCCTGTGATAAAAAAAAATCACATATCAGCTACTACATTACTGTAGGTTGTTCATTGGAAAAATATTAGTTTTAAATCGAAGTAAAATTTCACCCATCTACGAAAATATTTGTACGTTGTTTATCAAAAATATTTTCGTTTTCAGTCGATAAATAAATTCACATACTAAAAAACTAAATTCATACATGGAGCAAATTAATTATATGTATGACAATTATAATTTGTAGTTTAATTTGAATTACCTGTCGAAATGCAAATTCAAAACAATTTCAATACCATAGGCAATTGTACATATTTTCCAAGGCATTTCCTTCATATCTGGCAATTTTGGTTTTCAATATTTTATACGGTACAGGTTTATGAATTTGAAAGTACTACGAGGCAATACCTATCGAAGCCACAAACCTTTACACATAAAATACTTTAAAAACGGAATTACCAGCAGTCAAACAAATTCAAAACAATTAAAAGCATTACAATATTCATTACAATTGGCATCCGATTCCACAACCTGCATTTGCATTGCCTTAGTAAATGTAAATTCAACAGTTTTTAATTGACATTGCGAACAATTGTAATTATTTTGCATTTGCATTACATAACATTGTGTGTAATTTTGTAAGTCATGGAAATATAACCATATACGGACACCACTACGTGATAAAAGACCAAAAAAAAGTCATGCACTTTTTTTATTATGGGCCCCCAAAGATTTGGTGCCTCGGTGTAATGTTTTCAAAAAAGTGATCATTTTGTCAGGCTCATATCTTGAAAATCGTTCGGAATTTTGATTTGCTCTCTCTTTCTAGGAAGTTCATATGTTCTAGAAAGTTCTTTATTGAGTAGTTGATTGTTTCCTTGAATCTTGAGCGGTTTGCTACCTATGGACCTGAACAAAGGAAAAGTTTTTTTTTACGATTTTGACCTTGAAGATGAAGTTCTTTTTGATTTTATATGTTGACAATTTTTGCTCCTTATGACAAGAGCTACAACTTTCCCTCAGAGAGTAAATCAAAATTCCCAACGATTTGCAAGATATGAACCTGAAAAAATTATCACTTTTCTGCAAAAATGACACCGAGGCCCCAAATCTTTAACGGCCAATAAAAAAAGTGCATGACTTTGGGAAAAATTGGGAGACAGGGGTTTGCCATAGCAAAAATATAGTCATATGGTAACACTAATGGTGAACAAATTATACAATCCCAGTGTGCCAAACGGATCCGTTTGGGATCCGTAACGGATCCACTTCTTCGTACTTTCTATCCGTAACGGAATCAGTTACGGATCCGTTTCGGGTCCGCAAGCGGGAGAAATACCTCCCAAAAAAACGGATTCAAAAACGGATTTTATGTCCGTTTTTCGGATCCGTTACGGACATCATATTAGGATCCGTTGCGGACCCGTGTATTTTAATAAAACGTATCCGTAGCGAAATCCGTTACATATCAGTTTCGGATCCGCAAGCGGGAGAAATTCCTCCCAAAAAAACCGAACCAAAAACGGATTTTTGTCCATTTTTGGGATCCGTTTCGGACTTCATATTCGGATGCGTTGCGGACCTGTGTTTTTTAATAAAACGAATTGTAATAAATTTGTAGTTAACATTTTTTTTTTTGTAATTTTAATTTTTGTACTATTATTATATAAATTCAGTCATTTCGTATTAAATAAAAGTAAAAAAGCCAAAAAAAATGCAGTTCATTTAAAATTAAAATATAAAAGTAATAATCCATTGGAATAAAATGTTGATGACAAAAAAAATAAATTTTTTACGGATCCGAAACGGGTCCGCAACGGATTCGTAAATTCGCGATTACAATGATTCCTTTTTTAAATCTTTTTACGGATCCGAAACGGGTCCGTAACGGAATCGTAAATTCGTGATTGCACTGATTCCTTTTTTTAAGTCTATTACGGATCCGGAACGGGTCCGTAACGGATCCGCATCCGTTTTTGTGCACATTGGGATTATACAAATTATACAAACACATACATATGTATAACAAGTGCGTATAAACGTGGTATTAGTAAGTTGTCATTTGTCAAAAAAATTGTAGTTGTTCAGTTAATAGTTGACAGCCAATCTTGGAAATAAATTATTATTTTTAAAAGACGTTCCCGATATATTATTATAAAAAAACAAAAATAACACCCATTTTTATTTTATCAGTATTTTTTGCTTTTTCAATTATAATTATACAATATACATTCAATTCTTATTGTGTTTTTCATTTCACACATTACCTACAATATGGGAGAAAAATATTTATAGCAAGAAAAAAGCATTCTGTTTCTAAACAGGTTTCTTTTATTATTGAGGAATTTTATTTTGCTGTTAAATGGCTAAATTTAGTAGCATTGAATTGTTTTCCATCAATTTTCTTACTTTCATGTCGATTAATCGAAAACGCCGATTAATCAATGTTTTCATCGGCCATTAATCTGTGAATCGATTATTGCCTTGAAAATAATAATCGATTACATTAATCGATGTTTTACAATTCGATACCCATCCCTAGTGTAAACTATTTTTTCGACCAGTTCGTATGGAGAAAAATAGATTTTTAGTGAGATCGCTTAAATTAACTTAGCTCCCCACACAAAGTGGTCAACAAATTGGTACAGCCGGAACAGTCAGCTGTTTTATGGGGCAACTTTCTCTCCCCCTCCCCCACCCCCATGACACGGCCTTCTCACCTAGAAAATAAATTCCACACTACTTAACCAACTCTTACTTTCAGCTACCTCATCTCACGTGCGAAGAAGATAATAACATTGATGTTCCCGGTGATGAAAACAAAAAATCCAATACTCTCTGCGGTTTCTTTAAAACCATGTGGAAGCAGACAGTGCCTATGTTCGAACGCAAGTACATACGATCCACGACAATCGTATGTATCACACAATTTTGGCTTTATGTCATAAGCAATGGCCTTTACATGTGGTTTCCCTACATTGTCAATGCCGTGGGGGAATTTATGAAAAATAATCATGGAGAGAATAAATATCTCTGTCAAATTGTCTATGATAAACATGATAACTTGGCCCAAAATGCAAATAACAATTCGGTAAGTGTCTTGAAGTTATTTAAACAAATTCTTAGAATAATGCATAACTGATTCGATCTCTTTGTAGACCTTAGCCGATTGCCCAGATAAATTGGAGAATGCTACGTATATATATTCACTAATTATGGAAGTTTTATATGTTTCTTCTTTTGCCATAATAACTCTGATAGTAAATCGTGTTGGAAAAATAATCATAATGTGTAAGTGACCACAATCAAAGTATTTGTCTGGACTGAAATATTGAGTTCATGTTATTATCATTTATATTTTGCAGTTGTCCTTATAGTATTCTCCAGTTCCTGTGGTTTTGTAGCCGTTTTGCTTCCGGACACATCCATAGCCACAATATTTTATGTACTTTTATTTGTAGTGGGTGTGTCCATAAATCTGTTGGGTGCCGCCACAGTCGATTTGTATCCCACACAATTAAGGTATAGTCATGCGAATTTAAATATAGAATATAAATATTTCATCCGTTTTTTTCATAACTTTCAGAGCAATGGCTCTGTCTGTCTCTCTGATGATGGGCCGCATCGGTAGCGTGGTGGGGACAAATATTGTTGGCGGTCTATTGGCCGATAATTGCGAATTGACATTTTATATAACCTGCTGTGCCATGATGTCTTGCGCGATTTTAATACTATATTTACCGCGAAACATGAAAGCGAAGAAGTCCTGTGACGATGCAGATATTTAACGGGTGTTTTAAAGGGGTTTGATACCTCTATTCCGATTTCTCTACATAACTTAGGTATCCTAGCGTATATGTCTGAACAAATCAATTTAAAAATCAAATTACTTTTAAGACAATTTAATAGATTATAAGTAGAAATTAAATAAATTTAGCTTTAATACTCAAGAATGTTTAAATAATAGTAATTCCATTTTTGTTTCTTAAAACAAGAAACAGAGGGTCATTAAGTTGTCTTCCTTGCTATATCTTCATTTGTGAGTGGACAAATGTCTTCCTAACTGTAACAAAAGTTATTTCAGATCCCCCTCTCAGGTTTGAGTTTTATTTTGATAATACCTATTTATATTCTTAAAGATTGGGTTAAATTATTATTTAACACAGACTAGGAAATCTCTGTGTTGCCAGTTTTGCATTTTTAATGCAATTCTAGCATGTTCTTTCCGCTTCTGCACTTTATCTTCGAAAAAAAATGCTAAATGCTTTTTAGCACCTTTGTCGATAAATTCCATTTTTCTATAAGTTATGGCTATTTTTAGAACGAAGTTCCTTATCGCGCGTTGTGGAATGAGGGTAAATGAAAAAAAGTTAAACAACTTTTTTTTAACACTATTATGCTACAACCCAGAATTATCAACTATATTGGGTACTTTTGCTTTGGTTTGTGTCTAGACTAACATAAGTTGACAAATTTCTTGTTTAATGGGAAGTTTTCTAGGTGGAGCCTGTATCCAATATTTGGTATATACATATTGTAGTTTTGAACCCAATAAAATGTAAATTTAGAAAGCCAAAGTGAAAGAAGTTTAAAAAAGATTTCTTAAAGAAGTGTTTTTTCTTAAAAAAAGTAAATTTTCTCCAAAAATACCTATTCATATTCTTAAACAAAGTTTGTGGTTAATGTATGAGAAATTCATACATACGACAAGCTTACAAGTCATGAACATTTTTCGAATTGAAAAATGGTTGGTTTTTTGTCGGAAATAATAGACAATTCAGGTCAACACACACTCACTGGCATGACTAGTTTCGAACTCCGTGACAAGTTCATCATCAGATGCCTAACTACTGTGCCTGAATTGATACCAGCAGTTGAACATCAATCGTATATATACAAACTCAATTCTGCAATTCACATGTGCGAATTAGTACCTAAGTATCAACATACACTGAAAGGCATATAATTCCAACAACAAGAACAGACAGAATTTTTCCACCATGTTCTTCTTTTCCTCATTCGTTCCCGCACTGTTGCAGTGCCATGGGGTGAGTTTTAACAGTGCGGGAACGCATGAGGAACGCATTGCTTCGTTGCTACAATGGTTTCGCTTCATTTCTGAAGTGATTTTGTTTCACGGTGTTTGAAATTATTTATTAATAGATATTTAAATATTATATTTTTGTTCCGAAATTATGTTTAGCAATATGTCAAAAACGACTTTTTGCGAAAAAGAACTTTTTTATTGTTGAATATGAATCTTTGGGGACTCAGAAACAATATTTATTCCACGAGTTTTTTAAATTTGGGTTTTCTGAGAAAGTACCGTTATTTTTATGTTACTCACGATAATCGTTTATTTGACACTTAAAACCTTAAAATTTCATTTGACAATGTTCTGCAATTTTGTCTAAAAATATTAGATGATAATTTTTGTTGAATGTGTCAACTTTGAAAAATTGCAAATAACGGTCCATTTGTATAATTTTTTAACAAACATGTAAATCGCGCCATCTTGCGGCAACATTTTGCAACATTTTTTGAAATATAAAACAAGCTTAGCTCAGAACGCGTCCACAGAGGTATCAGTGGTAGAATATCAGCCTTGGTAGAATTTAAGATTTTAAGGTTCTAAACGAGAAATAGAAAATTTTGGCCAAAAATCTTTAGCCGTTTTTGTGCCATTTTAAATGAAAAAGTCGTAAATCTACCTTTACCACTTATTATTATAATAATTTTTTTTCTCTCAGTGTACGAATGAAATATTCATCTTAAATGAAAGGCTACTAACCCAGTTTATTGTAAAAAATTAAAAAATTCCAGTTTTTCGGATATTAATAAAATTACAGGAAAAAATTCGTAATCAGTTGAAAAATCAATGATAACAAGAACACCCTATAATTCACATATCATGTAATTGAGGGCCACCCTAATGAGCATTTCAGATAGCCGAATGTATCCCCAAATCAGTACATATAATTTGGTACATATATCTTTAAATTGGAAAAACCACTTTTTTTGACATATTGCTAATTATGTTTAATGATTCAGTACATTTATTTGTTTCGTTAAATATTTACTTAATTTGCTAAATATATACTTAATATGCATTCCATGTTGAAAACATCATGTGGAGGAAAAGCGGGGTATTTGAAGGGTTCTGCGAAAATTCATACTACAAGATTACAAGGTCATGATAGTAAAAAAAAAAGAACTCACCTCAAAGCACTGCAACAATGTGAGTATGCAACATAAACCAACTATTGTATAGAGAAGAAAATTTACTCATGGAGTGGAATGCCAACAAAGAAAACGAATGAAGCGTGTCGTTTCTCTGCTTGCTCTCTTACTCTCTTCGTGGTATATTTCATACACGAGCAGTTTTCTGATGATGTTATTCTATCTAACTATAGAAATTCCAACCATATTTAAATAAAATTTCATAAAGTATGTAAAAAGTATGAAATAATCAAGTTATGACGCGGGAAAAAAATGCGTTTGAGTGAATCGCGTCGACGTTTTTGGTTCTCTTCTACTAGGGTTGCCAAATTGCGGGGTTTTTCTTCTCTACCTGTACATACTTTTTGTATGCAAGAGGAAAAGACAAAGACGATTTACAATTAGACGACCAGAAGATGTGCGCAACTTGTTAATCCTGGTAAAAGAGAACCAAAAAGTGCAAGGAGTGCACTCAAACGCATTTATCTCTCGCGTCATATCTTGCTTATTTCATACTTTTTGCATAGTTCATGTAATTTTACTTCAACATGGTTGGAATTTGTACAGTTATATACAATAACACTATCAAAAAGCTGCTCATGTATTGAAATATTCAATGAAGAGAGTAAGAGAGAGAGTAGAGAAGTACTAGGGTTTCACTCGTTTTGTTTGTTGGCATTTGAGTGAAGAGAAATTTTGACTGTCTACTTGTACATCGTTTTTGGAAAAGAAGAACATGGTGGAAAAAATCCGCATGTTCTTACAGTGGCTCAAAATTAAAATGGGACACCTATTAATATTACTTATGTTCCCTATATTCTACTGAACTAAATAACTTAAGAAAACAAATGTATATAACGTTTTAATGCTAATGCGATGAGTTTATTGAAAATATAAACAGAAGTCATTTTCATTAGTACAAAAAGTAAGAAACAAAAAAAAGTAAAGTAATCCATAGTATTAGGGTCAACGTAATAATGGGACACGAATTAAAAAATAAGTAAATACGGTATCATATTCAAAACTTCAATATTTTGTTGGGAGACCCTTTTGTTGTATTACCGCTTTCAAACGTTGCGACATCGATTCAACCAGCTTTCTGCAATAGTTAGGTGATAGTTTTTCCCATTCTTCCTTAAGAGCAAGTGTAAGTGTGTTTTTGTTGTTAATGTGGTGATTTTTTAATTTTTGTTCAAAAGAACTCCACACGTGCTCAATGGGGTTTAAATCCGGCGATTGTGGTGGTGTTTCGAGTACATGTGGGCAATTATAGAGCAACCAATTCCGAACATAATAAGCCTTATGCTTTGGATCATTGTCCTGGTAGAAATAGTACTCGTTAGAAAGGCCTAATTTTTCGGATGTTTCTGAAAGGTTACATCGCAAAATGTTTAGGTAGTACTTGTGGTCCATAATTCCTTCAATAATATGAAGATTCCCAGGACCAGCTGCCGAAATTGCACCCCATACCATTACTGACCCTGACCCGTGCTTCACAGTCGGTCGTAAATTTCGTTCGCGCAGCTCTTCGTTCGGCTTTCTCCATACGTATGACTGCCCATCATATTAAATTTACTTTCATCAGTAAAAATCACTTTGCTCCAAAACGAAAAACCTTTTCCTCTGTGCTCTTTTGCAAATGATAGTCGTTTCAGCTTGTAGACTTTACTGATATGAGGCTTCTTCCCAGCTACTCGACCGTTGTATTGATGCTTTCGTAAAATATTTCTTATGGTTTCGGGATTTGCATTTTTCCCCAAAATATTTCTGCTTCAGCTGCCAGTTTAGGTGCGCTAAGATGTGGGCGATTCTTTATTTGCTGTAAGAGCCAACGCTCGTCTGAATCCGAAAATATTTTTCGCTTGCTCGGTTTTAATAATATTAAACACTGTAGATTTTGGTCGGTTTACTATTTCCGCGATATCTCGCACAGATTTTACAGACTTTGAGTGGGTAATTATTAATCTCCTCAACTCTGGCGATGTTTGGGAACGACGTGGCGCCATGATGGATATTTATAACACAACTGACTGAAATATTCTATATCGAGTTCTCTTAAAAGTGCCAGTCAAAAAAAAAAAAACATTTGGTACCGTTATCTAAAGCTAAACTGAAAATGGTTGCCATCTGTCCCATTATTACTTTGAGGGTCGTGATCTGTATTATTGTGAATGAATGCTTATAAATTTATTTGAATTGAATATAAGGCAGCAATTATTTCCTTAAATAATAAACACTAACGTAACAATATGAAATCATAAAAATAAAGTCAAAATTCCGTTTCCATATTTTAAAAATAATATATATTTTATTATGTGGGTTAGTGTCCCATTATAATGTTGAGCCACCACCGTATGTTGGAATTATGGATTTTCAGGGTGTGTTGATACTTAGGGATCTTCGATCGATACTAATTCGCATATGTAAAATGCACAGTTCAGTTTGGGTATATACGATTGATGATCAACCCATAGTATAAATTAAAGGCTAGCGCGAGATGAATTGATTGAGTTGTGATTTGTGTGACACTAATACATTGACATGTCATGCATGTTGATACTGCTTTGTATACATAGGAACTCGACGGCAATGTTACGTTCGATCAAGTAAATCAATCCAACGTGTTCGAACATGAATCGTTTTACTTGAGTGTTTGCATGGTACATACGATCACTCATCCAAGACTGTATGGATGACTTTTTGTAGCCCACAGTGAATTTATGTTATTCTAACGTTTATTTGGTGTGCGCACGGTTGTAATTAAAAAAGGGAAAATGGAGAATATTGATGTTTAAATTATCGCAACTAATTATTATACCCTCCACTGTAAGTGATAGAGGGTATATATCAGTTTGTCATTCTGATTGTAACATATAGAAATAAGGCTTTGCGACCCCATAAAGTAAATATATTCTTGATCCTTATAACAACCGGAGTCGATATAGCCATGCCCGTCTGTCCGTCTGTTGAAAACATTCTCACGACTTCAATCGGCGATAACGCGGTTTGGTTTTTGGCCAAAAATGTTCCACGTATTCCTGAGCAGTTTGGTATTGAAAATCAGCGAAATTGGTCCATTGGAAAAAATTTTATGATTGGAAACGTAAAAAAACTCATAAAATTCTCACATCAATTTTTGTAGTTTTATACAAACTACTCCTTTTGCCGTGTGGTGAATTTCCATGTTGAAAATCTTTGTTGGTCTTTATAATAGGTAAGTACTTTAGAATGTTTAGATATACTTTCATGTGTTCATACATTTATATGAATTTTGTCACACTTCATCTAAGGTCGCTGTGGCCTGATTGGTAAAGGGTTGCGCGTTGGAGTCTGAGGGTTGTTGGTTCAACTTTCGTCCCAGCTTGTTTTTTTTTTTTTAACAGTTCTTCAAAAAATGTTTTTTTATTTTTAAAAAATTCTTTTTGCAGCTTTTTTTTTTTTTTAACAGTTCTTCAAAAAATGCTTTTTTATTTTTGAAAAATGCTTTTTTATTTTTAAAAACTGCTTTGCAGCTTGTTTTTTTTAACAGTTCTTCAAAGAATGCTTTTTTATTTTTAAAAAATGCTTTTTTATTTTACTTGTGAACAAGTAACTTATTATTATTTTTTTTAAAAAAGTAAATTTTCTTAAAAAAAAGTACATTTCTTAAGTACATTTCAAAGTACATAAAGTACATTAAGTACATTTCTTAAGTACATTTCATTAAGTACATTTCTTAAGGACATTTCTTAAGTACATTTCATAAGTACATTTCTTTCTTAAGTACATTTCTTAAGTACATTTCTTCTTAAATACATTTCTTAAGTACATTTCTTCTTAAGTACTTAAGAAATGTACATTTCTTAAGTACATTTCAAAGTACATTTCAAAGTACATTAAGTACATTAAGTACAGTTCAAAGTACATTTCAAAGTACATTTTCTTAAGTACATTTTCAATGTGAGCATTGTGCGCAATGCATTTGTGAGCATTTGTGAGCATTTGTGAACAAGCAATTGCATTTGTGAACAAGTAACTTATTTTTATTTTTTTTAAAAAAGTACATTTTCTTAAAAAAGGTCTTTTTTTAAATTTAATATTTAGCTGGTTAACACTAAGGTGGAGGGTATCAAAGATTCGGCACAGCCGAATTTAACACATTTACTTGTTTTTTACTTGTTTTCTTAAAATATGTACCTTTTCTTTAAAAAAGTATTTTCACTTAACAAAAGTACATTTTCTTAAAAAGAAGTACTTCTTCTTAAAAATTATCTTTTCTTAAAAAACATGCCTTTTCCTAAATAATCAGCTTTTTCTTAAAAAAGTAAATTTTCTTAAAAAATTACCTTTTCTTATGTACATTTTATTCTTACTTAATTTTTTATTTTTTTATTTTACTAAAATAAATCAATAAAATAAAAGCAAAACAGTCACATACATAGATTGCTGGTACAACACGTATCACAACACAGTTCAACCCAATCATCGTATGACGCGACGGTTGCGTCGCAATGATTACCATGAGTGGGTTTACGTGTAGACATGGCATGGCCCGAACCGCTGCTGGCGTCTGCCTTACACACACAGCATAACATTTTGCACGATGAATTAAATGAAATGAAACATGCACTTGTGCTAGCTCTTAAGGTGCGGTCAGATTGTGATGAAAAACGTCAAATCTTTCTTGGCCCCAGTCTGACCACAAAATATTTGTGTGTGGCAAACAACAAAACAGCTGATTTTGGTCAAACAAAATTATCTGCCATCAAATAAAAATGGGCTCAATGTGACCACTAACGAGCAAACTGTTTTCTCTTTTTTGAGCAAACATTTATTTGATCTTACAAAAGAATTGCAAGAGCAAACAATGGTACATAACAGATGGTATAAGGAGTGTTGTCAGGTTTTACGACTCAAATTATAAAATGTAAAAAAATCACCAACATTAAACTAAAAAGAACAATTGGTAAATATGTATTATAAACATTTTTAAAAATATTTTGGTAATTTGGTTCAACGGCTATAAAACTGTGTACATAGGGCATAGTTTTAGCTTTGTTAATCAGTACTAACTTTTCAAATCTACACCGACTAAGCTGCGACTAATAAGGATAATTTGGCCATATTTAGAATTTTGAAGCTACTGAAAATGGTGTTCTAATCTCCTCCGTCAGACCTTAAAATTATGCTAGGTGATGTTAGAGCAAGCTTGTCAAACTCGCAAAAAAGAATTTAAAAAATATTCGACAATATTTCAAAATTTCAATATAGGATATCTCGATAACTAAGCGAGTTATCAAAAAATTTCATTTAATTTTTTTTTGTTTATTTTAACATCGTTTGTAAATATATTAGAGGCCACATAAATCGCTTAAGGTGGCTCATTCAGCGTAATATCTTCCCGTATATTCGAACTTTGGAGGCCCATAAATCCGGAAATAGGAGCCGTCACCAAAATTGGCATTTACAATTTTTTGCTTAAAACAATGAGTTCTAAAACCAGTGAGCTTTTTTGGCTATGCCAATGGGAGCTAAACTTGCCCAAATTTGCTATTAAGATTTCTCCTCTTCCAAAACTAACTCCGTTTCTTCTCCACAGCATAAAACAAGAAAACATTCATCGTCCTGCATCATAGTTATTTAAAATATTTTTGCGGTTTAAAACTTTTGTAAAAGCAAAATCGTATTTACTGCTAATTTGTTTAAAATTTTTCACAAAAAAATTGACATCGTCGCTGCTCCACAGCATAAAACAAGAAAACATTCATCCTCCGGCATTATATTTATTTAAAATATTTTCTTGCAGTTTGTTTAAAACTTTTGAAAAAACAAAATTGTATTTACTGCCAATTTCGTTAAAACTTTTCAGAAAACGAATTTGCGTTCCCTGACAGCTTGCTTAAAATTTTTGAGAAAACAAATTTGTATTTTCTGGCAGGTTGATCAAAAAATTATTTGTTCAAGTGTGACCACAGGGCAAATGTATTTACCCTACTGTTTATTTGATGCTGTTTGATCAAACAAAAAGAGGCAAATAAATGTGCATAGTGTGAACACAAAATCAACCCTGTATTGATTTGACAACATTTTGAGCAAATATGATGAAACATAGTTTCATCAAATATTTGCCCAATCTGACCGTTCCTTTAGTATCAATTCAGGCACAGTAGTTAGGCATCTTACGATGAACTTATCACGGAGTTCGAAACTAGTCATGCCACTGAGTGTGCTTAACTGTATTGTCTATTATTCCAACAAAACCCATCCATTTTTCAATTAGAAACATGTTCCTGACCTTGTAAGCTTGTAGTATGAATTTCTCATACATTAACTAAAAACTAACGAAATCGGTCTCATAATATTCATATTAAAAATAATAATAGTTTTTAGTTCAATAGAATCCAACCATCAACTAGACTTGAGTAAATTGTTGTAGTAAATATAGGACATCGTCACTTTTTTTTAGTTCATATTGTACAACATATTGAACTAAATTTCAGTTCAATTGTAATACTTAAAATCAAGGAAAAAATAATCGTCAAATAGAGCCAAAGATATTATTTACTCAGATAAAAAATAAAATAAATGGTTTTCCATTACATCCCAAGAAAGAATTGGAGAGAGTTTCTCACAACCAGTGAGCTGTGCGCTTTCTAGTTTTATACTCACTGATTGCGACCTACAGTTTCTACACCGATCACGACGGTACCTTGATAAGCTTTTTCATGGCTAAATACTCGGTAGTGTCTATTTAATTTAATTTAGTCACTATGCGACTATGCCGAAATAAATTGAAGGTGGTGCAAGCAGGGATCGAACCCAGGATCTCATGTCTACTCAGATACAGTTCATTATTTTCTTGTAATAAGTATACCAGTAACACTGTGCAACACTTCCTACGCCAAATGATCACACTAGGTGAGTATAGTCAAACCCCAAAAATTTTGACCGCTGTGTGGCTACACATTTTTTTTATGAGCGTGGCAAGTTTGCATTTTTTTTGTCCGATTCTGTCTGAGATAAATTTAAAAATCGAGTATAAGTATTGAATTGAGCGAATTCTTGTGATAACAGGTCTGCAGTGAAATTTGACAGGGATTATTATTATATTCAAATGCTCTATTTCAAAGTTTAAAGAGTCCTTTCCGTCCTTTGTTCTAAAAGTACCAAAAATTTACACTAAAATGACCAGCTACGGATTCAGAATGTTCCACGAATTAATTCCTCATTAAATTTCATTATGGGTCGTCATAAACAAAACTTCTCTATCTTTATTTCCAGACGTCCTTTTTGTCCTTTTTGGACACAAGGTGAAGAAAACTGCACCAAAATAACCGGCTAAATATCCACATTTTCTACCAATTTATTGTGGAATAGATTTTACTAGAGGATTTCGCAGACGAGAATCGTTCATCTTGAATTTGCATATGTCCTTTTTTAAAAATGTAATTCTTGAATTCTTAAAATTTAAATCTGAAAAGGTTTATTTTGAACACACTATGTTCTACAAATATATTGTCAAACAAATATTTACATATTGCTCAAGAAATTTGTCTTTAGTGTTTAAATGTCCTTTAGTCCCTTTTCAGAAAATGTCACAAAATTTCACCAAATGTAAAAACAAAAATGGCATAAAACCCTGGCTAAAATATGGCAGAATTGATGTATTTATGAAAAAATTACATTTTTGAATTGTGGAACATAATAAACAAACATCTCTCGTTCGAAAAGAATAAAATATTGATGCCACCACTTCATATTAAACATGGAATTGCATAATAAAATTGCATTATATTACATAATGAACACTTAAATAACAACAATTATACATATGTTTAAATGAGTGAAATATGTAAACAAAACCCCAATGTTACAATTATGCACTCTCTTCAATGTTACAATATTGCACTCACTTCAACACTTTAAAAATCCAACTGAAATGTAACCGTGGTACAATACAATTCGTTTGAACAGCTGATTTAATTTTTTTCATGAGGTTTTTCGCTTTACTTGTCAAACTCATATGTATTTTGTTTTTGTACTCTGACATTCTTTTGTTGTTGGTATGCATTTGTGTAACCTTCATGTATGTCATAAATTTACAGTTATTTTTATCAATTGCTCATTATTGTCCACGTGCGGATGAAAACTGGAAGCGTCAAAAGTAGTAGTTAAAATAATGGAATTATTAAAAAATAATAATTCTTTTCGGAACGTTGCAAAAAGTTTAATGGAAGTCATATTACAATGTAGAGGATAAAACGGAAGAAAAAATATTAAAACTGCAACTGCTCCTGGACGCTCCAGAAATATTGAGGACCTCACTTGTCGTCATTGGGCCAAATTAGTGACAAGTGACAATGCGCCCGCTCCAGCTACAGCACTAAAAATGTTAAATTTGACGCCAGTGAGTGGACTGCTCGTCGAAGTCTCAAGGGATTGGGTGTTAAGGGTGCAGAGCAGAAAAATAAACCATTTTATCACCAAAGAATATAAAGCTCTGTAAAGAATTCACTCATGCCTACGAAAACTGGACTGAGGATGACTGGAAGAAGGTAAAGTATTATACTCGACTCGTTTTAAATAATAAGAATACAATTACGCCTTGTGATCAATCGATTTGTGTCCGATGACCGTACTTGGTACTGGGCGAAACAACCAAATACTACTTACTACCCCGAAGGCAGTCACACAAACCATGAAACATGTTTATGGATCCATAATGGTACGAAGATCTATTACTAAAAATGGAGTAGGTCCTCTGGTTAAAATTGGAGGTATTATGAAAATATAACAATGTCTTTCAATTCTGCAGAATCATTTACAAGCTGCTATAGAAAAAACGAATCTTGCTACTGGAAGAGTGATTTTTCAGAATGACAACGACACAAAACATCGTTAGAAACTGGTTAAACAGTCGACAATTTACAAGACAAGTATGAAATGGCCAGGGCAGTCACCGGACTTAAACCCGATTTAAAACTTTTGGAGTTACATACCATCTCAGCTCGCCAAATACTCAGATGCTCCAAAAAGCGTAAACGAGCTCCAGCGGAGTCTTGGTCGTACTCTTTTCTTGCTTCCATCGGGTACGTTACTTATATACTACAGCGCACTTATACTACAGCGAAGAACAGAGCGCATTGGAATATTTGTAGATAGCCAAGCGGTTCTCCTATCACTCAAATCTTACAACACTGCATCTAAACTCGTTAGTGAATGTAGGGAAACTTGTCGAGCTATTGTCTCCTAGGCAACGAAAAGGCAGACGAACTAGCTAGGGCAGGATCCTCTTTCACCGAACTCCACATGGTGTCAGTCGCAACGCCTATAGGGTTGGTCAAAAGAGGTATTTTCCTGTATTACCTTGAACGAGCGAAGACCAGATGGGATAGGACGGAAACGTGCTGCATATCCAGAAACACATGGCCAGAATATAACATTCACCGGACTAACTCCCTGATTAGCCATAATCGGGGAGACATATCTAGGCAAACCGGCGTGCTCACCGGGCACTGGCCAATCGGTAATCACGCAAGACGGTTGAAGCTGCCATATAATGACCACTGCCGTGCCTGCGATGACGCAGAAGAGGAGGAGACGGTGGAGCATCTCCTCTGCAGTTGTCCAGCTCTGATGAATAGACGCCTGAAGACTATGGGCCGTCCCTTCCTGCATAACCTCACTGAGATACACGAGATAGATCTAGGGGATCTAATAAGGTATCTCCGATTAACAGGCTGGATATAGACACGGTACTTTGAACCTTCCAGAGTGATGTGGTACGCAAAACGGTGTCTCAAGACACTAATTGATGCTAAATAGTATCTTTAGCAACCACGAAAACCAACCAACTAAACCAACGTTATCGAAAACCTTTCGCGCTGGCTCATCTTCATTCATTCTGATAACAAGGCGTAGCCACCACAACTAACCTAATTTGATGCGCCTAGAGATGTCCACGTCAGAATATAAATTATATAGCTCGTGGTTCCAGCAACGTCGGCATTCGCCTTTTTCCCTAACAGGACCATATATTTTACGAAAAATTTTTCTCTTGAATTCTCCCAGGTGTTTTTTTTACTTCCCTTGCGATATGACCCACGTTTCGAAGCTATCTGCCAGGACAGGTAAAATGAGAGTCTGATATAGCTGGACTTTTGTCCGTCGAGAGAGGGCTTTGTTCCTAAACTGCTTGCTGAGCCCAAAACAGCATCTATTTGCAAGCACAATTCTCCTATTTATCTCCAGGCTGACGTTGTTGTCCTTTTTCACCGCTGATCCAAGGTAGACAAATTCATCCACCACTGCAAAATTAAATCGGTTGTCAACGTTCAAATGCGAACCAAGTCGACAGGTCGTTGACACCATCAATTTTGTCTTGCCCTCATTAACAGCAAGACCTACCTTCGCTGATTCTTTTCCGATTCTTTAAAATACTCCAGTAACCTCTCGCAAATTTCGCTCAATGATGTTTATGTCGTCAGCATACGCCAGCAACTTATGGCTTTTCGTGTTTATGGTCTTGTCCGTATTTACTGCAGCCTTTCTCTTTATTATCTCCATTAAGATGTTGAAGAGATTGCACGAAAGTGTGTCGCCTTGTCTAAGTCTTCGCTTGGTACAGAATGGTTCGTTGAGGACTGTCTCCACCTTCACTACAGATTTGGTGTTGGTCTGCGTAATTCTTCAGAGGCGAATCAGTTTTGCCGGAATACCAAGTTCAGACATAGCTTCGTACAGTTTTACCCATATGGGGCTATCGAAGGCAGCTTTGTAATCGACAAAAAGGTGGTATGTATCGATTTGTTTCGTGGGTCTTTTCCAGGATTTGGCGTAGCGTGAATATTTGGTCTGTCGTGAACTTGCCTGGTCTAAAACCACACTGATAAGGTCCAATCAGGTTTTCAATAATTGGCTTTAGTTTTTCACATAATACGCTCGACTAGACCTTATACGCGATGGATAAAAGACATATACCGCGATAGTTGGAACAGACACACGTGTCACCCTTTTTGAATACAGGACATAATACACTGAGACTCCAATCGTCAGGCATAGATTCCCCCAGCCATATACCGCATATAGGTCGATGCATGTGGGCTAGCCACCTGCCTGTAAAACTAGAACGCGGACAGCTCACTGGAAAAGCTCTCCCCAATCTCTTCGTGGGATGTAATGGGAAACCATTTTTTTCTGCCTCGCCGTAAACGAGCTGTGGGTTTTAAGTAAATAATTTTATAAAAATAAAAGCATTTGTTTAAAATAAGACAAAATATATAAAATAAAGTATTTTATTTTGAATATAACCATTTTGTTGTTTTAGATTCATGTCGGGATGAGTCATCGAAAAGCGAAGCAATTGTGCAAGAAGCCGGGCAATCCCGCCAAAAGCGGGATGGTTGGTCAAGTTATTCGTGACACTACTTCGTGGAAGCTGATGTGGTATTACATGATATTTATCACTCTCCATATCCAGAAATAATAAAGACTATGTTTTCTGTACCATGTTACCTATATTAGGCCAGGGTGTTAATTAACCCATATCGTGTTTGCTCGTTTACTCCAAATATTCAATGGCCTAATATAAATTACCGACCTTACGGTTAAATATGTATTGATTAGGATGCCAGTTTATTTTCCGAAACCTTCAGCTTTAAAATCTGTTATTATATAAGGATGGCATTATATTCCATTTGTTCTAAATATATTTTTATTCTGTTGAAGTAGGACATTATCGCTATAAAACTTTTTGTGGTTGAAAAACTGTAGAATAGGATTCTATCAAAAATCCATTAATATTTATTACGAAGTTAAGTGATTTTTAATTGAAGTGTATTGGGACATGGGACTGTCCGTGGAGGTGGAAAGTTTCTGATAGCTATTCACTTGGGAGTGGCCAGAAATGATTCCTTCATTGGGCAGCCCAAGCAGCTCACTACTTCCACGCAATATATCCTGAGCAATGGCTTTATCGGAAACCTACGGTAGCTAGCTACAGTGAGAAGGCGAAAATAAATGAGCAGCCTGATTTAGTTATGCGATCACTGATGTGTCTCAGGCTTGGTAAGTGACTGATGTCACTGAAGCTCATCAAACAATTGGGCATATTCTTTTGTCCTTTAGAAGGTGGATGAGCCAAACATATGGGCCAACGGCGGATAAAAAAAACCAAAAAAAGAAAATCCAGGTTCGACATATTGCGTCCTGGTCAGCGTCTGATCCATAATGGGCGGCAGCAATTAAATATCCTGGCAGTAGGTAAACTGCAAAAACCCAGTGAACTGGGTTTGCCTACCGCCACCGTTCATAATGGCAGTGAAAATACAAAAACGAAAGAGAAAACATAAACAACCCCTATTTGTTGACAACCCCCGCAAACGTTATAAGGTCCACGATTTACCGACATGCACTTGGAATGTAAGAACTCTATATAGATCCGGCGCAAGTATCCAACTGGCAGATGTCCCCGAAAGTTATAAGCCTAACATTACCAGGAAATGCGAAGGACAGGACATGGCTGCACACGAAAAAGAAACTGCGATATATACTACAGTTGCCACGAGAAAAAACATGAATTTGGTTGCGGATTTGTAGTTGGCAAAAGACTGCGACATCTGGTCTCTAGGTAAGTGACCGTATAGCCACAATCCGCATAAAAACGAAATATTTTTATATTTCCCAAATTTGTGTGCATGCTCCGGCAGAAGAGAAAGATGATGATGCCAGAAACGTATGACCGATGCCCTGGCCATGATATTAAGATTGTACTAGGAGATTTTAATGCTAAAGTAGGCAGGGAGAATGTGTTTCATCCAACTATTGGCAATTTCAGTCTACATGCTGACAGTTCCGACAACGGTATGAGGCTGATTGTCTTGGTCATGGTCATTAGTGGTACAAGATTCCAGCCTAAAGACATTCACAAGGTATCTCCTGATCGAAGAACGAAGAACCAAATTGATCACGTGGTAATTGATGGAAGGCACTCATACAGTGTAAGTGTGATCAGAGGAGCTAACATCGATTCTGATCACTACCTGGTAGTAGCAAAAGTTCGCACAAGATTTAGTAAAGCGAAAATCGTACGAAACAAGACACAGAGGAAGCTGGACATAGGAAAGTTGCAATTACCAGAGGTAGCCACAGCCTACTCAACGAAGCTCTCGCAACTTTTGGCACAGGACCCACCCCCTCCCGATAACGCTCCTGAAGCGCAGTGGAAACCCATTTCTGACTCTATAAAAACTGCCGCAACAACCGTACTTGTGTTTGATGATGTGCAGAGTATGTTAGGAATATGGAGAGATAATTTCTCTGTGCTAGTGGTACCTGAGATATCCAATTACGAGACAATCGATCAAAATTTGGACAACGGCGTCGATTGCCCCCCTCCTAAAAAAGACGAGGTCAGAACAGCTATTGCCCGGCTTAAGAACAACAAAGCCGCAGGAGCCGATGGATTACCGGCGGAGCTGTTTAAGGCTGGCGGCGATGAGCTGATAAGGTGCATGCATCAGCTCATTAGGAAAATTTGATTAGATGAATGCATGACCGGCGATTGGGCATGCCAACTACAACTGACCCGAGTCTGTGGCAACTACCGTGGAATAAGCCTTTTATCCATAGCATATAAGGTTCTATCAAGCATAATGCTCGAAAGACTAAGACCAATTATCGCTGACCCGACCAGATTTTCACGCTACGCCAATTCCTGGAGAAGACCCACACCTATCATCTATTTATCGATTATAAGGCGGCCTACGATAGTGAAAGTTGGTAAGGATCTTACCGAACCTTTTGAAACTAAGCGAGGCCTCAGACAAGGTGACACCCTATCGTGCGATCTCTTTAACATCTTAATAGAGATCATTATGAGAAAAGCAGCAGTCAACATGAATAAAACCATCAGAAGCAAAAGTCACATACTGCTCGCGCATGCTGATGATATAAATGTCATTGGGCGCACAGTTAGAGAAGTTACTGTGGTGTTTTCGAGAATTGAGAAGGAGTCAGGAAAAGTGGATCTGACGGTAAATGAGGAGAAGACAAAATTAATGGTTTCAACGAGCAGGGCCTCGACGCGATTAGACCAAAGCGTGAACGTTGATAACCGTTATAATTTCGAGGTGGTAGACGAATTTATATACCTCGAATCTGCCGTAAACAAAAACAACAACGTCAGACTTGAGATCAAGCGGAGAATTGTGCTTGCGAATAGATGTTATTTTGGGCTAAGCAAGCACTTTATACACAAAGCCCTCTGTCGAGTAACAAAAGTCCAGTTGTACCAGACTCTCATTCAACCTGCAAGCAGACGAAACATCTGTAGGAGTCTTCGACAGAAAAATACTCCGAAAAATGTATGGCCCTATAGTGCACAACGGCGAGTATCGGCGGCGCATGAACCATGCGCTGTATGAGCTATACCCCGACATTGGCATAGTTAAGCGGATCAAAATATCGCAATTGCGCTGGCTAGACCATGTCAGTAGAATGGATGAAGACGAACCAGCGCGAAGGGTTTTCGAAACCGAACTCGAAGGACGACGAAAAATAGGAAGACCAAGACTCCGCTGGTAGGATCAGGTTGACGGATACCTGCGTACACTTGGTATTGCCAACAGGAGAGATAAGGCAAAAGATCGAACTGGTTTGCGAAATATGTTATGTTCGTTCTGTAAGGTCCCTGACCCCCCCGGGGTTGTTCGTGACCGGATAAGTAAGTAAGTTGACTCGTAAAATGATTAAGATGTAATAAATTATAATAAACAAACCCTCCCTACAAAAAAACATCGCTTACTTTAAAAATAATTATTATTCAAGTGAACCAAAAAAATAGCACATTTTTGGACTTTTTTTATAAATTGCTCAAAAAAAGTTATTTACTTAAGAAACCACTATTGTCATGATTTTTTTATATCTCAAGATGTCTAGCTTCAATTTCCATTTTAAAAATCTGCAATCGGTTACAAATTGCAAAAGATACAGGCTGCTGAATATGGAATTTTTAGTGCCTTCAAATAAGTGAACCAGAGTGTATTTAAATTAATTTAAGAATTGTGTAGTTCTCGTTTTAATCTCCAGCCAGTTTTAATCTCCATTTGATTTTAAATGTAAGTAAAATGAGGATTCGTATTAGTTCGATTAGCTGAATACTGGGAATTAGTGGGTGAAGACTCAATGCATAATTTTGTTGTATCTCAACTCACATAATAAACAAATGCACTCAACAAAATCCATCCAACTCGGCAAAGATTACAAAAAAAGAGGGTAATAATAAGAGCTCTTTAATAATAAGAGCACTCGGTAAATTGTAAAGAGAATTGAAAATAAAAAACTAATCAGAAATATAAACTGGCTATAAAGCAATTCAAAATAAAAGTTTTACTCTTTACACGCTCTCTTAGCGAAAGTAATACTCGTACATATGAAAAAAGTAGCAACATGTGAAACAAGTGCACAACTCATTGACTAAAGACCACTTCTCTCAGCAAATTTATGACCATGGAGTAAATATACCTAGAGGGACTATTTCTCTCAGCAAATTATTGGCATTAGGTGTGATTGCATACGAACGTTGGATGTTGAACTTGATTAGGGAAGTAACGAACGTTCGTATTCGCATATGCGAATGCGAATTATTCGCTTCATTTTTAGTGTTCGCATTCGCATTCGCTAAAATAAGCGAATATTTTACCGAAAATTTTCAACAAAAATTCCACGTAAAAAATGGTAAAATAAGTAAGGTAAACGCAGTAGGAATTGTTGTAATTTTAGGCAACAAATCATTGGAAACCTAGCGCTGGAGTATCTCTTTTAAGCTTGACAGCCCACGGAATATCAGCGGATTTCCAAAGAATAAATTTAATATTGAGTTGTGGAAGTATAGAGGGCAGTCACACTGGAGATGTTAGCCATAGAAAGTATGATTAATGAATAGGAAATCGCTGATAAAGTCCACTGCGTCGTCCATGGTAAATGGTCCAATATGGAACGAGCTATGAATTTGCTAAATTTCCCGCATATAGCTGTAATATCATTAATTCACGTTTTGACTCACGAAAAATCACAACAAAATGTTCCATCTTATATAATGAATGTGATTGACGCGCTCATTTACGAGTTGACATGGATATTTGGAGATCTACATCAATCACCAATATTTGCAGTATCAACGAATTTAGATCCTCGATATGAATTTAAGTTTTTTAGCACATCCGACCAAGAATATTTACATTCTGAAGTTTTGAAGTTAATTTTCAACAACTGTTCTGGAAAAGATCCTTCTAGTTCTCCATTAAAGAAAAATAGGAATGAAATGTCCAAGTTCCGTTAAAGCCTTTGTAATAATCTCAGATTCAAAAATATATGGAGCATTTTTTAAATGAAAGCCACAGCGATCTTGAAGAGGATCCGCTTGAAACACAGGGATTTAGATCTTTGACATATTCTGAAGCAAAAGAATTATTACCCGAATAGGATAAGGAAAGAAGAATTCACATTACAAATGAGAAGATAAATTGTTTCAAAAACATCATTTAATTCCCATAGTGCGTCAATTTCTGGCCACACCACCCGGCAGTGTTCCCAGTGAACAATAATTTAGTGGAGCTGGATCATTTTATAATCCGCTTCGCACCAATCTTAAAAGGGACAAGGCGGCAAAATTACTCTTTATAAAATACAATTTGAACCGACAAGACTTCGAATATAAAATTGTCTAAAGTAGAATTCACATTTGTGACCTGCTCCACGAAATGGGAGTTTTTACTTTTTGAGTGATTCTTATAGGAAAAAAACGCTCTTTCAAATGCCGCAAACCGCAAGTTTCTATGTCTTTTAGTTTTTTTACAAATCACCTGTAAAGATGAACATAATGAAATAAATGAAAAAATGAACGAAGCGCTTTTTTTAAACGCGTTTTTTTCAATAACTTCTTTTCGGCGCAGAGGTTCCTTTTCGTGGAGCAAGTCACATTTGTTTTTAAAGGTTTTATTTATAAAGAACTGGATCTATCTGTACACGCACCTTTAAACATACCATTAGATGAACTATTTTTTTTTATCTTTTTTAAGTTTTGAATTGTTTTTAAGGCTTAATTTTAATACATATATTTAAATCTATTATAACATTATATCGTACTGAATTTAAATAAAACAATGATCTCTTTTTATACACGAGCTAATTTGTATTTTAGTGAACCTAAGCAAATATTATTCGCATTCGCAAAAAAAAAAAATTCTTCGGTATCGCATTCGCTAAACGAACATTCGCAACATCCTTAAACTGGGTTGCTTTAATATCAGATAGAGGCATTAGTTCAAAGCAACCAACAAGAAAACAACAATGGCATTTCGTGTTTGTGTCAAAAAGTCCAAAATACGTTTAAATTTCACAGATCTCCACAAAGACGACATGACACATTTAATTCAGAGCTCTTTTAACTTCAACCGGTGTAAGTCACTTTGCGTCGAACATGTTTCTATGCCACCTACTTTTCGACGAAGAGTGTGAAATCAAACATCAGTTAAGACGGATGTTACCTCTCGACATATTTACTCTATCGCTCGTAAATGAGAGGTGATTCTTAGCACAACCGTATCATGGTTGTCATTGACAGAGGTTTCATTTTTGGAATTGTTCATAATGAAAACCACTTAATTGTTGGCAGTGCCAAGAGACACACCCGGTCCAAATTAATACATTCTGGTGTACGAAATCGCAAAATAATTCATTTACAATACCAATTAATAAACCTAAACAAAGATTAATTCCCCAAAACAAAAACGTCGCAAAACAATGGCAGCAACAACCGGTAAAAGAGAAAAAATTGGCATCGTCGGCAGGTAAGTAGCAAGTATTGTTTGTCCAAACAAACAAACGAATTACTCACACGCCACAAATTGACCCAGTTATTAAATGAAAACAAAACATGTTTTGTTTGTGATTTTTTGTACATAAAGTGGCCTGATTGGACGCTCATGGTCGATGTTATTTGCTTCTGTCGGCTACCAGGTGACGTTGTATGACATTTTACCAGCTCAGGTGGACACAGCCCTCAAGGAAACCCAAAAGGAATTAAAAAATTTGGAAACCAAAGGTTTACTCAGGGGTAAATTAAATGCAGCCCAACAATTTGCTTGTCTTTCGGGTACTACCGATTTGAAGGAATTGGTTAAAGGGGCCATATTCATACAGGAATGTATACCCGAGCGTTTGGATATGAAGGTGGATCTATACAAGAAACTTGACGAGATTGTTGGGGATAATACAATTATGTCCAGTTCAACATCAACATTTCTGCCATCGCTGTTTAGTAAGGATTTGAAGCATCAAATGAATGTAAGTGATGTTTTTAAAGTTAACAAATAATATATTGAATATTTCGAGGTAAATGTTCAGATAAGAACTAAAGTAGACATACATAGATAAACGTTGAACACATTATTTCTTATCAATCCATTGCTACACTGTGCTTGTAGACGATAATGTGTGAACCTTTTTTGGTTTTCCACAATCTGTTACATGATACAACTTGATCGAAATGGTAAAAAACGCAGACGATTCATGACAATTTTTTCAAATAATTAATTTTACACAATTAGTTTAGTGACATTATTCTCTAGGATTTTTGTCAGCCCGCAAACTATTTGTTCTATTTTATACGAAGAGCTATAGCTAGCCACAAAGGTTTCCATACAAAATAAACGATAATTTACTTTAGGAGGCAAAGAAATAATACCAAGCTTCGGTAACTTGACATACTTGGCAATCGACAGATGGATATCTAAACTTGTTTTTGTCCCTACAAAAAAAATGAAAATTTAGTTTTGGAGGCAAATAAATAATACCAGGCTTCTTCTGTAAGTTGACATATTTGACAATCGAGAATGACATATAGTTACACAGTGCAAAGATTTGGGGCCTGCGTGAATTTTTATTTACTCTCTATGAACATATAAAATCAAAACACTTCATCTTCTAGATCAAAATCGCAAAAAATTTTAAAAAATTTGATTTTTTACCTTTTTTCCCCTGTTCAGGTCCATAGGTAGCAAACCGTTGAAAATTCAAGGAAACAGTCAAACCAAGATCTCAATAAACAACTTTCTAGAACGTATTAGCTTCCTAGGAATGATTCTTTACACCGTTTAGGTAGCCGCAAAATTTCCCGAAATTTTTTTAATTTCACTGTGTGTAATTTTTTAAGTCATGGAAAAATAACCATATACGGACACCACTACGTGATAAAAGACAAAAAAAAACCCGTGTCTCCCAGTTTTGCCCGAAGTCATGGCCTTTTTTTTATGGGCCCTAAAAGTGATCATTTAGTCAGGCTCATATCTTGCAAACCGTTCGGAATTTTGATTTACTCTCTGAGGGAAAGTTGTAGCTCTTGTCATAAAGAATAAAAATTGTCAACATATAAAATCAAAATAACTTCATCTTCAATGTCAAAATCGCAAAAAACTTTTTCCCTGTTCAGGACCATAGGTAGCAAACCGTTGAAAACTCAAGGAAACAATCAACAACAGAAATGTACCTAAGATCTCAATAAACAACTTTCTAGAACATATGAACTTGCTAGGAATGATTCTTATATTGTGTGCTGCGTCCCATGTTGCGTGTGCTGAGCTTACTGCTTTGTCTATGCTGTTGCGGTCGGTGAGGTAGCATATCCCAATGTTGGAAGGAAGTGGTGCAATAGTTAGTTTGTGCGGCTCTTGTACATGAGAACCTGGGCTCGATCCCTGCTCTGACCACCTTAAATTTCTTTCGGCGGCGTTCACCTCGCATAGTAACGGCGACACTATCGAGTATTTAGCCATGAAAAAGCTTCTCAAAATACCGTTCGGAATCGGTGTAAAAACTGTAGGTCCCAATCAGTGAGTATACAACTAGAAAGCGCATAGCTCACTGGTTGTGAGAATCTCTCCCCAATTCCTTGATGGGATGTAAAGTAATGGGAAACCATTTATTTATCTGCAAAATAGTACGATTTAATGCAAAAACCAGAATTACAATATTTTTACTTACCTTTACATTCCTTAACTATTTTAATATATTTTTGTTCATAAATTTAAACATCAGGTTTGAAATAAATTAATTCGGTTGTGCCAACAAAATTCAGAAGAAATTCGGTTACAGTTAACGCTAAATTCGGTTACTGGGAACGAATTGATACCAAATTCGATAGTTGCAACCGAATTTATGCTAAATTTGGTACCAATTTCGGTTTTTGCATTCCAATTAAATCCAAATTAGGTTGATGCAACCGAAATTATAGAATAATTATAAGAATAAATATAATATAAATTACTTGACAAAACGAATATAATTGAATATTCAGTTGTCACAACCGAATCAATTATGAAACGAGGTTGCTTCAACTGAATTTCAGTTGTGGGGACTACAACCTCAATTCGGTTGTAGCAACCTCAATTCGGTGCCAACAGCCAAATTTACAGTTGCTACAGCTGCATTCAAACAATTAGCGGCAAACTCTGAGTGTAAACATTTAATTTCACGTCATCATAATTTGACTCCGCAAAATTAAGGACACACCTGTAAGATAACATTAAGGTTAAGTTTTACCATTTATAATATTTAGTTGGATAGCCTTTCATATTCAATACCGCCTTCATCCTTTTTTTCGTAGAATTTACCAAATTATTCGTTGTTTCGGTGACAAGTTTATTCCACTCTTCCATAAGAACCTCTTTTAGTTTGTATTGGTTGGCTTGATTCGAACTTCTTTTTCCAAAACTTCCTAAAGGCTAAATAGCACGCATATAGTTATATTATGGGCTGTTTTTTCGGGTCGTTGTCCTGTTGAAAACAGTATTTTTCAGGTAGACCCATTTTCAGTGCACTTTCTTTTAGATTAGTTTTTAAAAAATCTAAATATGCATACATATTAGTTCATTTTATATGCAATAAAAACCAAATTTCCAGCGCTCGAAAACGACACACAGCCTTATACAATAACACCTCCTCCCACATGTTTAACAGTCGTTGTTGTATTCTTCGGATTTAAGGCTTCCCCTTTTCTACGCGTTAAGCTTCCATCTGGTCCGAATATATTGTATTTCCATTCGTCAGTAAAAATAACGGTATACTGGGGCTTGTCCTTTATTGCTAAATCTAAATGCTTGCTCCTATTCACTAATGGCCAGTTTTTCGGTCAGTGGTGATCTTCGTTTCTTAGTTAAATTCTGGTTAAACATCGAATTGTGTTTTTCAGTCATTGTTTTATTTAACCCACAATGTTGGTTGGTTAACTTTTAGTCAGCACCATATGATTTTGACAATCAAATTATGTTAGATTGTATAAAATATATGCTTCTCTTTTGCGTATTTGTACACACACGTTGAGTCTAGATCGTTAAATGATTGCGCCTTTATAGTTTTTCACACATTTTTGTTAAAATAACTTCGATTTTATGCATCTATTTCTTATTTTACATAATTCCATTTTGTTTGTTCCTCTTTGTTGTTTTGGTATTTATACCAAACCAGTTGTTTTTTCCAATACGAATACAAGGGTTGCCATAATCGTTAACAATATGGCGACTTACATTAACTCACCACTGAAAAACAAAATGCAAAGTTAAACTCAAATTAACTCTCAATCAGTTAACTACCCACTTAAAAACTGGCAATAAGGGACATAACTTTAGACCCTGAGCCATTTTATGCATTAGAATCAATGATTTTTGTTCGAATTTATTTCCTGAAAAATCGAAGGTACCAACTCTTATGCATTCTACCGAACCAGTGATAGAAGTTATTTTACTTCAAATAATAAAAAAATGTTGTAAAAGTTCCATGAAGATCATTGGGATCGTATTGTTACATTAATGTCAAAAGCAACAGATCCAGGCAGTCATAGGGGACTCATAACTAGAGGTTTACGCCGATTGTTTCTGCTTCGGCGGCGGCCTAGAGACCTGGGAAAACCGGCGGCCGTGGCTTGGTCGGCTAACATGGCGGCGGCGGCTCTTCCTAATTATTAGGAAATTAAACCCTCTGTTGTTATAGTTGTAATGCGTGCTTGTAACCTGTTAGGGAATGGGACTGGCCGTTGTAGAGTGTGGAATTTCGCTTGGCTTTAGTTATACAACACTCAAATAGTAGTTTAACTCCATAATTTATTTCTTGGGAAATTAAGTTGACTGTTATTAGGAAATATTCTGATTGTGGTTGTGTGTTGTGTATAGTTTGTATGTTTTTGCTTGTTGTGGTTGCAAAGTGTGTTGTAAATGAGGTCAATGCCATTAATTGATCGATTATACGAAATGTTAAACAAAATGTTATACGCCGCCGAAACACAAAAAACTCAAAAATAAAACGGCGGCGGCGTGGCTCGGCAGCCTAAAGGTCTACACATAATTTGTTTAGAAAAATTAAGTTTTAGAAAATCCAGTTATACCGATTTTTAGAAGCAAAAATGGGTTTCCACCGGTCTCGGATTTTATAACCAAGTCTTATGAATTAAATTTTTTTATTTAAAAAAAGTAAAACTTTTTAATAAAATACAAAAAATACGTTTAAAATAGAACTTGGCGTCTTTCAATTTTATGACAACAAATTTGAAAAATCTCAAACAATTCACAATATTTATAAACATTTTGCATTATACGCTTGTCGTAGTCGAAATTCGACTAATGTTAATTTTGTCGAAATACGACGAAATTAACTCTAGTCGTTTTTCGACTACGACAACCGTAATCAGGTTGATTTTCTTTTAAGAATAAGCAATTTGTTTTTTTTTTTTAATTTTATGTAAATTATTGTGTGTTCTTTTGGAAATTATACTTTAGTTTTCTGTAGAAAAAACTCAAGCAGATCAAATTGTTTCCCTATTATCTTGAATAATTTAAATTTAAATTCTAAATAAATTAAATTGTAAGATAAAAATTCTAAATAAATTAAATTGTATGATAAAATTTTGAAAAAAGATGAATTAAAGAACCCCCGGTGATCCGACTGTAAAAATCCCGAAAATTCTAATATTCAAAAAATCGGCGGTCGGCGGATGTCCAAAATATCGGTGGACCGGTTTTCGGTTTCGGGTTTTAAATAAAAATAAATGGTTTCCCGTTACATCCCACAAGGGGGTGGGATCAGAGAGAGCTTCTCACAACCAGTTGTGCGCGTTCTAGTTTTACACTCACTGATTGGGACCTACAGTTTTATACCGGTCCCGAACGGTATTTTGAGAAGCTTTTTCATGGCTAAATACTTGATAGTGTCGCCGTCACTTGATAGTGTCGGCGAGGTGACCGCCGTCGAAAGAAATTTAAGTTGATCAGAGTAGGGATAGAACCCACGTCCTCATGCACAAGAGCCGCGCACACTACCATTGCACCACCGACGGCCTACTCATAACTCGCTCCAACTAAATCTGTTACAAAATCCGATATTTTAGAGTCAATTTAATTCTGTTTTAATAGGCGCCTAAACGTTTTCAGTCTTACAAAATTTGAGGTAATGTTAGTCCTTTATGTATGATTCTATGGAACCGTTCGTATATTGAAATTACAGTGTTTTTGACATTTAATCTGAAATAATGAACTTCAGGTTCAGTTTCGAGAATGCTCTTGTTGTACTCTAAACAAATAATACTCACATTATAAATATTAATAAAATCTCTTTGTGACGACTGTTAAAATGTCACCTTTTGTGCCAGGAATTAGTGATAATTACAACTTTATATTAAAAGTTATCTGTAACAAGTCAACAACACTACATATAGAAATCTGTAACAAAACCAGCAATACCTATACATGGCACTCATTTCAAAATTATATTAAAACATTTGTTAATAGAGTCTTATCTCTATACTATAAATTTAAAAACAAGCACTCGACTGAATAAAAAAAAAAACAAATAAACAATTCAATGCCGGCAACAACACCGGCTGCAGCTCGATTGCGATGAGTACACGAGTGCGGCGAGTAGGTGAATGAATAACATCACACTACTCAAGGTTATCTAACAATTGCTGGTGTAATGGACTCTAAAATAGATCTAAACAATTGCAATTCCAAACTACAACACACTGAATATTAAATTAAGTTTTGTTTAATAGATCAGTCACACATCCAATAAGTTGCTATGCAATAGTTTGTGGAGTAGTAGTAGTTACAAAATGGGAATTTTTAGATTTTATAAAGAAAAATAAAAACTTCATATAAACAGACATTGGTTTGGTTTTACTTCCATTATTACATCCCATGAAGATATTGGGGACAGCTACTCACAACCAAAGAGCTGTGCGCTTTCTAGTTTTACACTCACTGAGTGGGACCTACAGTTTCAGGCCAGTTCCGAATGGTATTTTGAAGCTTTTTCATGGCTAAATACTCGATAGTGTCGCCAGTACTATGCGAAGTGAACACCGCCGAAAGAAATTTAAGGTGGTGAGAGCAGGGACACTACCATTGCACCACCGACGCCCAACATGAACAGACATTAGTTAGGGCTTAAAAAAGGATCACAAAAGATGGCTGCTTTAATCGATAGATAGAACACTTTTCATTATCACAACGAGCAACGTCCCGTCCCTACTCTTTTTTTAAGACTTTATTAGATTTGGTGACAATAAGTGCTTGAATCTTATAATCTAAACGGGGTTAATCCAATTATTACTAATTAGATTGATGTTAAAGCGGGCCTCTGTATCGCTGCGTTTGGTATTTATTGGTTCATTATACTTACAGTGGCATGTAATGGGATATGCTTTTTTTTATATAATCGGTTATATCTCAAGTTATTATTATCCGGTAAACATGGACCTTTTAAACCCTATAAATCCGTGTATAAATATATTTTGTTTTATTAACCCATTAAAAAAAGTTTTTTGAACCACACTTTTTTGTTAAAAATTTACTGTTTTCATAAAAAATCTACTTATTTGCTTCCTAAACCCCGATAATAGACAAGACTTCTAGGGTATAATAGTACGCATTAACCCCTCAAAGCCCAGAGACATTTTTCAAAATTATTTCAAGTTCTGGAATATATTTTTAAACACAAACAAATATGTTTAGAAGAGAAAATGCTTTAGCCCGGCCAAAGACCGGCCACGCAGAAAGCTTTATGACACAAAAATACTATTATATATTTTATTATATTTTCTTATAGAAATCTTCAAACTGAGAAGAACAAATTAAATAACTTTTTTTTCGATAACTAGTTTAGTTATCGAGTTAACAATTGCTAAGAAACCTATGAAAAATAAATATAGACTTGTGGGCAGAGTTCGTATTTACCCCCCATGTGTAACCCATAAACATTACCCTCAGGGTAATTGGGAAAACATTTTCTTATTTTCTTCTTATTTCTTATTCTTCAATACGAATTGAACCACTTTATGAAAACCCCTTAGGAACACTCAAAAATGCTTATTTTTCGATTCGATTTCGACATAAAATTATTTTGAAAAAAAAATTATTTAAAGTTCTCGAATATATTTTTAAACATGTTTGTTTGTTGTCATGTGTAACCCATACACATCGCAGAGGGGAATTTGTAATGAACGTTTACCCATTACCCACAGGGTATGAGGAAAATAATTGGTAGCTACCCACGACGATGGGGAATTACTCATTGCGATTATCCATTACCCATAGGGTAATGGGAGAAATAATGGGTAGCTGTCAACGACGATGGGGAATTAAAACATTTTCTTATTTTGACGATTTGAAAAATAAAATCTTCCACACAAATTGTACTACTTTATGAAAAACCCTTAGAAACACTCAAAAATTGGATATATTTTCGATTGGTATATTTGGTATTGGTATATTTTTCGAAAAATTTTAGTTTTAGCGATTAAAAAAAAATTATGCCATATTGAAGACATCCATTGGTTAAAGCCTCCTGTCGAAGTAAAACATTTGTTGTTTTTGCGATTGAACGCACTTTTTTAAATTCTTTATATTAACTTCACCTGTCTGTATGCATGAATGCAGAAAAAATTTTGGATTGATTTTTAACCCTTTTCCCGTGAACCAATCGAGCTGAAACTTCGCAGACAAACTAATGTCGACGACAAAACTATCAAAATATGGTCGGGATTGGACAAATGGATTGGACCTCCCACACAAATCACAAATTAAAAATCCATTATTTCTGCTCCTGTTAACGGTATTTGAACAAAATTGAGTATGTTGGTTAGGTGTACATATTCTACGATCTGCTGCAAATATGGGCGGGATTGGTTGTAATTTAAAGTTTGTGTCTAGAGTAATGTGTAAAATAAAAAACCATGTGTCATATAAAGGGTTTTTCAACAGAGACGCTACAAAAGTAAATCGATAGGGACAGCAAACGACGCCATATTTTTTCCCGCTCTTTTGACATTTCTCTTCAGTAAGGTTTGCCATTTCATCATGGAAAGATATACGAGCCAACAACGAGTCGAAATTATTAAAATTTACTACCGAAATTTGGAGTCAGTGGCCTCAACTTTAAGAGCGCTACGTCAAATTTATGGTCGTCATAAACGTCCTACCAGATCAACAATTGAGCGTCTAGTGGAAAAATTTGAATCCACAGGCACAGTACAAAATCTTCCCGTGCCGGTGAGACAAAGAAGTGCCCGTAGTGTCGAGAATATTGCTGCCGCTGAGGCTTCAGTTCAAGAAAGCCCAAATGTGTCTCTCACACGTCGTTCTCAAGCGTTGGGCATCTCTGTGGCGTCGTTGTGGCGAATTTGGCGAAAAGATCTTGGCCTACATCCTTACAAGATCAAATTGACGCAAGAACTGAAGCCGCTTGACCACCATAAGCGCCGTATGTTCCTGAATTGGGCTGAGCAAAAACTTGAAAATGATTCGGATTTTCATCGGAAAATCATATTAAGCGATGAGGCTCATTTCTGGCTGAATGGCTTCGTCAATAAGCAAAATATGCGTTATTGGTCAGACAGCAATCCACACGTAATCCATGAGTCATGATTGCATCCAGAAAAAATTACGGTTTGGGGCGGTTTATGGGCCGGCGGCGTCATTGGGCCGTACTTCTTTCGTGACGATCAAGACCGGCACATTACTGTGAATGCGAATCGCTACCGTTCAATGATAACCGAATATTTTTGGCCCCAATTGGATAATATGGACTTGGAGGACATGTGGTTCCAACAGGAGGGCGCCACACAGCGAATGCCACAATCAATTTATTGGAAACCAAGTTTGGTGAACGTGTTATCTCACGAAATGGCCCAGTCGATTGGCCGCCTCGGTCGTGCGATTTGACGCCGTTAGATTATTTCCTGTGGGGCTACGTCAAGTCTATGCCAACAAGCCAGCGACGATTGATGAACTTCGTACGAATATCGAACGTGAAATTGCAGCAGTATCGGCCGATTTATGCTTGAAAACCGTCGAAAATTGGGTTCAGCGTCTGGACTTCTGCAAGCGTGCCCGTGGTGGCCATGCAAAAGAAGTCGAGTTCCATACATAATGGCATCGAACGTACTTTCACAGGAATAAAGAATTTCATTGGTATCTAAAACCGGTTTTGCTTTATTTAAAAAAACTTTTGTAGCGCTCTTATTGAAAAACCCGTTATACAGAATTTATAATCAAAAACAATTTTTTTACGGATTGCGATTCTCTTATTTTGGCGGTTTATTAAAAAAATTCTTCCATACGAATTGGATAACTTTTTGAAACCCCCTTAGAAAACCTCAAAAATTGGGTATTTTTTTTTTTGACGCACCGTTTCCGAGGGTAACCCATTACCCACGAAATACGAACCCTCTGTGTTAAATTGTTTTTTGAACTTAAATGCCTCAGGCTTTTGAAGGGTTATTGTTGGGTATTATACCTTAAAAAAAAGCTAAAGACTTGCCTATTATCGGAGTCTACCAAAAAAGAATTAAATAATTAAGTGAGGTTAAAAATCGTTTTTTACTACTAGCTCTCAATAGGCTAATAAACCCAAATATATTTATATACACACTTACAGAGTATATAAAGGCCTTTCTAGTGAAAGGCCTTTCTTTTCACCAGAATCGGTTAATAAATGGCCGAGTTATGCACGATTATACATTGAAGAGTTGAAGGTGTATAGTTCGGAAAATATGGACTTTCAGCTATTTTTTTTTACTTTTTATCAGCGTTTTATACCCTAAAGTAAATTTGCTCCTTTGTACATATATATTTTTGCATTAAATTAAAAAAAAAACGTGAATTAAATCACCGTTCCTAAAAAATCACTGGATCGCTCATCTCTTCTAGCATTGCCCCATAGTTGAGAGTCGCATGATGTCGGTATTTTCGTCACAGAAGGAATCGGCATGTCGTAGTGTATTAAACAAACTGGTTTTCAAAAATGTCGGTTTTCGGTTCCCTCGAATATTCCAATACGATTTCCTCGAATACGATTTATAAAAATGTTATATTTTTAATTCAGTATTTTTGAATTTGGAAATCAATGTTACTGTAAAAAAACTAAAAAATATATTATTTATTTCCATTTACTATGAACATACAGATCAGGGGTTTTTTCTGCAATTAGAAAAAATGTAATCTGAAGATCGAGCCGGTTGATGTTCTATATTTTTTTGTTGGCTAAAATTTCTCCAACCTAAATTTACTATAGCTCTGTTCGATTACTCGAAAATTTGTGCAAATTTTTACTGAATCGTTTTCGTTTACTCCAAAAGTTCAGTAAATGAGAGCCAGAGAGCGAAAAAATTTTCAGTTCGATGTTAGAAATCTTGTAAATTTTGGTTGGAGAAATTTTAGCCCCAAAAATTTGCAAGGTAAAACAGCTGTTTGAAATCAGCTGTTTATATAAACAAATAGCATAAGTGAAAAATAAATTAATAAATATGAAATATGTACAAATGAGTTTTTTAATTTTTTATTACATATCAATGAAATTTAGAAAGAAATTGGAAGGCAATAATATGGAGTGGCATTCCACTCCTGACGACGTCATAAATGGCCAACTGTTGCAATATATATGTAATGTAACTTCAAGCCAAATTGTATGTAGCAAAGGATAAATCTACATCAGCTGTTTCTTTGCAAATTTTTACTGGAAGTTGTTCGCGAACTTTTTGTGCAAATTTTCACAAAGAGAGTGAAATCGTTCTTTCACAAAAGTAGATTCTTCCAAATTTTTACTGGGAAAGTAATCGAACAACGCTAATATCTCTAACATCGAACTGTCAAAATTTTCGCTCTCTGCCTCTAATTTACTGGGCTTTTGGAGTAAACGAAATTGCACAAATATTCGAGTAATCGAACAGAGCTATTATCCGCTTGCTTTCCATTTTCTCTCCAAATTTCAGTGATATATTAATTAAAATATTAAAAACTCATTTGTATTATTTCTGCCGTTGTTAATTTATTTTTCACGTTTATCTTGCAAATTTTGGTTGGCTAAAATTTCTCCAACCAAAATATTTGCTCTATCGCTCTCATTTACTGTACTTTTGGAGTAAACGAACACGATCAAGTACAAATTTTCACAAATTTTCAAAATTTTCAAGTAATCCAACAGAACTATCGAATTCATTTTCGTTTTGTCGGTAGACCAGTTTGGTCTATGAGCCCGCACTATCGACAAAACGATATTGTTTGGGCGATTACCATTATACATACATAATTAGGCCCCTGAAGTTTTATATTTAGTCTTTGCATTTTCATTCTGGACAACAAAGTCAAAGTGGCGGCCACATACTTTGGCAAGGAATGTTTATGTATAATTCTGTGGAACTTCATATTTATTTCTTCCTTGCTAAGATATAAATTTGGTCTTGCTTCTGTGATTTTTTGAATAGAATGACTGGCAGTGGCCTGAATAGAAATGGTTGAGCTAAAAATTTGAAGTTGTATATACTCTCTTCTTGTATATACTCTTCCCCACAAAACTGACTTTTTTCTCCCACCGGACACAAATTCCTCCGTATCCAACAAAATGTATTCACACTAAAATCTTCAAAAATTTGGTATTAATTAAATTAAAACATAAACAAAATTTGAACTTAGTCATTCTGGGTAGCAGATATTTTTATGATGCAAATTTTCAGAATTTTGCGCATCCGATGATGCATTGTTCCATTTACGAACACTGACACGTGCAATGTTGCCAGATTTTGCATTTGCAAAGGCGCTGCGCATCAGATGCACAACAGTGACGCATTTACGAACAGGCATTTCAATTATTACAATTTTTATAAAAAAGTATTACAAATTGGACTTTTCAATTTAAAAAAATTTATCAATTTGTTTTTTTTTAAGTTTTATGTTTTCATTTTTTCATATTTTACTGTGAAAAAATTATGCATCAGAATAAATGATTAGTTCTTGGCTAATTTTTGTTACTATTATTAAGGCCTAAGTTTTGAGTGAAAAATCATCTTTGTTCAACGATCAAACATAATTTAAACCCTGAATTCACTTTTTAGGTTAATAGTTAATTGCTGTTTAAACAGCCAAAGTTGGGCATTTAAACTATGATCAAGTGACCATATGATTTTGACAGAAAACTACAAGAAGAACAACCACAAAGCTTCTTCAATTGTTAATGTGAACAATTATAATCACCATCCTAGTTGAAATAACAATAAACGTATCGCTTAACTCGTATTGCAGTTAGAACTTCATTTCTGCTGAAATACCTTCCAATTTCATTAAATATTTTGTATTTTATCTCTTCACTTTTCTGTTACAAATGGCGTCAGTTTGATGCATTGTAACGATTAGCCGATAAATGTATGAATACCGGTTAGTTTTCGTAGCATTTGCTACTGTAGTAGTGAGATTATTTGACAAAGCACTGAAAATCTCTTTTCGTATTTAAAGTCAGATCAAACGTAAATCCAAATCAACTGATTACCAATTTAAATAACCAGTCAAAAATTGGGCCTAATTATACCAAAAATTTTCAATATTATTATCAATTCAATTCGATCGATTTCAATCAAATTTTAAATAACAATGCATTTCTCAAAAAGGCGAATGTGTTAGTTTAAATTTCATTAAAATCAAATGTTTTGGACTAATGTGCTTTATTTAACACCAGTCTTCAAAAACTACGGTAATATAAATGATAAGTAAAGAAATCTGGTATTATAACGTGACGTTGTTTCAAATTATTAGTAGCGCAATATTTAAATCTTTAGAACTACAAATATTTTTTGTTTTGTTTTAAAATTATGTAATAAAAGTGCAATAAAATCCGACTAGGTTCTACCAGATCTAGAGATTTTTACTTTCGCACATATGTATAAGTACATGTATAGAAAACAACAACTACATACTGATAAGATAGTCATGTTAAATCAAATAACAATTAACCCTCATCCGACTCTAAGTTTAATTTATTATTTCTTTCCAGATTGTGGTGTCACACCCAGTAAATCCACCCTACTATGTGCCGTTGGTCGAAATAGTACCAGCGCCATGGACTAAACCCGAAGTGGTCACCAAAACCCGTGCTATTATGGAAGAGATTGGACAAAAGCCTGTAACACTTTCACGCGAAATTGAAGGTTTCGCTTTGAATCGTGTACAATACGCTATACTAAATGAATGTTGGCGTTTAGTGGATGCCGGCATTTTAAATGTAAAAGATATTGATAGTGTTATGTCCGATGGTCTGGGTATGCGTTACGCATTCTTGGGTCCATTTGAAACGGCTCATCTCAATGCTGAAGGTATGCGCAACTATTATGAACGATACTCGCAGACCATTTATGCTGTCAGTGAAACAATGGGTCCCACCCCACGCATGGCTGGTCCTACAGCTCCGGTAATTGCCGATCAACTGGAGGAAATGGTTCCATTGGAGAAATTGCCTGAGAGGAGGGTGTACCGTGATAACTGTTTAACCCAATTGAGTATATTAAAACAGAAGCTGAATAAGAAAGAATAAGAAAAACAGTTTTTTTTTGTATTCATATTCATTTATTGAATTCTCAATAGATGGATAAATCAATTTAAACAATAATTATAACAATCATATATTTTTGTTTTGCTATTTGCATTGTATATAATGAAATTTTGCATTTAAATATTGTTCAAATTTAAATTCATTAATTAATAGATATTTTTAATGAAAATATGTTTTTAAATGAGTTTTCTGTATATGTAAACAATTAATAGATTTTTTTTTTATCAGATTTAATAAAATTATCTTATTTTAATAAATAACATTAAATGTAAAGTAGTAAAGACATTAGCACAGTTTATTTTTTTTTATTTTATAGGGGGTATTAATAACAAATAAATTTTGTTCGTTTGAAATTGGTTAAATTTGTTCAAATATGTGTTTTAGACGCTTAAATCTGTACGTGTAAAACGTTGTTTGTTATTTAAAAGTCAAAAAATACACTAACTCCGAAATTTCTCCATTAAATCTGTACGTGTAAAACGTTGTTTGTTATTTAAAAGCCAAAAAATACACTAACTCCGAAATTTCTCCATTAAATCTGTACGTGTAAAACGTTGTTTGTTATTTAAAAGCCAAAAAATACACTAACTCCGAAATTTCTCCATCAAAGCAGCAAAGGAAATCCTATTAAATGACGTAAAAAATAATCTACTATCCATTGTAGGTTTCCCAAAATAATGGTTCACTTTTAAGATTGCACAATATCTCAAAACAAGTTTAAAGCATGGGGTTCAGGAAATTTTCCTGGAGTCGGAATTGGGGTCTATTTTCACAGTCCGACTCCGTATTAACAAAAGTAATAAGAATTTAAAAAACATTAAAATATAAGTAGAATGACGAATAAATACTACCCGGAAGACGTCAACACTATTTTTGCCATCGATTTGAGATCGGATTAATAAATCAGTTATGGTGATATTCAAACTGCAACTATTTTCCTAGGTTGAGTCTGGTTTGCCAGTCGTCACGGCTCGGAAAAATTTATTTTACCAATTTCTGGTATAGTATTTTTTTAAACGCAATACTATTTGGTTTTCGAAACCGAAATCGAAGGAGACGAAAAATAGGTAGACCACGACTCCGCTGGAGGAATCAGGTTGACAAATACCTGCGTACACTTGGTATTGCCAACCGGAGAAATAAAGCAAAAGATCGAACTGTTTGGCGAAATAGGTAATATTGTTTTTGTAAGGTTCCTGACCCCCCGGGGTTGTTCGAGGCCGGATACGTAAGTATTTAGAAAACATCGTGCTGCATGAGATTCACTGTGTTGTTTCTGGGTCTAGGCATATCTCGGAAAAACTTTTCAAAAATTAATTAATATAGAATGATCTTGAATTAAACACTATCAAGTTTAGTCAATGAATATTTTGTTAGTACAAGTTAGGCAAACATATATGTAAGTACATTAAAAAAAACGATCTTAGTATACGCATCTTTCAACATGTGGAAATTTGTGGCACCCTCTTCGGGGACTGTCAGATTTTGACTTTTATTATGTAGAAATTCAGTTAAGATAACTGAAATTTTATCAGGTATTTTTGTCTCCAATGTCGAGCTCTCATTTAAAGTTACTTGGAAGAAGACAAATGGATTGATATAAAGTTAGGCTGGCGCTTAGTTATAATCGGCCAAGAACGATAATATTATAACATACACAACGTCCGATTGTACCACGCTTTGTGATATAATTTGAATGGGGTATGAATCAAAAAGTAGGGCGTTGAATCCCTGTTTCAAAAGTGGTTATCCTAGGTCTAAAACAGCTTATACAACAATTTTTATTGACATTGGCTCATACTTGCAACCTCTGGATTCGATAGCACAAAGCTTAGTGGGGCATACCGAAATGTAGACCGATATGATTCATTTTCAATAGCAATAATCCTTGCCATAAGAAAAGTTAAGTATGAAATGTAATCCAAATCATTGTATATTTGTAAACTCTGCAGACGATTGTACCAAGCTTGGTGATATAATTTGTATGGGGAATAGATCAAAATGTGAACCGATTGGTCACATTTTAAGTGTTTATTCTAGGCCTACGAAATGCTTGTGTATCAATTTTCGTTGAAATTAGTTCATATTTATAACCTCTAGGCCCAAGAGTACCTAGCTTGGTTGAGCCATTTATATGGGGTTGCATGAAAACGTGGACCAAAGTAACCTATTATTAGTTCACTTATTACATGTATCATTTAATTAATCTGTACACAATTATACTAATTCTTAGATAAAACGTGGCTACAATAACCTTAAAACCTAGCTTGGGAGTCACATTTGTATGGGATCAAATCGTTGATCAATCAAAGGCTATATACCAACTTTTGTTGAAATCTGTTAGTATTTGCGAGCTGTGCTTTGATTACAAGAATACGAGCGCATGTTCCGACGGACAAGAATAAATCGATATTAAGAATGTGATTCTGAGTCGATTCGTATATATTAAGATGAGTCTAACACATATGGCCTATCTTTCACCGTGAATTTGATTCACTTGACATATTCATTTCACTCAGGCGGATCCAACTTGTTCTACATTCCACGTGGAATAGTTTTATCGATTTTACTTTGGAATATGAATAAGTTTTTTAAACGTGTTTTTTCTATGAGTAAACGTGACATTGCTAACAAACATGGTTTATTTAACTGCAAACAAACAAAAAAATTATCTGTTGCGCATAATTAAAACAAAGAACGAAAGTCTGGGCAACATTAAAGAAAATAAAAAAAATAAATAAATGGTTTCCCATTACATTCCATGAAGGAATTAGGGAGAGCTTCTCACAAACAGTGAACTGTGCAATTTCTATGTTTAAACTCACTGATAGGGACCTACAGTTTTACACCGATTCCGAACGGTATTTTGAGAAGCTTTTTCATGGCTAAGTACTCGATAGTGTCGCCGTCACTATGCGAGGTGACCGCCGCCGAAAGAAATTTAAGGTGGTCAGAGCAGGGATCGAACCCAGGATCTCATGTACAAGAGGTGCGCACACTAACCATTGCACCACCGACGAACATAAAAGAAAACTCACAAAAAATTCAATTTGTGTAATTATTTGATTTTGTCAAAAATTGTTTCCATTGAGTCATAGGATAGTGAAATCGGAAATTGGAACATGGCCTCGTGAAAGCCTTCCACTTTCACTTAAAAACGGAAGACAGAACATGGGAGTAAGTCATATATTACTGTATATTAAAAACAGCAGCAACTATTTAAATATGTTTTGTTTATTTGTGGAGTGGTAGTCTCGGTATTCCGAATTTGAAAACTGCGGAGATTTTTGTAAGTTTACGGAAACTACACACCCCTTTAAAGTGTCATGCATATTATGAAATCGATTCAATTCCAAACAATCGGTGAAGTATAACTTGCAGTATCCGCAATACAATTTGTGTCAAGTTTAATCAAACTGTAAAATAATAGGAAAATATTGTATTCTCGTTTAAAAAATTTTAAAATCCCTTAACATTAGAATTTTAATAATTAATGTATAAAAATTATTTTAGGATCGTAAATCGATAAAACTTTTCAACGTTATTAGAAGAGGTAGCATTGAACGTATTGTGACGTTCAAAATGTTGGGATTTATTGTTTAAATACAGGGTGGGCCAAATAAAACCTACCAATGTTAAACCCGAATAATCTATTTTGTTCTCTAATATAATTGTGTTTTTTTCTTTGCAGTTTATAATTGAGTTCTTGGAAATTTATAATGGATAGATACGTACACAACAACGTGTTAAAATTATCGAATTTTTGTATTCTTGTCAAAGATCAATAGTTATGACGCAGATTACCTCCCACAGCCTTCATGATAAGGAATTTGATCAGCCGTTTTGAGGTACGGGGTTCAGTGGCCGATTGTCCTGGAAGAGGTCGCCATCGATATATTCGTACTGAAGACAATGTGGAAACTGTGCGGCAAAGTGTTGCAAACGATTGCGGAGAATTTTATAGTTAAATCTTAAGTTGCATTCATACAAAATTCAAATTGTGCAAGATCTGCTTCCGCACGACCACCAACAACGACTGCAATACGCTATTCGTTTTACAGAATTAGCAACACAACATGATCTTTTAAACACAGCAAAACTGTGGATTGTGGGGCTCTGAAAATCCAAGGACATCACACCACCATCAGTTACAGCCATCCCGATGCACTGTTTGGTGTGGTGTTATGGTCGATGAAGTTATCGGACCATATTTTTTCGAGAATGAGGATGGAACGCCCGCCAGAAACGATTTCCGGGGCTTCTTACAGAACAATGATTGGCAACTTTTTGCGGCCAATGGTGGAGCAGCATCCTAATTTGTGGTTCCAACAAGATGGAGCGACTGCGCACACTGCAACGCAAACTATGGATTTGTTGCGAGACATTTTTGTCGAACGTTTGATTTCAACAAGTTCTGATTTCCCTTGGCCACCTCGTTCGCCAGATTTAACTGCGCCCGACTTTTTTTATGGGGATATTTAAAAGACAAAGACTTTGTCAATAAGCCAGAGACAATTAGACAGCTAAAGTACAATATTCATGACGAAATACTGAGCCTGCAACCAGAAAAATTACGTGGTGCTAGTGAAAACGCGCTTAAAAGAGCCAATGTTTGTGTCGTGCAAAATGGTGGACATTTGTCTGGTGTCATATTTCATACATCGTCCCTCTAAATTTCGTTGAAATGTATTTAATATTTAAAAAAAAAATGTATAAAAAAAAGATATTATTACAAGAGTTATACGTATTTTACATTGGTAGGTCTTATTTGGCCCACCCTGTATGTATTAGAATATATTTTCCTTAATTTTATAACAGATATGAACTTGGTTGTAGACAACTATGTGATAAACTAAATATACACTATGCAGCTGATAGGTTAATTGATTTTAAGTTAATAAGTCGAGTGACTCACACATTTTAATTATAAAGATGAAAGATCGTAGCACTTTCCAAAAACGATGTGATAATTTAAAGAATTCTCATGTGAATCGAGAATGCTCTGTGATAAACTGACTTCTGCTTGTAACAAATGTCAATCCATTAAAGATTAAAAGATTGTTATGACGACATAATGTCCAAATAATTAATAAAATGTTTTGCTTTACTTGTTGTGAAAATAGATTAATGAGAAAAGTATTCTATAGTAAAATATATTAAGGTACATAGAAGTAGTTTTTATAGATAACTGTGCAATTAAAGAGCTCTTCTTATTCCAACATTTAGTGAAATCGTTGCTTCTCTTTATCATCTCATTTTGTATAGTATTTTCTCTGTCTTTACTTTAATATTGATATAATTATGCATTTCAGAAACTCTGTCGTATTTGTTGTAGGCTATACAATTTTCTGACAATTTTCATATTTTTTTAAAACGAATACGAGAAATGCCACGACACACCGAGTCTGTGAGTTTCCCAAATGACAAAAAATAAATAAAATGGGAGCTACATATATGTATGTAAATTGCTAGACAATGTATTGTGCAATAAATGCAATCGATTAGAATACTGATGCTGCTATATATTTTTTCAACTGAGCTATAATTATAGTATCCATTAAGTATCGTAACTATTCTTCAATATGCTTCCAACATATGCATATGCTGCATTTTTCATATTTCATCTTCTATCTTCCAACACCTAAAAAATGTTTTGTAAGCAATCATAATCACACGAAATAATGAGAAAACATAATTTAGATTCAAGAGCTCAAAATTAATGTGGCTTATATCCAGTGTAGAGCAAACAGATTTTTAGTATATTCTTTAGTAGTTTATGTAGTCAAACATGGGCATGGAAGTATGCAATACTCAGAGGCCAATTGAACTAACGCCACAAAACAAAAAGGTAGGAAAGAAGTTTAAGACAAGATTAAGGGCGAGTTTCACACTCGTCATTTAAAAGCTCAATTTAAAGTCAAAAAATATTTTCATATTAAATGGCAAAAGTCGATCATTTAAAGTACATTCAACTGGAGAATTTTCGACATTGAAACTGAGCATAAGATGTTTTTATTTTAATTGCATTGAAATCACAAAATTTTTATAATATGGTGTTAGATCAATTGGTTCATATAATTAATTCAAAAAGAAGTTTATTAAAAAAAATCATATGTATACTTGAGATCTCTTTTAATTGTAGGAATTATACATTATAATAGGGAAAATACTGTAATAAATTCATTTACGTAATACTTGATTCATTCATCATCGATCTAGAATTATTTCGTTATGTTGTTTTTTGTTCTACATTTGTTAATTTACTTGACTGCTTAAAAGTTATTGTCATATTGTATGCATCATTTATTAACGTTTCAAGATTATTTATTTTTTCATAGTTCTTTTAAAAACGATTGCTTTTTTTTAAATGTAGACTTTTTCTCTTCTGTGAGTTTCTCTTCTCTTTCTGATGGCATTTCCGCAGATTTATGCATAATACTAAGTACAACAACTTTATTAACATACTAACCTAATTGATATCTAAATAAAATTTAGTTACATTCACAAGTATATTAGTTAGGTGTGTTTGCTGGTATATTAGGGTTATACATATGTATTTATTTTACTATGGAACCCAAAAAAATTTGGAGGCATGTTCCAATATTACTGCCGAAAAAGGTCAAAATTCGTAAAATAAACGAAGAGGAAATTTGACCAATGACGCTTTTTTAATTTTGTAGATACGATTATTATTTTATGTCAGATATTACAACCAGAGTAACTACTTATACAGAGTCGGCCCAACAAGGAATAATGTTTTCTGGTAAAGTTCAAGTAAAACCAATTGGAAAAGCCGTTTGAGGCGAAAAATATAGTTGTTTGAAACATATATTTATCATAATGTCTGCTTACTGCTAATAAATAGCATAGACGAATTTAGTATAGACACATTAATTCTCTCAATAAATTAAACATCATAGGTGTAGTTGCAAGTGAACATTGGATGGTGGAAAGCATGGGTTCAATAATACCAGATAGAGGCAATAGTACAGAGAAGAACACTTTTTTCCCAAAACAAAATGTTATGCCTAGCTAAAGGCCGTGTTAGACTATCAGTTCAAAACGAACGACTCGCGGAGACATAAATGGAATGCACAACTCTTTCATTTGTAAAAAATCGTAAGATCATTCTGCTTTCGATTTACACTATTTTGGAGAATGTAAAACCATTAAAAGAAGAAAGATTAAACATTTGAATTGAAAGGTATTGTTCCCGTTTCCTTTGTTTTTGTTCGTTTCATTCAAAATGCAACCCTGATCGCATAATTTTTTAAGGCAAAAATTAAAGAAATATAATAGAAATCGAATAGCCTTTTCACATTAGCGTACATTTTGGAGGGACGCATGGAAGATGTTGAAAAACAGAAACATGCGTTCACACTTGCAACATCTTACATCTACCATCTGTCATCATCTAATATTATAATAAATAAATGGTTTCCCATTACATCCCATGAAGGGACCGGGGAGAACTTCTCACAATCACTGAGCTGTACGCTTTCCAGTTTTCACTCACTGATTGGGACCTACAGTTTTACACCGATTCCGAACGGTATTTTGAGAAGCTTTTTCATGGCTATATACTCGATAGTGTCGCCGTCACTATGCGAGGTGACCGCCGCCGAAAGAAATTTGAAGGTGGTCAGAGCAGGAATCGAACCCAGGATCTGAAGTACAAGAGGCGCGCACACTACCCATTGCACCACCGACGGCCACCATCATCTAATATTAATTTATTAATATGCCACATCGATGTGGCGAAATTTTTCTGATCAAAAATAAATGGAACTAAAATGGTTTGGAAACATTGTCTGTATATTCTATTGTCTATTGGGGCCCAGGTGTCGGAAGCATGGGGAATAACATTCATATTTATTACAATTGTTATTTTCCTACATTTATTTCGTCATGGTGTATTTATATTAGGTTGTGTTATTGCGACAACGACAATAGCTGTTTAGTATTTGTTTGGTGTCAGACCACTGCCAAATTCAAAACAAATTTGGTAACAAGTGCAATACAAGTACTCAAAAACGTACAAAAAAGAAATTCATATGAATTTAACAGTAAGTTGAGGCAAAGATTGGAAAACATTTAAATCAGCTGTTCCAGCGCTACCACCTGATATAATTACATCTTTTATTTTAATTTTTGAATTTCTGTAATTTTTTCTAGAAATTTAATTTTGTTCTAGTGATGGACTCAAAATTATCGAATGATGTGGGGTGAAACGTATTGAGATACGAACATTTTTCAAAGATGTTGAGCTCACAAAATGTCAAATTTGTATGGGGAAATGTTAACATCTTTGGCAAATTGATTGAAGATGTAAGATATGGCCTAGTGTGAAAAGGCTATAAGTCAGGTCTACCACATTCGAATTGATTTTGATATATCCAACGATTTATCTAATAGTCTAACACGGCCTTTAGCATTTTATGCATAA